>CAXARG010000143.1:0-600000 GCA_963971235.1 Cryptus armator | reverse complement strand
CCGGTGCCATGCCGTGCCATGCCGGTGCCATGCCGTGCCATGCCGGTGCCATGCCGTGCCATGCCGGTGCCATGCCGTGCCATGCCGGTGCCATGCCGTGCCATGCCGGTGCCATGCCGTGCCATGCCGGTGCCATGCCGTGCCATGCCGGTGCCATGCCGTGCCATGCCGGTGCCATGCCGTGCCATGCCGGTGCCATGCCGTGCCATGCCGGTGCATGCCGGTGCCATGCCTTGCCATGCCGGTGCCATGCCGTGCCATGCCGTGCCATGCCGTGCCATGCCGTGCCATGCCGTGCCATGCGGTGCCATGCCATTCCATGCCATTCCATGCCATTCCATGTCATTCCATGCCATTCCATGCCATTCCATGCCATTCCATGCCATTCCATGCCATTCCATGCCATTCCATGTCATTCCATGCCATTCCATGTCATTCCATGCCATGCCGGTGCCATGCCGTGCCATGCCGTGCCATGCCGTGCCATGCCGGTGCCATGCCGTGCCATGCCGGTGCCATGCCGTGCCATGCCGGTGCCATGCCGTGCCATGCCGGTGCCATGCCGTGCCATGCCGGTGCCATGCCGTGCCATGCCGGTGCCATGCCGTGCCATGCCGGTGCCATGCCGTGCCATGCCGGTGCCATGCCGGTGCCATGCCGTGCCATGCCGTGCCATGCCGGTGCCATGCGGTGCCATGCCATTCCATGCCGTGCCATGCGGTGCCATGCCATTCCATGCGGTGCCATGCCATTCCATGCCGTGCCATGCGGTGCCATGCCATTCCATGCGGTGCCATGCCATTCCATGCCGTGCCATGCGGTGCCATGCCATTCCATGCGGTGCCATGCCATTCCATGCCGTGCCATGCGGTGCCATGCCATTCCATGCGGTGCCATGCCATTCCATGCGGTGCCATGCCATTCCATGCGGTGCCATGCCATTCCATGCCGTGCCATGCGGTGCCATGCCATTCCATGCGGTGCCATGCCATTCCATGCCATTCCATGCCATTCCATGCCATTCCATGCCATTCCATGCCATTCCATGCCATTCCATGCCATTCAATGCCGTGCCATGCCGGTGCCATGCCGTGCCATGCCGGTGCCATGCCGTGCCATGCCGGTGCCATGCCGTGCCATGCCGGTGCCATGCCGTGCCATGCCGGTGCCATGCCGTGCCATGCCGTGCCATGCCGGGCCATGCCATTCCATGCCATTCCATGCCAGTCCATGCCAGTCCATGCCATTCCATGCCATTCCATGCCACTCAATGCGGTGCCATGCCGTGCCATGCCGTGCCATTCCATGCCAGTCCATGCCAGTCCATGCCATTCCATGCCATTCCATGCCACTCAATGCGGTGCCATGCCGTGCCATGCCGTGCCATTCCGTGCCATTCAATGCCATTCCATGCCATTCAATGCCGTGCCATGCCGTGCCATGCCGGTGCCATGCCGTGCCATGCCGGTGCCATGCCGTGCCATGCCGGTGCCATGCCGTGCCATGCCCGTGCCATGCCGTGCCATGCCGGTGCCATGCCGTGCCATGCCGTGCCATGCCATTCCATGTCATTCCATGCCATTCCATGTCATTCCATGCCATTCCATGCCATTCCATGCCATTCCATACCATTCCATGCCATTCCATGCCATTCCATGCCATTCCATGCCATTCCATGCCATTCCATGCCATTCCATGCCATTCCATGCCATTCCATGCCATTCCATGCCATTCCATGCCATTCCATGCCATTCCATGCCATTCCATGCCATTCCATGCCATTCCATGCCATTCCATGCCATTCCATGCCATTCCATGCCATTCCATGCCATTCCATGCCATTCCATGCCATTCCATGCCATTCCATGCCATTCCATGCCATTCCATGCCATTCCATGCCATTCCATGCCATTCCATGCCATTCCATGCCATTCCATGCCATTCCATGCCATTCCATGCCATTCCATGCCATTCCATGCCATTCCATGCCATTCCATGCCATTCCATGCCATTCCATGCCATTCCATGCCATTCCATGCCATTCCATGCCATTCCATGCCATTCCATGCCATTCCATGCCATTCCATGCCATTCCATGCCATTCCATGCCATTCCATGCCATTCCATGCCGTGCCATGCCATTCCATGCCGTGCCATGCCGGTGCCATACCGTGCCATGCCGGTGCCATACCGTGCCATGCCGGTGCCATGCCGTGCCATGCCGGTGCCATGCCGTGCCATGCCGGTGCCATGCCGTGCCATGCCGGTGCCATGCCGTGCCATGCCGGTGCCATGCCGTGCCATGCCGGTGCCATGCCGTGCCATGCCGGTGCCATGCCGTGCCATGCCGGTGCCATGCCGTGCCATGCCGGTGCCATGCCGTGCCATGCCGTGCCATGCCGTGCCATGCCGTGCCATGCGGTGCCATGCCATTCCATGCCATTCCATGCCATTCCATGTCATTCCATGCCATTCCATGCCATTCCATGCCATTCCATGCCATTCCATGCCATTCCATGCCATTCCATGTCATTCCATGCCATTCCATGTCATTCCATGCCATGCCGGTACCATGCCGTGCCATGCCGTGCCATGCCGTGCCATGCCGGTGCCATGCCGTGCCATGCCGGTGCCATGCCGTGCCATGCCGGTGCCATGCCGTGCCATGCCGGTGCCATGCCGTGCCATGCCGGTGCCATGCCGTGCCATGCCGGTGCCATGCCGTGCCATGCCGGTGCCATGCCGTGCCATGCCGGTGCCATGCCGTGCCATGCCGGTGCCATGCCGTGCCATGCCGGTGCCATGCCGTGCCATGCCGGTGCCATGCCGTGCCATGCCGGTGCCATGCCGTGCCATGCCGGTGCCATGCCGTGCCATGCCGGTGCCATGCCGTGCCATGCCGGTGCCATGCCGTGCCATGCCGGTGCCATGCCGTGCCATGCCGGTGCCATGCCGTGCCATGCCGGTGCCATGCCGTGCCATGCCGGTGCCATGCCGGTGCCATGCCGTGCCATGCCGGTGCCATGCCGTGCCATGCCGGTGCCATGCCGTGCCATGCCGGTGCCATGCCGTGCCATGCCGGTGCCATGCCGTGCCATGCCGGTGCCATGCCGTGCCATGCCGGTGCCATGCCGTGCCATGCCGGTGCCATGCCGTGCCATGCCGGTGCCATGCCGTGCCATGCCGGTGCCATGCCGTGCCATGCCGTGCCATGCCGTGCCAGGCCGTGCCATGCCGTTCCATGCCGTGCCATGCCGTGCCATGCCGTTCCATGCCGTGCCATGCCGTGCCATGCGGTGCCATGCCATTCCATGCCATTCCATGCCATTCCATGTCATTCCATGCCATTCCATGCCATTCCATGCCATTTCATGCCATTCCATGCCATTCCATGCCATTCCATGTCATTCCATGCCATTCCATGTCATTCCATGCCATGCCGGTGCCATGCCGTGCCATGCCGTGCCATGCCGTGCCATGCCGGTGCCATGCCGTGCCATGCCGGTGCCATGCCGTGCCATGCCGGTGCCATGCCGTGCCATGCCGGTGCCATGCCGTGCCATGCCGGTGCCATGCCGTGCCATGCCGGTGCCATGCCGTGCCATGCCGGTGCCATGCCGTGCCATGCCGGTGCCATGCCGTGCCATGCCGGTGCCATGCCGTGCCATGCCGGTGCCATGCCGTGCCATGCCGGTGCCATGCCGGTGCCATGCCGTGCCATGCCGTGCCATGCCGGTGCCATGCGGTGCCATGCCATTCCATGCGGTGCCATGCCATTCCATGCCGTGCCATGCGGTGCCATGCCATTCCATGCGGTGCCATGCCATTCCATGCCGTGCCATGCGGTGCCATGCCATTCCATGCGGTGCCATGCCATTCCATGCCGTGCCATGCGGTGCCATGCCATTCCATGCGGTGCCATGCCATTCCATGCGGTGCCATGCCATTCCATGCGGTGCCATGCCATTCCATGCCGTGCCATGCGGTGCCATGCCATTCCATGCGGTGCCATGCCATTCCATGCCATTCCATGCCATTCCATGCCATTCCATGCCATTCCATGCCATTCCATGCCATTCCATGCCATTCCATGCCATTCAATGCCGTGCCATGCCGGTGCCATGCCGTGCCATGCCGGTGCCATGCCGTGCCATGCCGGTGCCATGCCGTGCCATGCCGGTGCCATGCCGTGCCATGCCGGTGCCATGCCGTGCCCTGCCGTGCCATGCCGGGCCATGCCATTCCATGCCATTCCATGCCAGTCCATGCCAGTCCATGCCATTCCATGCCATTCCATGCCACTCAATGCGGTGCCATGCCGTGCCATGCCGTGCCATTCCATGCCAGTCCATGCCAGTCCATGCCATTCCATGCCATTCCATGCCACTCAATGCGGTGCCATGCCGTGCCATGCCGTGCCATTCCGTGCCATTCAATGCCATTCCATGCCATTCAATGCCGTGCCATGCCGTGCCATGCCGGTGCCATGCCGTGCCATGCCGGTGCCATGCCGTGCCATGCCGGTGCCATGCCGTGCCATGCCGGTGCCATGCCGTGCCATGCCGTGCCATGCGGTGCCATGCCGTGCCATGCGGTGCCATGCCATTCCATGCCATTCCATGCCATTCCATGCCATTCCATGCCATTCCATGCCATTCCATGCCATTCCATGCCATTCCATGCCATTCCATGCCATTCCATGCCATTCCATGCCATTCCATGCCATTCCATGCCATTCCATGCCATTCCATGCCATTCCATGCCATTCCATGCCATTCCATGCCATTCCATGCCATTCCATGCCATTCCATGCCATTCCATGCCATTCCATGCCATTCCATGCCATTCCATGCCATTCCATGCCATTCCATGCCATTCCATGCCATTCCATGCCATTCCATGCCATTCCATGCCATTCCATGCCATTCCATGCCATTCCATGCCATTCCATGCCATTCCATGCCATTCCATGCCATTCCATGCCATTCCATGCCATTCCATGCCATTCCATGCCATTCCATGCCATTCCATGCCATTCCATGCCATTCCATGCCATTCCATGCCATTCCATGCCATTCCATGCCAATCCATGCCATTCCATGCCATTCCATGCCATTCCATGCCATTCCATGCCATTCCATGCCATTCCATGCCATTCCATGCCATTCCATGCCATTCCATGCCATTCCATGCCATTCCATGCCATTCCATGCCATTCCATGCCATTCCATGCCATTCCATGCCATTCCATGCCATTCCATGCCATTCCATGTCATTCCATGCCATGCCGTGCCATGCCGTGCCATGCCGGTGCCATGCCGTGCCATGCCGGTGCCATGCCGTGCCATGCCGGTGCCATGCCGTGCCATGCCGTGCCATGCCGTGCCATGCGGTGCCATGCCATTCCATGCCATTCCATGCCATTCCATGTCATTCCATGCCATTCCATGCCATTCCATGCCATTCCATGTCATTCCATGCCATTCCATGCCATTCCATGCCATGCCGTGCCATGCCGTGCCATTCCATGCCATTCCATGCCATTCCATGTCATTCCATGCCATTCCATGCCATTCCATGCCATGCCGTGCCATGCCGTGCCATTCCATGTCATTCCATGCCATGCCGGTACCATGCCGTGCCATGCCGTGCCATGCCGTGCCATGCCGTGCCATGCCGGTGCCATGCCGTGCCATGCCGGTGCCATGCCGTGCCATGCCGGTGCCATGCCGTGCCATGCCGGTGCCATGCCGTGCCATGCCGGTGCCATGCCGGTGCCATGCCGTGCCATGCCGGTGCCATGCCGGTGCCATGCCGTGCCATGCCGTGCCATGCCGGTGCCATGCGGTGCCATGCCGTGCCATGCCGGTGCCATGCCATTCCATGCCGTGCCATGCGGTGCCATGCCATTCCATGCGGTGCCATGCCATTCCATGCCGTGCCATGCGGTGCCATGCCATTCCATGCGGTGCCATGCCATTCCATGCGGTGCCATGCCATTCCATGCGGTGCCATGCCATTCCATGCCGTGCCATGCGGTGCCATGCCATTCCATGCCATT
This sequence comes from Cryptus armator, assembly GCA_963971235.1. Taxonomy (NCBI): domain Eukaryota; kingdom Metazoa; phylum Arthropoda; class Insecta; order Hymenoptera; family Ichneumonidae; genus Cryptus; species Cryptus armator. The sequence continues at coordinate 593,939 of CAXARG010000143.1, read as the reverse complement.
CCATGCCATTCCATGCCATTCCATGCCATTCCATGCCATTCCATGCCATTCCATGCCATTCCATGCCATTCCATGCCATTCCATGCCATTCCATGCCATTCCATGCCATTCCATGCCATTCCATGCCATTCCATGCCATTCCATGCCATTCCATGCCATTCCATGCCATTCCATGCCATTCCATGCCATTCCATGCCATTCCATGCCATTCCATGCCATTCCATGCCATTCCATGCCATTCCATGCCATTCCATGCCATTCCATGCCATTCCATGCCATTCCATGCCATTCCATGCCATTCCATGCCATTCCATGCCATTCCATGCCATTCCATGCCATTCCATGCCATTCCATGCCATTCCATGCCATTCCATGCCATTCCATGCCATTCCATGCCATTCCATGCCATTCCATGCCATTCCATGCCATTCCATGCCATTCCATGCCATTCCATGCCATTCCATGCCATTCCATGCCATTCCATGCCATTCCATGCCATTCCATGCCATTCCATGCCATTCCATGCCATTCCATGCCATTCCATGCCATTCCATGCCATTCCATGCCATTCCATGCCATTCCATGCCATTCCATGCCATTCCATGCCATTCCATGCCATGCCGGTGCCATGCCGGTGCCATGCCGTGCCATGCCGGTGCCATGCCGTGCCATGCCGTGCCATGCCGGTGCCATGCCGTGCCATGCCGGTGCCATGCCGTGCCATGCCGGTGCCATGCCGTGCCATGCCGGTGCCATGCCGTGCCATGCCGTGCCACGCCGTGCCATGCCGTGCCATGCCGTGCCATGCCATTCCATGCCATTCCATGCCATTCCATGTCATTCCATGCCATTCCATGCCATTCCATGCCATTCCATGCCATTCCATGCCATTCCATGCCATTCCATGCCATTCCATGCCATTCCATGCCATTCAATGCTGTGCCATGCCGGTGCCATGCCGTTCCATGCCGGTGCCATGCCGTTCCATGCCGGTGCCATGCCGTGCCATGCCGGTGCCATGCCGTGCCATGCCGGTGCCATGCCGTGCCATGCCGGTGCCATGCCGTGCCATGCCGGTGCCATGCCGTGCCATGCCGGTGCCATGCCGTGCCATGCCGGTGCCATGCCGTGCAATGCCGGTGCCATGCCGTGCCATGCCGGTGCCATGCCGTGCCATGCCGGTGCCATGCCGTGCCATGCCGGTGCCATGCCGTGCCATGCCGGTGCCATGCCGTGCCATGCCGTGCCATGCCATTCCATGCCATTCCATGCCATTCCATACCATTCCATGCCATTCCATGCCATTCCATGCCATTCCATGCCATTCCATGCCATTCCATGCCATTCCATGCCATTCCATGCCATTCCATGCCATTCCATGCCATTCCATGCCATTCCATGCCATTCCATGCCATTCCATGCCATTCCATGCCATTCCATGCCATTCCATGCCATTCCATGCCATTCCATGCCATTCCATGCCATTCCATGCCATTCCATGCCATTCCATGCCATTCCATGCCATTCCATGCCATTCCATGCCATTCCATGCCATTCCATGCCGTGCCATGCCGGTGCCATACCGTGCCATGCCGGTGCCATGCCGTGCCATGCCGGTGCCATGCCGTGCCATGCCGGTGCCATGCCGTGCCATGCCGGTGCCATGCCGTGCCATGCCGGTGCCATGCCGTGCCATGCCGGTGCCATGCCGTGCCATGCCGGTGCCATGCCGTGCCATGCCGGTGCCATGCCGTGCCATGCCGGTGCCATGCCGTGCCATGCCGGTGCCATGCCGTGCCATGCCGGTGCCATGCCGTGCCATGCCGGTGCCATGCCGTGCCATGCCGGTGCCATGCCGTGCCATGCCGGTGCCATGCCGTGCCATGCCGGTGCCATGCCGTGCCATGCCGTGCCATGCCGTGCCATGCCGTGCCATGCGGTGCCATGCCATTCCATGCCATTCCATGCCATTCCATGTCATTCCATGCCATTCCATGCCATTCCATGCCATTCCATGCCATTCCATGCCATTCCATGCCATTCCATGTCATTCCATGTCATTCCATGTCATTCCATGCCATGCCGGTGCCATGCCGTGCCATGCCGTGCCATGCCGTGCCATGCCGGTGCCATGCCGTGCCATGCCGGTGCCATGCCGTGCCATGCCGGTGCCATTGCCGTGCCATGCCGGTGCCATGCCGTGCCATGCCGGTGCCATGCCGTGCCATGCCGGTGCCATGCCGTGCCATGCCGGTGCCATGCCGTGCCATGCCGGTGCCATGCCGTGCCATGCCGGTGCCATGCCGGTGCCATGCCGTGCCATGCCGTGCCATGCCGGTGCCATGCGGTGCCATGCCATTCCATGCCGTGCCATGCGGTGCCATGCCATTCCATGCGGTGCCATGCCATTCCATGCCGTGCCATGCGGTGCCATGCCATTCCATGCGGTGCCATGCCATTCCATGCCGTGCCATGCGGTGCCATGCCATTCCATGCGGTGCCATGCCATTCCATGCCGTGCCATGCGGTGCCATGCCATTCCATGCGGTGCCATGCCATTCCATGCGGTGCCATGCCATTCCATGCGGTGCCATGCCATTCCATGCCGTGCCATGCGGTGCCATGCCATTCCATGCGGTGCCATGCCATTCCATGCCATTCCATGCCATTCCATGCCATTCCATGCCATTCCATGCCATTCAATGCCGTGCCATGCCGGTGCCATGCCGTGCCATGCCGGTGCCATGCCGTGCCATGCCGGTGCCATGCCGTGCCATGCCGGTGCCATGCCGTGCCATGCCGGTGCCATGCCGTGCCATGCCGTGCCATGCCGGGCCATGCCATTCCATGCCATTCCATGCCAGTCCATGCCAGTCCATGCCATTCCATGCCATTCCATGCCACTCAATGCGGTGCCATGCCGTGCCATGCCGTGCCATTCCATGCCAGTCCATGCCAGTCCATGCCATTCCATGCCATTCCATGCCACTCAATGCGGTGCCATGCCGTGCCATGCCGTGCCATTCCGTGCCATTCAATGCCATTCCATGCCATTCAATGCCGTGCCATGCCGTGCCATGCCGGTGCCATGCCGTGCCATGCCGGTGCCATGCCGTGCCATGCCGGTGCCATGCCGTGCCATGCCGGTGCCATGCCGTGCCATGCCGTGCCATGCCATTCCATGTCATTCCATGCCATTCCATGTCATTCCATGCCATTCCATGCCATTCCATGCCATTCCATACCATTCCATGCCATTCCATGCCATTCCATGCCATTCCATGCCATTCCATGCCATTCCATGCCATTCCATGCCATTCCATGCCATTCCATGCCATTCCATGCCATTCCATGCCATTCCATGCCATTCCATGCCATTCCATGCCATTCCATGCCATTCCATGCCATTCCATGCCATTCCATGCCATTCCATGCCATTCCATGCCATTCCATGCCATTCCATGCCATTCCATGCCATTCCATGCCATTCCATGCCATTCCATGCCATTCCATGCCATTCCATGCCATTCCATGCCATTCCATGCCATTCCATGCCATTCCATGCCATTCCATGCCATTCCATGCCATTCCATGCCATTCCATGCCATTCCATGCCATTCCATGCCATTCCATGCCATTCCATGCCATTCCATGCCATTCCATGCCATTCCATGCCATTCCATGCCATTCCATGCCATTCCATGCCATTCCATGCCATTCCATGCCATTCCATGCCATTCCATGCCATTCCATGCCATTCCATGCCATTCCATGCCATTCCATGCCGTGCCATGCCATTCCATGCCGTGCCATGCCGGTGCCATACCGTGCCATGCCGGTGCCATACCGTGCCATGCCGGTGCCATGCCGTGCCATGCCGGTGCCATGCCGTGCCATGCCGGTGCCATGCCGTGCCATGCCGGTGCCATGCCGTGCCATGCCGGTGCCATGCCGTGCCATGCCGGTGCCATGCCGTGCCATGCCGGTGCCATGCCGTGCCATGCCGGTGCCATGCCGTGCCATGCCGGTGCCATGCCGTGCCATGCCGGTGCCATGCCGTGCCATGCCGTGCCATGCCGTGCCATGCCGTGCCATGCGGTGCCATGCCATTCCATGCCATTCCATGCCATTCCATGTCATTCCATGCCATTCCATGCCATTCCATGCCATTCCATGCCATTCCATGCCATTCCATGCCATTCCATGTCATTCCATGCCATTCCATGTCATTCCATGCCATGCCGGTACCATGCCGTGCCATGCCGTGCCATGCCGTGCCATGCCGGTGCCATGCCGGTGCCATGCCGTGCCATGCCGGTGCCATGCCGTGCCATGCCGGTGCCATGCCGTGCCATGCCGGTGCCATGCCGTGCCATGCCGGTGCCATGCCGTGCCATGCCGGTGCCATGCCGTGCCATGCCGGTGCCATGCCGTGCCATGCCGGTGCCATGCCGTGCCATGCCGGTGCCATGCCGTGCCATGCCGGTGCCATGCCGTGCCATGCCGGTGCCATGCCGTGCCATGCCGGTGCCATGCCGTGCCATGCCGGTGCCATGCCGTGCCATGCCGGTGCCATGCCGTGCCATGCCGGTGCCATGCCGTGCCATGCCGGTGCCATGCCGTGCCATGCCGGTGCCATGCCGTGCCATGCCGGTGCCATGCCGTGCCATGCCGGTGCCATGCCGTGCCATGCCGGTGCCATGCCGTGCCATGCCGGTGCCATGCCGTGCCATGCCGGTGCCATGCCGTGCCATGCCGGTGCCATGCCGTGCCATGCCGGTGCCATGCCGTGCCATGCCGGTGCCATGCCGTGCCATGCCGGTGCCATGCCGTGCCATGCCGTGCCATGCCGTGCCATGCCGTGCCATGCCGTGCCATGCCGTGCCATGCCGTGCCATGCGGTGCCATGCCATTCCATGCCATTCCATGCCATTCCATGTCATTCCATGCCATTCCATGCCATTCCATGCCATTCCATGCCATTCCATGCCATTCCATGCCATTCCATGTCATTCCATGCCATTCCATGTCATTCCATGCCATGCCGGTGCCATGCCGTGCCATGCCGTGCCATGCCGTGCCATGCCGGTGCCATGCCGTGCCATGCCGGTGCCATGCCGTGCCATGCCGGTGCCATGCCGTGCCATGCCGGTGCCATGCCGTGCCATGCCGGTGCCATGCCGTGCCATGCCGGTGCCATGCCGTGCCATGCCGGTGCCATGCCGTGCCATGCCGGTGCCATGCCGTGCCATGCCGGTGCCATGCCGGTGCCATGCCGTGCCATGCCGTGCCATGCCGGTGCCATGCGGTGCCATGCCATTCCATGCCGTGCCATGCGGTGCCATGCCATTCCATGCGGTGCCATGCCATTCCATGCCGTGCCATGCGGTGCCATGCCATTCCATGCGGTGCCATGCCATTCCATGCCGTGCCATGCGGTGCCATGCCATTCCATGCGGTGCCATGCCATTCCATGCCGTGCCATGCGGTGCCATGCCATTCCATGCGGTGCCATGCCATTCCATGCGGTGCCATGCCATTCCATGCGGTGCCATGCCATTCCATGCCGTGCCATGCGGTGCCATGCCATTCCATGCGGTGCCATGCCATTCCATGCCATTCCATGCCATTCCATGCCATTCCATGCCATTCCATGCCATTCCATGCCATTCCATGCCATTCAATGCCGTGCCATGCCGGTGCCATGCCGTGCCATGCCGGTGCCATGCCGTGCCATGCCGGTGCCATGCCGTGCCATGCCGGTGCCATGCCGTGCCATGCCGGTGCCATGCCGTGCCATGCCGTGCCATGCCGGGCCATGCCATTCCATGCCATTCCATGCCAGTCCATGCCAGTCCATGCCATTCCATGCCATTCCATGCCACTCAATGCGGTGCCATGCCGTGCCATGCCGTGCCATTCCATGCCAGTCCATGCCAGTCCATGCCATTCCATGCCATTCCATGCCACTCAATGCGGTGCCATGCCGTGCCATGCCGTGCCATTCCGTGCCATTCAATGCCATTCCATGCCATTCAATGCCGTGCCATGCCGTGCCATGCCGGTGCCATGCCGTGCCATGCCGGTGCCATGCCGTGCCATGCCGGTGCCATGCCGTGCCATGCCCGTGCCATGCCGTGCCATGCCGGTGCCATGCCGTGCCATGCCGTGCCATGCCATTCCATGTCATTCCATGCCATTCCATGTCATTCCATGCCATTCCATGCCATTCCATGCCATTCCATGCCATTCCATGCCATTCCATGCCATTCCATGCCATTCCATGCCATTCCATGCCATTCCATGCCATTCCATGCCATTCCATGCCATTCCATGCCATTCCATGCCATTCCATGCCATTCCATGCCATTCCATGCCATTCCATGCCATTCCATGCCATTCCATGCCATTCCATGCCATTCCATGCCATTCCATGCCATTCCATGCCATTCCATGCCATTCCATGCCATTCCATGCCATTCCATGCCATTCCATGCCATTCCATGCCATTCCATGCCATTCCATGCCATTCCATGCCATTCCATGCCATTCCATGCCATTCCATGCCATTCCATGCCATTCCATGCCATTCCATGCCATTCCATGCCATTCCATGCCATTCCATGCCATTCCATGCCATTCCATGCCATTCCATGCCATTCCATGCCATTCCATGCCATTCCATGCCATTCCATGCCATTCCATGCCATTCCATGCCATTCCATGCCATTCCATGCCATTCCATGCCATTCCATGCCGTGCCATGCCATTCCATGCCGTGCCATGCCGGTGCCATACCGTGCCATGCCGGTGCCATGCCGTGCCATGCCGGTGCCATGCCGTGCCATGCCGGTGCCATGCCGTGCCATGCCGGTGCCATGCCGTGCCATGCCGGTGCCATGCCGTGCCATGCCGGTGCCATGCCGGTGCCATGCCGTGCCATGCCGGTGCCATGCCGTGCCATGCCGGTGCCATGCCGTGCCATGCCGGTGCCATGCCGTGCCATGCCGGTGCCATGCCGTGCCATGCCGTGCCATGCCGTGCCATGCCGTGCCATGCGGTGCCATGCCATTCCATGCCATTCCATGCCATTCCATGTCATTCCATGCCATTCCATGCCATTCCATGCCATTCCATGCCATTCCATGCCATTCCATGCCATTCCATGTCATTCCATGCCATTCCATGTCATTCCATGCCATGCCGGTACCATGCCGTGCCATGCCGTGCCATGCCGTGCCATGCCGGTGCCATGCCGTGCCATGCCGGTGCCATGCCGTGCCATGCCGGTGCCATGCCGTGCCATGCCGGTGCCATGCCGTGCCATGCCGGTGCCATGCCGTGCCATGCCGGTGCCATGCCGTGCCATGCCGGTGCCATGCCGTGCCATGCCGGTGCCATGCCGTGCCATGCCGGTGCCATGCCGTGCCATGCCGGTGCCATGCCGTGCCATGCCGGTGCCATGCCGTGCCATGCCGGTGCCATGCCGTGCCATGCCGGTGCCATGCCGTGCCATGCCGGTGCCATGCCGTGCCATGCCGGTGCCATGCCGTGCCATGCCGGTGCCATGCCGTGCCATGCCGGTGCCATGCCGTGCCATGCCGGTGCCATGCCGGTGCCATGCCGTGCCATGCCGGTGCCATGCCGTGCCATGCCGGTGCCATGCCGTGCCATGCCGGTGCCATGCCGTGCCATGCCGGTGCCATGCCGTGCCATGCCGGTGCCATGCCGTGCCATGCCGGTGCCATGCCGTGCCATGCCGGTGCCATGCCGTGCCATGCCGGTGCCATGCCGTGCCATGCCGGTGCCATGCCGTGCCATGCCGTGCCATGCCGTGCCATGCCGTGCCATGCCGTGCCATGCCGTTCCATGCCGTGCCATGCCGTGCCATGCGGTGCCATGCCATTCCATGCCATTCCATGCCATTCCATGTCATTCCATGCCATTCCATGCCATTCCATGCCATTTCATGCCATTCCATGCCATTCCATGCCATTCCATGTCATTCCATGCCATTCCATGTCATTCCATGCCATGCCGGTGCCATGCCGTGCCATGCCGTGCCATGCCGTGCCATGCCGGTGCCATGCCGTGCCATGCCGGTGCCATGCCGTGCCATGCCGGTGCCATGCCGTGCCATGCCGGTGCCATGCCGTGCCATGCCGGTGCCATGCCGTGCCATGCCGGTGCCATGCCGTGCCATGCCGGTGCCATGCCGTGCCATGCCGGTGCCATGCCGTGCCATGCCGGTGCCATGCCGTGCCATGCCGGTGCCATGCCGTGCCATGCCGGTGCCATGCCGGTGCCATGCCGTGCCATGCCGTGCCATGCCGGTGCCATGCGGTGCCATGCCATTCCATGCGGTGCCATGCCATTCCATGCCGTGCCATGCGGTGCCATGCCATTCCATGCGGTGCCATGCCATTCCATGCCGTGCCATGCGGTGCCATGCCATTCCATGCGGTGCCATGCCATTCCATGCCGTGCCATGCGGTGCCATGCCATTCCATGCGGTGCCATGCCATTCCATGCGGTGCCATGCCATTCCATGCGGTGCCATGCCATTCCATGCCGTGCCATGCGGTGCCATGCCATTCCATGCGGTGCCATGCCATTCCATGCCATTCCATGCCATTCCATGCCATTCCATGCCATTCCATGCCATTCCATGCCATTCCATGCCATTCCATGCCATTCCATGCCATTCCATGCCATTCAATGCCGTGCCATGCCGGTGCCATGCCGTGCCATGCCGGTGCCATGCCGTGCCATGCCGGTGCCATGCCGTGCCATGCCGGTGCCATGCCGTGCCATGCCGGTGCCATGCCGTGCCATGCCGTGCCATGCCGGGCCATGCCATTCCATGCCATTCCATGCCAGTCCATGCCAGTCCATGCCATTCCATGCCATTCCATGCCACTCAATGCGGTGCCATGCCGTGCCATGCCGTGCCATTCCATGCCAGTCCATGCCAGTCCATGCCATTCCATGCCATTCCATGCCACTCAATGCGGTGCCATGCCGTGCCATGCCGTGCCATTCCGTGCCATTCAATGCCATTCCATGCCATTCAATGCCGTGCCATGCCGTGCCATGCCGGTGCCATGCCGTGCCATGCCGGTGCCATGCCGTGCCATGCCGGTGCCATGCCGTGCCATGCCGGTGCCATGCCGTGCCATGCCGTGCCATGCGGTGCCATGCCGTGCCATGCGGTGCCATGCCATTCCATGCCATTCCATGCCATTCCATGCCATTCCATGCCATTCCATGCCATTCCATGCCATTCCATGCCATTCCATGCCATTCCATGCCATTCCATGCCATTCCATGCCATTCCATGCCATTCCATGCCATTCCATGCCATTCCATGCCATTCCATGCCATTCCATGCCATTCCATGCCATTCCATGCCATTCCATGCCATTCCATGCCATTCCATGCCATTCCATGCCATTCCATGCCATTCCATGCCATTCCATGCCATTCCATGCCATTCCATGCCATTCCATGCCATTCCATGCCATTCCATGCCATTCCATGCCATTCCATGCCATTCCATGCCATTCCATGCCATTCCATGCCATTCCATGCCATTCCATGCCATTCCATGCCATTCCATGCCATTCCATGCCATTCCATGCCATTCCATGCCATTCCATGCCATTCCATGCCATTCCATGCCATTCCATGCCATTCCATGCCATTCCATGCCATTCCATGCCAATCCATGCCATTCCATGCCATTCCATGCCATTCCATGCCATTCCATGCCATTCCATGCCATTCCATGCCATTCCATGCCATTCCATGCCATTCCATGCCATTCCATGCCATTCCATGCCATTCCATGCCATTCCATGCCATTCCATGCCATTCCATGCCATTCCATGCCATTCCATGCCATTCCATGCCATTCCATGCCATTCCATGCCATTCCATGCCATTCCATGCCATTCCATGCCATTCCATGCCATTCCATGCCATTCCATGTCATTCCATGCCATGCCGTGCCATGCCGTGCCATGCCGGTGCCATGCCGTGCCATGCCGGTGCCATGCCGTGCCATGCCGGTGCCATGCCGTGCCATGCCGTGCCATGCCGTGCCATGCGGTGCCATGCCATTCCATGCCATTCCATGCCATTCCATGTCATTCCATGCCATTCCATGCCATTCCATGCCATTCCATGTCATTCCATGCCATTCCATGCCATTCCATGCCATGCCGTGCCATGCCGTGCCATTCCATGCCATTCCATGCCATTCCATGTCATTCCATGCCATTCCATGCCATTCCATGCCATGCCGTGCCATGCCGTGCCATTCCATGTCATTCCATGCCATGCCGGTACCATGCCGTGCCATGCCGTGCCATGCCGTGCCATGCCGTGCCATGCCGGTGCCATGCCGTGCCATGCCGGTGCCATGCCGTGCCATGCCGGTGCCATGCCGTGCCATGCCGGTGCCATGCCGTGCCATGCCGTGCCATGCCGGTGCCATGCCGTGCCATGCCGGTGCCATGCCGTGCCATGCCGGTGCCATGCCGTGCCATGCCGGTGCCATGCCGTGCCATGCCGGTGCCATGCCGTGCCATGCCGGTGCCATGCCGTGCCATGCCGGTGCCATGCCGTGCCATGCCGGTGCCATGCCGTGCCATGCCGGTGCCATGCCGTGCCATGCCGGTGCCATGCCGTGCCATGCCGGTGCCATGCCGGTGCCATGCCGTGCCATGCCGTGCCATGCCGGTGCCATGCGGTGCCATGCCATTCCATGCGGTGCCATGCCATTCCATGCCGTGCCATGCGGTGCCATGCCATTCCATGCGGTGCCATGCCATTCCATGCCGTGCCATGCGGTGCCATGCCATTCCATGCGGTGCCATGCCATTCCATGCCGTGCCATGCGGTGCCATGCCATTCCATGCGGTGCCATGCCATTCCATGCGGTGCCATGCCATTCCATGCGGTGCCATGCCATTCCATGCCGTGCCATGCGGTGCCATGCCATTCCATGCGGTGCCATGCCATTCCATGCCATTCCATGCCATTCCATGCCATTCCATGCCATTCCATGCCATTCCATGCCATTCCATGCCATTCCATGCCATTCCATGCCATTCCATGCCATTCAATGCCGTGCCATGCCGGTGCCATGCCGTGCCATGCCGGTGCCATGCCGTGCCATGCCGGTGCCATGCCGTGCCATGCCGGTGCCATGCCGTGCCATGCCGGTGCCATGCCGTGCCATGCCGTGCCATGCCGGGCCATGCCATTCCATGCCATTCCATGCCAGTCCATGCCAGTCCATGCCATTCCATGCCATTCCATGCCACTCAATGCGGTGCCATGCCGTGCCATGCCGTGCCATTCCATGCCAGTCCATGCCAGTCCATGCCATTCCATGCCATTCCATGCCACTCAATGCGGTGCCATGCCGTGCCATGCCGTGCCATTCCGTGCCATTCAATGCCATTCCATGCCATTCAATGCCGTGCCATGCCGTGCCATGCCGGTGCCATGCCGTGCCATGCCGGTGCCATGCCGTGCCATGCCGGTGCCATGCCGTGCCATGCCGGTGCCATGCCGTGCCATGCCGTGCCATGCGGTGCCATGCCGTGCCATGCGGTGCCATGCCATTCCATGCCATTCCATGCCATTCCATGCCATTCCATGCCATTCCATGCCATTCCATGCCATTCCATGCCATTCCATGCCATTCCATGCCATTCCATGCCATTCCATGCCATTCCATGCCATTCCATGCCATTCCATGCCATTCCATGCCATTCCATGCCATTCCATGCCATTCCATGCCATTCCATGCCATTCCATGCCATTCCATGCCATTCCATGCCATTCCATGCCATTCCATGCCATTCCATGCCATTCCATGCCATTCCATGCCATTCCATGCCATTCCATGCCATTCCATGCCATTCCATGCCATTCCATGCCATTCCATGCCATTCCATGCCATTCCATGCCATTCCATGCCATTCCATGCCATTCCATGCCATTCCATGCCATTCTATGCCATTCCATGCCATTCCATGCCATTCCATGCCATTCCATGCCATTCCATGCCATTCCATGCCATTCCATGCCATTCCATGCCATTCCATGCCATTCCATGCCAATCCATGCCATTCCATGCCATTCCATGCCATTCCATGCCATTCCATGCCATTCCATGCCATTCCATGCCATTCCATGCCATTCCATGCCATTCCATGCCATTCCATGCCATTCCATGCCATTCCATGCCATTCCATGCCATTCCATGCCATTCCATGCCATTCCATGCCATTCCATGCCATTCCATGCCATTCCATGCCATTCCATGCCATTCCATGCCATTCCATGCCATTCCATGCCATTCCATGCCATTCCATGCCATTCCATGCCATTCCATGCCATTCCATGCCATTCCATGTCATTCCATGCCATGCCGTGCCATGCCGTGCCATGCCGGTGCCATGCCGTGCCATGCCGGTGCCATGCCGTGCCATGCCGGTGCCATGCCGTGCCATGCCGTGCCATGCCGTGCCATGCGGTGCCATGCCATTCCATGCCATTCCATGCCATTCCATGTCATTCCATGCCATTCCATGCCATTCCATGCCATTCCATGTCATTCCATGCCATTCCATGCCATTCCATGCCATGCCGTGCCATGCCGTGCCATTCCATGCCATTCCATGCCATTCCATGTCATTCCATGCCATTCCATGCCATTCCATGCCATGCCGTGCCATGCCGTGCCATTCCATGTCATTCCATGCCATGCCGGTACCATGCCGTGCCATGCCGTGCCATGCCGTGCCATGCCGTGCCATGCCGTGCCATGCCGGTGCCATGCCGTGCCATGCCGGTGCCATGCCGTGCCATGCCGGTGCCATGCCGTGCCATGCCGGTGCCATGCCGTGCCATGCCGGTGCCATGCCGTGCCATGCCGGTGCCATGCCGGTGCCATGCCGTGCCATGCCGGTGCCATGCCGGTGCCATGCCGTGCCATGCCGTGCCATGCCGGTGCCATGCGGTGCCATGCCGTGCCATGCCGGTGCCATGCCATTCCATGCCGTGCCATGCGGTGCCATGCCATTCCATGCGGTGCCATGCCATTCCATGCCGTGCCATGCGGTGCCATGCCATTCCATGCGGTGCCATGCCATTCCATGCGGTGCCATGCCATTCCATGCGGTGCCATGCCATTCCATGCCGTGCCATGCGGTGCCATGCCATTCCATGCCATTCCATGCCATTCCATGCCATTCCATGCCATTCCATGCCATTCCATGCCATTCCATGCCATTCCATGCCATTCCATGCCATTCCATGCCATTCCATGCCATTCCATGCCATTCCATGCCATTCCATGCCATTCCATGCCATTCCATGCCATTCCATGCCATTCCATGCCATTCCATGCCATTCCATGCCATTCCATGCCATTCCATGCCATTCCATGCCATTCCATGCCATTCCATGCCATTCCATGCCATTCCATGCCATTCCATGCCATTCCATGCCATTCCATGCCATTCCATGCCATTCCATGCCATTCCATGCCATTCCATGCCATTCCATGCCATTCCATGCCATTCCATGCCATTCCATGCCATTCCATGCCATTCCATGCCATTCCATGCCATTCCATGCCATTCCATGCCATTCCATGCCATTCCATGCCATTCCATGCCATTCCATGCCATTCCATGCCATTCCATGCCATGCCGGTGCCATGCCGTGCCATGCCGGTGCCATGCCGTGCCATGCCGTGCCATGCCGTGCCATGCCGGTGCCATGCCGTGCCATGCCGTGCCATGCCGGTGCCATGCCGTGCCATGCCGGTGCCATGCCGTGCCATGCCGGTGCCATGCCGTGCCATGCCGGTGCCATGCCGTGCCATGCCGTGCCACGCCGTGCCATGCCGTGCCATGCCGTGCCATGCCATTCCATGCCATTCCATGCCATTCCATGTCATTCCATGCCATTCCATGCCATTCCATGCCATTCCATGCCATTCCATGCCATTCCATGCCATTCCATGCCATTCCATGCCATTCAATGCCGTGCCATGCCGGTGCCATGCCGTTCCATGCCGGTGCCATGCCGTTCCATGCCGGTGCCATGCCGTGCCATGCCGGTGCCATGCCGTGCCATGCCGGTGCCATGCCGTGCCATGCCGGTGCCATGCCGTGCCATGCCGGTGCCATGCCGTGCCATGCCGGTGCCATGCCGTGCCATGCCGGTGCCATGCCGTGCAATGCCGGTGCCATGCCGTGCCATGCCGGTGCCATGCCGTGCCATGCCGGTGCCATGCCGTGCCATGCCGGTGCCATGCCGTGCCATGCCGGTGCCATGCCGTGCCATGCCGGTGCCATGCCGTGCCATGCCGTGCCATGCCATTCCATGCCATTCCATGCCATTCCATGCCATTCCATGCCATTCCATGCCATTCCATGCCATTCCATGCCATTCCATGCCATTCCATGCCATTCCATGCCATTCCATGCCATTCCATGCCATTCCATGCCATTCCATGCCATTCCATGCCATTCCATGCCATTCCATGCCATTCCATGCCATTCCATGCCATTCCATGCCATTCCATGCCATTCCATGCCATTCCATGCCATTCCATGCCATTCCATGCCATTCCATGCCATTCCATGCCATTCCATGCCATTCCATGCCATTCCATGCCATTCCATGCCATTCCATGCCATTCCATGCCATTCCATGCCATTCCATGCCATTCCATGCCATTCCATGCCATTCCATGCCATTCCATGCCATTCCATGCCATTCCATGCCATTCCATGCCATTCCATGCCATTCCATGCCATTCCATGCCATTCCATGCCATTCCATGCCATTCCATGCCATTCCATGCCATTCCATGCCATTCCATGCCATTCCATGCCATTCCATGCCATTCCATGCCATTCCATGCCGTGCCATGCCGGTGCCATGCCGTGCCATGCCGGTGCCATGCCGTGCCATGCCGGTGCCATGCCGTGCCATGCCGGTGCCATGCCGTGCCATGCCGGTGCCATGCCGTGCCATGCCGGTGCCATGCCGTGCCATGCCGGTGCCATGCCGTGCCATGCCGGTGCCATGCCGTGCCATGCCGGTGCCATGCCGTGCCATGCCGGTGCCATGCCGTGCCATGCCGGTGCCATGCCGTGCCATGCCGGTGCCATGCCGTGCCATGCCGGTGCCATGCCGTGCCATGCCGGTGCCATGCCGTGCCATGCCGGTGCCATGCCGTGCCATGCCGGTGCCATGCCGTGCCATGCCGGTGCCATGCCGTGCCATGCCGGTGCCATGCCGTGCCATGCCGGTGCCATGCCGTGCCATGCCGGTGCCATGCCGTGCCATGCCGGTGCCATGCCGTGCCATGCCGTGCCATGCCGTGCCATGCCGTGCCATGCCGTGCCATGCGGTGCCATGCCATTCCATGCCATTCCATGCCATTCCATGTCATTCCATGCCATTCCATGCCATTCCATGCCATTCCATGCCATTCCATGCCATTCCATGCCATTCCATGTCATTCCATGTCATTCCATGTCATTCCATGCCATGCCGGTGCCATGCCGTGCCATGCCGTGCCATGCCGTGCCATGCCGGTGCCATGCCGTGCCATGCCGGTGCCATGCCGTGCCATGCCGGTGCCATGCCGTGCCATGCCGGTGCCATGCCGTGCCATGCCGGTGCCATGCCGTGCCATGCCGGTGCCATGCCGTGCCATGCCGGTGCCATGCCGTGCCATGCCGGTGCCATGCCGTGCCATGCCGGTGCCATGCCGTGCCATGCCGGTGCCATGCCGGTGCCATGCCGTGCCATGCCGTGCCATGCCGGTGCCATGCGGTGCCATGCCATTCCATGCCGTGCCATGCGGTGCCATGCCATTCCATGCGGTGCCATGCCATTCCATGCCGTGCCATGCGGTGCCATGCCATTCCATGCGGTGCCATGCCATTCCATGCGGTGCCATGCCATTCCATGCCGTGCCATGCGGTGCCATGCCATTCCATGCGGTGCCATGCCATTCCATGCCGTGCCATGCGGTGCCATGCCATTCCATGCGGTGCCATGCCATTCCATGCGGTGCCATGCCATTCCATGCGGTGCCATGCCATTCCATGCCGTGCCATGCGGTGCCATGCCATTCCATGCGGTGCCATGCCATTCCATGCCATTCCATGCCATTCCATGCCATTCCATGCCATTCCATGCCATTCCATGCCATTCCATGCCATTCAATGCCGTGCCATGCCGGTGCCATGCCGTGCCATGCCGGTGCCATGCCGTGCCATGCCGGTGCCATGCCGTGCCATGCCGGTGCCATGCCGTGCCATGCCGGTGCCATGCCGTGCCATGCCGTGCCATGCCGGGCCATGCCATTCCATGCCATTCCATGCCAGTCCATGCCAGTCCATGCCATTCCATGCCATTCCATGCCACTCAATGCGGTGCCATGCCGTGCCATGCCGTGCCATTCCATGCCAGTCCATGCCAGTCCATGCCATTCCATGCCATTCCATGCCACTCAATGCGGTGCCATGCCGTGCCATGCCGTGCCATTCCGTGCCATTCAATGCCATTCCATGCCATTCAATGCCGTGCCATGCCGTGCCATGCCGGTGCCATGCCGTGCCATGCCGGTGCCATGCCGTGCCATGCCGGTGCCATGCCGTGCCATGCCGGTGCCATGCCGTGCCATGCCGTGCCATGCCATTCCATGTCATTCCATGCCATTCCATGTCATTCCATGCCATTCCATGCCATTCCATGCCATTCCATACCATTCCATGCCATTCCATGCCATTCCATGCCATTCCATGCCATTCCATGCCATTCCATGCCATTCCATGCCATTCCATGCCATTCCATGCCATTCCATGCCATTCCATGCCATTCCATGCCATTCCATGCCATTCCATGCCATTCCATGCCATTCCATGCCATTCCATGCCATTCCATGCCATTCCATGCCATTCCATGCCATTCCATGCCATTCCATGCCATTCCATGCCATTCCATGCCATTCCATGCCATTCCATGCCATTCCATGCCATTCCATGCCATTCCATGCCATTCCATGCCATTCCATGCCATTCCATGCCATTCCATGCCATTCCATGCCATTCCATGCCATTCCATGCCATTCCATGCCATTCCATGCCATTCCATGCCATTCCATGCCATTCCATGCCATTCCATGCCATTCCATGCCATTCCATGCCATTCCATGCCATTCCATGCCATTCCATGCCATTCCATGCCATTCCATGCCGTGCCATGCCATTCCATGCCGTGCCATGCCGGTGCCATACCGTGCCATGCCGGTGCCATACCGTGCCATGCCGGTGCCATGCCGTGCCATGCCGGTGCCATGCCGTGCCATGCCGGTGCCATGCCGTGCCATGCCGGTGCCATGCCGTGCCATGCCGGTGCCATGCCGTGCCATGCCGGTGCCATGCCGTGCCATGCCGGTGCCATGCCGTGCCATGCCGGTGCCATGCCGTGCCATGCCGGTGCCATGCCGTGCCATGCCGGTGCCATGCCGTGCCATGCCGTGCCATGCCGTGCCATGCCGTGCCATGCGGTGCCATGCCATTCCATGCCATTCCATGCCATTCCATGTCATTCCATGCCATTCCATGCCATTCCATGCCATTCCATGCCATTCCATGCCATTCCATGTCATTCCATGCCATGCCGGTACCATGCCGTGCCATGCCGTGCCATGCCGTGCCATGCCGGTGCCATGCCGGTGCCATGCCGTGCCATGCCGGTGCCATGCCGTGCCATGCCGGTGCCATGCCGTGCCATGCCGGTGCCATGCCGTGCCATGCCGGTGCCATGCCGTGCCATGCCGGTGCCATGCCGTGCCATGCCGGTGCCATGCCGTGCCATGCCGGTGCCATGCCGTGCCATGCCGGTGCCATGCCGTGCCATGCCGGTGCCATGCCGTGCCATGCCGGTGCCATGCCGTGCCATGCCGGTGCCATGCCGTGCCATGCCGGTGCCATGCCGTGCCATGCCGGTGCCATGCCGTGCCATGCCGGTGCCATGCCGTGCCATGCCGGTGCCATGCCGTGCCATGCCGGTGCCATGCCGTGCCATGCCGGTGCCATGCCGTGCCATGCCGGTGCCATGCCGTGCCATGCCGGTGCCATGCCGTGCCATGCCGGTGCCATGCCGTGCCATGCCGGTGCCATGCCGTGCCATGCCGGTGCCATGCCGTGCCATGCCGGTGCCATGCCGTGCCATGCCGGTGCCATGCCGTGCCATGCCGGTGCCATGCCGTGCCATGCCGGTGCCATGCCGTGCCATGCCGGTGCCATGCCGTGCCATGCCGGTGCCATGCCGTGCCATGCCGGTGCCATGCCGTGCCATGCCGGTGCCATGCCGTGCCATGCCGTGCCATGCCGTGCCATGCCGTGCCATGCCGTGCCATGCCGTGCCATGCCGTGCCATGCGGTGCCATGCCATTCCATGCCATTCCATGCCATTCCATGTCATTCCATGCCATTCCATGCCATTCCATGCCATTCCATGCCATTCCATGCCATTCCATGCCATTCCATGTCATTCCATGCCATTCCATGTCATTCCATGCCATGCCGGTGCCATGCCGTGCCATGCCGTGCCATGCCGTGCCATGCCGGTGCCATGCCGTGCCATGCCGGTGCCATGCCGTGCCATGCCGGTGCCATGCCGTGCCATGCCGGTGCCATGCCGTGCCATGCCGGTGCCATGCCGTGCCATGCCGGTGCCATGCCGTGCCATGCCGGTGCCATGCCGTGCCATGCCGGTGCCATGCCGTGCCATGCCGGTGCCATGCCGTGCCATGCCGGTGCCATGCCGTGCCATGCCGGTGCCATGCCGGTGCCATGCCGTGCCATGCCGTGCCATGCCGGTGCCATGCGGTGCCATGCCATTCCATGCCGTGCCATGCGGTGCCATGCCATTCCATGCGGTGCCATGCCATTCCATGCCGTGCCATGCGGTGCCATGCCATTCCATGCGGTGCCATGCCATTCCATGCCGTGCCATGCGGTGCCATGCCATTCCATGCGGTGCCATGCCATTCCATGCCGTGCCATGCGGTGCCATGCCATTCCATGCGGTGCCATGCCATTCCATGCGGTGCCATGCCATTCCATGCGGTGCCATGCCATTCCATGCCGTGCCATGCGGTGCCATGCCATTCCATGCGGTGCCATGCCATTCCATGCCATTCCATGCCATTCCATGCCATTCCATGCCATTCCATGCCATTCCATGCCATTCCATGCCATTCCATGCCATTCCATGCCATTCAATGCCGTGCCATGCCGGTGCCATGCCGTGCCATGCCGGTGCCATGCCGTGCCATGCCGGTGCCATGCCGTGCCATGCCGGTGCCATGCCGTGCCATGCCGGTGCCATGCCGTGCCATGCCGTGCCATGCCGGGCCATGCCATTCCATGCCATTCCATGCCAGTCCATGCCAGTCCATGCCATTCCATGCCATTCCATGCCACTCAATGCGGTGCCATGCCGTGCCATGCCGTGCCATTCCATGCCAGTCCATGCCAGTCCATGCCATTCCATGCCATTCCATGCCACTCAATGCGGTGCCATGCCGTGCCATGCCGTGCCATTCCGTGCCATTCAATGCCATTCCATGCCATTCAATGCCGTGCCATGCCGTGCCATGCCGGTGCCATGCCGTGCCATGCCGGTGCCATGCCGTGCCATGCCGGTGCCATGCCGTGCCATGCCGGTGCCATGCCGTGCCATGCCGTGCCATGCGGTGCCATGCCGTGCCATGCGGTGCCATGCCATTCCATGCCATTCCATGCCATTCCATGCCATTCCATGCCATTCCATGCCATTCCATGCCATTCCATGCCATTCCATGCCATTCCATGCCATTCCATGCCATTCCATGCCATTCCATGCCATTCCATGCCATTCCATGCCATTCCATGCCATTCCATGCCATTCCATGCCATTCCATGCCATTCCATGCCATTCCATGCCATTCCATGCCATTCCATGCCATTCCATGCCATTCCATGCCATTCCATGCCATTCCATGCCATTCCATGCCATTCCATGCCATTCCATGCCATTCCATGCCATTCCATGCCATTCCATGCCATTCCATGCCATTCCATGCCATTCCATGCCATTCCATGCCATTCCATGCCATTCCATGCCATTCCATGCCATTCCATGCCATTCCATGCCATTCCATGCCATTCCATGCCATTCCATGCCATTCCATGCCATTCCATGCCATTCCATGCCATTCCATGCCATTCCATGCCATTCCATGCCATTCCATGCCATTCCATGCCATTCCATGCCATTCCATGCCATTCCATGCCATTCCATGCCATTCCATGCCATTCCATGCCATTCCATGCCATTCCATGCCATTCCATGTCATTCCATGCCATGCCGTGCCATGCCGTGCCATGCCGGTGCCATGCCGTGCCATGCCGGTGCCATGCCGTGCCATGCCGGTGCCATGCCGTGCCATGCCGTGCCATGCCGTGCCATGCGGTGCCATGCCATTCCATGCCATTCCATGCCATTCCATGTCATTCCATGCCATTCCATGCCATTCCATGCCATTCCATGTCATTCCATGCCATTCCATGCCATTCCATGCCATGCCGTGCCATGCCGTGCCATTCCATGTCATTCCATGCCATGCCGGTACCATGCCGTGCCATGCCGTGCCATGCCGTGCCATGCCGGTGCCATGCCGTGCCATGCCGGTGCCATGCCGTGCCATGCCGGTGCCATGCCGTGCCATGCCGGTGCCATGCCGTGCCATGCCGGTGCCATGCCGTGCCATGCCGGTGCCATGCCGGTGCCATGCCGTGCCATGCCGGTGCCATGCCGGTGCCATGCCGTGCCATGCCGTGCCATGCCGGTGCCATGCGGTGCCATGCCGTGCCATGCCGGTGCCATGCCATTCCATGCCGTGCCATGCGGTGCCATGCCATTCCATGCGGTGCCATGCCATTCCATGCGGTGCCATGCCATTCCATGCCGTGCCATGCGGTGCCATGCCATTCCATGCGGTGCCATGCCATTCCATGCGGTGCCATGCCATTCCATGCGGTGCCATGCCATTCCATGCGGTGCCATGCCATTCCATGCGGTGCCATGCCATTCCATGCGGTGCCATGCCATTCCATGCCGTGCCATGCGGTGCCATGCCATTCCATGCCATTCCATGCCATTCCATGCCATTCCATGCCATTCCATGCCATTCCATGCCATTCCATGCCATTCCATGCCATTCCATGCCATTCCATGCCATTCCATGCCATTCCATGCCATTCCATGCCATTCCATGCCATTCCATGCCATTCCATGCCATTCCATGCCATTCCATGCCATTCCATGCCATTCCATGCCATTCCATGCCATTCCATGCCATTCCATGCCATTCCATGCCATTCCATGCCATTCCATGCCATTCCATGCCATTCCATGCCATTCCATGCCATTCCATGCCATTCCATGCCATTCCATGCCATTCCATGCCATTCCATGCCATTCCATGCCATTCCATGCCATTCCATGCCATTCCATGCCATTCCATGCCATTCCATGCCATTCCATGCCATTCCATGCCATTCCATGCCATTCCATGCCATTCCATGCCATTCCATGCCATTCCATGCCATTCCATGCCATTCCATGCCATTCCATGCCATTCCATGCCATTCCATGCCATGCCGGTGCCATGCCGTGCCATGCCGGTGCCATGCCGTGCCATGCCGGTGCCATGCCGTGCCATGCCGGTGCCATGCCGTGCCATGCCGGTGCCATGCCGTGCCATGCCGTGCCACGCCGTGCCATGCCGTGCCATGCCGTGCCATGCCATTCCATGCCATTCCATGCCATTCCATGTCATTCCATGCCATTCCATGCCATTCCATGCCATTCCATGCCATTCCATGCCATTCCATGCCATTCCATGCCATTCCATGCCATTCAATGCCGTGCCATGCCGGTGCCATGCCGTTCCATGCCGGTGCCATGCCGTTCCATGCCGGTGCCATGCCGTGCCATGCCGGTGCCATGCCGTGCCATGCCGGTGCCATGCCGTGCCATGCCGGTGCCATGCCGTGCCATGCCGGTGCCATGCCGTGCCATGCCGGTGCCATGCCGTGCCATGCCGTGCCATGCCGGTGCCATGCCGTGCCATGCCGGTGCCATGCCGTGCCATGCCGTGCCATGCCGTGCCATGCGGTGCCATGCCATTCCATGCCATTCCATGTCATTCCATGCCATTCCATGTCATTCCATGCCATTCCATGTCATTCCATGCCATTCCATGTCATTCCATGCCATTCCATGCCATTCCATGCCATTCCATGCCATTCCATGCCATTCCATGCCATTCCATGCCATTCCATGCCATTCCATGCCATTCCATGCCATTCCATGCCATTCCATGCCATTCCATGCCATTCCATGCCATTCCATGCCATTCCATGCCATTCCATGCCATTCCATGCCATTCCATGCCATTCCATGCCA
Organism: Cryptus armator; assembly: GCA_963971235.1. Classification (NCBI taxonomy): domain Eukaryota; kingdom Metazoa; phylum Arthropoda; class Insecta; order Hymenoptera; family Ichneumonidae; genus Cryptus; species Cryptus armator. Next base: position 571,373 of record CAXARG010000143.1, on the reverse strand, counting down.
TTCCATGCCATTCCATGCCATTCCATGCCATTCCATGCCATTCCATGCCATTCCATGCCATTCCATGCCATTCCATGCCATTCCATGCCATTCCATGCCATTCCATGCCATTCCATGCCATTCCATGCCATTCCATGCCATTCCATGCCATTCCATGCCATTCCATGCCATTCCATGCCGTGCCATGCCATTCCATGCCGTGCCATGCCGGTGCCATGCCGTGCCATGCCGGTGCCATGCCGTGCCATGCCGGTGCCATGCCGTGCCATGCCGGTGCCATGCCGTGCCATGCCGGTGCCATGCCGTGCCATGCCGGTGCCATGCCGTGCCATGCCGTGCCATGCCGGTGCCATGCCGTGCCATGCCGGTGCCATGCCGTGCCATGCCGGTGCCATGCCGTGCCATGCCGGTGCCATGCCGTGCCATGCCGGTGCCATGCCGTGCCATGCCGGTGCCATGCCGTGCCATGCCGGTGCCATGCCGGTGCCATGCCGTGCCATGCCGTGCCATGCCGGTGCCATGCCGTGCCATGCCGGTGCCATGCCATTCCATGCCGGTGCCATGCCGGTGCCATGCCATTCCATGCCGTGCCATGCGGTGCCATGCCATTCCATGCCGTGCCATGCGGTGCCATGCCATTCCATGCGGTGCCATGCCATTCCATGCGGTGCCATGCCATTCCATGCGGTGCCATGCCATTCCATGCGGTGCCATGCCATTCCATGCGGTGCCATGCCATTCCATGCCATTCCATGCCATTCCATGCCATTCCATGCCATTCCATGCCATTCCATGCCATTCCATGCCATTCCATGCCATTCCATGCCATTCCATGCCATTCCATGCCATTCCATGCCATTCCATGCCATTCCATGCCATTCCATGCCATTCCATGTCATTCCATGCCATTCCATGTCAGTCCATGCCATGCCGTGCCATGCCGTGACATGCCGGTGCCATGCCGTGCCATGCCGGTGCCATGCCGTGCCATGCCGGTGCCATGCCGTGCCATGCCGGTGCCATGCCGTGCCATGCCGTGCCATGCCGTGCCATGCGGTGCCATGCCATTCCATGCCATTCCATGCCATTCCATGCCATTCCATGTCATTCCATGCCATTCCATGTCATTCCATGCCATGCCGTGCCATGCCGTGCCATGCCGGTGCCATGCCGTGCCATGCCGGTGCCATGCCGTGCCATGCCGGTGCCATGCCGTGCCATGCCGGTGCCATGCCGTGCCATGCCGGTGCCATGCCGTGCCATGCCGGTGCCATGCCGTGCCATGCCGGTGCCATGCCGTGCCATGCCGGTGCCATGCCGTGCCATGCCGGTGCCATGCCGTGCCATGCCGGTGCCATGCCGTGCCATGCCGGTGCCATGCCGTGCCATGCCGGTGCCATGCCGTGCCATGCCGGTGCCATGCCGTGCCATGCCGGTGCCATGCCGTGCCATGCCGGTGCCATGCCGTGCCATGCCGGTGCCATGCCGGTGCCATGCCGTGCCATGCCGTGCCATGCCGGTGCCATGCCATTCCATGCCATTCCATGCCATTCCATGCCATTCCATGCCATTCCATGCCATTCCATGCCATTCCATGCCATTCCATGCCATTCCATGCCATTCCATGCCATTCCATGTCATTCCATGCCATTCCATGCCATTCCATGCCATTCCATGCCATTCCATGCCATTCAATGCCGTGCCATGCCGTGCCATGCCGGTGCCATGCCGTGCCATGCCGGTGCCATGCCGTGCCATGCGGTGCCATGCCATTCCATGCCATTCCATGCCATTCCATGCCATTCCATGCCATTCCATGTCATTCCATGCCATTCCATGCCATTCCATGCCATTCCATGCCATTCCATGCCATTCCATGCCATTCCATGCCATTCCATGCCATTCCATGCCATTCCATGCCATTCCATGCCATTCCATGCCATTCCATGCCATTCCATGCCATTCCATGCCATTCCATGCCATTCCATACCATTCCATGCCATTCCATGCCATTCCATGCCATTCCATGCCATTCCATGCCATTCCATGCCATTCCATGCCATTCCATGCCATTCCATGCCATTCCATGCCATTCCATGCCATTCCATGCCATTCCATGCCATTCCATGCCATTCCATGCCATTCCATGCCATTCCATGCCATTCCATGCCATTCCATGCCATTCCATGTCATTCCATGCCATTCCATGCCATTCCATGCCATTCCATACCATTCCATGCCATTCCATGCCATTCCATGCCATTCCATGCCATTCCATGCCATTCCATGCCATTCCATGCCATTCCATGCCATTCCATGCCATTCCATGCCATTCCATGCCATTCCATGCCATTCCATGCCATTCCATGTCATTCCATGCCGTGCCATGCCGGTGCCATGCCGTGCCATGCCGGTGCCATGCCGTGCCATGCCGGTGCCATGCCGTGCCATGCGGTGCCATGCCATTCCATGCCATTCCATGCCATTCCATGTCATTCCATGCCATTCCATGCCATTCCATGTCATTCCATGCCATTCCATGTCATTCCATGCCATGCCGTGCCATGCCGTGCCATGCCGGTGCCATGCCGTGCCATGCCGGTGCCATGCCGTGCCATGCCGGTGCCATGCCGTGCCATGCCGGTGCCATGCCGTGCCATGCCGGTGCCATGCCGTGCCATGCCGGTGCCATGCCGTGCCATGCCGGTGCCATGCCGTGCCATGCCGGTGCCATGCCGTGCCATGCCGGTGCCATGCCGTGCCATGCCGGTGCCATGCCGTGCCATGCCGGTGCCATGCCGTGCCATGCCGGTGCCATGCCGTGCCATGCCGGTGCCATGCCGTGCCATGCCGGTGCCATGCCGTGCCATGCCGGTGCCATGCCGTGCCATGCCGGTGCCATGCCGTGCCATGCCGGTGCCATGCCGTGCCATGCCGGTGCCATGCCGTGCCATGCCGGTGCCATGCCGTGCCATGCCGGTGCCTTGCCGTGCCATGCCGGTGCCATGCCGTGCCATGCCGGTGCCATGCCGTGCCATGCCGGTGCCATGCCGTGCCATGCCGGTGCCATGCCGTGCCATGCCGGTGCCATGCCGTGCCATGCCGGTGCCATGCCGTGCCATGCCGGTGCCATGCCGTGCCATGCCGGTGCCATGCCGTGCCATGCCGGTGCCATGCCGTGCCATGCCGGTGCCATGCCGTGCCATGCCGGTGCCATGCCGTGCCATGCCGGTGCCATGCCGTGCCATGCCGGTGCCATGCCGTGCCATGCCGGTGCCATGCCGTGCCATGCCGGTGCCATGCCGTGCCATGCGGTGCCATGCCATTCCATGCCATTCCATGCCATTCCATGTCATTCCATGCCATTCCATGCCATTCCATGTCATTCCATGCCATTCCATGTCATTCCATGCCATGCCGTGCCATGCCGTGCCATGCCGGTGCCATGCCGTGCCATGCCGGTGCCATGCCGTGCCATGCCGGTGCCATGCCGTGCCATGCCGGTGCCATGCCGTGCCATGCCGGTGCCATGCCGGTGCCATGCCGTGCCATGCCGGTGCCATGCCGTGCCATGCCGGTGCCATGCCGTGCCATGCCGGTGCCATGCCGTGCCATGCCGGTGCCATGCCGTGCCATGCCGGTGCCATGCCGTGCCATGCCGGTGCCATGCCGTGCCATGCCGGTGCCATGCCGTGCCATGCCGGTGCCATGCCGTGCCATGCCGGTGCCATGCCGTGCCATGCCGGTGCCATGCCGTGCCATGCCGGTGCCATGCCGTGCCATGCCGGTGCCATGCCGTGCCATGCCGGTGCCATGCCGTGCCATGCCGGTGCCATGCCGTGCCATGCCGGTGCCATGCCGTGCCATGCCGGTGCCATGCCGTGCCATGCGGTGCCATGCCATTCCATGCCATTCCATGCCATTCCATGTCATTCCATGCCATTCCATGCCATTCCATGTCATTCCATGCCATTCCATGTCATTCCATGCCATTCCATGTCATTCCATGCCATGCCGTGCCATGCCGTGCCATGCCGGTGCCATGCCGTGCCATGCCGGTGCCATGCCGTGCCATGCCGGTGCCATGCCGTGCCATGCCGGTGCCATGCCGTGCCATGCCGGTGCCATGCCGTGCCATGCCGGTGCCATGCCGTGCCATGCCGGTGCCATGCCGTGCCATGCCGGTGCCATGCCGTGCCATGCCGGTGCCATGCCGGTGCCATGCCGTGCCATGCCGTGCCATGCCGGTGCCATGCGGTGCCATGCCGTGCCATGCCGGTGCCATGCCATTCCATGCCGTGCCATGCGGTGCCATGCCATTCCATGCCGTGCCATGCGGTGCCATGCCATTCCATGCGGTGCCATGCCATTCCATGCGGTGCCATGCCATTCCATGCGGTGCCATGCCATTCCATGCGGTGCCATGCCATTCCATGCGGTGCCATGCCATTCCATGCCATTCCATGCCATTCCATGCCATTCCATGCCATTCCATGCCATTCCATGCCATTCCATGCCATTCCATGCCATTCCATGCCATTCCATGCCATTCCATGCCATTCCATGCCATTCCATGTCATTCCATGCCATTCCATGTCAGTCCATGCCATGCCGTGCCATGCCGTGACATGCCGGTGCCATGCCGTGCCATGCCGGTGCCATGCCGTGCCATGCCGGTGCCATGCCGTGCCATGCCGTGCCATGCCGTGCCATGCGGTGCCATGCCATTCCATGCCATTCCATGCCATTCCATGCCATTCCATGTCATTCCATGCCATTCCATGTCATTCCATGCCATGCCGTGCCATGCCGTGCCATGCCGGTGCCATGCCGTGCCATGCCGGTGCCATGCCGTGCCATGCCGGTGCCATGCCGTGCCATGCCGGTGCCATGCCGTGCCATGCCGGTGCCATGCCGTGCCATGCCGGTGCCATGCCGTGCCATGCCGGTGCCATGCCGTGCCATGCCGGTGCCATGCCGTGCCATGCCGGTGCCATGCCGTGCCATGCCGGTGCCATGCCGTGCCATGCCGGTGCCATGCCGTGCCATGCCGGTGCCATGCCGTGCCATGCCGGTGCCATGCCGTGCCATGCCGGTGCCATGCCGTGCCATGCCGGTGCCATGCCGTGCCATGCCGTGCCATGCCGGTGCCATGCCGTGCCATGCCGGTGCCATGCCGTGCCATGCCGGTGCCATGCCGTGCCATGCCGGTGCCATGCCGTGCCATGCCGGTGCCATGCCGTGCCATGCCGGTGCCATGCCGTGCCATGCCGGTGCCATGCCGTGCCATGCCGGTGCCATGCCGTGCCATGCCGGTGCCATGCCGGTGCCATGCCGTGCCATGCCGTGCCATGCCGGTGCCATGCCGTGCCATGCCGGTGCCATGCCGTGCCATGCCGTGCCATGCCGTGCCATGCGGTGCCATGCCATTCCATGTCATTCCATGCCATTCCATGTCATTCCATGCCATTCCATGCCATTCCATGCCATTCCATACCATTCCATGCCATTCCATGCCATTCCATGCCATTCCATGCCATTCCATGCCATTCCATGCCATTCCATGCCATTCCATGCCATTCCATGCCATTCCATGCCATTCCATGCCATTCCATGCCATTCCATGCCATTCCATGCCATTCCATGCCATTCCATGCCATTCCATGCCATTCCATGCCATTCCATGCCATTCCATGCCATTCCATGCCATTCCATGCCATTCCATGCCATTCCATGCCATTCCATGCCGTGCCATGCCGGTGCCATGCCGTGCCATGCCGGTGCCATGCCGTGCCATGCCGGTGCCATGCCGTGCCATGCGCCATTCCATGCCGTGCCATGCGGTGCCATGCCATTCCATGCCGTGCCATGCGGTGCCATGCCATTCCATGCGGTGCCATGCCATTCCATGCGGTGCCATGCCATTCCATGCCATTCCATGCCATTCCATGCCATTCCATGCCATTCCATGCCATTCCATGCCATTCCATGCCATTCCATGTCATTCCATGCCGTGCCATGCCGGTGCCATGCCGTGCCATGCCGTGCCACGCCGTGCCATGCCGTGCCATGCCGTGCCATGCGGTGCCATGCCATTCCATGCCATTCCATGCCATTCCATGCCATTCCATGTCATTCCATGCCATTCCATGCCATTCCATGCCATTCCATGCCATTCCATGCCATTCCATGCCATTCCATGCCATTCCATGCCATTCCATGCCATTCAATGCCGTGCCATGCCGGTGCCATGCCGTTCCATGCCGGTGCCATGCCGTGCCATGCCGGTGCCATGCCGTGCCATGCCGGTGCCATGCCGTGCCATGCCGGTGCCATGCCGTGCCATGCCGGTGCCATGCCGTGCCATGCCGGTGCCATGCCGTGCCATGCCGGTGCCATGCCGTGCCATGCCGTGCCATGCCGGTGCCATGCCGTGCCATGCCGGTGCCATGCCGTGCCATGCCGTGCCATGCCGTGCCATGCGGTGCCATGCCGGTGCCATGCCGTGCCATGCCGGTGCCATGCCGTGCCATGCCGTGCCATGCCGTGCCATGCGGTGCCATGCCATTCCATGTCATTCCATGCCATTCCATGCCATTCCATGCCATTCCATGCCATTCCATGCCATTCCATGCCATTCCATGCCATTCCATGCCATTCCATGCCATTCCATGCCATTCCATGCCATTCCATGCCATTCCATGCCATTCCATGCCATTCCATGCCATTCCATGCCATTCCATGCCATTCCATGCCATTCCATGCCATTCCATGCCATTCCATGCCATTCCATGCCATTCCATGCCATTCCATGCCATTCCATGCCATTCCATGCCATTCCATGCCATTCCATGCCATTCCATGCCATTCCATGCCATTCCATGCCATTCCATGCCATTCCATGCCATTCCATGCCATTCCATGCCATTCCATGCCATTCCATGCCGTGCCATGCCGGTGCCATGCCGTGCCATGCCGGTGCCATGCCGTGCCATGCGCCATTCCATGCCGTGCCATGCGGTGCCATGCCATTCCATGCCGTGCCATGCGGTGCCATGCCATTCCATGCGGTGCCATGCCATTCCATGCGGTGCCATGCCATTCCATGCCATTCCATGCCATTCCATGCCATTCCATGCCATTCCATGCCATTCCATGCCATTCCATGTCATTCCATGCCGTGCCATGCCGGTGCCATGCCGTGCCATGCCGTGCCACGCCGTGCCATGCCGTGCCATGCCGTGCCATGCGGTGCCATGCCATTCCATGCCATTCCATGCCATTCCATGCCATTCCATGTCATTCCATGCCATTCCATGCCATTCCATGCCATTCCATGCCATTCCATGCCATTCCATGCCATTCCATGCCATTCCATGCCATTCCATGCCCTTCAATGCCGTGCCATGCCGGTGCCATGCCGTTCCATGCCGGTGCCATGCCGTGCCATGCCGGTGCCATGCCGTGCCATGCCGGTGCCATGCCGTGCCATGCCGGTGCCATGCCGTGCCATGCCGGTGCCATGCCGTGCCATGCCGGTGCCATGCCGTGCCATGCCGGTGCCATGCCGTGCCATGCCGTGCCATGCCGGTGCCATGCCGTGCCATGCCGGTGCCATGCCGTGCCATGCCGTGCCATGCCGTGCCATGCGGTGCCATGCCGGTGCCATGCCGTGCCATGCCGGTGCCATGCCGTGCCATGCCGTGCCATGCCGTGCCATGCGGTGCCATGCCATTCCATGTCATTCCATGCCATTCCATGCCATTCCATGCCATTCCATGCCATTCCATGCCATTCCATGCCATTCCATGCCATTCCATGCCATTCCATGCCATTCCATGCCATTCCATGCCATTCCATGCCATTCCATGCCATTCCATGCCATTCCATGCCATTCCATGCCATTCCATGCCATTCCATGCCATTCCATGCCATTCCATGCCATTCCATGCCATTCCATGCCATTCCATGCCATTCCATGCCATTCCATGCCATTCCATGCCATTCCATGCCATTCCATGCCATTCCATGCCATTCCATGCCATTCCATGCCATTCCATGCCATTCCATGCCATTCCATGCCATTCCATGCCATTCCATGCCATTCCATGCCATTCCATGCCATTCCATGCCATTCCATGCCATTCCATGCCATTCCATGCCATTCCATGCCATTCCATGCCATTCCATGCCGTGCCATGCCATTCCATGCCGTGCCATGCCGTGCCATGCCGGTGCCATGCCGTGCCATGCCGGTGCCATGCCGTGCCATGCCGGTGCCATGCCGTGCCATGCCGGTGCCATGCCGTGCCATGCCGGTGCCATGCCGTGCCATGCCGGTGCCATGCCGTGCCATGCCGGTGCCATGCCGGTGCCATGCCGTGCCATGCCGTGCCATGCCGGTGCCATGCCATTCCATGCCATTCCATGCCATTCCATGCCATTCCATGCCATTCCATGCCATTCCATGCCATTCCATGCCATTCCATGCCATTCCATGCCATTCCATGCCATTCCATGCCATTCCATGTCATTCCATGTCATTCCATGCCATTCCATGCCATTCCATGCCATTCCATGCCATTCCATGCCATTCCATGCCATTCCATGCCATTCCATGCCATTCCATGCCATTCAATGCCGTGCCATGCCGTGCCATGCCGGTGCCATGCCGTGCCATGCCGGTGCCATGCCGTGCCATGCGGTGCCATGCCATTCCATGCCATTCCATGCCATTCCATGCCATTCCATGCCATTCCATGTCATTCCATGCCATTCCATGCCATTCCATGCCATTCCATGCTATTCCATGCCATTCCATGCCATTCCATGCCATTCCATGCCATTCCATGCCATTCCATGCCATTCCATGCCATTCCATGCCATTCCATACCATTCCATGCCATTCCATGCCATTCCATGCCATTCCATGCCATTCCATGCCATTCCATGCCATTCCATGCCATTCCATGCCATTCCATGCCATTCCATGCCATTCCATGCCATTCCATGCCATTCCATGCCATTCCATGCCATTCCATGCCATTCCATGCCATTCCATGCCATTCCATGCCATTCCATGCCATTCCATGCCATTCCATGCCATTCCATGCCATTCCATGCCATTCCATGCCATTCCATGCCATTCCATGCCATTCCATGCCATTCCATGTCATTCCATGCCATTCCATGCCATTCCATGCCATTCCATACCATTCCATGCCATTCCATGCCATTCCATGCCATTCCATGCCATTCCATGCCATTCCATGCCATTCCATGCCATTCCATGCCATTCCATGCCATTCCATGCCATTCCATGCCATTCCATGCCATTCCATGTCATTCCATGCCGTGCCATGCCGGTGCCATGCCGTGCCATGCCGGTGCCATGCCGTGCCATGCCGGTGCCATGCCGTGCCATGCGGTGCCATGCCATTCCATGCCATTCCATGCCATTCCATGTCATTCCATGCCATTCCATGCCATTCCATGTCATTCCATGCCATGCCGTGCCATGCCGTGCCATGCCGGTGCCATGCCGTGCCATGCCGGTGCCATGCCGTGCCATGCCGGTGCCATGCCGTGCCATGCCGGTGCCATGCCGTGCCATGCCGGTGCCATGCCGTGCCATGCCGGTGCCATGCCGTGCCATGCCGGTGCCATGCCGTGCCATGCCGGTGCCATGCCGTGCCATGCCGGTGCCATGCCGTGCCATGCCGGTGCCATGCCGTGCCATGCCGGTGCCATGCCGTGCCATGCCGGTGCCATGCCGTGCCATGCCGGTGCCATGCCGTGCCATGCCGGTGCCATGCCGTGCCATGCCGGTGCCATGCCGTGCCATGCCGGTGCCATGCCGTGCCATGCCGGTGCCATGCCGTGCCATGCCGGTGCCATGCCGTGCCATGCCGGTGCCATGCCGTGCCATGCCGGTGCCATGCCGTGCCATGCCGGTGCCATGCCGTGCCATGCCGGTGCCATGCCGTGCCATGCCGGTGCCTTGCCGTGCCATGCCGGTGCCATGCCGTGCCATGCCGGTGCCATGCCGTGCCATGCCGGTGCCATGCCGTGCCATGCCGGTGCCATGCCGTGCCATGCCGGTGCCATGCCGTGCCATGCCGGTGCCATGCCGTGCCATGCCGGTGCCATGCCGTGCCATGCCGGTGCCATGCCGTGCCATGCCGGTGCCATGCCGTGCCATGCCGGTGCCATGCCGTGCCATGCCGGTGCCATGCCGTGCCATGCCGGTGCCATGCCGTGCCATGCCATTCCATGCCATTCCATGCCATTCCATGTCATTCCATGCCATTCCATGCCATTCCATGTCATTCCATGCCATTCCATGTCATTCCATGCCATGCCGTGCCATGCCGTGCCATGCCGGTGCCATGCCGTGCCATGCCGGTGCCATGCCGTGCCATGCCGGTGCCATGCCGTGCCATGCCGGTGCCATGCCGTGCCATGCCGGTGCCATGCCGTGCCATGCCGGTGCCATGCCGTGCCATGCCGGTGCCATGCCGTGCCATGCCGGTGCCATGCCGTGCCATGCCGGTGCCATGCCGGTGCCATGCCGTGCCATGCCGTGCCATGCCGGTGCCATGCGGTGCCATGCCGTGCCATGCCGGTGCCATGCCATTCCATGCCGTGCCATGCGGTGCCATGCCATTCCATGCCGTGCCATGCGGTGCCATGCCATTCCATGCGGTGCCATGCCATTCCATGCGGTGCCATGCCATTCCATGCGGTGCCATGCCATTCCATGCGGTGCCATGCCATTCCATGCGGTGCCATGCCATTCCATGCCATTCCATGCCATTCCATGCCATTCCATGCCATTCCATGCCATTCCATGCCATTCCATGCCATTCCATGCCATTCCATGCCATTCCATGCCATTCCATGCCATTCCATGCCATTCCATGCCATTCCATGTCATTCCATGCCATTCCATGTCAGTCCATGCCATGCCGTGCCATGCCGTGACATGCCGGTGCCATGCCGTGCCATGCCGGTGCCATGCCGTGCCATGCCGGTGCCATGCCGTGCCATGCCGTGCCATGCCGTGCCATGCGGTGCCATGCCATTCCATGCCATTCCATGCCATTCCATGCCATTCCATGTCATTCCATGCCATTCCATGTCATTCCATGCCATGCCGTGCCATGCCGTGCCATGCCGGTGCCATGCCGTGCCATGCCGGTGCCATGCCGTGCCATGCCGGTGCCATGCCGTGCCATGCCGGTGCCATGCCGTGCCATGCCGGTGCCATGCCGTGCCATGCCGGTGCCATGCCGTGCCATGCCGGTGCCATGCCGTGCCATGCCGGTGCCATGCCGTGCCATGCCGGTGCCATGCCGTGCCATGCCGGTGCCATGCCGTGCCATGCCGGTGCCATGCCGTGCCATGCCGGTGCCATGCCGTGCCATGCCGGTGCCATGCCGTGCCATGCCGGTGCCATGCCGTGCCATGCCGGTGCCATGCCGTGCCATGCCGGTGCCTTGCCGTGCCATGCCGGTGCCATGCCGTGCCATGCCGGTGCCATGCCGTGCTATGCCGTGCCATGCCGGTGCCATGCCGTGCCATGCCGGTGCCATGCCGTGCCATGCCGGTGCCATGCCGTGCCATGCCGGTGCCATGCCGTGCCATGCCGGTGCCATGCCGTGCCATGCCGGTGCCATGCCGTGCCATGCCGGTGCCATGCCGTGCCATGCCGGTGCCATGCCGTGCCATGCCGTGCCATGCCGTGCCATGCGGTGCCATGCCATTCCATGCCATTCCATGCCATTCCATGCCATTCCATGCCATTCCATGTCATTCCATGTCATTCCATGCCATTCCATGCCATTCCATGCCATTCCATGCCATTCAATGCCGTGCCATGCCGTGCCATGCCGGTGCCATGCCGTGCCATGCCGGTGCCATGCCGTGCCATGCCGGTGCCATGCCGTGCCATGCCGTGCCATGCCGGTGCCATGCCGTGCCATGCCGGTGCCATGCCGGTGCCATGCCGGTGCCATGCCGTGCCATGCCGGTGCCATGCCGTGCCATGCCGGTGCCATGCCGTGCCATGCCGGTGCCATGCCGTGCCATGCCGGTGCCATGCCGTGCCATGCCGGTGCCATGCCGTGCCATGCCGGTGCCATGCCGTGCCATGCCGGTGCCATGCCGGTGCCATGCCGTGCCATGCCGTGCCATGCCGGTGCCATGCCGTGCCATGCCGGTGCCATGCCGTGCCATGCGGTGCCATGCCGTGCCATGCGGTGCCATGCCATTCCATGTCATTCCATGCCATTCCATGTCATTCCATGCCATTCCATGCCATTCCATGCCATTCCATACCATTCCATGCCATTCCATGCCATTCCATGCCATTCCATGCCATTCCATGCCATTCCATGCCATTCCATGCCATTCCATGCCATTCCATGCCATTCCATGCCATTCCATGCCATTCCATGCCATTCCATGCCATTCCATGCCATTCCATGCCATTCCATGCCATTCCATGCCATTCCATGCCATTCCATGCCATTCCATGCCATTCCATGCCATTCCATGCCATTCCATGCCATTCCATGCCATTCCATGCCGGTGCCATGCCGTGCCATGCCGGTGCCATGCCGTGCCATGCCGGTGCCATGCCGTGCCATGCCGGTGCCATGCCGTGCCATGCCGGTGCCATGCCGTGCCATGCCGGTGCCATGCCGTGCCATGCCGGTGCCATGCCGTGCCATGCCGGTGCCATGCCGTGCCATGCCGGTGCCATGCCGTGCCATGCCGTGCCATGCCGTGCCATGCGGTGCCATGCCATTCCATGCCATTCCATGTCATTCCATGTCATTCCATGCCATTCCATGTCATTCCATGCCATTCCATGTCATTCCATGCCATTCCATGCCATTCCATGCCATTCCATGCCATTCCATGCCATTCCATGCCATTCCATGCCATTCCATGCCATTCCATGCCATTCCATGCCATTCCATGCCATTCCATGCCATTCCATGCCATTCCATGCCATTCCATGCCATTCCATGCCATTCCATGCCATTCCATGCCATTCCATGCCATTCCATGCCATTCCATGCCATTCCATGCCATTCCATGCCATTCCATGCCATTCCATGCCATTCCATGCCATTCCATGCCATTCCATGCCATTCCATGCCATTCCATGCCATTCCATGCCATTCCATGCCATTCCATGCCATTCCATGCCATTCCATGCCATTCCATGCCATTCCATGCCATTCCATGCCATTCCATGCCATTCCATGCCATTCCATGCCATTCCATGCCATTCCATGCCATTCCATGCCATTCCATGCCATTCCATGCCATTCCATGCCGTGCCATGCCATTCCATGCCGTGCCATGCCGGTGCCATGCCGTGCCATGCCGGTGCCATGCCGTGCCATGCCGGTGCCATGCCGTGCCATGCCGGTGCCATGCCGTGCCATGCCGTGCCATGCCGGTGGCATGCCGTGCCATGCCGGTGCCATGCCGTGCCATGCCGGTGCCATGCCGTGCCATGCCGGTGCCATGCCGTGCCATGCCGTGCCATGCCGGTGCCATGCCGTGCCATGCCGGTGCCATGCCGTGCCATGCCGGTGCCATGCCGTGCCATGCCGGTGCCATGCCGTGCCATGCCGGTGCCATGCCGTGCCATGCCGGTGCCATGCCGTGCCATGCCGGTGCCATGCCGTGCCATGCCGGTGCCATGCCGTGCCATGCCGGTGCCATGCCGTGCCATGCCGGTGCCATGCCGTGCCATGCCGGTGCCATGCCGGTGCCATGCCGTGCCATGCCGTGCCATGCCGGTGCCATGCCGTGCCATGCCGTGCCATGCGGTGCCATGCCATTCCATGCCATTCCATGCCATTCCATGCCATTCCATGTCATTCCATGCCATTCCATGTCATTCCATGCCATGCCGTGCCATGCCGTGCCATGCCGGTGCCATGCCGTGCCATGCCGGTGCCATGCCGTGCCATGCCGGTGCCATGCCGTGCCATGCCGGTGCCATGCCGTGCCATGCCGGTGCCATGCCGGTGCCATGCCGTGCCATGCCGGTGCCATGCCGTGCCATGCCGGTGCCATGCCGTGCCATGCCGGTGCCATGCCGTGCCATGCCGGTGCCATGCCGTGCCATGCCGGTGCCATGCCGTGCCATGCCGGTGCCATGCCGTGCCATGCCGGTGCCATGCCGGTGCCATGCCGTGCCATGCCGTGCCATGCCGGTGCCATGCCATTCCATGCCATTCCATGCCATTCCATGCCATTCCATGCCATTCCATGCCATTCCATGCCATTCCATGCCATTCCATGCCATTCCATGCCATTCCATGCCATTCCATGCCATTCCATGCCATTCCATGCCATTCCATGCCATTCCATGCCATTCCATGTCATTCCATGCCATTCCATGTCAGTCCATGCCATGCCGTGCCATGCCGTGACATGCCGGTGCCATGCCGTGCCATGCCGGTGCCATGCCGTGCCATGCCGGTGCCATGCCGGTGCCATGCCGTGCCATGCCGTGCCATGCCGGTGCCATGCCATTCCATGCCATTCCATGCCATTCCATGCCATTCCATGCCATTCCATGCCATTCCATGCCATTCCATGCCATTCCATGCCATTCCATGCCATTCCATGCCATTCCATGCCATTCCATGCCATTCCATGCCATTCCATGTCATTCCATGCCATTCCATGCCATTCCATGCCATTCCATGCCATTCCATGCCATTCAATGCCGTGCCATGCCGTGCCATGCCGGTGCCATGCCGTGCCATGCCGGTGCCATGCCGTGCCATGCGGTGCCATGCCATTCCATGCCATTCCATGCCATTCCATGCCATTCCATGCCATTCCATGTCATTCCATGCCATTCCATGCCATTCCATGCCATTCCATGCCATTCCATGCCATTCCATGCCATTCCATGCCATTCCATGCCATTCCATGCCATTCCATGCCATTCCATGCCATTCCATGCCATTCCATGCCATTCCATGCCATTCCATGCCATTCCATGCCATTCCATGCCATTCCATGCCATTCCATGCCATTCCATGCCATTCCATGCCATTCCATGCCATTCCATGCCATTCCATGCCATTCCATGCCATTCCATGCCATTCCATGCCATTCCATGCCATTCCATGCCATTCCATGCCATTCCATGCCATTCCATGCCATTCCATGCCATTCCATGCCATTCCATGCCATTCCATGTCATTCCATGCCATTCCATGCCATTCCATGCCATTCCATACCATTCCATGCCATTCCATGCCATTCCATGCCATTCCATGCCATTCCATGCCATTCCATGCCATTCCATGCCATTCCATGCCATTCCATGCCATTCCATGTCATTCCATGCCGTGCCATGCCGGTGCCATGCCGTGCCATGCCGGTGCCATGCCGTGCCATGCCGGTGCCATGCCGTGCCATGCGGTGCCATGCCATTCCATGCCATTCCATGCCATTCCATGTCATTCCATGCCATTCCATGCCATTCCATGTCATTCCATGCCATTCCATGTCATTCCATGCCATGCCGTGCCATGCCGTGCCATGCCGGTGCCATGCCGTGCCATGCCGGTGCCATGCCGTGCCATGCCGGTGCCATGCCGTGCCATGCCGGTGCCATGCCGTGCCATGCCGGTGCCATGCCGTGCCATGCCGGTGCCATGCCGTGCCATGCCGGTGCCATGCCGTGCCATGCCGGTGCCATGCCGTGCCATGCCGGTGCCATGCCGTGCCATGCCGGTGCCATGCCGTGCCATGCCGGTGCCATGCCGTGCCATGCCGGTGCCATGCCGTGCCATGCCGGTGCCATGCCGTGCCATGCCGGTGCCATGCCGTGCCATGCCGGTGCCATGCCGTGCCATGCCGGTGCCATGCCGTGCCATGCCGGTGCCATGCCGTGCCATGCCGGTGCCATGCCGTGCCATGCCGGTGCCATGCCGTGCCATGCCGGTGCCTTGCCGTGCCATGCCGGTGCCATGCCGTGCCATGCCGGTGCCATGCCGTGCCATGCCGGTGCCATGCCGTGCCATGCCGGTGCCATGCCGTGCCATGCCGGTGCCATGCCGTGCCATGCCGGTGCCATGCCGTGCCATGCCGGTGCCATGCCGTGCCATGCCGGTGCCATGCCGTGCCATGCCGGTGCCATGCCGTGCCATGCCGGTGCCATGCCGTGCCATGCCGGTGCCATGCCGTGCCATGCCGGTGCCATGCCGTGCCATGCCGGTGCCATGCCGTGCCATGCCGGTGCCATGCCGTGCCATGCCGGTGCCATGCCGTGCCATGCCGGTGCCATGCCGTGCCATGCCGGTGCCATGCCGTGCCATGCCGGTGCCATGCCGTGCCATGCGGTGCCATGCCATTCCATGCCATTCCATGCCATTCCATGTCATTCCATGCCATTCCATGCCATTCCATGTCATTCCATGCCATTCCATGTCATTCCATGCCATGCCGTGCCATGCCGTGCCATGCCGGTGCCATGCCGTGCCATGCCGGTGCCATGCCGTGCCATGCCGGTGCCATGCCGTGCCATGCCGGTGCCATGCCGTGCCATGCCGGTGCCATGCCGGTGCCATGCCGTGCCATGCCGGTGCCATGCCGTGCCATGCCGGTGCCATGCCGTGCCATGCCGGTGCCATGCCGTGCCATGCCGGTGCCATGCCGTGCCATGCCGGTGCCATGCCGTGCCATGCCGGTGCCATGCCGTGCCATGCCGGTGCCATGCCGTGCCATGCCGGTGCCATGCCGTGCCATGCCGGTGCCATGCCGTGCCATGCCGGTGCCATGCCGTGCCATGCCGGTGCCATGCCGTGCCATGCCGGTGCCTTGCCGTGCCATGCCGGTGCCATGCCGTGCCATGCCGGTGCCATGCCGTGCCATGCCGGTGCCATGCCGTGCCATGCCGGTGCCATGCCGTGCCATGCCGGTGCCATGCCGTGCCATGCCGGTGCCATGCCGTGCCATGCCGGTGCCATGCCGTGCCATGCCGGTGCCATGCCGTGCCATGCCGGTGCCATGCCGTGCCATGCCGGTGCCATGCCGTGCCATGCCGGTGCCATGCCGTGCCATGCCGGTGCCATGCCGTGCCATGCCGGTGCCATGCCGTGCCATGCCGGTGCCATGCCGTGCCATGCCGGTGCCATGCCGTGCCATGCGGTGCCATGCCATTCCATGCCATTCCATGCCATTCCATGCCATTCCATGCCATTCCATGTCATTCCATGCCATTCCATGCCATTCCATGTCATTCCATGCCATTCCATGTCATTCCATGCCATGCCGTGCCATGCCGTGCCATGCCGGTGCCATGCCGTGCCATGCCGGTGCCATGCCGTGCCATGCCGGTGCCATGCCGTGCCATGCCGGTGCCATGCCGTGCCATGCCGGTGCCATGCCGTGCCATGCCGGTGCCATGCCGTGCCATGCCGGTGCCATGCCGTGCCATGCCGGTGCCATGCCGTGCCATGCCGGTGCCATGCCGTGCCATGCCGGTGCCATGCCGGTGCCATGCCGTGCCATGCCGTGCCATGCCGGTGCCATGCGGTGCCATGCCGTGCCATGCCGGTGCCATGCCATTCCATGCCGTGCCATGCGGTGCCATGCCATTCCATGCCGTGCCATGCCATTCCATGCGGTGCCATGCCATTCCATGCGGTGCCATGCCATTCCATGCGGTGCCATGCCATTCCATGCGGTGCCATGCCATTCCATGCCATTCCATGCCATTCCATGCCATTCCATGCCATTCCATGCCATTCCATGCCATTCCATGCCATTCCATGCCATTCCATGCCATTCCATGCCATTCCATGCCATTCCATGCCATTCCATGCCATTCCATGCCATTCCATGTCATTCCATGCCATTCCATGTCAGTCCATGCCATGCCGTGCCATGCCGTGACATGCCGGTGCCATGCCGTGCCATGCCGGTGCCATGCCGTGCCATGCCGGTGCCATGCCGTGCCATGCCGTGCCATGCCGTGCCATGCGGTGCCATGCCATTCCATGCCATTCCATGCCATTCCATGCCATTCCATGTCATTCCATGCCATTCCATGTCATTCCATGCCATGCCGTGCCATGCCGTGCCATGCCGGTGCCATGCCGTGCCATGCCGGTGCCATGCCGTGCCATGCCGGTGCCATGCCGTGCCATGCCGGTGCCATGCCGTGCCATGCCGGTGCCATGCCGTGCCATGCCGGTGCCATGCCGTGCCATGCCGGTGCCATGCCGTGCCATGCCGGTGCCATGCCGTGCCATGCCGGTGCCATGCCGTGCCATGCCGGTGCCATGCCGTGCCATGCCGGTGCCATGCCGTGCCATGCCGGTGCCATGCCGTGCCATGCCGGTGCCATGCCGTGCCATGCCGGTGCCATGCCGTGCCATGCCGGTGCCATGCCGTGCCATGCCGTGCCATGCCGGTGCCATGCCGTGCCATGCCGGTGCCATGCCGTGCCATGCCGGTGCCATGCCGTGCCATGCCGGTGCCATGCCGTGCCATGCCGGTGCCATGCCGTGCCATGCCGGTGCCATGCCGTGCCATGCCGGTGCCATGCCGTGCCATGCCGGTGCCATGCCGTGCCATGCCGGTGCCATGCCGGTGCCATGCCGTGCCATGCCGTGCCATGCCGGTGCCATGCCGTGCCATGCCGTGCCATGCCGTGCCATGCGGTGCCATGCCATTCCATGTCATTCCATGCCATTCCATGTCATTCCATGCCATTCCATGCCATTCCATGCCATTCCATACCATTCCATGCCATTCCATGCCATTCCATGCCATTCCATGCCATTCCATGCCATTCCATGCCATTCCATGCCATTCCATGCCATTCCATGCCATTCCATGCCATTCCATGCCATTCCATGCCATTCCATGCCATTCCATGCCATTCCATGCCATTCCATGCCATTCCATGCCATTCCATGCCATTCCATGCCATTCCATGCCATTCCATGCCATTCCATGCCGGTGCCATGCCGTGCCATGCCGGTGCCATGCCGTGCCATGCCGGTGCCATGCCGTGCCATGCCGGTGCCATGCCGTGCCATGCGCCATTCCATGCCGTGCCATGCGGTGCCATGCCATTCCATGCCGTGCCATGCGGTGCCATGCCATTCCATGCGGTGCCATGCCATTCCATGCGGTGCCATGCCATTCCATGCCATTCCATGCCATTCCATGCCATTCCATGCCATTCCATGCCATTCCATGCCATTCCATGCCATTCCATGTCATTCCATGCCGTGCCATGCCGGTGCCATGCCGTGCCATGCCGTGCCACGCCGTGCCATGCCGTGCCATGCCGTGCCATGCGGTGCCATGCCATTCCATGCCATTCCATGCCATTCCATGCCATTCCATGTCATTCCATGCCATTCCATGCCATTCCATGCCATTCCATGCCATTCCATGCCATTCCATGCCATTCCATGCCATTCCATGCCATTCCATGCCGTGCCATGCCGGTGCCATGCCGTTCCATGCCGGTGCCATGCCGTGCCATGCCGGTGCCATGCCGTGCCATGCCGGTGCCATGCCGTGCCATGCCGGTGCCATGCCGTGCCATGCCGGTGCCATGCCGTGCCATGCCGGTGCCATGCCGTGCCATGCCGGTGCCATGCCGTGCCATGCCGTGCCATGCCGGTGCCATGCCGTGCCATGCCGGTGCCATGCCGTGCCATGCCGTGCCATGCCGTGCCATGCGGTGCCATGCCGGTGCCATGCCGTGCCATGCCGGTGCCATGCCGTGCCATGCCGTGCCATGCCGTGCCATGCGGTGCCATGCCATTCCATGTCATTCCATGCCATTCCATGCCATTCCATGCCATTCCATGCCATTCCATGCCATTCCATGCCATTCCATGCCATTCCATGCCATTCCATGCCATTCCATGCCATTCCATGCCATTCCATGCCATTCCATGCCATTCCATGCCATTCCATGCCATTCCATGCCATTCCATGCCATTCCATGCCATTCCATGCCATTCCATGCCATTCCATGCCATTCCATGCCATTCCATGCCATTCCATGCCATTCCATGCCATTCCATGCCATTCCATGCCATTCCATGCCATTCCATGCCATTCCATGCCATTCCATGCCATTCCATGCCATTCCATGCCATTCCATGCCATTCCATGCCATTCCATGCCATTCCATGCCATTCCATGCCATTCCATGCCATTCCATGCCATTCCATGCCATTCCATGCCATTCCATGCCATTCCATGCCATTCCATGCCATTCCATGCCATTCCATGCCATTCCATGCCATTCCATGCCATTCCATGCCATTCCATGCCATTCCATGCCATTCCATGCCATTCCATGCCATTCCATGCCATTCCATGCCATTCCATGCCATTCCATGCCATTCCATGCCATTCCATGCCATTCCATGCCATTCCATGCCATTCCATGCCATTCCATGCCATTCCATGCCATTCCATGCCATTCCATGCCATTCCATGCCGTGCCATGCCATTCCATGCCGTGCCATGCCGGTGCCATGCCGTGCCATGCCGGTGCCATGCCGTGCCATGCCGGTGCCATGCCGTGCCATGCCGGTGCCATGCCGTGCCATGCCGGTGCCATGCCGTGCCATGCCGGTGGCATGCCGTGCCATGCCGGTGCCATGCCGTGCCATGCCGGTGCCATGCCGTGCCATGCCGGTGCCATGCCGTGCCATGCCGGTGCCATGCCGTGCCATGCCGTGCCATGCCGGTGCCATGCCGTGCCATGCCGGTGCCATGCCGTGCCATGCCGGTGCCATGCCGTGCCATGCCGGTGCCATGCCGTGCCATGCCGGTGCCATGCCGTGCCATGCCGGTGCCATGCCGTGCCATGCCGGTGCCATGCCGTGCCATGCCGGTGCCATGCCGTGCCATGCCGGTGCCATGCCGTGCCATGCCGGTGCCATGCCGTGCCATGCCGGTGCCATGCCGGTGCCATGCCGTGCCATGCCGTGCCATGCCGGTGCCATGCCGTGCCATGCCGGTGCCATGCCATTCCATGCCGTGCCATGCGGTGCCATGCCATTCCATGCCGTGCCATGCGGTGCCATGCCATTCCATGCGGTGCCATGCCATTCCATCCGGTGCCATGCCATTCCATGCCATTCCATGCCATTCCATGCCATTCCATGCCATTCCATGCCATTCCATGCCATTCCATGCCATTCCATGCCATTCAATGCCGTGCCATGCCGGTGCCATGCCGTGCCATGCCGGTGCCATGCCGTGCCATGCCGGTGCCATGCCGTGCCATGCCGGTGCCATGCCGTGCCATGCCGGTGCCATGCCGTGCCATGCCGGTGCCATGCCGTGCCATGCCGGTGCCATGCCGTGCCATGCCGGTGCCATGCCGTGCCATGCCGGTGCCATGCCGGTGCCATGCCGTGCCATGCCGGTGCCATGCCGTGCCATGCCGGTGCCATGCCGTGCCATGCCGGTGCCATGCCGTGCCATGCCGGTGCCATGCCGTGCCATGCCGGTGCCATGCCGTGCCATGCCGGTGCCATGCCGTGCCATGCCGGTGCCATGCCGGTGCCATGCCGTGCCATGCCGTGCCATGCCGGTGCCATGCCATTCCATGCCATTCCATGCCATTCCATGCCATTCCATGCCATTCCATGCCATTCCATGCCATTCCATGCCATTCCATGCCATTCCATGCCATTCCATGCCATTCCATGCCATTCCATGCCATTCCATGCCATTCCATGCCATTCCATGTCATTCCATGTCATTCCATGCCATTCCATGCCATTCCATGCCATTCCATGCCATTCCATGCCATTCCATGCCATTCAATGCCGTGCCATGCCGTGCCATGCCGGTGCCATGCCGTGCCATGCCGGTGCCATGCCGTGCCATGCGGTGCCATGCCATTCCATGCCATTCCATGCCATTCCATGCCATTCCATGCCATTCCATGTCATTCCATGCCATTCCATGCCATTCCATGCCATTCCATGCTATTCCATGCCATTCCATGCCATTCCATGCCATTCCATGCCATTCCATGCCATTCCATGCCATTCCATGCCATTCCATGCCATTCCATACCATTCCATGCCATTCCATGCCATTCCATGCCATTCCATGCCATTCCATGCCATTCCATGCCATTCCATGCCATTCCATGCCATTCCATGCCATTCCATGCCATTCCATGCCATTCCATGCCATTCCATTGCCATTCCATGCCATTCCATGCCATTCCATGCCATTCCATGCCATTCCATGCCATTCCATGCCATTCCATGCCATTCCATGCCATTCCATGCCATTCCATGCCATTCCATGCCATTCCATGCCATTCCATGCCATTCCATGCCATTCCATGCCATTCCATGCCATTCCATGCCATTCCATGCCATTCCATGCCATTCCATGTCATTCCATGCCATTCCATGCCATTCCATGCCATTCCATACCATTCCATGCCATTCCATGCCATTCCATGCCATTCCATGCCATTCCATGCCATTCCATGCCATTCCATGCCATTCCATGCCATTCCATGCCATTCCATGTCATTCCATGCCGTGCCATGCCGGTGCCATGCCGTGCCATGCCGGTGCCATGCCGTGCCATGCCGGTGCCATGCCGTGCCATGCCGGTGCCATGCCGTGCCATGCGGTGCCATGCCATTCCATGCCATTCCATGCCATTCCATGTCATTCCATGCCATTCCATGCCATTCCATGTCATTCCATGCCATGCCGTGCCATGCCGTGCCATGCCGGTGCCATGCCGTGCCATGCCGGTGCCATGCCGTGCCATGCCGGTGCCATGCCGTGCCATGCCGGTGCCATGCCGTGCCATGCCGGTGCCATGCCGTGCCATGCCGGTGCCATGCCGTGCCATGCCGGTGCCATGCCGTGCCATGCCGGTGCCATGCCGTGCCATGCCGGTGCCATGCCGTGCCATGCCGGTGCCATGCCGTGCCATGCCGGTGCCATGCCGTGCCATGCCGGTGCCATGCCGTGCCATGCCGGTGCCATGCCGTGCCATGCCGGTGCCATGCCGTGCCATGCCGGTGCCATGCCGTGCCATGCCGGTGCCATGCCGTGCCATGCCGGTGCCATGCCGTGCCATGCCGGTGCCATGCCGTGCCATGCCGGTGCCATGCCGTGCCATGCCGGTGCCATGCCGTGCCATGCCGGTGCCATGCCGTGCCATGCCGGTGCCATGCCGTGCCATGCCGGTGCCATGCCGTGCCATGCCGGTGCCATGCCGTGCCATGCCGGTGCCATGCCGTGCCATGCCGGTGCCATGCCGTGCCATGCCGGTGCCATGCCGTGCCATGCCGGTGCCATGCCGTGCCATGCCGGTGCCATGCCGTGCCATGCCGGTGCCATGCCGTGCCATGCCGGTGCCATGCCGTGCCATGCCGGTGCCATGCCGTGCCATGCCGGTGCCATGCCGTGCCATGCCGGTGCCATGCCGTGCCATGCCGGTGCCATGCCGTGCCATGCCATTCCATGCCATTCCATGCCATTCCATGTCATTCCATGCCATTCCATGCCATTCCATGTCATTCCATGCCATTCCATGTCATTCCATGCCATGCCGTGCCATGCCGTGCCATGCCGGTGCCATGCCGTGCCATGCCGGTGCCATGCCGTGCCATGCCGGTGCCATGCCGTGCCATGCCGGTGCCATGCCGTGCCATGCCGGTGCCATGCCGTGCCATGCCGGTGCCATGCCGTGCCATGCCGGTGCCATGCCGTGCCATGCCGGTGCCATGCCGGTGCCATGCCGTGCCATGCCGTGCCATGCCGGTGCCATGCGGTGCCATGCCGTGCCATGCCGGTGCCATGCCATTCCATGCCGTGCCATGCGGTGCCATGCCATTCCATGCCGTGCCATGCGGTGCCATGCCATTCCATGCGGTGCCATGCCATTCCATGCGGTGCCATGCCATTCCATGCGGTGCCATGCCATTCCATGCGGTGCCATGCCATTCCATGCCATTCCATGCCATTCCATGCCATTCCATGCCATTCCATGCCATTCCATGCCATTCCATGCCATTCCATGCCATTCCATGCCATTCCATGCCATTCCATGCCATTCCATGCCATTCCATGCCATTCCATGCCATTCCATGCCATTCCATGCCATTCCATGTCATTCCATGCCATTCCATGTCAGTCCATGCCATGCCGTGCCATGCCGTGACATGCCGGTGCCATGCCGTGCCATGCCGGTGCCATGCCGTGCCATGCCGGTGCCATGCCGTGCCATGCCGTGCCATGCCGTGCCATGCGGTGCCATGCCATTCCATGCCATTCCATGCCATTCCATGCCATTCCATGTCATTCCATGCCATTCCATGTCATTCCATGCCATGCCGTGCCATGCCGTGCCATGCCGGTGCCATGCCGTGCCATGCCGGTGCCATGCCGTGCCATGCCGGTGCCATGCCGTGCCATGCCGGTGCCATGCCGTGCCATGCCGGTGCCATGCCGTGCCATGCCGGTGCCATGCCGTGCCATGCCGGTGCCATGCCGTGCCATGCCGGTGCCATGCCGTGCCATGCCGGTGCCATGCCGTGCCATGCCGGTGCCATGCCGTGCCATGCCGGTGCCATGCCGTGCCATGCCGGTGCCATGCCGTGCCATGCCGGTGCCATGCCGTGCCATGCCGGTGCCATGCCGTGCCATGCCGGTGCCATGCCGTGCCATGCCGGTGCCTTGCCGTGCCATGCCGGTGCCATGCCGTGCCATGCCGGTGCCATGCCGTGCTATGCCGTGCCATGCCGGTGCCATGCCGTGCCATGCCGGTGCCATGCCGTGCCATGCCGGTGCCATGCCGTGCCATGCCGGTGCCATGCCGTGCCATGCCGGTGCCATGCCGTGCCATGCCGTGCCATGCCGGTGCCATGCCGTGCCATGCCGGTGCCATGCCGTGCCATGCCGGTGCCATGCCGTGCCATGCCGTGCCATGCCGTGCCATGCGGTGCCATGCCATTCCATGCCATTCCATGCCATTCCATGCCATTCCATGCCATTCCATGTCATTCCATGCCATTCCATGCCATTCCATGCCATTCCATGCCATTCAATGCCGTGCCATGCCGTGCCATGCCGGTGCCATGCCGTGCCATGCCGGTGCCATGCCGTGCCATGCCGGTGCCATGCCGTGCCATGCCGTGCCATGCCGGTGCCATGCCGTGCCATGCCGGTGCCATGCCGTGCCATGCCGGTGCCATGCCGTGCCATGCCGGTGCCATGCCGTGCCATGCCGGTGCCATGCCGTGCCATGCCGGTGCCATGCCGTGCCATGCCGGTGCCATGCCGTGCCATGCCGGTGCCATGCCGTGCCATGCCGGTGCCATGCCGTGCCATGCCGGTGCCATGCCGGTGCCATGCCGTGCCATGCCGTGCCATGCCGGTGCCATGCCGTGCCATGCCGGTGCCATGCCGTGCCATGCGGTGCCATGCCGTGCCATGCGGTGCCATGCCATTCCATGTCATTCCATGCCATTCCATGTCATTCCATGCCATTCCATACCATTCCATGCCATTCCATGCCATTCCATGCCATTCCATGCCATTCCATGCCATTCCATGCCATTCCATGCCATTCCATGCCATTCCATGCCATTCCATGCCATTCCATGCCATTCCATGCCATTCCATGCCATTCCATGCCATTCCATGCCATTCCATGCCATTCCATGCCATTCCATGCCATTCCATGCCATTCCATGCCATTCCATGCCATTCCATGCCATTCCATGCCATTCCATGCCATTCCATGCCATTCCATGCCGGTGCCATGCCGTGCCATGCCGGTGCCATGCCGTGCCATGCCGGTGCCATGCCGTGCCATGCCGGTGCCATGCCGTGCCATGCCGGTGCCATGCCGTGCCATGCCGGTGCCATGCCGTGCCATGCCGGTGCCATGCCGTGCCATGCCGGTGCCATGCCGTGCCATGCCGGTGCCATGCCGTGCCATGCCGGTGCCATGCCGTGCCATGCCGGTGCCATGCCGTGCCATGCGGTGCCATGCCATTCCATGCCATTCCATGCCATTCCATGCCATTCCATGCCATTCCATGTCATTCCATGCCATTCCATGCCATTCCATGCCATTCCATGTCATTCCATGCCATTCCATGTCATTCCATGCCATGCCGTGCCATGCCGTGCCATGCCGGTGCCATGCCGTGCCATGCCGGTGCCATGCCGTGCCATGCCGGTGCCATGCCGTGCCATGCCGGTGCCATGCCGTGCCATGCCGTGCCATACCGTGCCATGCCGGTGCCATGCCGTGCCATGCCGGTGCCATGCCGTGCCATGCCGGTGCCATGCCGGTGCCATGCCGGTGCCATGCCGTGCCATGCCGGTGCCATGCCGTGCCATGCCGGTGCCATGCCGTGCCATGCCGGTGCCATGCCGTGCCATGCCGGTGCCATGCCGTGCCATGCCGGTGCCATGCCGTGCCATGCCGGTGCCATGCCGTGCCATGCCGGTGCCATGCCGTGCCATGCCGGTGCCATGCCGTGCCATGCCGGTGCCATGCCGTGCCATGCCGGTGCCATGCCGTGCCATGCCGGTGCCATGCCGTGCCATGCCGGTGCCATGCCGTGCCATGCCGGTGCCATGCCGTGCCATGCCGGTGCCATGCCGTGCCATGCCATTCCATGCCATTCCATGCCATTCCATGTCATTCCATGCCATTCCATGCCATTCCATGTCATTCCATGCCATTCCATGTCATTCCATGCCATGCCGTGCCATGCCGTGCCATGCCGGTGCCATGCCGTGCCATGCCGGTGCCATGCCGTGCCATGCCGGTGCCATGCCGTGCCATGCCGGTGCCATGCCGTGCCATGCCGGTGCCATGCCGTGCCATGCCGGTGCCATGCCGTGCCATGCCGGTGCCATGCCGTGCCATGCCGGTGCCATGCCGGTGCCATGCCGTGCCATGCCGTGCCATGCCGGTGCCATGCGGTGCCATGCCGTGCCATGCCGGTGCCATGCCATTCCATGCCGTGCCATGCGGTGCCATGCCATTCCATGCCGTGCCATGCGGTGCCATGCCATTCCATGCGGTGCCATGCCATTCCATGCGGTGCCATGCCATTCCATGCGGTGCCATGCCATTCCATGCCATTCCATGCCATTCCATGCCATTCCATGCCATTCCATGCCATTCCATGCCATTCCATGCCATTCCATGCCATTCCATGCCATTCCATGCCATTCCATGCCATTCCATGCCATTCCATGCCATTCCATGCCATTCCATGCCATTCCATGCCATTCCATGCCATTCCATGTCATTCCATGCCATTCCATGTCAGTCCATGCCATGCCGTGCCATGCCGTGACATGCCGGTGCCATGCCGTGCCATGCCGGTGCCATGCCGTGCCATGCCGGTGCCATGCCGTGCCATGCCGTGCCATGCCGTGCCATGCGGTGCCATGCCATTCCATGCCATTCCATGCCATTCCATGCCATTCCATGTCATTCCATGCCATTCCATGTCATTCCATGCCATGCCGTGCCATGCCGTGCCATGCCGGTGCCATGCCGTGCCATGCCGGTGCCATGCCGTGCCATGCCGGTGCCATGCCGTGCCATGCCGGTGCCATGCCGTGCCATGCCGGTGCCATGCCGTGCCATGCCGGTGCCATGCCGTGCCATGCCGGTGCCATGCCGTGCCATGCCGGTGCCATGCCGTGCCATGCCGGTGCCATGCCGTGCCATGCCGGTGCCATGCCGTGCCATGCCGGTGCCATGCCGTGCCATGCCGGTGCCATGCCGTGCCATGCCGGTGACATGCCGTGCCATGCCGGTGCCATGCCGTGCCATGCCGGTGCCATGCCGTGCCATGCCGGTGCCATGCCGTGCCATGCCGGTGCCTTGCCGTGCCATGCCGGTGCCATGCCGTGCCATGCCGGTGCCATGCCGTGCTATGCCGTGCCATGCCGGTGCCATGCCGTGCCATGCCGGTGCCATGCCGTGCCATGCCGGTGCCATGCCGTGCCATGCCGGTGCCATGCCGTGCCATGCCGGTGCCATGCCGTGCCATGCCGGTGCCATGCCGTGCCATGCCGGTGCCATGCCGTGCCATGCCGGTGCCATGCCGTGCCATGCCGTGCCATGCCGTGCCATGCGGTGCCATGCCATTCCATGCCATTCCATGCCATTCCATGCCATTCCATGCCATTCCATGTCATTCCATGCCATTCCATGTCATTCCATGCCATTCCATGCCATTCCATGCCATTCCATGCCATTCAATGCCGTGCCATGCCGTGCCATGCCGGTGCCATGCCGTGCCATGCCGGTGCCATGCCGTGCCATGCCGGTGCCATGCCGTGCCATGCCGTGCCATGCCGGTGCCATGCCGTGCCATGCCGGTGCCATGCCGTGCCATGCCGGTGCCATGCCGTGCCATGCCGGTGCCATGCCGTGCCATGCCGGTGCCATGCCGTGCCATGCCGGTGCCATGCCGTGCCATGCCGGTGCCATGCCGTGCCATGCCGGTGCCATGCCGTGCCATGCCGGTGCCATGCCGGTGCCATGCCGTGCCATGCCGTGCCATGCCGGTGCCATGCCGTGCCATGCCGGTGCCATGCCGTGCCATGCGGTGCCATGCCGTGCCATGCGGTGCCATGCCATTCCATGTCATTCCATGCCATTCCATGTCATTCCATGCCATTCCATGCCATTCCATGCCATTCCATACCATTCCATGCCATTCCATGCCATTCCATGCCATTCCATGCCATTCCATGCCATTCCATGCCATTCCATGCCATTCCATGCCATTCCATGCCATTCCATGCCATTCCATGCCATTCCATGCCATTCCATGCCATTCCATGCCATTCCATGCCATTCCATGCCATTCCATGCCATTCCATGCCATTCCATGCCATTCCATGCCATTCCATGCCATTCCATGCCATTCCATGCCATTCCATTCCATTCCATGCCATTCCATGCCGGTGCCATGCCGTGCCATGCCGGTGCCATGCCGTGCCATGCCGGTGCCATGCCGTGCCATGCCGGTGCCATGCCGTGCCATGCCGGTGCCATGCCGTGCCATGCCGGTGCCATGCCGTGCCATGCCGGTGCCATGCCGTGCCATGCCGGTGCCATGCCGTGCCATGCCGGTGCCATGCCGTGCCATGCGGTGCCATGCCATTCCATGCCATTCCATGCCATTCCATGCCATTCCATGCCATTCCATGTCATTCCATGCCATTCCATGCCATTCCATGTCATTCCATGCCATTCCATGTCATTCCATGCCATGCCGTGCCATGCCGTGCCATGCCGGTGCCATGCCGTGCCATGCCGGTGCCATGCCGTGCCATGCCGGTGCCATGCCGTGCCATGCCGGTGCCATGCCGTGCCATGCCGGTGCCATGCCGTGCCATGCCGTGCCATACCGTGCCATGCCGGTGCCATGCCGTGCCATGCCGGTGCCATGCCGTGCCAT
This sequence comes from Cryptus armator, assembly GCA_963971235.1. Taxonomy (NCBI): domain Eukaryota; kingdom Metazoa; phylum Arthropoda; class Insecta; order Hymenoptera; family Ichneumonidae; genus Cryptus; species Cryptus armator. The sequence goes on along the minus strand of CAXARG010000143.1, from coordinate 541,852 downwards.
GCCGGTGCCATGCCGGTGCCATGCCGGTGCCATGCCGTGCCATGCCGGTGCCATGCCGTGCCATGCCGGTGCCATGCCGTGCCATGCCGGTGCCATGCCGTGCCATGCCGGTGCCATGCCGTGCCATGCCGGTGCCATGCCGTGCCATGCCGGTGCCATGCCGTGCCATGCCGGTGCCATGCCGTGCCATGCCGGTGCCATGCCGTGCCATGCCGGTGCCATGCCGTGCCATGCCGGTGCCATGCCGTGCCATGCCGGTGCCATGCCGTGCCATGCCGGTGCCATGCCGTGCCATGCCGGTGCCATGCCGTGCCATGCCGTGCCATGCGGTGCCATGCCATTCCATGCCATTCCATGCCATTCCATGCCATTCCATGCCATTCCATGCCATTCCATGCCATTCCATGCCATTCCATGCCATTCCATGCCATTCCATGCCATTCCATGCCATTCCATGCCATTCCATGCCATTCCATGCCATTCCATGCCATTCCATGCCATTCCATGCCATTCCATGCCATTCCATGCCATTCCATGCCATTCCATGCCATTCCATGCCATTCCATGCCATTCCATGCCATTCCATGCCATTCAATGCCGTGCCATGCCGGTGCCATGCCGTGCCATGCCGGTGCCATGCCGTGCCATGCCGGTGCCATGCCGTGCCATGCCGGTGCCATGCCGTGCCATGCCGGTGCCATGCCGGTGCCATGCCGTGCCATGCCGGTGCCATGCCGTGCCATGCCGGTGCCATGCCGTGCCATGCCGGTGCCATGCCGTGCCATGCCGGTGCCATGCCGTGCCATGCCGGTGCCATGCCGTGCCATGCCGGTGCCATGCCGTGCCATGCCGGTGCCATGTCGTGCCATGCCGGTGCCATGCCGTGCCATGCCGGTGCCATGCCGTGCCATGCCGGTGCCATGCCGTGCCATGCCGGTGCCATGCCGTGCCATGCCGGTGCCATGCCGTGCCATGCCGGTGCCATGCCGTGCCATGCCGGTGCCATGCCGTGCCATGCCGGTGCCATGCCGTGCCATGCCGGTGCCATGCCGTGCCATGCCGGTGCCATGCCGTGCCATGCCGGTGCCATGCCGTGCCATGCCATTCCATGCCATTCCATGCCATTCCATGCCATTCCATGCCATTCCATGCCATTCCATGCCATTCCATGCCATTCCATGCCATTCCATGCCATTCCATGCCGTGCCATGCCGGTGCCATGCCGTGCCATGCCGGTGCCATGCCGGTGCCATGCCGGTGCCATGCCGGTGCCATGCCGGTGCCATGCCGTGCCATGCCGGTGCCATGCCGTGCCATGCCGTGCCATGCGGTGCCATGCCATTCCATGCCATTCCATGCCATTCCATGCCATTCCATGCCATTCCATGCCATTCCATGTCATTCCATGCCATTCCATGCCATTCCATGCCATTCCATGCCATTCCATGCCATTCCATGCCATTCCATGCCATTCAATGCCGTGCCATGCCGTGCCATGCCGGTGCCATGCCGTGCCATGCCGGTGCCATGCCGTGCCATGCGGTGCCATGCCATTCCATGCCATTCCATGCCATTCCATGCCATTCCATGCCATTCCATGTCATTCCATGCCATTCCATGCCATTCCATGCCATTCCATGCCATTCCATGCCATTCCATGCCATTCCATGCCATTCCATGCCATTCCATGCCATTCCATGCCATTCCATGCCATTCCATGCCATTCCATGCCATTCCATGCCATTCCATGCCATTCCATGCCATTCCATGCCATTCCATGCCATTCCATGCCATTCCATGCCATTCAATGCCGTGCCATGCCGTGCCATGCCGTGCCATGCCGTGCCATGCCGTGCCATGCCGTGCCATGCCGTGCCATGCCGGTGACATGCCGTGCCATGCCGGTGCCATGCCGTGCCATGCCGTGCCATGCCGGTGCCATGTCGTGCCATGCCGGTGCCATGTCGTGCCATGCCGTGCCATGCCGGTGCCATGCCGTGCCATGCCGGTGCCATGCCGTGCCATGCCGGTGCCATGCCGTGCTATGCCGTGCCATGCCGGTGCCATGCCGTGCCATGCCGGTGCCATGCCGTGCCATGCCGGTGCCATGCCGTGCCATGCCGTGCCATGCCGTGCCATGCCGTGCCATGCCGTGCCATGCCGTGCCATGCGGTGCCATGCCATTCCATGCGGTGCCATGCCATTCCATGCCATTCCATGCCATTCCATGTCATTCCATGCCATTCCATGCCATTCCATGCCATTCCATGCCATTCCATGCTATTCCATGCCATTCCATGCCATTCAATGCCGTGCCATGCCGTGCCATGCCGGTGCCATGCCGTGCCATGCCGGTGCCATGCCGGTGCCATGCCGTGCCATGCCGGTGCCATGCCGTGCCATGCCGGTGCCATGCCGTGCCATGCCGGTGCCATGCCGTGCCATGCCGTGCCATGCCGGCGCCATGCCGTGCCATGCCGGTGCCATGCCGTGCCATGCCGGTGCCATGCCGTGCCATGCCGGTGCCATGCCGTGCCATGCCGGTGCCATGCCGTGCCATGCCGGTGCCATGCCGTGCCATGCCGGTGCCATGCCGTGCCATGCCGGTGCCATGCCGTGCCATGCCGGTGCCATGCCGTGCCATGCCGGTGCCATGCCATTCCATGCCGTGCCATGCCATTCCATGCCATTCCATGCCATTCCATGCCATTCCATGCCATTCCATGCCATTCCATGCCGTGCCATGCCGGTGCCATGCCGTGCCATGCCGGTGCCATGCCGTGCCATGCCGGTGCCATGCCGTGCCATGCCGGTGCCATGCCGTGCCATGCCGGTGCCATGCCGTGCCATGCCGGTGCCATGCCGTGCCATGCCGTGCCATGCCGTGCCATGCCGGTGCCATGCCGTGCCATGCCGTGCCATGCCGTGCCATGCCGTGCCATGCCGTGCCATGCCGTGCCATGCCGTGCCATGCCGTGCCATGCGGTGCCATGCCATTCCATGCCATTCCATGCCATTCCATGCCATTCCATGTCATTCCATGCCATTCCATGCCATTCCATGCCATTCCATGCCATTCAATGCCGTGCCATGCCGTGCCATGCCGTGCCATGCCGGTGCCATGCCGTGCCATGCCGGTGCCATGCCGTGCCATGCCGGTGCCATGCCGTGCCATGCCGGTGCCATGCCGTGCCATGCCGGTGCCATGCCGTGCCATGCCGGTGCCATGCCGTGCCATGCCGGTGCCATGCCGTGCCATGCCGGTGCCATGCCGTGCCATGCCGGTGCCATGCCGTGCCATGCCGGTGCCATGCCGTGCCATGCCGGTGCCATGCCGTGCCATGCCGTGCCATGCCGTGCCATGCGGTGCCATGCCATTCCATGCCATTCCATGTCATTCCATGCCATTCCATGCCATTCCATGCCATTCCATGCCATTCCATGCCATTCCATGCCATTCCATGCCATTCCATGCCATTCCATGCCATTCCATGCCATTCCATGCCATTCCATGCCATTCCATCCCATTCCATGCCATTCCATGCCATTCCATGCCATTCCATGCCATTCCATGCCATTCCATGCCATTCCATGCCATTCCATGCCGTGCCATGCCGGTGCCATGCCGTGCCATGCCGGTGCCATGCCGTGCCATGCCGGTGCCATGCCGTGCCATGCCGGTGCCATGCCGTGCCATGCCGGTGCCATGCCGTGCCATGCCGGTGCCATGCCGTGCCATGCCGGTGCCATGCCGTGCCATGCCGGTGCCATGCCGTGCCATGCCGGTGCCATGCCGGTGCCATGCCGGTGCCATGCCGGTGCCATGCCGGTGCCATGCCGTGCCATGCCGTGCCATGCCGGTGCCATGCCGTGCCATGCCGGTGCCATGCCGTGCCATGCCGGTGCCATGCCGGTGCCATGCCATTCCATGCCATTCCATGCCATTCCATGCCATTCCATGCCATTCCATGCCATTCCATGCCATTCCATGCCATTCCATGCCATTCCATGCCATTCCATGCCATTCCATGCCATTCCATGCCATTCCATGCCATTCCATGCCATTCCATGCCATTCCATGCCATTCCATGCCATTCCATGCCATTCCATGCCATTCCATGCCATTCCATGCCATTCCATGCCATTCCATGCCATTCCATGCCATTCCATGCCATTCCATGCCATTCCATGCCATTCCATGCCGTGCCATGCCATTCCATGCCGTGCCATGCCGGTGCCATGCCGTGCCATGCCGGTGCCATGCCGTGCCATGCCGGTGCCATGCCGTGCAATGCCGGTGCCATGCCGTGCCATGCCGGTGCCATGCCGTGCCATGCCGGTGCCATGCCGTGCCATGCCGGTGCCATGCCGTGCCATGCCGGTGCCATGCCGTGCCATGCCGGTGCCATGCCGTGCCATGCCGTGCCATGCCATTCCATGTCATTCCATGCCATTCCATGCCATTCCATGCCATTCCATGCCATTCCATGCCATTCCATGCCATTCCATGCCATTCCATGCCATTCCATGCCATTCCATGCCATTCCATGCCATTCCATGCCATTCCATGCCATTCCATGCCATTCCATGCCATTCCATGCCATTCCATGCCATTCCATGCCATTCCATGCCATTCCATGCCATTCCATGCCATTCCATGCCATTCCATGCCATTCCATGCCATTCCATGCCATTCCATGCCATTCCATGCCATTCCATGCCATTCCATGCCATTCCATGCCATTCCATGCCATTCCATGCCATTCCATGCCATTCCATGCCATTCCATGCCATTCCATGCCATTCCATGCCATTCCATGCCATTCCATGCCATTCCATGCCATTCCATGCCATTCCATGCCATTCCATGCCATTCCATGCCATTCCATGCCATTCCATGCCGTGCCATGCCATTCCATGCCGTGCCATGCCGGTGCCATACCGTGCCATGCCGGTGCCATACCGTGCCATGCCGGTGCCATGCCGTGCCATGCCGGTGCCATGCCGTGCCATGCCGGTGCCATGCCGTGCCATGCCGGTGCCATGCCGTGCCATGCCGGTGCCATGCCGTGCCATGCCGGTGCCATGCCGTGCCATGCCGGTGCCATGCCGTGCCATGCCGGTGCCATGCCGTGCCATGCCGGTGCCATGCCGTGCCATGCCGGTGCCATGCCGTGCCATGCCGGTGCCATGCCGTGCCATGCCGGTGCCATGCCGTGCCATGCCGTGCCATGCCGTGCCATGCCGTGCCATGCGGTGCCATGCCATTCCATGCCATTCCATGCCATTCCATGTCATTCCATGCCATTCCATGCCATTCCATGCCATTCCATGCCATTCCATGCCATTCCATGCCATTCCATGTCATTCCATGCCATTCCATGTCATTCCATGCCATGCCGGTACCATGCCGTGCCATGCCGTGCCATGCCGTGCCATGCCGGTGCCATGCCGTGCCATGCCGGTGCCATGCCGTGCCATGCCGGTGCCATGCCGTGCCATGCCGGTGCCATGCCGTGCCATGCCGGTGCCATGCCGTGCCATGCCGGTGCCATGCCGTGCCATGCCGGTGCCATGCCGTGCCATGCCGGTGCCATGCCGTGCCATGCAGGTGCCATGCCGTGCCATGCCGGTGCCATGCCGTGCCATGCCGGTGCCATGCCGTGCCATGCCGGTGCCATGCCGTGCCATGCCGGTGCCATGCCGTGCCATGCCGGTGCCATGCCGTGCCATGCCGGTGCCATGCCGTGCCATGCCGGTGCCATGCCGTGCCATGCCGGTGCCATGCCGTGCCATGCCGGTGCCATGCCGTGCCATGCCGGTGCCATGCCGTGCCATGCCGGTGCCATGCCGTGCCATGCCGGTGCCATGCCGTGCCATGCCGGTGCCATGCCGTGCCATGCCGGTGCCATGCCGTGCCATGCCGGTGCCATGCCGTGCCATGCCGGTGCCATGCCGTGCCATGCCGGTGCCATGCCGTGCCATGCCGGTGCCATGCCGTGCCATGCCGGTGCCATGCCGTGCCATGCCGGTGCCATGCCGTGCCATGCCGGTGCCATGCCGTGCCATGCCGGTGCCATGCCGTGCCATGCCGGTGCCATGCCGTGCCATGCCGGTGCCATGCCGTGCCATGCCGGTGCCATGTCGTGCCATGCCGGTGCCATGCCGTGCCATGCCGGTGCCATGCCGTGCCATGCCGGTGCCATGCCGTGCCATGCCGGTGCCATGCCGTGCCATGCCGGTGCCATGCCGTGCCATGCCGGTGCCATGCCGTGCCATGCCGGTGCCATGCCGTGCCATGCCGGTGCCATGCCGTGCCATGCCGGTGCCATGCCGTGCCATGCCGGTGCCATGCCGTGCCATGCCGGTGCCATGCCGTGCCATGCCGGTGCCATGCCGTGCCATGCCGGTGCCTTGCCGTGCCATGCCGGTGCCATGCCGTGCCATGCCGGTGCCATGCCGTGCCATGCCGGTGCCATGCCGTGCCATGCCGGTGCCATGCCGTGCCATGCCGGTGCCATGCCGTGCCATGCCGGTGCCATGCCGTGCCATGCCGGTGCCATGCCGTGCCATGCCGGTGCCATGCCGTGCCATGCCGGTGCCATGCCGTGCCATGCCGGTGCCATGCCGTGCCATGCCGGTGCCATGCCGTGCCATGCCGGTGCCATGCCGTGCCATGCCGGTGCCATGCCGTGCCATGCCGGTGCCATGCCGTGCCATGCCGGTGCCATGCCGTGCCATGCCATTCCATGCCATTCCATGCCATTCCATGTCATTCCATGCCATTCCATGCCATTCCATGTCATTCCATGCCATTCCATGTCATTCCATGCCATGCCGTGCCATGCCGTGCCATGCCGGTGCCATGCCGTGCCATGCCGGTGCCATGCCGTGCCATGCCGGTGCCATGCCGTGCCATGCCGGTGCCATGCCGTGCCATGCCGGTGCCATGCCGTGCCATGCCGGTGCCATGCCGTGCCATGCCGGTGCCATGCCGTGCCATGCCGGTGCCATGCCGGTGCCATGCCGTGCCATGCCGTGCCATGCCGGTGCCATGCGGTGCCATGCCGTGCCATGCCGGTGCCATGCCATTCCATGCCGTGCCATGCGGTGCCATGCCATTCCATGCCGTGCCATGCGGTGCCATGCCATTCCATGCGGTGCCATGCCATTCCATGCGGTGCCATGCCATTCCATGCGGTGCCATGCCATTCCATGCCATTCCATGCCATTCCATGCCATTCCATGCCATTCCATGCCATTCCATGCCATTCCATGCCATTCCATGCCATTCCATGCCATTCCATGCCATTCCATGCCATTCCATGCCATTCCATGCCATTCCATGCCATTCCATGCCATTCCATGTCATTCCATGCCATTCCATGTCAGTCCATGCCATGCCGTGCCATGCCGTGACATGCCGGTGCCATGCCGTGCCATGCCGGTGCCATGCCGTGCCATGCCGGTGCCATGCCGTGCCATGCCGTGCCATGCGGTGCCATGCCATTCCATGCCATTCCATGCCATTCCATGCCATTCCATGTCATTCCATGCCATTCCATGTCATTCCATGCCATGCCGTGCCATGCCGTGCCATGCCGTGCCATGCCGTGCCATGCCGGTGCCATGCCGTGCCATGCCGGTGCCATGCCGTGCCATGCCGGTGCCATGCCGTGCCATGCCGGTGCCATGCCGTGCCATGCCGGTGCCATGCCGTGCCATGCCGGTGCCATGCCGTGCCATGCCGGTGCCATGCCGTGCCATGCCGGTGCCATGCCGTGCCATGCCGGTGCCATGCCGTGCCATGCCGGTGCCATGCCGTGCCATGCCGGTGCCATGCCGTGCCATGCCGGTGCCTTGCCGTGCCATGCCGGTGCCATGCCGTGCCATGCCGGTGCCATGCCGTGCTATGCCGTGCCATGCCGGTGCCATGCCGTGCCATGCCGGTGCCATGCCGTGCCATGCCGGTGCCATGCCGTGCCATGCCGGTGCCATGCCGTGCCATGCCGGTGCCATGCCGTGCCATGCCGGTGCCATGCCGTGCCATGCCGGTGCCATGCCGTGCCATGCCGGTGCCATGCCGTGCCATGCCGGTGCCATGCCGTGCCATGCCGTGCCATGCCGTGCCATGCGGTGCCATGCCATTCCATGCCATTCCATGCCATTCCATGCCATTCCATGCCATTCCATGTCATTCCATGCCATTCCATGTCATTCCATGCCATTCCATGCCATTCCATGCCATTCCATGCCATTCAATGCCGTGCCATGCCGTGCCATGCCGGTGCCATGCCGTGCCATGCCGGTGCCATGCCGTGCCATGCCGGTGCCATGCCGTGCCATGCCGTGCCATGCCGGTGCCATGCCGTGCCATGCCGGTGCCATGCCGTGCCATGCCGGTGCCATGCCGTGCCATGCCGGTGCCATGCCGTGCCATGCCGGTGCCATGCCGTGCCATGCCGGTGCCATGCCGTGCCATGCCGGTGCCATGCCGTGCCATGCCGGTGCCATGCCGTGCCATGCCGGTGCCATGCCGTGCCATGCCGGTGCCATGCCGGTGCCATGCCGTGCCATGCCGTGCCATGCCGGTGCCATGCCGTGCCATGCCGGTGCCATGCCGTGCCATGCGGTGCCATGCCGTGCCATGCGGTGCCATGCCATTCCATGTCATTCCATGCCATTCCATGTCATTCCATGCCATTCCATGCCATTCCATGCCATTCCATACCATTCCATGCCATTCCATGCCATTCCATGCCATTCCATGCCATTCCATGCCATTCCATGCCATTCCATGCCATTCCATGCCATTCCATGCCATTCCATGCCATTCCATGCCATTCCATGCCATTCCATGCCATTCCATGCCATTCCATGCCATTCCATGCCATTCCATGCCATTCCATGCCATTCCATGCCATTCCATGCCATTCCATGCCATTCCATGCCATTCCATGCCATTCCATGCCATTCCATGCCATTCCATGCCATTCCATGCCATTCCATGCCATTCCATGCCGGTGCCATGCCGTGCCATGCCGGTGCCATGCCGTGCCATGCCGGTGCCATGCCGTGCCATGCCGGTGCCATGCCGTGCCATGCCGGTGCCATGCCGTGCCATGCCGGTGCCATGCCGTGCCATGCCGGTGCCATGCCGTGCCATGCCGGTGCCATGCCGTGCCATGCCGGTGCCATGCCGTGCCATGCGGTGCCATGCCATTCCATGCCATTCCATGCCATTCCATGCCATTCCATGCCATTCCATGCCATTCCATGTCATTCCATGCCATTCCATGTCATTCCATGCCATGCCGTGCCATGCCGTGCCATGCCGGTGCCATGCCGTGCCATGCCGGTGCCATGCCGTGCCATGCCGGTGCCATGCCGTGCCATGCCGGTGCCATGCCGTGCCATGCCGGTGCCATGCCGTGCCATGCCGTGCCATACCGTGCCATGCCGGTGCCATGCCGTGCCATGCCGGTGCCATGCCGTGCCATGCCGGTGCCATGCCGGTGCCATGCCGGTGCCATGCCGTGCCATGCCGGTGCCATGCCGTGCCATGCCGGTGCCATGCCGTGCCATGCCGGTGCCATGCCGTGCCATGCCGGTGCCATGCCGTGCCATGCCGGTGCCATGCCGTGCCATGCCGGTGCCATGCCGTGCCATGCCGGTGCCATGCCGTGCCATGCCGGTGCCATGCCGTGCCATGCCGGTGCCATGCCGTGCCATGCCGGTGCCATGCCGTGCCATGCCGGTGCCATGCCGTGCCATGCCGGTGCCATGCCGTGCCATGCCGGTGCCATGCCGTGCCATGCCGTGCCATGCGGTGCCATGCCATTCCATGCCATTCCATGCCATTCCATGCCATTCCATGCCATTCCATGCCATTCCATGCCATTCCATGCCATTCCATGCCATTCCATGCCATTCCATGCCATTCCATGCCATTCCATGCCATTCCATGCCATTCCATGCCATTCCATGCCATTCCATGCCATTCCATGCCATTCCATGCCATTCCATGCCATTCAATGCCGTGCCATGCCGGTGCCATGCCGTGCCATGCCGGTGCCATGCCGTGCCATGCCGGTGCCATGCCGTGCCATGCCGGTGCCATGCCGTGCCATGCCGGTGCCATGCCGGTGCCATGCCGTGCCATGCCGGTGCCATGCCGTGCCATGCCGGTGCCATGCCGTGCCATGCCGGTGCCATGCCGTGCCATGCCGGTGCCATGCCGTGCCATGCCGGTGCCATGCCGTGCCATGCCGGTGCCATGCCGTGCCATGCCGGTGCCATGTCGTGCCATGCCGGTGCCATGCCGTGCCATGCCGGTGCCATGCCGTGCCATGCCGGTGCCATGCCGTGCCATGCCGGTGCCATGCCGTGCCATGCCGGTGCCATGCCGTGCCATGCCGGTGCCATGCCGTGCCATGCCGGTGCCATGCCGTGCCATGCCGGTGCCATGCCGTGCCATGCCGGTGCCATGCCGTGCCATGCCGGTGCCATGCCGTGCCATGCCGGTGCCATGCCGTGCCATGCCGGTGCCATGCCGTGCCATGCCGGTGCCATGCCGTGCCATGCCGGTGCCATGCCGTGCCATGCCGGTGCCATGCCGTGCCATGCCGGTGCCATGCCGTGCCATGCCATTCCATGCCATTCCATGCCATTCCATGCCATTCCATGCCATTCCATGCCATTCCATGCCATTCCATGCCATTCCATGCCATTCCATGCCATTCCATGCCGTGCCATGCCGGTGCCATGTCGTGCCATGCCGGTGCCATGCCGGTGCCATGCCGGTGCCATGCCGGTGCCATGCCGGTGCCATGCCGTGCCATGCCGGTGCCATGCCGTGCCATGCCGTGCCATGCGGTGCCATGCCATTCCATGCCATTCCATGCCATTCCATGCCATTCCATGCCATTCCATGCCATTCCATGTCATTCCATGCCATTCCATGCCATTCCATGCCATTCCATGCCATTCCATGCCATTCCATGCCATTCAATGCCGTGCCATGCCGTGCCATGCCGGTGCCATGCCGTGCCATGCCGTGCCATGCCGTGCCATGCCGTGCCATGCCGTGCCATGCCGGTGCCATGCCGTGCCATGCCGTGCCATGCCGTGCCATGCCGTGCCATGCCGTGCCATGCCGTGCCATGCCGTGCCATGCCGTGCCATGCGGTGCCATGCCATTCCATGCCATTCCATGCCATTCCATGCCATTCCATGTCATTCCATGCCATTCCATGCCATTCCATGCCATTCCATGCCATTCAATGCCGTGCCATGCCGTGCCATGCCGTGCCATGCCGGTGCCATGCCGTGCCATGCCGGTGCCATGCCGTGCCATGCCGGTGCCATGCCGTGCCATGCCGGTGCCATGCCGTGCCATGCCGGTGCCATGCCGTGCCATGCCGGTGCCATGCCGTGCCATGCCGGTGCCATGCCGTGCCATGCCGGTGCCATGCCGTGCCATGCCGGTGCCATGCCGTGCCATGCCGGTGCCATGCCGTGCCATGCCGGTGCCATGCCGTGCCATGCCGTGCCATGCCGTGCCATGCGGTGCCATGCCATTCCATGCCATTCCATGTCATTCCATGCCATTCCATGCCATTCCATGCCATTCCATGCCATTCCATGCCATTCCATGCCATTCCATGCCATTCCATGCCATTCCATGCCATTCCATGCCATTCCATGCCATTCCATGCCATTCCATGCCATTCCATGCCATTCCATGCCATTCCATGCCATTCCATGCCATTCCATGCCATTCCATGCCATTCCATGCCATTCCATGCCGTGCCATGCCGGTGCCATGCCGTGCCATGCCGGTGCCATGCCGTGCCATGCCGGTGCCATGCCGTGCCATGCCGGTGCCATGCCGTGCCATGCCGGTGCCATGCCGTGCCATGCCGGTGCCATGCCGTGCCATGCCGGTGCCATGCCGTGCCATGCCGGTGCCATGCCGTGCCATGCCGGTGCCATGCCGGTGCCATGCCGGTGCCATGCCGGTGCCATGCCGGTGCCATGCCGTGCCATGCCGTGCCATGCCGGTGCCATGCCGTGCCATGCCGGTGCCATGCCGTGCCATGCCGGTGCCATGCCGGTGCCATGCCATTCCATGCCATTCCATGCCATTCCATGCCATTCCATGCCATTCCATGCCATTCCATGCCATTCCATGCCATTCCATGCCATTCCATGCCATTCCATGCCATTCCATGCCATTCCATGCCATTCCATGCCATTCCATGCCATTCCATGCCATTCCATGCCATTCCATGCCATTCCATGCCATTCCATGCCATTCCATGCCATTCCATGCCATTCCATGCCATTCCATGCCATTCCATGCCATTCCATGCCATTCCATGCCATTCCATGCCATTCCATGCCATTCCATGCCATTCCATGCCATTCCATGCCATTCCATGCCATTCCATGCCATTCCATGCCATTCCATGCCATTCCATGCCATTCCATGCCATTCCATGCCATTCCATGCCATTCCATGCCATTCCATGCCGTGCCATGCCATTCCATGCCGTGCCATGCCGGTGCCATGCCGTGCCATGCCGGTGCCATGCCGTGCAATGCCGGTGCCATGCCGTGCCATGCCGGTGCCATGCCGTGCCATGCCGGTGCCATGCCGTGCCATGCCGGTGCCATGCCGTGCCATGCCGGTGCCATGCCGTGCCATGCCGGTGCCATGCCGTGCCATGCCGGTGCCATGCCGTGCCATGCCGTGCCATGCCATTCCATGTCATTCCATGCCATTCCATGCCATTCCATGCCATTCCATGCCATTCCATGCCATTCCATGCCATTCCATGCCATTCCATGCCATTCCATGCCATTCCATGCCATTCCATGCCATTCCATGCCATTCCATGCCATTCCATGCCATTCCATGCCATTCCATGCCATTCCATGCCATTCCATGCCATTCCATGCCATTCCATGCCATTCCATGCCATTCCATGCCATTCCATGCCATTCCATGCCATTCCATGCCATTCCATGCCATTCCATGCCATTCCATGCCATTCCATGCCATTCCATGCCATTCCATGCCATTCCATGCCATTCCATGCCATTCCATGCCATTCCATGCCATTCCATGCCATTCCATGCCGTGCCATGCCATTCCATGCCGTGCCATGCCGGTGCCATACCGTGCCATGCCGGTGCCATACCGTGCCATGCCGGTGCCATGCCGTGCCATGCCGGTGCCATGCCGTGCCATGCCGGTGCCATGCCGTGCCATGCCGGTGCCATGCCGTGCCATGCCGGTGCCATGCCGTGCCATGCCGGTGCCATGCCGTGCCATGCCGGTGCCATGCCGTGCCATGCCGGTGCCATGCCGTGCCATGCCGGTGCCATGCCGTGCCATGCCGGTGCCATGCCGTGCCATGCCGGTGCCATGCCGTGCCATGCCGTGCCATGCCGTGCCATGCCGTGCCATGCGGTGCCATGCCATTCCATGCCATTCCATGCCATTCCATGTCATTCCATGCCATTCCATGCCATTCCATGCCATTCCATGCCATTCCATGCCATTCCATGCCATTCCATGTCATTCCATGCCATTCCATGTCATTCCATGCCATGCCGGTACCATGCCGTGCCATGCCGTGCCATGCCGTGCCATGCCGGTGCCATGCCGTGCCATGCCGGTGCCATGCCGTGCCATGCCGGTGCCATGCCGTGCCATGCCGGTGCCATGCCGTGCCATGCCGGTGCCATGCCGTGCCATGCCGGTGCCATGCCGTGCCATGCCGGTGCCATGCCGTGCCATGCCGGTGCCATGCCGTGCCATGCAGGTGCCATGCCGTGCCATGCCGGTGCCATGCCGTGCCATGCCGGTGCCATGCCGTGCCATGCCGGTGCCATGCCGTGCCATGCCGGTGCCATGCCGTGCCATGCCGGTGCCATGCCGTGCCATGCCGGTGCCATGCCGTGCCATGCCGGTGCCATGCCGTGCCATGCCGGTGCCATGCCGTGCCATGCCGGTGCCATGCCGTGCCATGCCGGTGCCATGCCGTGCCATGCCGGTGCCATGCCGTGCCATGCCGGTGCCATGCCGTGCCATGCCGGTGCCATGCCGTGCCATGCCGGTGCCATGCCGTGCCATGCCGGTGCCATGCCGTGCCATGCCGGTGCCATGCCGTGCCATGCCATTCCATGCCATTCCATGCCATTCCATGCCATTCCATGCCATTCCATGCCATTCCATGCCATTCCATGCCATTCCATGCCATTCCATGCCATTCCATGCCATTCCATGCCATTCCATGCCATTCCATGCCGTGCCATGCCGGTGCCATGCCGTGCCATGCCGGTGCCATGCCGGTGCCATGCCGGTGCCATGCCGGTGCCATGCCGGTGCCATGCCGTGCCATGCCGGTGCCATGCCGTGCCATGCCGTGCCATGCGGTGCCATGCCATTCCATGCCATTCCATGCCATTCCATGCCATTCCATGCCATTCCATGCCATTCCATGTCATTCCATGCCATTCCATGCCATTCCATGCCATTCCATGCCATTCCATGCCATTCCATGCCATTCAATGCCGTGCCATGCCGTGCCATGCCGGTGCCATGCCGTGCCATGCCGGTGCCATGCCGTGCCATGCGGTGCCATGCCATTCCATGCCATTCCATGCCATTCCATGCCATTCCATGCCATTCCATGTCATTCCATGCCATTCCATGCCATTCCATGCCATTCCATGCCATTCCATGCCATTCCATGCCATTCCATGCCATTCCATGCCATTCCATGCCATTCCATGCCATTCCATGCCATTCCATGCCATTCCATGCCATTCCATGCCATTCCATGCCATTCCATGCCATTCCATGCCATTCCATGCCATTCCATGCCATTCCATGCCATTCCATGCCATTCCATGCCATTCAATGCCGTGCCATGCCGTGCCATGCCGTGCCATGCCGTGCCATGCCGTGCCATGCCGTGCCATGCCGTGCCATGCCGGTGCCATGCCGTGCCATGCCGGTGCCATGCCGTGCCATGCCGTGCCATGCCGGTGCCATGTCGTGCCATGCCGGTGCCATGTCGTGCCATGCCGTGCCATGCCGGTGCCATGCCGTGCCATGCCGGTGCCATGCCGTGCCATGCCGGTGCCATGCCGTGCTATGCCGTGCCATGCCGGTGCCATGCCGTGCCATGCCGGTGCCATGCCGTGCCATGCCGGTGCCATGCCGTGCCATGCCGTGCCATGCCGTGCC
Source organism: Cryptus armator (assembly GCA_963971235.1). Taxonomy (NCBI): domain Eukaryota; kingdom Metazoa; phylum Arthropoda; class Insecta; order Hymenoptera; family Ichneumonidae; genus Cryptus; species Cryptus armator. The sequence goes on along the minus strand of CAXARG010000143.1, from coordinate 526,590 downwards.
ATGCCGTGCCATGCCGTGCCATGCGGTGCCATGCCATTCCATGCGGTGCCATGCCATTCCATGCCATTCCATGCCATTCCATGTCATTCCATGCCATTCCATGCCATTCCATGCCATTCCATGCCATTCCATGCCATTCCATGCCATTCCATGCCATTCCATGCCATTCAATGCCGTGCCATGCCGTGCCATGCCGGTGCCATGCCGTGCCATGCCGGTGCCATGCCGGTGCCATGCCGTGCCATGCCGGTGCCATGCCGTGCCATGCCGGTGCCATGCCGTGCCATGCCGGTGCCATGCCGTGCCATGCCGGTGCCATGCCGTGCCATGCCGTGCCATGCCGGCGCCATGCCGTGCCATGCCGGTGCCATGCCGTGCCATGCCGGTGCCATGCCGTGCCATGCCGGTGCCATGCCGTGCCATGCCGGTGCCATGCCGTGCCATGCCGGTGCCATGCCGTGCCATGCCGGTGCCATGCCGTGCCATGCCGGTGCCATGCCGTGCCATGCCGGTGCCATGCCATTCCATGCCGTGCCATGCCATTCCATGCCATTCCATGCCATTCCATGCCATTCCATGCCGTGCCATGCCGGTGCCATGCCGTGCCATGCCGGTGCCATGCCGTGCCATGCCGGTGCCATGCCGTGCCATGCCGGTGCCATGCCGTGCCATGCCGGTGCCATGCCGTGCCATGCCGTGCCATGCCGTGCCATGCCGTGCCATGCCGTGCCATGCCGTGCCATGCCGGTGCCATGCCGTGCCATGCCGTGCCATGCCGTGCCATGCCGTGCCATGCCGTGCCATGCCGTGCCATGCCGTGCCATGCCGTGCCATGCGGTGCCATGCCATTCCATGCCATTCCATGCCATTCCATGCCATTCCATGTCATTCCATGCCATTCCATGCCATTCCATGCCATTCCATGCCATTCAATGCCGTGCCATGCCGTGCCATGCCGTGCCATGCCGGTGCCATGCCGTGCCATGCCGGTGCCATGCCGTGCCATGCCGGTGCCATGCCGTGCCATGCCGGTGCCATGCCGTGCCATGCCGGTGCCATGCCGTGCCATGCCGGTGCCATGCCGTGCCATGCCGGTGCCATGCCGTGCCATGCCGGTGCCATGCCGTGCCATGCCGGTGCCATGCCGTGCCATGCCGGTGCCATGCCGTGCCATGCCGGTGCCATGCCGTGCCATGCCGTGCCATGCCGTGCCATGCGGTGCCATGCCATTCCATGCCATTCCATGTCATTCCATGCCATTCCATGCCATTCCATGCCATTCCATGCCATTCCATGCCATTCCATGCCATTCCATGCCATTCCATGCCATTCCATGCCATTCCATGCCATTCCATGCCATTCCATGCCATTCCATGCCATTCCATGCCATTCCATGCCATTCCATGCCATTCCATGCCATTCCATGCCATTCCATGCCATTCCATGCCATTCCATGCCATTCCATGCCATTCCATGCCATTCCATGCCGTGCCATGCCGGTGCCATGCCGTGCCATGCCGGTGCCATGCCGTGCCATGCCGGTGCCATGCCGTGCCATGCCGGTGCCATGCCGTGCCATGCCGGTGCCATGCCGTGCCATGCCGGTGCCATGCCGTGCCATGCCGGTGCCATGCCGTGCCATGCCGGTGCCATGCCGTGCCATGCCGGTGCCATGCCGGTGCCATGCCGGTGCCATGCCGGTGCCATGCCGGTGCCATGCCGTGCCATGCCGTGCCATGCCGGTGCCATGCCGTGCCATGCCGGTGCCATGCCGTGCCATGCCGGTGCCATGCCGGTGCCATGCCATTCCATGCCATTCCATGCCATTCCATGCCATTCCATGCCATTCCATGCCATTCCATGCCATTCCATGCCATTCCATGCCATTCCATGCCATTCCATGCCATTCCATGCCATTCCATGCCATTCCATGCCATTCCATGCCATTCCATGCCATTCCATGCCATTCCATGCCATTCCATGCCATTCCATGCCATTCCATGCCATTCCATGCCATTCCATGCCATTCCATGCCATTCCATGCCATTCCATGCCATTCCATGCCATTCCATGCCATTCCATGCCATTCCATGCCATTCCATGCCATTCCATGCCATTCCATGCCGTGCCATGCCATTCCATGCCGTGCCATGCCGGTGCCATGCCGTGCCATGCCGGTGCCATGCCGTGCAATGCCGGTGCCATGCCGTGCCATGCCGGTGCCATGCCGTGCCATGCCGGTGCCATGCCGTGCCATGCCGGTGCCATGCCGTGCCATGCCGGTGCCATGCCGTGCCATGCCGGTGCCATGCCGTGCCATGCCGGTGCCATGCCGTGCCATGCCGTGCCATGCCATTCCATGTCATTCCATGCCATTCCATGCCATTCCATGCCATTCCATGCCATTCCATGCCATTCCATGCCATTCCATGCCATTCCATGCCATTCCATGCCATTCCATGCCATTCCATGCCATTCCATGCCATTCCATGCCATTCCATGCCATTCCATGCCATTCCATGCCATTCCATGCCATTCCATGCCATTCCATGCCATTCCATGCCATTCCATGCCATTCCATGCCATTCCATGCCATTCCATGCCATTCCATGCCATTCCATGCCATTCCATGCCATTCCATGCCATTCCATGCCATTCCATGCCATTCCATGCCATTCCATGCCATTCCATGCCATTCCATGCCATTCCATGCCATTCCATGCCATTCCATGCCATTCCATGCCATTCCATGCCATTCCATGCCATTCCATGCCATTCCATGCCGTGCCATGCCATTCCATGCCGTGCCATGCCGGTGCCATACCGTGCCATGCCGGTGCCATACCGTGCCATGCCGGTGCCATACCGTGCCATGCCGGTGCCATGCCGTGCCATGCCGGTGCCATGCCGTGCCATGCCGGTGCCATGCCGTGCCATGCCGGTGCCATGCCGTGCCATGCCGGTGCCATGCCGTGCCATGCCGGTGCCATGCCGTGCCATGCCGGTGCCATGCCGTGCCATGCCGGTGCCATGCCGTGCCATGCCGGTGCCATGCCGTGCCATGCCGGTGCCATGCCGTGCCATGCCGGTGCCATGCCGTGCCATGCCGGTGCCATGCCGTGCCATGCCGGTGCCATGCCGTGCCATGCCGGTGCCATGCCGTGCCATGCCGGTGCCATGCCGTGCCATGCCGGTGCCATGCCGTGCCATGCCGGTGCCATGCCGTGCCATGCCGGTGCCATGCCGTGCCATGCCGGTGCCATGCCGTGCCATGCCGGTGCCATGCCGTGCCATGCCATTCCATGCCATTCCATGCCATTCCATGCCATTCCATGCCATTCCATGCCATTCCATGCCATTCCATGCCATTCCATGCCATTCCATGCCATTCCATGCCATTCCATGCCATTCCATGCCATTCCATGCCGTGCCATGCCGGTGCCATGCCGTGCCATGCCGGTGCCATGCCGGTGCCATGCCGGTGCCATGCCGGTGCCATGCCGGTGCCATGCCGTGCCATGCCGGTGCCATGCCGTGCCATGCCGTGCCATGCGGTGCCATGCCATTCCATGCCATTCCATGCCATTCCATGCCATTCCATGCCATTCCATGCCATTCCATGTCATTCCATGCCATTCCATGCCATTCCATGCCATTCCATGCCATTCCATGCCATTCCATGCCATTCAATGCCGTGCCATGCCGTGCCATGCCGGTGCCATGCCGTGCCATGCCGGTGCCATGCCGTGCCATGCGGTGCCATGCCATTCCATGCCATTCCATGCCATTCCATGCCATTCCATGCCATTCCATGTCATTCCATGCCATTCCATGCCATTCCATGCCATTCCATGCCATTCCATGCCATTCCATGCCATTCCATGCCATTCCATGCCATTCCATGCCATTCCATGCCATTCCATGCCATTCCATGCCATTCCATGCCATTCCATGCCATTCCATGCCATTCCATGCCATTCCATGCCATTCCATGCCATTCCATGCCATTCCATGCCATTCCATGCCATTCCATGCCATTCCATGCCATTCAATGCCGTGCCATGCCGTGCCATGCCGTGCCATGCCGTGCCATGCCGTGCCATGCCGTGCCATGCCGTGCCATGCCGGTGCCATGCCGTGCCATGCCGGTGCCATGCCGTGCCATGCCGTGCCATGCCGGTGCCATGTCGTGCCATGCCGGTGCCATGTCGTGCCATGCCGTGCCATGCCGGTGCCATGCCGTGCCATGCCGGTGCCATGCCGTGCCATGCCGGTGCCATGCCGTGCTATGCCGTGCCATGCCGGTGCCATGCCGTGCCATGCCGGTGCCATGCCGTGCCATGCCGGTGCCATGCCGTGCCATGCCGTGCCATGCCGTGCCATGCCGTGCCATGCCGTGCCATGCGGTGCCATGCCATTCCATGCGGTGCCATGCCATTCCATGCCATTCCATGCCATTCCATGTCATTCCATGCCATTCCATGCCATTCCATGCCATTCCATGCCATTCCATGCCATTCCATGCCATTCAATGCCGTGCCATGCCGTGCCATGCCGGTGCCATGCCGTGCCATGCCGGTGCCATGCCGGTGCCATGCCGTGCCATGCCGGTGCCATGCCGTGCCATGCCGGTGCCATGCCGTGCCATGCCGGTGCCATGCCGTGCCATGCCGGTGCCATGCCGTGCCATGCCGTGCCATGCCGGCGCCATGCCGTGCCATGCCGGTGCCATGCCGTGCCATGCCGGTGCCATGCCGTGCCATGCCGGTGCCATGCCGTGCCATGCCGGTGCCATGCCGTGCCATGCCGGTGCCATGCCGTGCCATGCCGGTACCATGCCGTGCCATGCCATTCCATGCCATTCCATGCCATTCCATGCCATTCCATGCCATTCCATGCCATTCCATGCCATTCCATGCCATTCCATGCCATTCCATGCCGTGCCATGCCGGTGCCATGCCGTGCCATGCCGGTGCCATGCCGGTGCCATGCCGGTGCCATGCCGGTGCCATGCCGGTGCCATGCCGTGCCATGCCGGTGCCATGCCGTGCCATGCCGTGCCATGCGGTGCCATGCCATTCCATGCCATTCCATGCCATTCCATGCCATTCCATGCCATTCCATGCCATTCCATGCCATTCCATGTCATTCCATGCCATTCCATGCCATTCCATGCCATTCCATGCCATTCCATGCCATTCCATGCCATTCAATGCCGTGCCATGCCGTGCCATGCCGGTGCCATGCCGTGCCATGCCGGTGCCATGCCGTGCCATGCGGTGCCATGCCATTCCATGCCATTCCATGCCATTCCATGCCATTCCATGCCATTCCATGTCATTCCATGCCATTCCATGCCATTCCATGCCATTCCATGCCATTCCATGCCATTCCATGCCATTCCATGCCATTCCATGCCATTCCATGCCATTCCATGCCATTCCATGCCATTCCATGCCATTCCATGCCATTCCATGCCATTCCATGCCATTCCATGCCATTCCATGCCATTCCATGCCATTCCATGCCATTCCATGCCATTCCATGCCATTCCATGCCATTCCATGCCATTCAATGCCGTGCCATGCCGTGCCATGCCGTGCCATGCCGTGCCATGCCGTGCCATGCCGTGCCATGCCGTGCCATGCCGGTGCCATGCCGTGCCATGCCGGTGCCATGCCGTGCCATGCCGTGCCATGCCGGTGCCATGTCGTGCCATGCCGGTGCCATGTCGTGCCATGCCGTGCCATGCCGGTGCCATGCCGTGCCATGCCGGTGCCATGCCGTGCCATGCCGGTGCCATGCCGTGCTATGCCGTGCCATGCCGGTGCCATGCCGTGCCATGCCGGTGCCATGCCGTGCCATGCCGGTGCCATGCCGTGCCATGCCGTGCCATGCCGTGCCATGCCGTGCCATGCCGTGCCATGCGGTGCCATGCCATTCCATGCGGTGCCATGCCATTCCATGCCATTCCATGCCATTCCATGTCATTCCATGCCATTCCATGCCATTCCATGCCATTCCATGCCATTCCATGCCATTCCATGCCATTCCATGCCATTCCATGCCATTCAATGCCGTGCCATGCCGTGCCATGCCGGTGCCATGCCGTGCCATGCCGGTGCCATGCCGGTGCCATGCCGTGCCATGCCGGTGCCATGCCGTGCCATGCCGGTGCCATGCCGTGCCATGCCGGTGCCATGCCGTGCCATGCCGGTGCCATGCCGTGCCATGCCGTGCCATGCCGGCGCCATGCCGTGCCATGCCGGTGCCATGCCGTGCCATGCCGGTGCCATGCCGTGCCATGCCGGTGCCATGCCGTGCCATGCCGGTGCCATGCCGTGCCATGCCGGTGCCATGCCGTGCCATGCCGGTGCCATGCCGTGCCATGCCGGTGCCATGCCGTGCCATGCCGGTGCCATGCCGTGCCATGCCGGTGCCATGCCATTCCATGCCGTGCCATGCCATTCCATGCCATTCCATGCCATTCCATGCCATTCCATGCCATTCCATGCCGTGCCATGCCGGTGCCATGCCGTGCCATGCCGGTGCCATGCCGTGCCATGCCGGTGCCATGCCGTGCCATGCCGGTGCCATGCCGTGCCATGCCGGTGCCATGCCGTGCCATGCCGTGCCATGCCGTGCCATGCCGTGCCATGCCGTGCCATGCCGTGCCATGCCGGTGCCATGCCGTGCCATGCCGTGCCATGCCGTGCCATGCCGTGCCATGCCGTGCCATGCCGTGCCATGCCGTGCCATGCCGTGCCATGCGGTGCCATGCCATTCCATGCCATTCCATGCCATTCCATGCCATTCCATGTCATTCCATGCCATTCCATGCCATTCCATGCCATTCCATGCCATTCAATGCCGTGCCATGCCGTGCCATGCCGTGCCATGCCGGTGCCATGCCGTGCCATGCCGGTGCCATGCCGTGCCATGCCGGTGCCATGCCGTGCCATGCCGGTGCCATGCCGTGCCATGCCGGTGCCATGCCGTGCCATGCCGGTGCCATGCCGTGCCATGCCGGTGCCATGCCGTGCCATGCCGGTGCCATGCCGTGCCATGCCGGTGCCATGCCGTGCCATGCCGGTGCCATGCCGTGCCATGCCGGTGCCATGCCGTGCCATGCCGGTGCCATGCCGTGCCATGCCGTGCCATGCCGTGCCATGCGGTGCCATGCCATTCCATGCCATTCCATGTCATTCCATGCCATTCCATGCCATTCCATGCCATTCCATGCCATTCCATGCCATTCCATGCCATTCCATGCCATTCCATGCCATTCCATGCCATTCCATGCCATTCCATGCCATTCCATGCCATTCCATGCCATTCCATGCCATTCCATGCCATTCCATGCCATTCCATGCCATTCCATGCCATTCCATGCCATTCCATGCCATTCCATGCCATTCCATGCCATTCCATGCCATTCCATGCCATTCCATGCCATTCCATGCCGTGCCATGCCGGTGCCATGCCGTGCCATGCCGGTGCCATGCCGTGCCATGCCGGTGCCATGCCGTGCCATGCCGGTGCCATGCCGTGCCATGCCGGTGCCATGCCGTGCCATGCCGGTGCCATGCCGTGCCATGCCGGTGCCATGCCGTGCCATGCCGGTGCCATGCCGTGCCATGCCGGTGCCATGCCGGTGCCATGCCGGTGCCATGCCGGTGCCATGCCGGTGCCATGCCGTGCCATGCCGTGCCATGCCGGTGCCATGCCGTGCCATGCCGGTGCCATGCCGTGCCATGCCGGTGCCATGCCGGTGCCATGCCATTCCATGCCATTCCATGCCATTCCATGCCATTCCATGCCATTCCATGCCATTCCATGCCATTCCATGCCATTCCATGCCATTCCATGCCATTCCATGCCATTCCATGCCATTCCATGCCATTCCATGCCATTCCATGCCATTCCATGCCATTCCATGCCATTCCATGCCATTCCATGCCATTCCATGCCATTCCATGCCATTCCATGCCATTCCATGCCATTCCATGCCATTCCATGCCATTCCATGCCATTCCATGCCATTCCATGCCATTCCATGCCATTCCATGCCATTCCATGCCATTCCATGCCATTCCATGCCATTCCATGCCGTGCCATGCCATTCCATGCCGTGCCATGCCGGTGCCATGCCGTGCCATGCCGGTGCCATGCCGTGCAATGCCGGTGCCATGCCGTGCCATGCCGGTGCCATGCCGTGCCATGCCGGTGCCATGCCGTGCCATGCCGGTGCCATGCCGTGCCATGCCGGTGCCATGCCGTGCCATGCCGGTGCCATGCCGTGCCATGCCGGTGCCATGCCGTGCCATGCCGTGCCATGCCATTCCATGTCATTCCATGCCATTCCATGCCATTCCATGCCATTCCATGCCATTCCATGCCATTCCATGCCATTCCATGCCATTCCATGCCATTCCATGCCATTCCATGCCATTCCATGCCATTCCATGCCATTCCATGCCATTCCATGCCATTCCATGCCATTCCATGCCATTCCATGCCATTCCATGCCATTCCATGCCATTCCATGCCATTCCATGCCATTCCATGCCATTCCATGCCATTCCATGCCATTCCATGCCATTCCATGCCATTCCATGCCATTCCATGCCATTCCATGCCATTCCATGCCATTCCATGCCATTCCATGCCATTCCATGCCATTCCATGCCATTCCATGCCATTCCATGCCATTCCATGCCATTCCATGCCATTCCATGCCGTGCCATGCCATTCCATGCCGTGCCATGCCGGTGCCATACCGTGCCATGCCGGTGCCATACCGTGCCATGCCGGTGCCATGCCGTGCCATGCCGGTGCCATGCCGTGCCATGCCGGTGCCATGCCGTGCCATGCCGGTGCCATGCCGTGCCATGCCGGTGCCATGCCGTGCCATGCCGGTGCCATGCCGTGCCATGCCGGTGCCATGCCGTGCCATGCCGGTGCCATGCCGTGCCATGCCGGTGCCATGCCGTGCCATGCCGGTGCCATGCCGTGCCATGCCGTGCCATGCCGTGCCATGCCGTGCCATGCGGTGCCATGCCATTCCATGCCATTCCATGCCATTCCATGTCATTCCATGCCATTCCATGCCATTCCATGCCATTCCATGCCATTCCATGCCATTCCATGCCATTCCATGTCATTCCATGCCATTCCATGTCATTCCATGCCATGCCGGTACCATGCCGTGCCATGCCGTGCCATGCCGGTGCCATGCCGTGCCATGCCGGTGCCATGCCGTGCCATGCCGGTGCCATGCCGTGCCATGCCGGTGCCATGCCGTGCCATGCCGGTGCCATGCCGTGCCATGCCGGTGCCATGCCGTGCCATGCCGGTGCCATGCCGTGCCATGCCGGTGCCATGCCGTGCCATGCCGGTGCCATGCCGTGCCATGCCGGTGCCATGCCGTGCCATGCCGGTGCCATGCCGTGCCATGCCGGTGCCATGCCGTGCCATGCCGGTGCCATGCCGTGCCATGCCGGTGCCATGCCGTGCCATGCCGGTGCCATGCCGTGCCATGCCGGTGCCATGCCGTGCCATGCCGGTGCCATGCCGTGCCATGCCGGTGCCATGCCGTGCCATGCCGGTGCCATGCCGTGCCATGCCGGTGCCATGCCGTGCCATGCCGGTGCCATGCCGTGCCATGCCGGTGCCATGCCGTGCCATGCCGGTGCCATGCCGTGCCATGCCGGTGCCATGCCGTGCCATGCCGTGCCATGCCGTGCCATGCCGTGCCATGCGGTGCCATGCCATTCCATGCCATTCCATGCCATTCCATGTCATTCCATGCCATTCCATGCCATTCCATGCCATTCCATGCCATTCCATGCCATTCCATGCCATTCCATGTCATTCCATGCCATTCCATGTCATTCCATGCCATGCCGGTACCATGCCGTGCCATGCCGTGCCATGCCGTGCCATGCCGGTGCCATGCCGTGCCATGCCGGTGCCATGCCGTGCCATGCCGGTGCCATGCCGTGCCATGCCGGTGCCATGCCGTGCCATGCCGGTGCCATGCCGTGCCATGCCGGTGCCATGCCGTGCCATGCCGGTGCCATGCCGTGCCATGCCGGTGCCATGCCGTGCCATGCCGGTGCCATGCCGTGCCATGCAGGTGCCATGCCGTGCCATGCCGGTGCCATGCCGTGCCATGCCGGTGCCATGCCGTGCCATGCCGGTGCCATGCCGTGCCATGCCGGTGCCATGCCGTGCCATGCCGGTGCCATGCCGTGCCATGCCGGTGCCATGCCGTGCCATGCCGGTGCCATGCCGTGCCATGCCGTGCCATGCCGGTGCCATGCCGTGCCATGCCGGTGCCATGCCGTGCCATGCCGGTGCCATGCCGTGCCATGCCGGTGCCATGCCGTGCCATGCCGGTGCCATGCCGTGCCATGCCGGTGCCATGCCGTGCCATGCCGGTGCCATGCCGTGCCATGCCGGTGCCATGCCGTGCCATGCCGGTGCCATGCCGTGCCATGCCGGTGCCATGCCGTGCCATGCCGGTGCCATGCCGTGCCATGCCGGTGCCATGCCGTGCCATGCCGGTGCCATGCCGTGCCATGCCGGTGCCATGTCGTGCCATGCCGGTGCCATGCCGTGCCATGCCGGTGCCATGCCGTGCCATGCCGGTGCCATGCCGTGCCATGCCGGTGCCATGCCGTGCCATGCCGGTGCCATGCCGTGCCATGCCGGTGCCATGCCGTGCCATGCCGGTGCCATGCCGTGCCATGCCGGTGCCATGCCGTGCCATGCCGGTGCCATGCCGTGCCATGCCGGTGCCATGCCGTGCCATGCCGGTGCCATGCCGTGCCATGCCGGTGCCATGCCGTGCCATGCCGGTGCCTTGCCGTGCCATGCCGGTGCCATGCCGTGCCATGCCGGTGCCATGCCGTGCCATGCCGGTGCCATGCCGTGCCATGCCGGTGCCATGCCGTGCCATGCCGGTGCCATGCCGTGCCATGCCGGTGCCATGCCGTGCCATGCCGGTGCCATGCCGTGCCATGCCGGTGCCATGCCGTGCCATGCCGGTGCCATGCCGTGCCATGCCGGTGCCATGCCGTGCCATGCCGGTGCCATGCCGTGCCATGCCGGTGCCATGCCGTGCCATGCCGGTGCCATGCCGTGCCATGCCGGTGCCATGCCGTGCCATGCCATTCCATGCTATTCCATGCCATTCCATGTCATTCCATGCCATTCCATGCCATTCCATGTCATTCCATGCCATTCCATGTCATTCCATGCCATGCCGTGCCATGCCGTGCCATGCCGGTGCCATGCCGTGCCATGCCGGTGCCATGCCGTGCCATGCCGGTGCCATGCCGTGCCATGCCGGTGCCATGCCGTGCCATGCCGGTGCCATGCCGTGCCATGCCGGTGCCATGCCGTGCCATGCCGGTGCCATGCCGTGCCATGCCGGTGCCATGCCGGTGCCATGCCGTGCCATGCCGTGCCATGCCGGTGCCATGCGGTGCCATGCCGTGCCATGCCGGTGCCATGCCGTGCCATGCCGGTGCCATGCCATTCCATGCCGTGCCATGCGGTGCCATGCCATTCCATGCCGTGCCATGCGGTGCCATGCCATTCCATGCGGTGCCATGCCATTCCATGCGGTGCCATGCCATTCCATGCCATTCCATGCCATTCCATGCCATTCCATGCCATTCCATGCCATTCCATGCCATTCCATGCCATTCCATGCCATTCCATGCCATTCCATGCCATTCCATGCCATTCCATGCCATTCCATGCCATTCCATGCCATTCCATGCCATTCCATGCCATTCCATGCCATTCCATGTCATTCCATGCCATTCCATGTCAGTCCATGCCATGCCGTGCCATGCCGTGACATGCCGGTGCCATGCCGTGCCATGCCGGTGCCATGCCGTGCCATGCCGGTGCCATGCCGTGCCATGCCGTGCCATGCCGTGCCATGCGGTGCCATGCCATTCCATGCCATTCCATGCCATTCCATGCCATTCCATGTCATTCCATGCCATTCCATGTCATTCCATGCCATGCCGTGCCATGCCGTGCCATGCCGGTGCCATGCCGTGCCATGCCGGTGCCATGCCGTGCCATGCCGGTGCCATGCCGTGCCATGCCGGTGCCATGCCGTGCCATGCCGGTGCCATGCCGTGCCATGCCGGTGCCATGCCGTGCCATGCCGGTGCCATGCCGTGCCATGCCGGTGCCATGCCGTGCCATGCCGGTGCCATGCCGTGCCATGCCGGTGCCATGCCGTGCCATGCCGGTGCCATGCCGTGCCATGCCGGTGCCATGCCGTGCCATGCCGGTGCCATGCCGTGCCATGCCGGTGCCTTGCCGTGCCATGCCGGTGCCATGCCGTGCCATGCCGGTGCCATGCCGTGCTATGCCGTGCCATGCCGGTGCCATGCCGTGCCATGCCGGTGCCATGCCGTGCCATGCCGGTGCCATGCCGTGCCATGCCGGTGCCATGCCGTGCCATGCCGGTGCCATGCCGTGCCATGCCGGTGCCATGCCGTGCCATGCCGGTGCCATGCCGTGCCATGCCGGTGCCATGCCGTGCCATGCCGGTGCCATGCCGTGCCATGCCGTGCCATGCCGTGCCATGCGGTGCCATGCCATTCCATGCCATTCCATGCCATTCCATGCCATTCCATGCCATTCCATGTCATTCCATGCCATTCCATGTCATTCCATGCCATTCCATGCCATTCCATGCCATTCCATGCCATTCAATGCCGTGCCATGCCGTGCCATGCCGGTGCCATGCCGTGCCATGCCGGTGCCATGCCGTGCCATGCCGGTGCCATGCCGTGCCATGCCGTGCCATGCCGGTGCCATGCCGTGCCATGCCGGTGCCATGCCGTGCCATGCCGGTGCCATGCCGTGCCATGCCGGTGCCATGCCGTGCCATGCCGGTGCCATGCCGTGCCATGCCGGTGCCATGCCGTGCCATGCCGGTGCCATGCCGTGCCATGCCGGTGCCATGCCGTGCCATGCCGGTGCCATGCCGGTGCCATGCCGTGCCATGCCGTGCCATGCCGGTGCCATGCCGTGCCATGCCGGTGCCATGCCGTGCCATGCGGTGCCATGCCGTGCCATGCGGTGCCATGCCATTCCATGTCATTCCATGCCATTCCATGTCATTCCATGCCATTCCATGCCATTCCATGCCATTCCATACCATTCCATGCCATTCCATGCCATTCCATGCCATTCCATGCCATTCCATGCCATTCCATGCCATTCCATGCCATTCCATGCCATTCCATGCCATTCCATGCCATTCCATGCCATTCCATGCCATTCCATGCCATTCCATGCCATTCCATGCCATTCCATGCCATTCCATGCCATTCCATGCCATTCCATGCCATTCCATGCCATTCCATGCCATTCCATGCCATTCCATGCCGGTGCCATGCCGGTGCCATGCCGTGCCATGCCGGTGCCATGCCGTGCCATGCCGGTGCCATGCCGTGCCATGCCGGTGCCATGCCGTGCCATGCCGGTGCCATGCCGTGCCATGCCGGTGCCATGCCGTGCCATGCCGGTGCCATGCCGTGCCATGCCGGTGCCATGCCGTGCCATGCCGGTGCCATGCCGTGCCATGCGGTGCCATGCCATTCCATGCCATTCCATGCCATTCCATGCCATTCCATGCCATTCCATGTCATTCCATGCCATTCCATGCCATTCCATGTCATTCCATGCCATTCCATGTCATTCCATGCCATGCCGTGCCATGCCGTGCCATGCCGGTGCCATGCCGTGCCATGCCGGTGCCATGCCGTGCCATGCCGGTGCCATGCCGTGCCATGCCGGTGCCATGCCGTGCCATGCCGGTGCCATGCCGTGCCATGCCGTGCCATACCGTGCCATGCCGGTGCCATGCCGTGCCATGCCGGTGCCATGCCGTGCCATGCCGGTGCCATGCCGGTGCCATGCCGGTGCCATGCCGTGCCATGCCGGTGCCATGCCGTGCCATGCCGTGCCATGCCGTGCCATGCCGGTGCCATGCCGTGCCATGCCGGTGCCATGCCGTGCCATGCCGGTGCCATGCCGTGCCATGCCGGTGCCATGCCGTGCCATGCCGGTGCCATGCCGTGCCATGCCGGTGCCATGCCGTGCCATGCCGGTGCCATGCCGTGCCATGCCGGTGCCATGTCGTGCCATGCCGGTGCCATGCCGTGCCATGCCGGTGCCATGCCGTGCCATGCCGGTGCCATGCCGTGCCATGCCGGTGCCATGCCGTGCCATGCCGGTGCCATGCCGTGCCATGCCGGTGCCATGCCGTGCCATGCCGGTGCCATGCCGTGCCATGCCGGTGCCATGCCGTGCCATGCCGGTGCCATGCCGTGCCATGCCGGTGCCATGCCGTGCCATGCCGGTGCCATGCCGTGCCATGCCGGTGCCATGCCGTGCCATGCCGGTGCCATGCCGTGCCATGCCATTCCATGCCATTCCATGCCATTCCATGCCATTCCATGCCATTCCATGCCATTCCATGCCATTCCATGCCATTCCATGCCATTCCATGCCATTCCATGCCATTCCATGCCATTCCATGCCATTCCATGCCGTGCCATGCCGGTGCCATGCCGTGCCATGCCGGTGCCATGCCGGTGCCATGCCGGTGCCATGCCGGTGCCATGCCGGTGCCATGCCGTGCCATGCCGGTGCCATGCCGTGCCATGCCGTGCCATGCGGTGCCATGCCATTCCATGCCATTCCATGCCATTCCATGCCATTCCATGCCATTCCATGCCATTCCATGTCATTCCATGCCATTCCATGCCATTCCATGCCATTCCATGCCATTCCATGCCATTCCATGCCATTCCATGCCATTCAATGCCGTGCCATGCCGTGCCATGCCGGTGCCATGCCGTGCCATGCCGTGCCATGCCGTGCCATGCCGTGCCATGCCGTGCCATGCCGGTGCCATGCCGTGCCATGCCGTGCCATGCCGTGCCATGCCGTGCCATGCCGTGCCATGCCGTGCCATGCCGTGCCATGCCGTGCCATGCGGTGCCATGCCATTCCATGCCATTCCATGCCATTCCATGCCATTCCATGTCATTCCATGCCATTCCATGCCATTCCATGCCATTCCATGCCATTCAATGCCGTGCCATGCCGTGCCATGCCGTGCCATGCCGGTGCCATGCCGTGCCATGCCGGTGCCATGCCGTGCCATGCCGGTGCCATGCCGTGCCATGCCGGTGCCATGCCGTGCCATGCCGGTGCCATGCCGTGCCATGCCGGTGCCATGCCGTGCCATGCCGGTGCCATGCCGTGCCATGCCGGTGCCATGCCGTGCCATGCCGGTGCCATGCCGTGCCATGCCGGTGCCATGCCGTGCCATGCCGGTGCCATGCCGTGCCATGCCGTGCCATGCCGTGCCATGCGGTGCCATGCCATTCCATGCCATTCCATGTCATTCCATGCCATTCCATGCCATTCCATGCCATTCCATGCCATTCCATGCCATTCCATGCCATTCCATGCCATTCCATGCCATTCCATGCCATTCCATGCCATTCCATGCCATTCCATGCCATTCCATGCCATTCCATGCCATTCCATGCCATTCCATGCCATTCCATGCCATTCCATGCCATTCCATGCCATTCCATGCCATTCCATGCCATTCCATGCCGTGCCATGCCGGTGCCATGCCGTGCCATGCCGGTGCCATGCCGTGCCATGCCGGTGCCATGCCGTGCCATGCCGGTGCCATGCCGTGCCATGCCGGTGCCATGCCGTGCCATGCCGGTGCCATGCCGTGCCATGCCGGTGCCATGCCGTGCCATGCCGGTGCCATGCCGTGCCATGCCGGTGCCATGCCGTGCCATGCCGGTGCCATGCCGGTGCCATGCCGGTGCCATGCCGGTGCCATGCCGGTGCCATGCCGTGCCATGCCGTGCCATGCCGGTGCCATGCCGTGCCATGCCGGTGCCATGCCGTGCCATGCCGGTGCCATGCCGGTGCCATGCCATTCCATGCCATTCCATGCCATTCCATGCCATTCCATGCCATTCCATGCCATTCCATGCCATTCCATGCCATTCCATGCCATTCCATGCCATTCCATGCCATTCCATGCCATTCCATGCCATTCCATGCCATTCCATGCCATTCCATGCCATTCCATGCCATTCCATGCCATTCCATGCCATTCCATGCCATTCCATGCCATTCCATGCCATTCCATGCCATTCCATGCCATTCCATGCCATTCCATGCCATTCCATGCCATTCCATGCCATTCCATGCCATTCCATGCCATTCCATGCCATTCCATGCCATTCCATGCCATTCCATGCCATTCCATGCCATTCCATGCCATTCCATGCCATTCCATGCCATTCCATGCCATTCCATGCCATTCCATGCCATTCCATGCCATTCCATGCCATTCCATGCCATTCCATGCCATTCCATGCCATTCCATGCCATTCCATGCCATTCCATGCCATTCCATGCCATTCCATGCCATTCCATGCCATTCCATGCCATTCCATGCCGTGCCATGCCATTCCATGCCGTGCCATGCCGGTGCCATGCCGTGCCATGCCGGTGCCATGCCGTGCCATGCCGGTGCCATGCCGTGCAATGCCGGTGCCATGCCGTGCCATGCCGGTGCCATGCCGTGCCATGCCGGTGCCATGCCGTGCCATGCCGGTGCCATGCCGTGCCATGCCGGTGCCATGCCGTGCCATGCCGGTGCCATGCCGTGCCATGCCGTGCCATGCCATTCCATGTCATTCCATGCCATTCCATGCCATTCCATGCCATTCCATGCCATTCCATGCCATTCCATGCCATTCCATGCCATTCCATGCCATTCCATGCCATTCCATGCCATTCCATGCCATTCCATGCCATTCCATGCCATTCCATGCCATTCCATGCCATTCCATGCCATTCCATGCCATTCCATGCCATTCCATGCCATTCCATGCCATTCCATGCCATTCCATGCCATTCCATGCCATTCCATGCCATTCCATGCCATTCCATGCCATTCCATGCCATTCCATGCCATTCCATGCCATTCCATGCCATTCCATGCCATTCCATGCCATTCCATGCCATTCCATGCCATTCCATGCCATTCCATGCCATTCCATGCCATTCCATGCCATTCCATGCCATTCCATGCCGTGCCATGCCATTCCATGCCGTGCCATGCCGGTGCCATACCGTGCCATGCCGGTGCCATACCGTGCCATGCCGGTGCCATGCCGTGCCATGCCGGTGATTCCATGCCGTGCCATGCCATTCCATGCCGTGCCATGCCGGTGCCATACCGTGCCATGCCGGTGCCATACCGTGCCATGCCGGTGCCATGCCGTGCCATGCCGGTGCCATGCCGTGCCATGCCGGTGCCATGCCGTGCCATGCCGGTGCCATGCCGTGCCATGCCGTGCCATGCCGTGCCATGCCGTGCCATGCGGTGCCATGCCATTCCATGCCATTCCATGCCATTCCATGTCATTCCATGCCATTCCATGCCATTCCATGCCATTCCATGCCATTCCATGCCATTCCATGCCATTCCATGTCATTCCATGCCATTCCATGTCATTCCATGCCATGCCGGTACCATGCCGTGCCATGCCGTGCCATGCCGTGCCATGCCGGTGCCATGCCGTGCCATGCCGGTGCCATGCCGTGCCATGCCGGTGCCATGCCGTGCCATGCCGGTGCCATGCCGTGCCATGCCGGTGCCATGCCGTGCCATGCCGGTGCCATGCCGTGCCATGCCGGTGCCATGCCGTGCCATGCCGGTGCCATGCCGTGCCATGCCGGTGCCATGCCGTGCCATGCAGGTGCCATGCCGTGCCATGCCGGTGCCATGCCGTGCCATGCCGGTGGCATGCCGTGCCATGCCGGTGCCATGCCGTGCCATGCCGGTGCCATGCCGTGCCATGCCGGTGCCATGCCGTGCCATGCCGGTGCCATGCCGTGCCATGCCGGTGCCATGCCGTGCCATGCCGGTGCCATGCCGTGCCATGCCGGTGCCATGCCGTGCCATGCCGGTGCCATGCCGTGCCATGCCGGTGCCATGCCGTGCCATGCCGGTGCCATGCCGTGCCATGCCGGTGCCATGCCGTGCCATGCCGGTGCCATGCCGTGCCATGCCGGTGCCATGCCGTGCCATGCCGGTGCCATGCCGTGCCATGCCATTCCATGCCATTCCATGCCATTCCATGCCATTCCATGCCATTCCATGCCATTCCATGCCATTCCATGCCATTCCATGCCATTCCATGCCATTCCATGCCATTCCATGCCATTCCATGCCATTCCATGCCGTGCCATGCCGGTGCCATGCCGTGCCATGCCGGTGCCATGCCGTGCCATGCCGGTGCCATGCCGGTGCCATGCCGGTGCCATGCCGGTGCCATGCCGGTGCCATGCCGTGCCATGCCGGTGCCATGCCGTGCCATGCCGTGCCATGCGGTGCCATGCCATTCCATGCCATTCCATGCCATTCCATGCCATTCCATGCCATTCCATGCCATTCCATGTCATTCCATGCCATTCCATGCCATTCCATGCCATTCCATGCCATTCCATGCCATTCCATGCCATTCAATGCCGTGCCATGCCGTGCCATGCCGGTGCCATGCCGTGCCATGCCGGTGCCATGCCGTGCCATGCGGTGCCATGCCATTCCATGCCATTCCATGCCATTCCATGCCATTCCATGCCATTCCATGTCATTCCATGTCATTCCATGCCATTCCATGCCATTCCATGCCATTCCATGCCATTCCATGCCATTCCATGCCATTCCATGCCATTCCATGCCATTCCATGCCATTCCATGCCATTCCATGCCATTCCATGCCATTCCATGCCATTCCATGCCATTCCATGCCATTCCATGCCATTCCATGCCATTCCATGCCATTCCATGCCATTCCATGCCATTCCATGCCATTCCATGCCATTCCATGCCATTCCATGCCATTCCATGCCATTCCATGCCATTCAATGCCGTGCCATGCCGTGCCATGCCGTGCCATGCCGTGCCATGCCGTGCCATGCCGTGCCATGCCGGTGCCATGCCGTGCCATGCCGGTGCCATGCCGGTGCCATGCCATTCCATGCCATTCCATGCCATTCCATGCCATTCCATGCCATTCCATGCCATTCCATGCCATTCCATGCCATTCCATGCCATTCCATGCCATTCCATGCCATTCCATGCCATTCCATGCCATTCCATGCCATTCCATGCCATTCCATGCCATTCCATGCCATTCCATGCCATTCCATGCCATTCCATGCCATTCCATGCCATTCCATGCCATTCCATGCCATTCCATGCCATTCCATGCCATTCCATGCCATTCCATGCCATTCCATGCCATTCCATGCCATTCCATGCCATTCCATGCCATTCCATGCCATTCCATGCCATTCCATGCCATTCCATGCCATTCCATGCCATTCCATGCCATTCCATGCCATTCCATGCCATTCCATGCCATTCCATGCCATTCCATGCCATTCCATGCCGTGCCATGCCATTCCATGCCGTGCCATGCCGGTGCCATGCCGTGCCATGCCGGTGCCATGCCGTGCCATGCCGGTGCCATGCCGTGCAATGCCGGTGCCATGCCGTGCCATGCCGGTGCCATGCCGTGCCATGCCGGTGCCATGCCGTGCCATGCCGGTGCCATGCCGTGCCATGCCGGTGCCATGCCGTGCCATGCCGGTGCCATGCCGTGCCATGCCGTGCCATGCCATTCCATGTCATTCCATGCCATTCCATGCCATTCCATGCCATTCCATGCCATTCCATGCCATTCCATGCCATTCCATGCCATTCCATGCCATTCCATGCCATTCCATGCCATTCCATGCCATTCCATGCCATTCCATGCCATTCCATGCCATTCCATGCCATTCCATGCCATTCCATGCCATTCCATGCCATTCCATGCCATTCCATGCCATTCCATGCCATTCCATGCCATTCCATGCCATTCCATGCCATTCCATGCCATTCCATGCCATTCCATGCCATTCCATGCCATTCCATGCCATTCCATGCCATTCCATGCCATTCCATGCCATTCCATGCCATTCCATGCCATTCCATGCCATTCCATGCCATTCCATGCCATTCCATGCCATTCCATGCCATTCCATGCCATTCCATGCCGTGCCATGCCATTCCATGCCGTGCCATGCCATTCCATGCCGTGCCATGCCGGTGCCATGCCGTGCCATGCCGGTGCCATGCCGTGCCATGCCGGTGCCATGCCGTGCAATGCCGGTGCCATGCCGTGCCATGCCGGTGCCATGCCGTGCCATGCCGGTGCCATGCCGTGCCATGCCGGTGCCATGCCGTGCCATGCCGGTGCCATGCCGTGCCATGCCGGTGCCATGCCGTGCCATGCCGTGCCATGCCATTCCATGTCATTCCATGCCATTCCATGCCATTCCATGCCATTCCATGCCATTCCATGCCATTCCATGCCATTCCATGCCATTCCATGCCATTCCATGCCATTCCATGCCATTCCATGCCATTCCATGCCATTCCATGCCATTCCATGCCATTCCATGCCATTCCATGCCATTCCATGCCATTCCATGCCATTCCATGCCATTCCATGCCATTCCATGCCATTCCATGCCATTCCATGCCATTCCATGCCATTCCATGCCATTCCATGCCATTCCATGCCATTCCATGCCATTCCATGCCATTCCATGCCATTCCATGCCATTCCATGCCATTCCATGCCATTCCATGCCATTCCATGCCGTGCCATGCCATTCCATGCCGTGCCATGCCGGTGCCATACCGTGCCATGCCGGTGCCATACCGTGCCATGCCGGTGCCATGCCGTGCCATGCCGGTGCCATGCCGTGCCATGCCGGTGCCATGCCGTGCCATGCCGGTGCCATGCCGTGCCATGCCGGTGCCATGCCGTGCCATGCCGGTGCCATGCCGTGCCATGCCGGTGCCATGCCGTGCCATGCCGGTGCCATGCCGTGCCATGCCGGTGCCATGCCGTGCCATGCCGGTGCCATGCCGTGCCATGCCGGTGCCATGCCGTGCCATGCCGGTGCCATGCCGTGCCATGCCGTGCCATGCCGTGCCATGCCGTGCCATGCGGTGCCATGCCATTCCATGCCATTCCATGCCATTCCATGTCATTCCATGCCATTCCATGCCATTCCATGCCATTCCATGCCATTCCATGCCATTCCATGCCATTCCATGTCATTCCATGCCATTCCATGTCATTCCATGCCATGCCGGTACCATGCCGTGCCATGCCGTGCCATGCCGTGCCATGCCGGTGCCATGCCGTGCCATGCCGGTGCCATGCCGTGCCATGCCGGTGCCATGCCGTGCCATGCCGGTGCCATGCCGTGCCATGCCGGTGCCATGCCGTGCCATGCCGGTGCCATGCCGTGCCATGCCGGTGCCATGCCGTGCCATGCAGGTGCCATGCCGTGCCATGCCGGTGCCATGCCGTGCCATGCCGGTGCCATGCCGTGCCATGCCGGTGCCATGCCGTGCCATGCCGGTGCCATGCCGTGCCATGCCGGTGCCATGCCGTGCCATGCCGGTGCCATGCCGTGCCATGCCGGTGCCATGCCGTGCCATGCCGGTGCCATGCCGTGCCATGCCGGTGCCATGCCGTGCCATGCCGGTGCCATGCCGTGCCATGCCGGTGCCATGCCGTGCCATGCCGGTGCCATGCCGTGCCATGCCGGTGCCATGCCGTGCCATGCCGGTGCCATGCCGTGCCATGCCATTCCATGCCATTCCATGCCATTCCATGCCATTCCATGCCATTCCATGCCATTCCATGCCATTCCATGCCATTCCATGCCATTCCATGCCATTCCATGCCATTCCATGCCATTCCATGCCATTCCATGCCATTCCATGCCGTGCCATGCCGGTGCCATGCCGTGCCATGCCGGTGCCATGCCGTGCCATGCCGGTGCCATGCCGTGCCATGCCGGTGCCATGCCGGTGCCATGCCGGTGCCATGCCGTGCCATGCCGGTGCCATGCCGTGCCATGCCGTGCCATGCGGTGCCATGCCATTCCATGCCATTCCATGCCATTCCATGCCATTCCATGCCATTCCATGCCATTCCATGTCATTCCATGCCATTCCATGCCATTCCATGCCATTCCATGCCATTCCATGCCATTCCATGCCATTCCATGCCATTCAATGCCGTGCCATGCCGTGCCATGCCGGTGCCATGCCGTGCCATGCCGGTGCCATGCCGTGCCATGCGGTGCCATGCCATTCCATGCCATTCCATGCCATTCCATGCCATTCCATGCCATTCCATGCCATTCCATGTCATTCCATGCCATTCCATGCCATTCCATGCCATTCCATGCCATTCCATGCCATTCCATGCCATTCCATGCCATTCCATGCCATTCCATGCCATTCCATGCCATTCCATGCCATTCCATGCCATTCCATGCCATTCCATGCCATTCCATGCCATTCCATGCCATTCCATGCCATTCCATGCCATTCCATGCCATTCCATGCCATTCCATGCCATTCCATGCCATTCCATGCCATTCAATGCCGTGCCATGCCGTGCCATGCCGTGCCATGCCGTGCCATGCCGTGCCATGCCGTGCCATGCCGTGCCATGCCGGTGCCATGCCGTGCCATGCCGGTGCCATGCCGTGCCATGCCGTGCCATGCCGGTGCCATGTCGTGCCATGCCGGTGCCATGTCGTGCCATGCCGTGCCATGCCGGTGCCATGCCGTGCCATGCCGGTGCCATGCCGTGCCATGCCGGTGCCATGCCGTGCTATGCCGTGCCATGCCGGTGCCATGCCGTGCCATGCCGGTGCCATGCCGTGCCATGCCGGTGCCATGCCGTGCCATGCCGTGCCATGCCGTGCCATGCCGTGCCATGCCGTGCCATGCGGTGCCATGCCATTCCATGCGGTGCCATGCCATTCCATGCCATTCCATGCCATTCCATGTCATTCCATGCCATTCCATGCCATTCCATGCCATTCCATGCCATTCCATGCCATTCCATGCCATTCCATGCCATTCCATGCCATTCAATGCCGTGCCATGCCGTGCCATGCCGGTGCCATGCCGTGCCATGCCGGTGCCATGCCGGTGCCATGCCGTGCCATGCCGGTGCCATGCCGTGCCATGCCGGTGCCATGCCGTGCCATGCCGGTGCCATGCCGTGCCATGCCGTGCCATGCCGGCGCCATGCCGTGCCATGCCGGTGCCATGCCGTGCCATGCCGGTGCCATGCCGTGCCATGCCGGTGCCATGCCGTGCCATGCCGGTGCCATGCCGTGCCATGCCGGTGCCATGCCGTGCCATGCCGGTGCCATGCCGTGCCATGCCGGTGCCATGCCGTGCCATGCCGGTGCCATGCCATTCCATGCCGTGCCATGCCATTCCATGCCATTCCATGCCATTCCATGCCATTCCATGCCGTGCCATGCCGGTGCCATGCCGTGCCATGCCGGTGCCATGCCGTGCCATGCCGGTGCCATGCCGTGCCATGCCGGTGCCATGCCGTGCCATGCCGGTGCCATGCCGTGCCATGCCGGTGCCATGCCATTCCATGCCGTGCCATGCCATTCCATGCCATTCCATGCCATTCCATGCCATTCCATGCCGTGCCATGCCGGTGCCATGCCGTGCCATGCCGGTGCCATGCCGTGCCATGCCGGTGCCATGCCGTGCCATGCCGGTGCCATGCCGTGCCATGCCGGTGCCATGCCGTGCCATGCCGTGCCATGCCGTGCCATGCCGTGCCATGCCGTGCCATGCCGTGCCATGCCGGTGCCATGCCGTGCCATGCCGTGCCATGCCGTGCCATGCCGTGCCATGCCGTGCCATGCCGTGCCATGCCGTGCCATGCCGTGCCATGCGGTGCCATGCCATTCCATGCCATTCCATGCCATTCCATGCCATTCCATGTCATTCCATGCCATTCCATGCCATTCAATGCCGTGCCATGCCGTGCCATGCCGTGCCATGCCGGTGCCATGCCGTGCCATGCCGGTGCCATGCCGTGCCATGCCGGTGCCATGCCGTGCCATGCCGGTGCCATGCCGTGCCATGCCGGTGCCATGCCGTGCCATGCCGGTGCCATGCCGTGCCATGCCGGTGCCATGCCGTGCCATGCCGGTGCCATGCCGTGCCATGCCGGTGCCATGCCGTGCCATGCCGGTGCCATGCCGTGCCATGCCGGTGCCATGCCGTGCCATGCCGGTGCCATGCCGTGCCATGCCGTGCCATGCCGTGCCATGCGGTGCCATGCCATTCCATGCCATTCCATGTCATTCCATGCCATTCCATGCCATTCCATGCCATTCCATGCCATTCCATGCCATTCCATGCCATTCCATGCCATTCCATGCCATTCCATGCCATTCCATGCCATTCCATGCCATTCCATGCCATTCCATGCCATTCCATGCCATTCCATGCCATTCCATGCCATTCCATGCCATTCCATGCCATTCCATGCCATTCCATGCCATTCCATGCCATTCCATGCCGTGCCATGCTGGTGCCATGCCGTGCCATGCCGGTGCCATGCCGTGCCATGCCGGTGCCATGCCGTGCCATGCCGGTGCCATGCCGTGCCATGCCGGTGCCATGCCGTGCCATGCCGGTGCCATGCCGTGCCATGCCGGTGCCATGCCGTGCCATGCCGGTGCCATGCCGTGCCATGCCGGTGCCATGCCGGTGCCATGCCGGTGCCATGCCGGTGCCATGCCGGTGCCATGCCGTGCCATGCCGTGCCATGCCGGTGCCATGCCGTGCCATGCCGGTGCCATGCCGTGCCATGCCGGTGCCATGCCGGTGCCATGCCATTCCATGCCATTCCATGCCATTCCATGCCATTCCATGCCATTCCATGCCATTCCATGCCATTCCATGCCATTCCATGCCATTCCATGCCATTCCATGCCATTCCATGCCATTCCATGCCATTCCATGCCATTCCATGCCATTCCATGCCATTCCATGCCATTCCATGCCATTCCATGCCATTCCATGCCATTCCATGCCATTCCATGCCATTCCATGCCATTCCATGCCATTCCATGCCATTCCATGCCGTGCCATGCCATTCCATGCCGTGCCATGCCGGTGCCATGCCGTGCCATGCCGGTGCCATGCCGTGCCATGCCGGTGCCATGCCGTGCAATGCCGGTGCCATGCCGTGCCATGCCGGTGCCATGCCGTGCCATGCCGGTGCCATGCCGTGCCATGCCGGTGCCATGCCGTGCCATGCCGGTGCCATGCCGTGCCATGCCGGTGCCATGCCGTGCCATGCCGTGCCATGCCATTCCATGTCATTCCATGCCATTCCATGCCATTCCATGCCATTCCATGCCATTCCATGCCATTCCATGCCATTCCATGCCATTCCATGCCATTCCATGCCATTCCATGCCATTCCATGCCATTCCATGCCATTCCATGCCATTCCATGCCATTCCATGCCATTCCATGCCATTCCATGCCATTCCATGCCATTCCATGCCATTCCATGCCATTCCATGCCATTCCATGCCATTCCATGCCATTCCATGCCATTCCATGCCATTCCATGCCATTCCATGCCATTCCATGCCATTCCATGCCATTCCATGCCATTCCATGCCATTCCATGCCATTCCATGCCATTCCATGCCATTCCATGCCATTCCATGCCATTCCATGCCATTCCATGCCATCCCATGCCATTCCATGCCATTCCATGCCATTCCATGCCATTCCATGCCGTGCCATGCCATTCCATGCCGTGCCATGCCGGTGCCATACCGTGCCATGCCGGTGCCATACCGTGCCATGCCGGTGCCATGCCGTGCCATGCCGGTGCCATGCCGTGCCATGCCGGTGCCATGCCGTGCCATGCCGGTGCCATGCCGTGCCATGCCGGTGCCATGCCGTGCCATGCCGGTGCCATGCCGTGCCATGCCGGTGCCATGCCGTGCCATGCCGGTGCCATGCCGTGCCATGCCGGTGCCATGCCGTGCCATGCCGGTGCCATGCCGTGCCATGCCGGTGCCATGCCGTGCCATGCCGTGCCATGCCGTGCCATGCCGTGCCATGCGGTGCCATGCCATTCCATGCCATTCCATGCCATTCCATGTCATTCCATGCCATTCCATGCCATTCCATGCCATTCCATGCCATTCCATGCCATTCCATGCCATTCCATGTCATTCCATGCCATTCCATGTCATTCCATGCCATGCCGGTACCATGCCGTGCCATGCCGTGCCATGCCGTGCCATGCCGGTGCCATGCCGTGCCATGCCGGTGCCATGCCGTGCCATGCCGGTGCCATGCCGTGCCATGCCGGTGCCATGCCGTGCCATGCCGGTGCCATGCCGTGCCATGCCGGTGCCATGCCGTGCCATGCCGGTGCCATGCCGTGCCATGCCGGTGCCATGCCGTGCCATGCCGGTGCCATGCCGTGCCATGCCGGTGCCATGCCGTGCCATGCCGGTGCCATGCCGTGCCATGCCGGTGCCATGCCGTGCCATGCCGGTGCCATGCCGTGCCATGCCGGTGCCATGCCGTGCCATGCCGGTGCCATGCCGTGCCATGCCGGTGCCATGCCGTGCCATGCCGGTGCCATGCCGTGCCATGCCGGTGCCATGCCGTGCCATGCCGGTGCCATGCCGTGCCATGCCGGTGCCATGCCGTGCCATGCCGGTGCCATGCCGTGCCATGCCGGTGCCATGCCGTGCCATGCCGGTGCCATGCCGTGCCATGCCGGTGCCATGCCGTGCCATGCCGTGCCATGCCGTGCCATGCCGTGCCATGCGGTGCCATGCCATTCCATGCCATTCCATGCCATTCCATGTCATTCCATGCCATTCCATGCCATTCCATGCCATTCCATGCCATTCCATGCCATTCCATGCCATTCCATGTCATTCCATGCCATTCCATGTCATTCCATGCCATGCCGGTGCCATGCCGTGCCATGCCGTGCCATGCCGTGCCATGCCGGTGCCATGCCGTGCCATGCCGGTGCCATGCCGTGCCATGCCGGTGCCATGCCGTGCCATGCCGGTGCCATGCCGTGCCATGCCGGTGCCATGCCGTGCCATGCCGGTGCCATGCCGTGCCATGCCGGTGCCATGCCGGTGCCATGCCGTGCCATGCCGTGCCATGCCGGTGCCATGCGGTGCCATGCCATTCCATGCCGTGCCATGCGGTGCCATGCCATTCCATGCGGTGCCATGCCATTCCATGCCGTGCCATGCGGTGCCATGCCATTCCATGCGGTGCCATGCCATTCCATGCCGTGCCATGCGGTGCCATGCCATTCCATGCGGTGCCATGCCATTCCATGCCGTGCCATGCGGTGCCATGCCATTCCATGCGGTGCCATGCCATTCCATGCGGTGCCATGCCATTCCATGCGGTGCCATGCCATTCCATGCCGTGCCATGCGGTGCCATGCTATTCCATGCGGTGCCATGCCATTCCATGCGGTGCCATGCCATTCCATGCCATTCCATGCCATTCCATGCCATTCCATGCCATTCCATGCCATTCCATGCCATTCCATGCCATTCAATGCCGTGCCATGCCGGTGCCATGCCGTGCCATGCCGGTGCCATGCCGTGCCATGCCGGTGCCATGCCGTGCCATGCCGGTGCCATGCCGTGCCATGCCGGTGCCATGCCGTGCCATGCCGGTGCCATGCCGTGCCATGCCGGTGCCATGCCGTGCCATGCCGTGCCATGCCGGGCCATGCCATTCCATGCCATTCCATGCCAGTCCATGCCAGTCCATGCCATTCCATGCCACTCAATGCGGTGCCATGCCGTGCCATGCCGTGCCATTCCATGCCAGTCCATGCCAGTCCATGCCATTCCATGCCATTCCATGCCACTCAATGCGGTGCCATGCCGTGCCATGCCGTGCCATTCCGTGCCATTCAATGCCATTCCATGCCATTCAATGCCGTGCCATGCCGTGCCATGCCGTGCCATGCCGTGCCATGCCGGTGCCATGCCGTGCCATGCCGGTGCCATGCCGTGCCATGCCGGTGCCATGCCGTGCCATGCCGGTGCCATGCCGTGCCATGCCGTGCCATGCCATTCCATGTCATTCCATGCCATTCCATGTCATTCCATGCCATTCCATGCCATTCCATACCATTCCATGCCATTCCATGCCATTCCATGCCATTCCATGCCATTCCATGCCATTCCATGCCATTCCATGCCATTCCATGCCATTCCATGCCATTCCATGCCATTCCATGCCATTCCATGCCATTCCATGCCATTCCATGCCATTCCATGCCATTCCATGCCATTCCATGCCATTCCATGCCATTCCATGCCATTCCATGCCATTCCATGCCATTCCATGCCATTCCATGCCATTCCATGCCATTCCATGCCATTCCATGCCATTCCATGCCATTCCATGCCATTCCATGCCATTCCATGCCATTCCATGCCATTCCATGCCATTCCATGCCATTCCATGCCATTCCATGCCATTCCATGCCATTCCATGCCATTCCATGCCATTCCATGCCATTCCATGCCATTCCATGCCATTCCATGCCATTCCATGCCATTCCATGCCATTCCATGCCATTCCATGCCATTCCATGCCATTCCATGCCATTCCATGCCATTCCATGCCATTCCATGCCATTCCATGCCATTCCATGCCATTCCATGCCATTCCATGCCATTCCATGCCATTCCATGCCATTCCATGCCATTCCATGCCATTCCATGCCATTCCATGCCATTCCATGCCATTCCATGCCATTCCATGCCATTCCATGCCATTCCATGCCATTCCATGCCATTCCATGCCATTCCATGCCATTCCATGCCGTGCCATGCCATTCCATGCCGTGCCATGCCGGTGCCATACCGTGCCATGCCGGTGCCATACCGTGCCATGCCGGTGCCATGCCGTGCCATGCCGGTGCCATGCCGTGCCATGCCGGTGCCATGCCGTGCCATGCCGGTGCCATGCCGTGCCATGCCGGTGCCATGCCGTGCCATGCCGGTGCCATGCCGTGCCATGCCGGTGCCATGCCGTGCCATGCCGGTGCCATGCCGTGCCATGCCGGTGCCATGCCGTGCCATGCCGGTGCCATGCCGGTGCCATGCCGGTGCCATGCCGGTGCCATGCCGGTGCCATGCCGGTGCCATGCCGGTGCCATGCCGTGCCATGCCGTGCCATGCCGGTGCCATGCCGTGCCATGCCGGTGCCATGCCGTGCCATGCCGGTGCCATGCCGTGCCATGCCGGTGCCATGCCGGTGCCATGCCATTCCATGCCATTCCATGCCATTCCATGCCATTCCATGCCATTCCATGCCATTCCATGCCATTCCATGCCATTCCATGCCATTCCATGCCATTCCATGCCATTCCATGCCATTCCATGCCATTCCATGCCATTCCATGCCATTCCATGCCATTCCATGCCATTCCATGCCATTCCATGCCATTCCATGCCATTCCATGCCATTCCATGCCATTCCATGCCATTCCATGCCATTCCATGCCATTCCATGCCATTCCATGCCATTCCATGCCATTCCATGCCATTCCATGCCATTCCATGCCATTCCATGCCATTCCATGCCATTCCATGCCATTCCATGCCATTCCATGCCATTCCATGCCATTCCATGCCATTCCATGCCATTCCATGCCATTCCATGCCGTGCCATGCCATTCCATGCCGTGCCATGCCGGTGCCATGCCGTGCCATGCCGGTGCCATGCCGTGCCATGCCGGTGCCATGCCGTGCAATGCCGGTGCCATGCCGTGCCATGCCGGTGCCATGCCGTGCCATGCCGGTGCCATGCCGTGCCATGCCGGTGCCATGCCGTGCCATGCCGGTGCCATGCCGTGCCATGCCGTGCCATGCCATTCCATGTCATTCCATGCCATTCCATGTCATTCCATGCCATTCCATGTCATTCCATGCCATTCCATGCCATTCCATGCCATTCCATACCATTCCATGCCATTCCATGCCATTCCATGCCATTCCATGCCATTCCATGCCATTCCATGCCATTCCATGCCATTCCATGCCATTCCATGCCATTCCATGCCATTCCATGCCATTCCATGCCATTCCATGCCATTCCATGCCATTCCATGCCATTCCATGCCATTCCATGCCATTCCATGCCATTCCATGCCATTCCATGCCATTCCATGCCATTCCATGCCATTCCATGCCATTCCATGCCATTCCATGCCATTCCATGCCATTCCATGCCATTCCATGCCATTCCATGCCATTCCATGCCATTCCATGCCATTCCATGCCATTCCATGCCATTCCATGCCATTCCATGCCATTCCATGCCATTCCATGCCATTCCATGCCATTCCATGCCATTCCATGCCATTCCATGCCATTCCATGCCATTCCATGCCATTCCATGCCATTCCATGCCATTCCATGCCATTCCATGCCATTCCATGCCATTCCATGCCGTGCCATGCCATTCCATGCCGTGCCATGCCGGTGCCATACCGTGCCATGCCGGTGCCATACCGTGCCATGCCGGTGCCATGCCGTGCCATGCCGGTGCCATGCCGTGCCATGCCGGTGCCATGCCGTGCCATGCCGGTGCCATGCCGTGCCATGCCGGTGCCATGCCGTGCCATGCCGGTGCCATGCCGTGCCATGCCGGTGCCATGCCGTGCCATGCCGGTGCCATGCCGTGCCATGCCGGTGCCATGCCGTGCCATGCCGTGCCATGCCGTGCCATGCCGTGCCATGCGGTGCCATGCCATTCCATGCCATTCCATGCCATTCCATGTCATTCCATGCCATTCCATGCCATTCCATGCCATTCCATGCCATTCCATGCCATTCCATGTCATTCCATGCCATTCCATGTCATTCCATGCCATGCCGGTACCATGCCGTGCCATGCCGTGCCATGCCGTGCCATGCCGGTGCCATGCCGTGCCATGCCGGTGCCATGCCGTGCCATGCCGGTGCCATGCCGTGCCATGCCGGTGCCATGCCGTGCCATGCCGGTGCCATGCCGTGCCATGCCGGTGCCATGCCGTGCCATGCCGGTGCCATGCCGTGCCATGCCGGTGCCATGCCGTGCCATGCCGGTGCCATGCCGTGCCATGCCGGTGCCATGCCGTGCCATGCCGGTGCCATGCCGTGCCATGCCGGTGCCATGCCGTGCCATGCCGGTGCCATGCCGTGCCATGCCGGTGCCATGCCGTGCCATGCCGGTGCCATGCCGTGCCATGCCGGTGCCATGCCGTGCCATGCCGGTGCCATGCCGTGCCATGCCGTGCCATGCCGGTGCCATGCCGTGCCATGCCGGTGCCATGCCGTGCCATGCCGGTGCCATGCCGTGCCATGCCGGTGCCATGCCGTGCCATGCCGGTGCCATGCCGTGCCATGCCGGTGCCATGCCGTGCCATGCCGGTGCCATGCCGTGCCATGCCGGTGCCATGCCGTGCCATGCCGGTGCCATGCCGTGCCATGCCGGTGCCATGCCGTGCCATGCCGTGCCATGCGGTGCCATGCCATTCCATGCCATTCCATGCCATTCCATGTCATTCCATGCCATTCCATGCCATTCCATGCCATTCCATGCCATTCCATGCCATTCCATGCCATTCCATGTCATTCCATGCCATTCCATGTCATTCCATGCCATGCCGGTGCCATGCCGTGCCATGCCGTGCCATGCCGTGCCATGCCGGTGCCATGCCGTGCCATGCCGGTGCCATGCCGTGCCATGCCGGTGCCATGCCGTGCCATGCCGGTGCCATGCCGTGCCATGCCGGTGCCATGCCGTGCCATGCCGGTGCCATGCCGTGCCATGCCGGTGCCATGCCGGTGCCATGCCGTGCCATGCCGTGCCATGCCGGTGCCATGCGGTGCCATGCCATTCCATGCCGTGCCATGCGGTGCCATGCCATTCCATGCGGTGCCATGCCATTCCATGCCGTGCCATGCGGTGCCATGCCATTCCATGCGGTGCCATGCCATTCCATGCCGTGCCATGCGGTGCCATGCCATTCCATGCGGTGCCATGCCATTCCATGCCGTGCCATGCGGTGCCATGCCATTCCATGCGGTGCCATGCCATTCCATGCGGTGCCATGCCATTCCATGCGGTGCCATGCCATTCCATGCCGTGCCATGCGGTGCCATGCTATTCCATGCGGTGCCATGCCATTCCATGCGGTGCCATGCCATTCCATGCCATTCCATGCCATTCCATGCCATTCCATGCCATTCCATGCCATTCCATGCCATTCCATGCCATTCAATGCCGTGCCATGCCGGTGCCATGCCGTGCCATGCCGGTGCCATGCCGTGCCATGCCGGTGCCATGCCGTGCCATGCCGGTGCCATGCCGTGCCATGCCGGTGCCATGCCGTGCCATGCCGGTGCCATGCCGTGCCATGCCGGTGCCATGCCGTGCCATGCCGTGCCATGCCGGGCCATGCCATTCCATGCCATTCCATGCCAGTCCATGCCAGTCCATGCCATTCCATGCCATTCCATGCCACTCAATGCGGTGCCATGCCGTGCCATGCCGTGCCATTCCATGCCAGTCCATGCCAGTCCATGCCATTCCATGCCATTCCATGCCACTCAATGCGGTGCCATGCCGTGCCATGCCGTGCCATTCCGTGCCATTCAATGCCATTCCATGCCATTCAATGCCGTGCCATGCCGTGCCATGCCGGTGCCATGCCGTGCCATGCCGGTGCCATGCCGTGCCATGCCGGTGCCATGCCGTGCCATGCCGGTGCCATGCCGTGCCATGCCGGTGCCATGCCGTGCCATGCCGGTGCCATGCCGTGCCATGCCGTGCCATGCCATTCCATGTCATTCCATGCCATTCCATGTCATTCCATGCCATTCCATGCCATTCCATGCCATTCCATACCATTCCATGCCATTCCATGCCATTCCATGCCATTCCATGCCATTCCATGCCATTCCATGCCATTCCATGCCATTCCATGCCATTCCATGCCATTCCATGCCATTCCATGCCATTCCATGCCATTCCATGCCATTCCATGCCATTCCATGCCATTCCATGCCATTCCATGCCATTCCATGCCATTCCATGCCATTCCATGCCATTCCATGCCATTCCATGCCATTCCATGCCATTCCATGCCATTCCATGCCATTCCATGCCATTCCATGCCATTCCATGCCATTCCATGCCATTCCATGCCATTCCATGCCATTCCATGCCATTCCATGCCATTCCATGCCATTCCATGCCATTCCATGCCATTCCATGCCATTCCATGCCATTCCATGCCATTCCATGCCATTCCATGCCATTCCATGCCGGTGCCATGCCGTGCCATGCCGGTGCCATGCCGTGCCATGCCGGTGCCATGCCGTGCCATGCCGGTGCCATGCCGTGCCATGCCGGTGCCATGCCGTGCCATGCCGGTGCCATGCCGTGCCATGCCGGTGCCATGCCGTGCCATGCCGGTGCCATGCCGTGCCATGCCGGTGCCATGCCGTGCCATGCGGTGCCATGCCATTCCATGCCATTCCATGCCATTCCATGCCATTCCATGCCATTCCATGTCATTCCATGCCATTCCATGCCATTCCATGTCATTCCATGCCATTCCATGTCATTCCATGCCATGCCGTGCCATGCCGTGCCATGCCGGTGCCATGCCGTGCCATGCCGGTGCCATGCCGTGCCATGCCGGTGCCATGCCGTGCCATGCCGGTGCCATGCCGTGCCATGCCGGTGCCATGCCGTGCCATGCCGTGCCATACCGTGCCATGCCGGTGCCATGCCGTGCCATGCCGGTGCCATGCCGTGCCATGCCGGTGCCATGCCGGTGCCATGCCGGTGCCATGCCGTGCCATGCCGGTGCCATGCCGTGCCATGCCGGTGCCATGCCGTGCCATGCCGGTGCCATGCCGTGCCATGCCGGTGCCATGCCGTGCCATGCCGGTGCCATGCCGTGCCATGCCGGTGCCATGCCGTGCCATGCCGGTGCCATGCCGTGCCATGCCGGTGCCATGCCGTGCCATGCCGGTGCCATGCCGTGCCATGCCGGTGCCATGCCGTGCCATGCCGGTGCCATGCCGTGCCATGCCGGTGCCATGCCGTGCCATGCCGGTGCCATGCCGTGCCATGCCGTGCCATGCGGTGCCATGCCATTCCATGCCATTCCATGCCATTCCATGCCATTCCATGCCATTCCATGCCATTCCATGCCATTCCATGCCATTCCATGCCATTCCATGCCATTCCATGCCATTCCATGCCATTCCATGCCATTCCATGCCATTCCATGCCATTCCATGCCATTCCATGCCATTCAATGCCGTGCCATGCCGGTGCCATGCCGTGCCATGCCGGTGCCATGCCGTGCCATGCCGGTGCCATGCCGTGCCATGCCGGTGCCATGCCGGTGCCATGCCGTGCCATGCCGGTGCCATGCCGTGCCATGCCGGTGCCATGCCGTGCCATGCCGGTGCCATGCCGTGCCATGCCGGTGCCATGCCGTGCCATGCCGGTGCCATGCCGTGCCATGCCGTGCCATGCCGTGCCATGCCGTGCCATGCGGTGCCATGCCATTCCATGCCATTCCATGCCATTCCATGTCATTCCATGCCATTCCATGCCATTCCATGCCATTCCATGCCATTCCATGCCATTCCATGTCATTCCATGCCATTCCATGTCATTCCATGCCATGCCGGTACCATGCCGTGCCATGCCGTGCCATGCCGTGCCATGCCGGTGCCATGCCGTGCCATGCCGGTGCCATGCCGTGCCATGCCGGTGCCATGCCGTGCCATGCCGGTGCCATGCCGTGCCATGCCGGTGCCATGCCGTGCCATGCCGGTGCCATGCCGTGCCATGCCGGTGCCATGCCGTGCCATGCCGGTGCCATGCCGTGCCATGCCGGTGCCATGCCGTGCCATGCCGGTGCCATGCCGTGCCATGCCGGTGCCATGCCGTGCCATGCCGGTGCCATGCCGTGCCATGCCGGTGCCATGCCGTGCCATGCCGGTGCCATGCCGTGCCATGCCGGTGCCATGCCGTGCCATGCCGGTGCCATGCCGTGCCATGCCGGTGCCATGCCGTGCCATGCCGGTGCCATGCCGTGCCATGCCGGTGCCATGCCGTGCCATGCCGGTGCCATGCCGTGCCATGCCGGTGCCATGCCGTGCCATGCCGGTGCCATGCCGTGCCATGCCGGTGCCATGCCGTGCCATGCCGGTGCCATGCCGTGCCATGCCGGTGCCATGCCGTGCCATGCCGGTGCCATGCCGTGCCATGCCGTGCCATGCGGTGCCATGCCATTCCATGCCATTCCATGCCATTCCATGTCATTCCATGCCATTCCATGCCATTCCATGCCATTCCATGCCATTCCATGCCATTCCATGCCATTCCATGTCATTCCATGCCATTCCATGTCATTCCATGCCATGCCGGTGCCATGCCGTGCCATGCCGTGCCATGCCGTGCCATGCCGGTGCCATGCCGTGCCATGCCGGTGCCATGCCGTGCCATGCCGGTGCCATGCCGTGCCATGCCGGTGCCATGCCGTGCCATGCCGGTGCCATGCCGTGCCATGCCGGTGCCATGCCGTGCCATGCCGGTGCCATGCCGGTGCCATGCCGTGCCATGCCGTGCCATGCCGGTGCCATGCGGTGCCATGCCATTCCATGCCGTGCCATGCGGTGCCATGCCATTCCATGCGGTGCCATGCCATTCCATGCCGTGCCATGCGGTGCCATGCCATTCCATGCGGTGCCATGCCATTCCATGCCGTGCCATGCGGTGCCATGCCATTCCATGCGGTGCCATGCCATTCCATGCCGTGCCATGCGGTGCCATGCCATTCCATGCGGTGCCATGCCATTCCATGCGGTGCCATGCCATTCCATGCGGTGCCATGCCATTCCATGCCGTGCCATGCGGTGCCATGCTATTCCATGCGGTGCCATGCCATTCCATGCGGTGCCATGCCATTCCATGCCATTCCATGCCATTCCATGCCATTCCATGCCATTCCATGCCATTCCATGCCATTCCATGCCATTCAATGCCGTGCCATGCCGGTGCCATGCCGTGCCATGCCGGTGCCATGCCGTGCCATGCCGGTGCCATGCCGTGCCATGCCGGTGCCATGCCGTGCCATGCCGGTGCCATGCCGTGCCATGCCGGTGCCATGCCGTGCCATGCCGGTGCCATGCCGTGCCATGCCGTGCCATGCCGGGCCATGCCATTCCATGCCATTCCATGCCAGTCCATGCCAGTCCATGCCATTCCATGCCATTCCATGCCACTCAATGCGGTGCCATGCCGTGCCATGCCGTGCCATTCCATGCCAGTCCATGCCAGTCCATGCCATTCCATGCCATTCCATGCCACTCAATGCGGTGCCATGCCGTGCCATGCCGTGCCATTCCGTGCCATTCAATGCCATTCCATGCCATTCAATGCCGTGCCATGCCGTGCCATGCCGGTGCCATGCCGTGCCATGCCGGTGCCATGCCGTGCCATGCCGGTGCCATGCCGTGCCATGCCGGTGCCATGCCGTGCCATGCCGGTGCCATGCCGTGCCATGCCGGTGCCATGCCGTGCCATGCCGTGCCATGCCATTCCATGTCATTCCATGCCATTCCATGTCATTCCATGCCATTCCATGCCATTCCATGCCATTCCATACCATTCCATGCCATTCCATGCCATTCCATGCCATTCCATGCCATTCCATGCCATTCCATGCCATTCCATGCCATTCCATGCCATTCCATGCCATTCCATGCCATTCCATGCCATTCCATGCCATTCCATGCCATTCCATGCCATTCCATGCCATTCCATGCCATTCCATGCCATTCCATGCCATTCCATGCCATTCCATGCCATTCCATGCCATTCCATGCCATTCCATGCCATTCCATGCCATTCCATGCCATTCCATGCCATTCCATGCCATTCCATGCCATTCCATGCCATTCCATGCCATTCCATGCCATTCCATGCCATTCCATGCCATTCCATGCCATTCCATGCCATTCCATGCCATTCCATGCCATTCCATGCCATTCCATGCCATTCCATGCCATTCCATGCCATTCCATGCCGGTGCCATGCCGTGCCATGCCGGTGCCATGCCGTGCCATGCCGGTGCCATGCCGTGCCATGCCGGTGCCATGCCGTGCCATGCCGGTGCCATGCCGTGCCATGCCGGTGCCATGCCGTGCCATGCCGGTGCCATGCCGTGCCATGCCGGTGCCATGCCGTGCCATGCCGGTGCCATGCCGTGCCATGCGGTGCCATGCCATTCCATGCCATTCCATGCCATTCCATGCCATTCCATGCCATTCCATGTCATTCCATGCCATTCCATGCCATTCCATGTCATTCCATGCCATTCCATGTCATTCCATGCCATGCCGTGCCATGCCGTGCCATGCCGGTGCCATGCCGTGCCATGCCGGTGCCATGCCGTGCCATGCCGGTGCCATGCCGTGCCATGCCGGTGCCATGCCGTGCCATGCCGGTGCCATGCCGTGCCATGCCGTGCCATACCGTGCCATGCCGGTGCCATGCCGTGCCATGCCGGTGCCATGCCGTGCCATGCCGGTGCCATGCCGGTGCCATGCCGGTGCCATGCCGTGCCATGCCGGTGCCATGCCGTGCCATGCCGGTGCCATGCCGTGCCATGCCGGTGCCATGCCGTGCCATGCCGGTGCCATGCCGTGCCATGCCGGTGCCATGCCGTGCCATGCCGGTGCCATGCCGTGCCATGCCGGTGCCATGCCGTGCCATGCCGGTGCCATGCCGTGCCATGCCGGTGCCATGCCGTGCCATGCCGGTGCCATGCCGTGCCATGCCGGTGCCATGCCGTGCCATGCCGGTGCCATGCCGTGCCATGCCGGTGCCATGCCGTGCCATGCCGTGCCATGCGGTGCCATGCCATTCCATGCCATTCCATGCCATTCCATGCCATTCCATGCCATTCCATGCCATTCCATGCCATTCCATGCCATTCCATGCCATTCCATGCCATTCCATGCCATTCCATGCCATTCCATGCCATTCCATGCCATTCCATGCCATTCCATGCCATTCAATGCCGTGCCATGCCGGTGCCATGCCGTGCCATGCCGGTGCCATGCCGTGCCATGCCGGTGCCATGCCGTGCCATGCCGGTGCCATGCCGGTGCCATGCCGTGCCATGCCGGTGCCATGCCGTGCCATGCCGGTGCCATGCCGTGCCATGCCGGTGCCATGCCGTGCCATGCCGGTGCCATGCCGTGCCATGCCGGTGCCATGCCGTGCCATGCCGGTGCCATGCCGTGCCATGCCGGTGCCATGTCGTGCCATGCCGGTGCCATGCCGTGCCATGCCGGTGCCATGCCGTGCCATGCCGGTGCCATGCCGTGCCATGCCGGTGCCATGCCGTGCCATGCCGGTGCCATGCCGTGCCATGCCGGTGCCATGCCGTGCCATGCCGGTGCCATGCCGTGCCATGCCGGTGCCATGCCGTGCCATGCCGGTGCCATGCCGTGCCATGCCGGTGCCATGCCGTGCCATGCCGGTGCCATGCCGTGCCATGCCGGTGCCATGCCGTGCCATGCCATTCCATGCCATTCCATGCCATTCCATGCCATTCCATGCCATTCCATGCCATTCCATGCCATTCCATGCCATTCCATGCCATTCCATGCCATTCCATGCCATTCCATGCCATTCCATGCCATTCCATGCCATTCCATGCCATTCCATGCCATTCCATGCCATTCCATGCCATTCCATGCCATTCCATGCCATTCCATGCCATTCCATGCCATTCCATGCCATTCCATGCCATTCCATGCCATTCCATGCCATTCCATGCCATTCCATGCCATTCCATGCCATTCCATGCCATTCCATGCCATTCCATGCCATTCCATGCCATTCCATGCCATTCCATGCCATTCCATGCCATTCCATGCCATTCCATGCCATTCCATGCCATTCCATGCCATTCCATGCCATTCCATGCCATTCCATGCCATTCCATGCCATTCCATGCCATTCCATGCCGTGCCATGCCATTCCATGCCGTGCCATGCCGGTGCCATACCGTGCCATGCCGGTGCCATACCGTGCCATGCCGGTGCCATGCCGTGCCATGCCGGTGCCATGCCGTGCCATGCCGGTGCCATGCCGTGCCATGCCGGTGCCATGCCGTGCCATGCCGGTGCCATGCCGTGCCATGCCGGTGCCATGCCGTGCCATGCCGGTGCCATGCCGTGCCATGCCGGTGCCATGCCGTGCCATGCCGGTGCCATGCCGTGCCATGCCGGTGCCATGCCGTGCCATGCCGTGCCATGCCGTGCCATGCCGTGCCATGCGGTGCCATGCCATTCCATGCCATTCCATGCCATTCCATGTCATTCCATGCCATTCCATGCCATTCCATGCCATTCCATGCCATTCCATGCCATTCCATGCCATTCCATGTCATTCCATGCCATTCCATGTCATTCCATGCCATGCCGGTACCATGCCGTGCCATGCCGTGCCATGCCGTGCCATGCCGGTGCCATGCCGTGCCATGCCGGTGCCATGCCGTGCCATGCCGGTGCCATGCCGTGCCATGCCGGTGCCATGCCGTGCCATGCCGGTGCCATGCCGTGCCATGCCGGTGCCATGCCGTGCCATGCCGGTGCCATGCCGTGCCATGCCGGTGCCATGCCGTGCCATGCCGGTGCCATGCCGTGCCATGCCGGTGCCATGCCGTGCCATGCCGGTGCCATGCCGTGCCATGCCGGTGCCATGCCGTGCCATGCCGGTGCCATGCCGTGCCATGCCGGTGCCATGCCGTGCCATGCCGGTGCCATGCCGTGCCATGCCGGTGCCATGCCGTGCCATGCCGGTGCCATGCCGTGCCATGCCGGTGCCATGCCGTGCCATGCCGGTGCCATGCCGTGCCATGCCGGTGCCATGCCGTGCCATGCCGGTGCCATGCCGTGCCATGCCGGTGCCATGCCGTGCCATGCCGGTGCCATGCCGTGCCATGCCGGTGCCATGCCGTGCCATGCCGTGCCATGCGGTGCCATGCCATTCCATGCCATTCCATGCCATTCCATGTCATTCCATGCCATTCCATGCCATTCCATGCCATTCCATGCCATTCCATGCCATTCCATGCCATTCCATGTCATTCCATGCCATTCCATGTCATTCCATGCCATGCCGGTGCCATGCCGTGCCATGCCGTGCCATGCCGTGCCATGCCGGTGCCATGCCGTGCCATGCCGGTGCCATGCCGTGCCATGCCGGTGCCATGCCGTGCCATGCCGGTGCCATGCCGTGCCATGCCGGTGCCATGCCGTGCCATGCCGGTGCCATGCCGTGCCATGCCGGTGCCATGCCGGTGCCATGCCGTGCCATGCCGTGCCATGCCGGTGCCATGCGGTGCCATGCCATTCCATGCCGTGCCATGCGGTGCCATGCCATTCCATGCGGTGCCATGCCATTCCATGCCGTGCCATGCGGTGCCATGCCATTCCATGCGGTGCCATGCCATTCCATGCGGTGCCATGCCATTCCATGCCGTGCCATGCGGTGCCATGCCATTCCATGCGGTGCCATGCCATTCCATGCCGTGCCATGCGGTGCCATGCCATTCCATGCGGTGCCATGCCATTCCATGCGGTGCCATGCCATTCCATGCGGTGCCATGCCATTCCATGCCGTGCCATGCGGTGCCATGCTATTCCATGCGGTGCCATGCCATTCCATGCGGTGCCATGCCATTCCATGCCATTCCATGCCATTCCATGCCATTCCATGCCATTCCATGCCATTCCATGCCATTCCATGCCATTCAATGCCGTGCCATGCCGGTGCCATGCCGTGCCATGCCGGTGCCATGCCGTGCCATGCCGGTGCCATGCCGTGCCATGCCGGTGCCATGCCGTGCCATGCCGGTGCCATGCCGTGCCATGCCGGTGCCATGCCGTGCCATGCCGGTGCCATGCCGTGCCATGCCGTGCCATGCCGGGCCATGCCATTCCATGCCATTCCATGCCAGTCCATGCCAGTCCATGCCATTCCATGCCATTCCATGCCACTCAATGCGGTGCCATGCCGTGCCATGCCGTGCCATTCCATGCCAGTCCATGCCAGTCCATGCCATTCCATGCCATTCCATGCCACTCAATGCGGTGCCATGCCGTGCCATGCCGTGCCATTCCGTGCCATTCAATGCCATTCCATGCCATTCAATGCCGTGCCATGCCGTGCCATGCCGGTGCCATGCCGTGCCATGCCGGTGCCATGCCGTGCCATGCCGGTGCCATGCCGTGCCATGCCGGTGCCATGCCGTGCCATGCCGGTGCCATGCCGTGCCATGCCGTGCCATGCCATTCCATGTCATTCCATGCCATTCCATGTCATTCCATGCCATTCCATGCCATTCCATGCCATTCCATACCATTCCATGCCATTCCATGCCATTCCATGCCATTCCATGCCATTCCATGCCATTCCATGCCATTCCATGCCATTCCATGCCATTCCATGCCATTCCATGCCATTCCATGCCATTCCATGCCATTCCATGCCATTCCATGCCATTCCATGCCATTCCATGCCATTCCATGCCATTCCATGCCATTCCATGCCATTCCATGCCATTCCATGCCATTCCATGCCATTCCATGCCATTCCATGCCATTCCATGCCATTCCATGCCATTCCATGCCATTCCATGCCATTCCATGCCATTCCATGCCATTCCATGCCATTCCATGCCATTCCATGCCATTCCATGCCATTCCATGCCATTCCATGCCATTCCATGCCATTCCATGCCGGTGCCATGCCGTGCCATGCCGGTGCCATGCCGTGCCATGCCGGTGCCATGCCGTGCCATGCCGGTGCCATGCCGTGCCATGCCGGTGCCATGCCGTGCCATGCCGGTGCCATGCCGTGCCATGCCGGTGCCATGCCGTGCCATGCCGGTGCCATGCCGTGCCATGCCGGTGCCATGCCGTGCCATGCGGTGCCATGCCATTCCATG
Source organism: Cryptus armator (assembly GCA_963971235.1). Lineage (NCBI taxonomy): Eukaryota > Metazoa > Arthropoda > Insecta > Hymenoptera > Ichneumonidae > Cryptus > Cryptus armator. The sequence goes on along the minus strand of CAXARG010000143.1, from coordinate 484,462 downwards.
CCATTCCATGCCATTCCATGCCATTCCATGCCATTCCATGTCATTCCATGCCATTCCATGCCATTCCATGTCATTCCATGCCATTCCATGTCATTCCATGCCATGCCGTGCCATGCCGTGCCATGCCGGTGCCATGCCGTGCCATGCCGGTGCCATGCCGTGCCATGCCGGTGCCATGCCGTGCCATGCCGGTGCCATGCCGTGCCATGCCGGTGCCATGCCGTGCCATGCCGTGCCATACCGTGCCATGCCGGTGCCATGCCGTGCCATGCCGGTGCCATGCCGTGCCATGCCGGTGCCATGCCGGTGCCATGCCGTGCCATGCCGGTGCCATGCCGTGCCATGCCGGTGCCATGCCGTGCCATGCCGGTGCCATGCCGTGCCATGCCGGTGCCATGCCGTGCCATGCCGGTGCCATGCCGTGCCATGCCGGTGCCATGCCGTGCCATGCCGGTGCCATGCCGTGCCATGCCGGTGCCATGCCGTGCCATGCCGGTGCCATGCCGTGCCATGCCGGTGCCATGCCGTGCCATGCCGGTGCCATGCCGTGCCATGCCGGTGCCATGCCGTGCCATGCCGGTGCCATGCCGTGCCATGCCGGTGCCATGCCGTGCCATGCCGTGCCATGCGGTGCCATGCCATTCCATGCCATTCCATGCCATTCCATGCCATTCCATGCCATTCCATGCCATTCCATGCCATTCCATGCCATTCCATGCCATTCCATGCCATTCCATGCCATTCCATGCCATTCCATGCCATTCAATGCCGTGCCATGCCGATGCCATGCCGTGCCATGCCGGTGCCATGCCGTGCCATGCCGGTGCCATGCCGTGCCATGCCGGTGCCATGCCGGTGCCATGCCGTGCCATGCCGGTGCCATGCCGTGCCATGCCGGTGCCATGCCGTGCCATGCCGGTGCCATGCCGTGCCATGCCGGTGCCATGCCGTGCCATGCCGGTGCCATGCCGTGCCATGCCGGTGCCATGTCGTGCCATGCCGGTGCCATGCCGTGCCATGCCGGTGCCATGCCGTGCCATGCCGGTGCCATGCCGTGCCATGCCGGTGCCATGCCGTGCCATGCCGGTGCCATGCCGTGCCATGCCGGTGCCATGCCGTGCCATGCCGGTGCCATGCCGTGCCATGCCGGTGCCATGCCGTGCCATGCCGGTGCCATGCCGTGCCATGCCGGTGCCATGCCGTGCCATGCCGGTGCCATGCCGTGCCATGCCGGTGCCATGCCGTGCCATGCCATTCCATGCCATTCCATGCCATTCCATGCCATTCCATGCCATTCCATGCCATTCCATGCCATTCCATGCCATTCCATGCCATTCCATGCCATTCCATGCCATTCCATGCCATTCCATGCCATTCCATGCCATTCCATGCCATTCCATGCCATTCCATGCCATTCCATGCCATTCCATGCCATTCCATGCCATTCCATGCCATTCCATGCCATTCCATGCCATTCCATGCCATTCCATGCCATTCCATGCCATTCCATGCCATTCCATGCCATTCCATGCCATTCCATGCCATTCCATGCCATTCCATGCCATTCCATGCCATTCCATGCCATTCCATGCCATTCCATGCCATTCCATGCCATTCCATGCCATTCCATGCCATTCCATGCCATTCCATGCCATTCCATGCCATTCCATGCCATTCCATGCCATTCCATGCCATTCCATGCCATTCCATGCCATTCCATGCCATTCCATGCCGTGCCATGCCATTCCATGCCGTGCCATGCCGGTGCCATACCGTGCCATGCCGGTGCCATACCGTGCCATGCCGGTGCCATGCCGTGCCATGCCGGTGCCATGCCGTGCCATGCCGGTGCCATGCCGTGCCATGCCGGTGCCATGCCGTGCCATGCCGGTGCCATGCCGTGCCATGCCGGTGCCATGCCGTGCCATGCCGGTGCCATGCCGTGCCATGCCGGTGCCATGCCGTGCCATGCCGGTGCCATGCCGTGCCATGCCGGTGCCATGCCGTGCCATGCCGGTGCCATGCCGTGCCATGCCGTGCCATGCCGTGCCATGCCGTGCCATGCGGTGCCATGCCATTCCATGCCATTCCATGCCATTCCATGTCATTCCATGCCATTCCATGCCATTCCATGCCATTCCATGCCATTCCATGCCATTCCATGTCATTCCATGCCATTCCATGTCATTCCATGCCATGCCGGTACCATGCCGTGCCATGCCGTGCCATGCCGTGCCATGCCGGTGCCATGCCGTGCCATGCCGGTGCCATGCCGTGCCATGCCGGTGCCATGCCGTGCCATGCCGGTGCCATGCCGTGCCATGCCGGTGCCATGCCGTGCCATGCCGGTGCCATGCCGTGCCATGCCGGTGCCATGCCGTGCCATGCCGGTGCCATGCCGTGCCATGCCGGTGCCATGCCGTGCCATGCCGGTGCCATGCCGTGCCATGCCGGTGCCATGCCGTGCCATGCCGGTGCCATGCCGTGCCATGCCGGTGCCATGCCGTGCCATGCCGGTGCCATGCCGTGCCATGCCGGTGCCATGCCGTGCCATGCCGGTGCCATGCCGTGCCATGCCGGTGCCATGCCGTGCCATGCCGGTGCCATGCCGTGCCATGCCGGTGCCATGCCGTGCCATGCCGGTGCCATGCCGTGCCATGCCGGTGCCATGCCGTGCCATGCCGGTGCCATGCCGTGCCATGCCGGTGCCATGCCGTGCCATGCCGGTGCCATGCCGTGCCATGCCGGTGCCATGCCGTGCCATGCCGGTGCCATGCCGTGCCATGCCGTGCCATGCGGTGCCATGCCATTCCATGCCATTCCATGCCATTCCATGTCATTCCATGCCATTCCATGCCATTCCATGCCATTCCATGCCATTCCATGCCATTCCATGCCATTCCATGTCATTCCATGCCATTCCATGTCATTCCATGCCATGCCGGTGCCATGCCGTGCCATGCCGTGCCATGCCGTGCCATGCCGGTGCCATGCCGTGCCATGCCGGTGCCATGCCGTGCCATGCCGGTGCCATGCCGTGCCATGCCGGTGCCATGCCGTGCCATGCCGGTGCCATGCCGTGCCATGCCGTGCCATGCCGGTGCCATGCCGGTGCCATGCCGTGCCATGCCGTGCCATGCCGGTGCCATGCGGTGCCATGCCATTCCATGCCGTGCCATGCGGTGCCATGCCATTCCATGCGGTGCCATGCCATTCCATGCCGTGCCATGCGGTGCCATGCCATTCCATGCGGTGCCATGCCATTCCATGCCGTGCCATGCGGTGCCATGCCATTCCATGCGGTGCCATGCCATTCCATGCCGTGCCATGCGGTGCCATGCCATTCCATGCGGTGCCATGCCATTCCATGCGGTGCCATGCCATTCCATGCGGTGCCATGCCATTCCATGCCGTGCCATGCGGTGCCATGCTATTCCATGCGGTGCCATGCCATTCCATGCGGTGCCATGCCATTCCATGCCATTCCATGCCATTCCATGCCATTCCATGCCATTCCATGCCATTCCATGCCATTCCATGCCATTCAATGCCGTGCCATGCCGGTGCCATGCCGTGCCATGCCGGTGCCATGCCGTGCCATGCCGGTGCCATGCCGTGCCATGCCGGTGCCATGCCGTGCCATGCCGGTGCCATGCCGTGCCATGCCGGTGCCATGCCGTGCCATGCCGGTGCCATGCCGTGCCATGCCGTGCCATGCCGGGCCATGCCATTCCATGCCATTCCATGCCAGTCCATGCCAGTCCATGCCATTCCATGCCATTCCATGCCACTCAATGCGGTGCCATGCCGTGCCATGCCGTGCCATTCCATGCCAGTCCATGCCAGTCCATGCCATTCCATGCCATTCCATGCCACTCAATGCGGTGCCATGCCGTGCCATGCCGTGCCATTCCGTGCCATTCAATGCCATTCCATGCCATTCAATGCCGTGCCATGCCGTGCCATGCCGGTGCCATGCCGTGCCATGCCGGTGCCATGCCGTGCCATGCCGGTGCCATGCCGTGCCATGCCGGTGCCATGCCGTGCCATGCCGGTGCCATGCCGTGCCATGCCGTGCCATGCCATTCCATGTCATTCCATGCCATTCCATGTCATTCCATGCCATTCCATGCCATTCCATGCCATTCCATACCATTCCATGCCATTCCATGCCATTCCATGCCATTCCATGCCATTCCATGCCATTCCATGCCATTCCATGCCATTCCATGCCATTCCATGCCATTCCATGCCATTCCATGCCATTCCATGCCATTCCATGCCATTCCATGCCATTCCATGCCATTCCATGCCATTCCATGCCATTCCATGCCATTCCATGCCATTCCATGCCATTCCATGCCATTCCATGCCATTCCATGCCATTCCATGCCATTCCATGCCATTCCATGCCATTCCATGCCATTCCATGCCATTCCATGCCATTCCATGCCATTCCATGCCATTCCATGCCATTCCATGCCATTCCATGCCATTCCATGCCATTCCATGCCATTCCATGCCATTCCATGCCATTCCATGCCATTCCATGCCATTCCATGCCATTCCATGCCATTCCATGCCATTCCATGCCATTCCATGCCGGTGCCATGCCGTGCCATGCCGGTGCCATGCCGTGCCATGCCGGTGCCATGCCGTGCCATGCCGGTGCCATGCCGTGCCATGCCGGTGCCATGCCGTGCCATGCCGGTGCCATGCCGTGCCATGCCGGTGCCATGCCGTGCCATGCCGGTGCCATGCCGTGCCATGCCGGTGCCATGCCGTGCCATGCGGTGCCATGCCATTCCATGCCATTCCATGCCATTCCATGCCATTCCATGCCATTCCATGTCATTCCATGCCATTCCATGCCATTCCATGTCATTCCATGCCATTCCATGTCATTCCATGCCATGCCGTGCCATGCCGTGCCATGCCGGTGCCATGCCGTGCCATGCCGGTGCCATGCCGTGCCATGCCGGTGCCATGCCGTGCCATGCCGGTGCCATGCCGTGCCATGCCGTGCCATACCGTGCCATGCCGGTGCCATGCCGTGCCATGCCGGTGCCATGCCGTGCCATGCCGGTGCCATGCCGGTGCCATGCCGGTGCCATGCCGTGCCATGCCGGTGCCATGCCGTGCCATGCCGGTGCCATGCCGTGCCATGCCGGTGCCATGCCGTGCCATGCCGGTGCCATGCCGTGCCATGCCGGTGCCATGCCGTGCCATGCCGGTGCCATGCCGTGCCATGCCGGTGCCATGCCGTGCCATGCCGGTGCCATGCCGTGCCATGCCGGTGCCATGCCGTGCCATGCCGGTGCCATGCCGTGCCATGCCGGTGCCATGCCGTGCCATGCCGGTGCCATGCCGTGCCATGCCGGTGCCATGCCGTGCCATGCCGGTGCCATGCCGTGCCATGCCGGTGCCATGCCGTGCCATGCCGTGCCATGCGGTGCCATGCCATTCCATGCCATTCCATGCCATTCCATGCCATTCCATGCCATTCCATGCCATTCCATGCCATTCCATGCCATTCCATGCCATTCCATGCCATTCAATGCCGTGCCATGCCGGTGCCATGCCGTGCCATGCCGGTGCCATGCCGTGCCATGCCGGTGCCATGCCGTGCCATGCCGGTGCCATGCCGGTGCCATGCCGTGCCATGCCGGTGCCATGCCGTGCCATGCCGGTGCCATGCCGTGCCATGCCGGTGCCATGCCGTGCCATGCCGGTGCCATGCCGTGCCATGCCGGTGCCATGCCGTGCCATGCCGGTGCCATGCCGTGCCATGCCGGTGCCATGTCGTGCCATGCCGGTGCCATGCCGTGCCATGCCGGTGCCATGCCGTGCCATGCCGGTGCCATGCCGTGCCATGCCGGTGCCATGCCGTGCCATGCCGGTGCCATGCCGTGCCATGCCGGTGCCATGCCGTGCCATGCCGGTGCCATGCCGTGCCATGCCGGTGCCATGCCGTGCCATGCCGGTGCCATGCCGTGCCATGCCGGTGCCATGCCGTGCCATGCCGGTGCCATGCCGTGCCATGCCGGTGCCATGCCGTGCCATGCCGGTGCCATGCCGTGCCATGCCATTCCATGCCATTCCATGCCATTCCATGCCATTCCATGCCATTCCATGCCATTCCATGCCATTCCATGCCATTCCATGCCATTCCATGCCATTCCATGCCATTCCATGCCGTGCCATGCCGGTGCCATGCCGTGCCATGCCGGTGCCATGCCGTGCCATGCCGGTGCCATGCCGGTGCCATGCCGGTGCCATGCCGTGCCATGCCGGTGCCATGCCGTGCCATGCCGTGCCATGCGGTGCCATGCCATTCCATGCCATTCCATGCCATTCCATGCCATTCCATGCCATTCCATGCCATTCCATGTCATTCCATGCCATTCCATGCCATTCCATGCCATTCCATGCCATTCCATGCCATTCCATGCCATTCAATGCCGTGCCATGCCGTGGCATGCCGGTGCCATGCCGTGCCATGCCGGTGCCATGCCGTGCCATGCGGTGCCATGCCATTCCATGCCATTCCATGCCATTCCATGCCATTCCATGCCATTCCATGTCATTCCATGCCATTCCATGCCATTCCATGCCATTCCATGCCATTCCATGCCATTCCATGCCATTCCATGCCATTCCATGCCATTCCATGCCATTCCATGCCATTCCATGCCATTCCATGCCATTCCATGCCATTCCATGCCATTCCATGCCATTCCATGCCATTCCATGCCATTCCATGCCATTCCATGCCATTCCATGCCATTCAATGCCGTGCCATGCCGTGCCATGCCGTGCCATGCCGTGCCATGCCGTGCCATGCCGTGCCATGCCGTGCCATGCCGGTGCCATGCCGTGCCATGCCGGTGCCATGCCGTGCCATGCCGTGCCATGCCGGTGCCATGTCGTGCCATGCCGGTGCCATGTCGTGCCATGCCGTGCCATGCCGGTGCCATGCCGTGCCATGCCGGTGCCATGCCGTGCCATGCCGGTGCCATGCCGTGCTATGCCGTGCCATGCCGGTGCCATGCCGTGCCATGCCGGTGCCATGCCGTGCCATGCCGGTGCCATGCCGTGCCATGCCGTGCCATGCCGTGCCATGCCGTGCCATGCCGTGCCATGCCGTGCCATGCCGTGCCATGCGGTGCCATGCCATTCCATGCGGTGCCATGCCATTCCATGCCATTCCATGCCATTCCATGTCATTCCATGCCATTCCATGCCATTCCATGCCATTCCATGCCATTCCATGCCATTCCATGCCATTCCATGCCATTCAATGCCGTGCCATGCCGTGCCATGCCGGTGCCATGCCGTGCCATGCCGGTGCCATGCCGGTGCCATGCCGTGCCATGCCGGTGCCATGCCGTGCCATGCCGGTGCCATGCCGTGCCATGCCGGTGCCATGCCGTGCCATGCCGGTGCCATGCCGTGCCATGCCGTGCCATGCCGGCGCCATGCCGTGCCATGCCGGTGCCATGCCGTGCCATGCCGGTGCCATGCCGTGCCATGCCGGTGCCATGCCGTGCCATGCCGGTGCCATGCCGTGCCATGCCGGTGCCATGCCGTGCCATGCCGGTGCCATGCCGTGCCATGCCGGTGCCATGCCGTGCCATGCCGGTGCCATGCCATTCCATGCCGTGCCATGCCATTCCATGCCATTCCATGCCATTCCATGCCATTCCATGCCATTCCATGCCGTGCCATGCCGGTGCCATGCCGTGCCATGCCGGTGCCATGCCGTGCCATGCCGGTGCCATGCCGTGCCATGCCGGTGCCATGCCGTGCCATGCCGGTGCCATGCCGTGCCATGCCGGTGCCATGCCGTGCCATGCCGTGCCATGCCGTGCCATGCCGTGCCATGCCGTGCCATGCCGTGCCATGCCGTGCCATGCCGGTGCCATGCCGTGCCATGCCGTGCCATGCCGTGCCATGCCGTGCCATGCCGTGCCATGCCGTGCCATGCCGTGCCATGCCGTGCCATGCCGTGCCATGCCGTGCCATGCCGTGCCATGCGGTGCCATGCCATTCCATGCCATTCCATGCCATTCCATGCCATTCCATGTCATTCCATGCCATTCCATGCCATTCCATGCCATTCCATGCCATTCAATGCCGTGCCATGCCGTGCCATGCCGTGCCATGCCGGTGCCATGCCGTGCCATGCCGGTGCCATGCCGTGCCATGCCGGTGCCATGCCGTGCCATGCCGGTGCCATGCCGTGCCATGCCGGTGCCATGCCGTGCCATGCCGGTGCCATGCCGTGCCATGCCGGTGCCATGCCGTGCCATGCCGGTGCCATGCCGTGCCATGCCGGTGCCATGCCGTGCCATGCCGGTGCCATGCCGTGCCATGCCGGTGCCATGCCGTGCCATGCCGTGCCATGCCGTGCCATGCGGTGCCATGCCATTCCATGCCATTCCATGTCATTCCATGCCATTCCATGCCATTCCATGCCATTCCATGCCATTCCATGCCATTCCATGCCATTCCATGCCATTCCATGCCATTCCATGCCATTCCATGCCATTCCATGCCATTCCATGCCATTCCATGCCATTCCATGCCATTCCATGCCATTCCATGCCATTCCATGCCATTCCATGCCGTGCCATGCCGGTGCCATGCCGTGCCATGCCGGTGCCATGCCGTGCCATGCCGGTGCCATGCCGTGCCATGCCGGTGCCATGCCGTGCCATGCCGGTGCCATGCCGTGCCATGCCGGTGCCATGCCGTGCCATGCCGGTGCCATGCCGTGCCATGCCGGTGCCATGCCGGTGCCATGCCGGTGCCATGCCGGTGCCATGCCGGTGCCATGCCGTGCCATGCCGTGCCATGCCGGTGCCATGCCGTGCCATGCCGGTGCCATGCCGTGCCATGCCGGTGCCATGCCGGTGCCATGCCATTCCATGCCATTCCATGCCATTCCATGCCATTCCATGCCATTCCATGCCATTCCATGCCATTCCATGCCATTCCATGCCATTCCATGCCATTCCATGCCATTCCATGCCATTCCATGCCATTCCATGCCATTCCATGCCATTCCATGCCATTCCATGCCATTCCATGCCATTCCATGCCATTCCATGCCATTCCATGCCATTCCATGCCATTCCATGCCATTCCATGCCATTCCATGCCATTCCATGCCATTCCATGCCATTCCATGCCATTCCATGCCATTCCATGCCATTCCATGCCATTCCATGCCATTCCATGCCATTCCATGCCATTCCATGCCGTGCCATGCCATTCCATGCCGTGCCATGCCGGTGCCATGCCGTGCCATGCCGGTGCCATGCCGTGCCATGCCGGTGCCATGCCGTGCAATGCCGGTGCCATGCCGTGCCATGCCGGTGCCATGCCGTGCCATGCCGGTGCCATGCCGTGCCATGCCGGTGCCATGCCGTGCCATGCCGGTGCCATGCCGTGCCATGCCGTGCCATGCCATTCCATGTCATTCCATGCCATTCCATGCCATTCCATGCCATTCCATGCCATTCCATGCCATTCCATGCCATTCCATGCCATTCCATGCCATTCCATGCCATTCCATGCCATTCCATGCCATTCCATGCCATTCCATGCCATTCCATGCCATTCCATGCCATTCCATGCCATTCCATGCCATTCCATGCCATTCCATGCCATTCCATGCCATTCCATGCCATTCCATGCCATTCCATGCCATTCCATGCCATTCCATGCCATTCCATGCCATTCCATGCCATTCCATGCCATTCCATGCCATTCCATGCCATTCCATGCCATTCCATGCCATTCCATGCCGTGCCATGCCATTCCATGCCGTGCCATGCCATTCCATGCCGTGCCATGCCGGTGCCATACCGTGCCATGCCGGTGCCATACCGTGCCATGCCGGTGCCATGCCGTGCCATGCCGGTGCCATGCCGTGCCATGCCGGTGCCATGCCGTGCCATGCCGGTGCCATGCCGTGCCATGCCGGTGCCATGCCGTGCCATGCCGGTGCCATGCCGTGCCATGCCGGTGCCATGCCGTGCCATGCCGGTGCCATGCCGTGCCATGCCGGTGCCATGCCGTGCCATGCCGGTGCCATGCCGTGCCATGCCGGTGCCATGCCGTGCCATGCCGGTGCCATGCCGTGCCATGCCGTGCCATGCCGTGCCATGCCATTCCATGCCATTCCATGCCATTCCATGTCATTCCATGCCATTCCATGCCATTCCATGCCATTCCATGCCATTCCATGCCATTCCATGTCATTCCATGCCATTCCATGTCATTCCATGCCATGCCGGTACCATGCCGTGCCATGCCGTGCCATGCCGTGCCATGCCGGTGCCATGCCGTGCCATGCCGGTGCCATGCCGTGCCATGCCGGTGCCATGCCGTGCCATGCCGGTGCCATGCCGTGCCATGCCGGTGCCATGCCGTGCCATGCCGGTGCCATGCCGTGCCATGCCGGTGCCATGCCGTGCCATGCCGGTGCCATGCCGTGCCATGCCGGTGCCATGCCGTGCCATGCCGGTGCCATGCCGTGCCATGCCGGTGCCATGCCGTGCCATGCCGGTGCCATGCCGTGCCATGCCGGTGCCATGCCGTGCCATGCCGGTGCCATGCCGTGCCATGCCGGTGCCATGCCGTGCCATGCCGGTGCCATGCCGTGCCATGCCGGTGCCATGCCGTGCCATGCCGGTGCCATGCCGTGCCATGCCGGTGCCATGCCGTGCCATGCCGGTGCCATGCCGTGCCATGCCGGTGCCATGCCGTGCCATGCCGGTGCCATGCCGTGCCATGCCGGTGCCATGCCGTGCCATGCCGGTGCCATGCCGTGCCATGCCATTCCATGCCATTCCATGCCATTCCATGCCATTCCATGCCATTCCATGCCATTCCATGCCATTCCATGCCATTCCATGCCATTCCATGCCATTCCATGCCATTCCATGCCATTCCATGCCATTCCATGCCATTCCATGCCATTCCATGCCATTCCATGCCATTCCATGCCATTCCATGCCATTCCATGCCATTCCATGCCATTCCATGCCATTCCATGCCATTCCATGCCATTCCATGCCATTCCATGCCATTCCATGCCATTCCATGCCATTCCATGCCATTCCATGCCATTCCATGCCATTCCATGCCATTCCATGCCATTCCATGCCATTCCATGCCATTCCATGCCATTCCATGCCATTCCATGCCATTCCATGCCATTCCATGCCATTCCATGCCATTCCATGCCATTCCATGCCATTCCATGCCGTGCCATGCCATTCCATGCCGTGCCATGCCGGTGCCATACCGTGCCATGCCGGTGCCATACCGTGCCATGCCGGTGCCATGCCGTGCCATGCCGGTGCCATGCCGTGCCATGCCGGTGCCATGCCGTGCCATGCCGGTGCCATGCCGTGCCATGCCGGTGCCATGCCGTGCCATGCCGGTGCCATGCCGTGCCATGCCGGTGCCATGCCGTGCCATGCCGGTGCCATGCCGTGCCATGCCGGTGCCATGCCGTGCCATGCCGGTGCCATGCCGTGCCATGCCGTGCCATGCCGTGCCATGCCGTGCCATGCGGTGCCATGCCATTCCATGCCATTCCATGCCATTCCATGTCATTCCATGCCATTCCATGCCATTCCATGCCATTCCATGCCATTCCATGCCATTCCATGCCATTCCATGTCATTCCATGCCATTCCATGTCATTCCATGCCATGCCGGTACCATGCCGTGCCATGCCGTGCCATGCCGTGCCATGCCGGTGCCATGCCGTGCCATGCCGGTGCCATGCCGTGCCATGCCGGTGCCATGCCGTGCCATGCCGGTGCCATGCCGTGCCATGCCGGTGCCATGCCGTGCCATGCCGGTGCCATGCCGTGCCATGCCGGTGCCATGCCGTGCCATGCCGGTGCCATGCCGTGCCATGCCGGTGCCATGCCGTGCCATGCCGGTGCCATGCCGTGCCATGCCGGTGCCATGCCGTGCCATGCCGGTGCCATGCCGTGCCATGCCGGTGCCATGCCGTGCCATGCCGGTGCCATGCCGTGCCATGCCGGTGCCATGCCGTGCCATGCCGGTGCCATGCCGTGCCATGCCGGTGCCATGCCGTGCCATGCCGGTGCCATGCCGTGCCATGCCGGTGCCATGCCGTGCCATGCCGGTGCCATGCCGTGCCATGCCGGTGCCATGCCGTGCCATGCCGGTGCCATGCCGTGCCATGCCGGTGCCATGCCGTGCCATGCCGTGCCATGCGGTGCCATGCCATTCCATGCCATTCCATGCCATTCCATGTCATTCCATGCCATTCCATGCCATTCCATGCCATTCCATGCCATTCCATGCCATTCCATGCCATTCCATGTCATTCCATGCCATTCCATGTCATTCCATGCCATGCCGGTGCCATGCCGTGCCATGCCGTGCCATGCCGTGCCATGCCGGTGCCATGCCGTGCCATGCCGGTGCCATGCCGTGCCATGCCGGTGCCATGCCGTGCCATGCCGGTGCCATGCCGTGCCATGCCGGTGCCATGCCGTGCCATGCCGGTGCCATGCCGTGCCATGCCGGTGCCATGCCGGTGCCATGCCGTGCCATGCCGTGCCATGCCGGTGCCATGCGGTGCCATGCCATTCCATGCCGTGCCATGCGGTGCCATGCCATTCCATGCGGTGCCATGCCATTCCATGCCGTGCCATGCGGTGCCATGCCATTCCATGCGGTGCCATGCCATTCCATGCGGTGCCATGCCATTCCATGCCGTGCCATGCGGTGCCATGCCATTCCATGCGGTGCCATGCCATTCCATGCCGTGCCATGCGGTGCCATGCCATTCCATGCGGTGCCATGCCATTCCATGCGGTGCCATGCCATTCCATGCGGTGCCATGCCATTCCATGCCGTGCCATGCGGTGCCATGCTATTCCATGCGGTGCCATGCCATTCCATGCGGTGCCATGCCATTCCATGCCATTCCATGCCATTCCATGCCATTCCATGCCATTCCATGCCATTCCATGCCATTCCATGCCATTCAATGCCGTGCCATGCCGGTGCCATGCCGTGCCATGCCGGTGCCATGCCGTGCCATGCCGGTGCCATGCCGTGCCATGCCGGTGCCATGCCGTGCCATGCCGGTGCCATGCCGTGCCATGCCGGTGCCATGCCGTGCCATGCCGGTGCCATGCCGTGCCATGCCGTGCCATGCCGGGCCATGCCATTCCATGCCATTCCATGCCAGTCCATGCCAGTCCATGCCATTCCATGCCATTCCATGCCACTCAATGCGGTGCCATGCCGTGCCATGCCGTGCCATTCCATGCCAGTCCATGCCAGTCCATGCCATTCCATGCCATTCCATGCCACTCAATGCGGTGCCATGCCGTGCCATGCCGTGCCATTCCGTGCCATTCAATGCCATTCCATGCCATTCAATGCCGTGCCATGCCGTGCCATGCCGGTGCCATGCCGTGCCATGCCGGTGCCATGCCGTGCCATGCCGGTGCCATGCCGTGCCATGCCGGTGCCATGCCGTGCCATGCCGGTGCCATGCCGTGCCATGCCGTGCCATGCCATTCCATGTCATTCCATGCCATTCCATGTCATTCCATGCCATTCCATGCCATTCCATGCCATTCCATACCATTCCATGCCATTCCATGCCATTCCATGCCATTCCATGCCATTCCATGCCATTCCATGCCATTCCATGCCATTCCATGCCATTCCATGCCATTCCATGCCATTCCATGCCATTCCATGCCATTCCATGCCATTCCATGCCATTCCATGCCATTCCATGCCATTCCATGCCATTCCATGCCATTCCATGCCATTCCATGCCATTCCATGCCATTCCATGCCATTCCATGCCATTCCATGCCATTCCATGCCATTCCATGCCATTCCATGCCATTCCATGCCATTCCATGCCATTCCATGCCATTCCATGCCATTCCATGCCATTCCATGCCATTCCATGCCATTCCATGCCATTCCATGCCATTCCATGCCATTCCATGCCATTCCATGCCGGTGCCATGCCGTGCCATGCCGGTGCCATGCCGTGCCATGCCGGTGCCATGCCGTGCCATGCCGGTGCCATGCCGTGCCATGCCGGTGCCATGCCGTGCCATGCCGGTGCCATGCCGTGCCATGCCGGTGCCATGCCGTGCCATGCCGGTGCCATGCCGTGCCATGCCGGTGCCATGCCGTGCCATGCGGTGCCATGCCATTCCATGCCATTCCATGCCATTCCATGCCATTCCATGCCATTCCATGTCATTCCATGCCATTCCATGCCATTCCATGTCATTCCATGCCATTCCATGTCATTCCATGCCATGCCGTGCCATGCCGTGCCATGCCGGTGCCATGCCGTGCCATGCCGGTGCCATGCCGTGCCATGCCGGTGCCATGCCGTGCCATGCCGGTGCCATGCCGTGCCATGCCGGTGCCATGCCGTGCCATGCCGTGCCATACCGTGCCATGCCGGTGCCATGCCGTGCCATGCCGGTGCCATGCCGTGCCATGCCGGTGCCATGCCGGTGCCATGCCGTGCCATGCCGGTGCCATGCCGTGCCATGCCGGTGCCATGCCGTGCCATGCCGGTGCCATGCCGTGCCATGCCGGTGCCATGCCGTGCCATGCCGGTGCCATGCCGTGCCATGCCGGTGCCATGCCGTGCCATGCCGGTGCCATGCCGTGCCATGCCGGTGCCATGCCGTGCCATGCCGGTGCCATGCCGTGCCATGCCGGTGCCATGCCGTGCCATGCCGGTGCCATGCCGTGCCATGCCGGTGCCATGCCGTGCCATGCCGGTGCCATGCCGTGCCATGCCGGTGCCATGCCGTGCCATGCCGTGCCATGCGGTGCCATGCCATTCCATGCCATTCCATGCCATTCCATGCCATTCCATGCCATTCCATGCCATTCCATGCCATTCCATGCCATTCCATGCCATTCCATGCCATTCCATGCCATTCCATGCCATTCCATGCCATTCAATGCCGTGCCATGCCGATGCCATGCCGTGCCATGCCGGTGCCATGCCGTGCCATGCCGGTGCCATGCCGTGCCATGCCGGTGCCATGCCGGTGCCATGCCGTGCCATGCCGGTGCCATGCCGTGCCATGCCGGTGCCATGCCGTGCCATGCCGGTGCCATGCCGTGCCATGCCGGTGCCATGCCGTGCCATGCCGGTGCCATGCCGTGCCATGCCGGTGCCATGTCGTGCCATGCCGGTGCCATGCCGTGCCATGCCGGTGCCATGCCGTGCCATGCCGGTGCCATGCCGTGCCATGCCGGTGCCATGCCGTGCCATGCCGGTGCCATGCCGTGCCATGCCGGTGCCATGCCGTGCCATGCCGGTGCCATGCCGTGCCATGCCGGTGCCATGCCGTGCCATGCCGGTGCCATGCCGTGCCATGCCGGTGCCATGCCGTGCCATGCCGGTGCCATGCCGTGCCATGCCGGTGCCATGCCGTGCCATGCCGGTGCCATGCCGTGCCATGCCATTCCATGCCATTCCATGCCATTCCATGCCATTCCATGCCATTCCATGCCATTCCATGCCATTCCATGCCATTCCATGCCATTCCATGCCATTCCATGCCATTCCATGCCATTCCATGCCATTCCATGCCATTCCATGCCATTCCATGCCATTCCATGCCATTCCATGCCATTCCATGCCATTCCATGCCATTCCATGCCATTCCATGCCATTCCATGCCATTCCATGCCATTCCATGCCATTCCATGCCATTCCATGCCATTCCATGCCATTCCATGCCATTCCATGCCATTCCATGCCATTCCATGCCATTCCATGCCATTCCATGCCATTCCATGCCATTCCATGCCATTCCATGCCATTCCATGCCATTCCATGCCATTCCATGCCATTCCATGCCATTCCATGCCATTCCATGCCATTCCATGCCATTCCATGCCATTCCATGCCATTCCATGCCGTGCCATGCCATTCCATGCCGTGCCATGCCGGTGCCATACCGTGCCATGCCGGTGCCATACCGTGCCATGCCGGTGCCATGCCGTGCCATGCCGGTGCCATGCCGTGCCATGCCGGTGCCATGCCGTGCCATGCCGGTGCCATGCCGTGCCATGCCGGTGCCATGCCGTGCCATGCCGGTGCCATGCCGTGCCATGCCGGTGCCATGCCGTGCCATGCCGGTGCCATGCCGTGCCATGCCGGTGCCATGCCGTGCCATGCCGGTGCCATGCCGTGCCATGCCGGTGCCATGCCGTGCCATGCCGTGCCATGCCGTGCCATGCCGTGCCATGCGGTGCCATGCCATTCCATGCCATTCCATGCCATTCCATGTCATTCCATGCCATTCCATGCCATTCCATGCCATTCCATGCCATTCCATGCCATTCCATGTCATTCCATGCCATTCCATGTCATTCCATGCCATGCCGGTACCATGCCGTGCCATGCCGTGCCATGCCGTGCCATGCCGGTGCCATGCCGTGCCATGCCGGTGCCATGCCGTGCCATGCCGGTGCCATGCCGTGCCATGCCGGTGCCATGCCGTGCCATGCCGGTGCCATGCCGTGCCATGCCGGTGCCATGCCGTGCCATGCCGGTGCCATGCCGTGCCATGCCGGTGCCATGCCGTGCCATGCCGGTGCCATGCCGTGCCATGCCGGTGCCATGCCGTGCCATGCCGGTGCCATGCCGTGCCATGCCGGTGCCATGCCGTGCCATGCCGGTGCCATGCCGTGCCATGCCGGTGCCATGCCGTGCCATGCCGGTGCCATGCCGTGCCATGCCGGTGCCATGCCGTGCCATGCCGGTGCCATGCCGTGCCATGCCGGTGCCATGCCGTGCCATGCCGGTGCCATGCCGTGCCATGCCGGTGCCATGCCGTGCCATGCCGGTGCCATGCCGTGCCATGCCGGTGCCATGCCGTGCCATGCCGGTGCCATGCCGTGCCATGCCGGTGCCATGCCGTGCCATGCCGGTGCCATGCCGTGCCATGCCGGTGCCATGCCGTGCCATGCCGTGCCATGCGGTGCCATGCCATTCCATGCCATTCCATGCCATTCCATGTCATTCCATGCCATTCCATGCCATTCCATGCCATTCCATGCCATTCCATGCCATTCCATGCCATTCCATGTCATTCCATGCCATTCCATGTCATTCCATGCCATGCCGGTGCCATGCCGTGCCATGCCGTGCCATGCCGTGCCATGCCGGTGCCATGCCGTGCCATGCCGGTGCCATGCCGTGCCATGCCGGTGCCATGCCGTGCCATGCCGGTGCCATGCCGTGCCATGCCGGTGCCATGCCGTGCCATGCCGTGCCATGCCGGTGCCATGCCGGTGCCATGCCGTGCCATGCCGTGCCATGCCGGTGCCATGCGGTGCCATGCCATTCCATGCCGTGCCATGCGGTGCCATGCCATTCCATGCGGTGCCATGCCATTCCATGCCGTGCCATGCGGTGCCATGCCATTCCATGCGGTGCCATGCCATTCCATGCCGTGCCATGCGGTGCCATGCCATTCCATGCGGTGCCATGCCATTCCATGCCGTGCCATGCGGTGCCATGCCATTCCATGCGGTGCCATGCCATTCCATGCGGTGCCATGCCATTCCATGCGGTGCCATGCCATTCCATGCCGTGCCATGCGGTGCCATGCTATTCCATGCGGTGCCATGCCATTCCATGCGGTGCCATGCCATTCCATGCCATTCCATGCCATTCCATGCCATTCCATGCCATTCCATGCCATTCCATGCCATTCCATGCCATTCAATGCCGTGCCATGCCGGTGCCATGCCGTGCCATGCCGGTGCCATGCCGTGCCATGCCGGTGCCATGCCGTGCCATGCCGGTGCCATGCCGTGCCATGCCGGTGCCATGCCGTGCCATGCCGGTGCCATGCCGTGCCATGCCGGTGCCATGCCGTGCCATGCCGTGCCATGCCGGGCCATGCCATTCCATGCCATTCCATGCCAGTCCATGCCAGTCCATGCCATTCCATGCCATTCCATGCCACTCAATGCGGTGCCATGCCGTGCCATGCCGTGCCATTCCATGCCAGTCCATGCCAGTCCATGCCATTCCATGCCATTCCATGCCACTCAATGCGGTGCCATGCCGTGCCATGCCGTGCCATTCCGTGCCATTCAATGCCATTCCATGCCATTCAATGCCGTGCCATGCCGTGCCATGCCGGTGCCATGCCGTGCCATGCCGGTGCCATGCCGTGCCATGCCGGTGCCATGCCGTGCCATGCCGGTGCCATGCCGTGCCATGCCGGTGCCATGCCGTGCCATGCCGTGCCATGCCATTCCATGTCATTCCATGCCATTCCATGTCATTCCATGCCATTCCATGCCATTCCATGCCATTCCATACCATTCCATGCCATTCCATGCCATTCCATGCCATTCCATGCCATTCCATGCCATTCCATGCCATTCCATGCCATTCCATGCCATTCCATGCCATTCCATGCCATTCCATGCCATTCCATGCCATTCCATGCCATTCCATGCCATTCCATGCCATTCCATGCCATTCCATGCCATTCCATGCCATTCCATGCCATTCCATGCCATTCCATGCCATTCCATGCCATTCCATGCCATTCCATGCCATTCCATGCCATTCCATGCCATTCCATGCCATTCCATGCCATTCCATGCCATTCCATGCCATTCCATGCCATTCCATGCCATTCCATGCCATTCCATGCCATTCCATGCCATTCCATGCCATTCCATGCCATTCCATGCCATTCCATGCCATTCCATGCCATTCCATGCCATTCCATGCCATTCCATGCCGGTGCCATGCCGTGCCATGCCGGTGCCATGCCGTGCCATGCCGGTGCCATGCCGTGCCATGCCGGTGCCATGCCGTGCCATGCCGGTGCCATGCCGTGCCATGCCGGTGCCATGCCGTGCCATGCCGGTGCCATGCCGTGCCATGCCGGTGCCATGCCGTGCCATGCCGGTGCCATGCCGTGCCATGCGGTGCCATGCCATTCCATGCCATTCCATGCCATTCCATGCCATTCCATGCCATTCCATGTCATTCCATGCCATTCCATGCCATTCCATGTCATTCCATGCCATTCCATGTCATTCCATGCCATGCCGTGCCATGCCGTGCCATGCCGGTGCCATGCCGTGCCATGCCGGTGCCATGCCGTGCCATGCCGGTGCCATGCCGTGCCATGCCGGTGCCATGCCGTGCCATGCCGTGCCATACCGTGCCATGCCGGTGCCATGCCGTGCCATGCCGGTGCCATGCCGTGCCATGCCGGTGCCATGCCGGTGCCATGCCGGTGCCATGCCGTGCCATGCCGGTGCCATGCCGTGCCATGCCGGTGCCATGCCGTGCCATGCCGGTGCCATGCCGTGCCATGCCGGTGCCATGCCGTGCCATGCCGGTGCCATGCCGTGCCATGCCGGTGCCATGCCGTGCCATGCCGGTGCCATGCCGTGCCATGCCGGTGCCATGCCGTGCCATGCCGGTGCCATGCCGTGCCATGCCGGTGCCATGCCGTGCCATGCCGGTGCCATGCCGTGCCATGCCGGTGCCATGCCGTGCCATGCCGGTGCCATGCCGTGCCATGCCGTGCCATGCGGTGCCATGCCATTCCATGCCATTCCATGCCATTCCATGCCATTCCATGCCATTCCATGCCATTCCATGCCATTCCATGCCATTCCATGCCATTCCATGCCATTCAATGCCGTGCCATGCCGGTGCCATGCCGTGCCATGCCGGTGCCATGCCGTGCCATGCCGGTGCCATGCCGGTGCCATGCCGGTGCCATGCCGGTGCCATGCCGTGCCATGCCGGTGCCATGCCGTGCCATGCCGGTGCCATGCCGTGCCATGCCGGTGCCATGCCGTGCCATGCCGGTGCCATGCCGTGCCATGCCGGTGCCATGCCGTGCCATGCCGGTGCCATGCCGTGCCATGCCGGTGCCATGTCGTGCCATGCCGGTGCCATGCCGTGCCATGCCGGTGCCATGCCGTGCCATGCCGGTGCCATGCCGTGCCATGCCGGTGCCATGCCGTGCCATGCCGGTGCCATGCCGTGCCATGCCGGTGCCATGCCGTGCCATGCCGGTGCCATGCCGTGCCATGCCGGTGCCATGCCGTGCCATGCCGGTGCCATGCCGTGCCATGCCGGTGCCATGCCGTGCCATGCCGGTGCCATGCCGTGCCATGCCGGTGCCATGCCGTGCCATGCCATTCCATGCCATTCCATGCCATTCCATGCCATTCCATGCCATTCCATGCCATTCCATGCCATTCCATGCCATTCCATGCCATTCCATGCCATTCCATGCCATTCCATGCCGTGCCATGCCGGTGCCATGCCGTGCCATGCCGGTGCCATGCCGTGCCATGCCGGTGCCATGCCGGTGCCATGCCGGTGCCATGCCGTGCCATGCCGGTGCCATGCCGTGCCATGCCGTGCCATGCGGTGCCATGCCATTCCATGCCATTCCATGCCATTCCATGCCATTCCATGCCATTCCATGCCATTCCATGTCATTCCATGCCATTCCATGCCATTCCATGCCATTCCATGCCATTCCATGCCATTCCATGCCATTCAATGCCGTGCCATGCCGTGGCATGCCGGTGCCATGCCGTGCCATGCCGGTGCCATGCCGTGCCATGCGGTGCCATGCCATTCCATGCCATTCCATGCCATTCCATGCCATTCCATGCCATTCCATGTCATTCCATGCCATTCCATGCCATTCCATGCCATTCCATGCCATTCCATGCCATTCCATGCCATTCCATGCCATTCCATGCCATTCCATGCCATTCCATGCCATTCCATGCCATTCCATGCCATTCCATGCCATTCCATGCCATTCCATGCCATTCCATGCCATTCCATGCCATTCCATGCCATTCCATGCCATTCCATGCCATTCAATGCCGTGCCATGCCGTGCCATGCCGTGCCATGCCGTGCCATGCCGTGCCATGCCGTGCCATGCCGTGCCATGCCGGTGCCATGCCGTGCCATGCCGGTGCCATGCCGTGCCATGCCGTGCCATGCCGGTGCCATGTCGTGCCATGCCGGTGCCATGTCGTGCCATGCCGTGCCATGCCGGTGCCATGCCGTGCCATGCCGGTGCCATGCCGTGCCATGCCGGTGCCATGCCGTGCTATGCCGTGCCATGCCGGTGCCATGCCGTGCCATGCCGGTGCCATGCCGTGCCATGCCGGTGCCATGCCGTGCCATGCCGTGCCATGCCGTGCCATGCCGTGCCATGCCGTGCCATGCCGTGCCATGCCGTGCCATGCGGTGCCATGCCATTCCATGCGGTGCCATGCCATTCCATGCCATTCCATGCCATTCCATGTCATTCCATGCCATTCCATGCCATTCCATGCCATTCCATGCCATTCCATGCCATTCCATGCCATTCCATGCCATTCAATGCCGTGCCATGCCGTGCCATGCCGGTGCCATGCCGTGCCATGCCGGTGCCATGCCGGTGCCATGCCGTGCCATGCCGGTGCCATGCCGTGCCATGCCGGTGCCATGCCGTGCCATGCCGGTGCCATGCCGTGCCATGCCGGTGCCATGCCGTGCCATGCCGTGCCATGCCGGCGCCATGCCGTGCCATGCCGGTGCCATGCCGTGCCATGCCGGTGCCATGCCGTGCCATGCCGGTGCCATGCCGTGCCATGCCGGTGCCATGCCGTGCCATGCCGGTGCCATGCCGTGCCATGCCGGTGCCATGCCGTGCCATGCCGGTGCCATGCCGTGCCATGCCGGTGCCATGCCATTCCATGCCGTGCCATGCCATTCCATGCCATTCCATGCCATTCCATGCCATTCCATGCCATTCCATGCCGTGCCATGCCGGTGCCATGCCGTGCCATGCCGGTGCCATGCCGTGCCATGCCGGTGCCATGCCGTGCCATGCCGGTGCCATGCCGTGCCATGCCGGTGCCATGCCGTGCCATGCCGTGCCATGCCGTGCCATGCCGTGCCATGCCGTGCCATGCCGTGCCATGCCGTGCCATGCCGGTGCCATGCCGTGCCATGCCGTGCCATGCCGTGCCATGCCGTGCCATGCCGTGCCATGCCGTGCCATGCCGTGCCATGCCGTGCCATGCCGTGCCATGCCGTGCCATGCCGTGCCATGCGGTGCCATGCCATTCCATGCCATTCCATGCCATTCCATGCCATTCCATGTCATTCCATGCCATTCCATGCCATTCCATGCCATTCCATGCCATTCAATGCCGTGCCATGCCGTGCCATGCCGTGCCATGCCGGTGCCATGCCGTGCCATGCCGGTGCCATGCCGTGCCATGCCGGTGCCATGCCGTGCCATGCCGGTGCCATGCCGTGCCATGCCGGTGCCATGCCGTGCCATGCCGGTGCCATGCCGTGCCATGCCGGTGCCATGCCGTGCCATGCCGGTGCCATGCCGTGCCATGCCGGTGCCATGCCGTGCCATGCCGGTGCCATGCCGTGCCATGCCGGTGCCATGCCGTGCCATGCCGTGCCATGCCGTGCCATGCGGTGCCATGCCATTCCATGCCATTCCATGTCATTCCATGCCATTCCATGCCATTCCATGCCATTCCATGCCATTCCATGCCATTCCATGCCATTCCATGCCATTCCATGCCATTCCATGCCATTCCATGCCATTCCATGCCATTCCATGCCATTCCATGCCATTCCATGCCATTCCATGCCATTCCATGCCATTCCATGCCATTCCATGCCGTGCCATGCCGGTGCCATGCCGTGCCATGCCGGTGCCATGCCGTGCCATGCCGGTGCCATGCCGTGCCATGCCGGTGCCATGCCGTGCCATGCCGGTGCCATGCCGTGCCATGCCGGTGCCATGCCGTGCCATGCCGGTGCCATGCCGTGCCATGCCGGTGCCATGCCGGTGCCATGCCGGTGCCATGCCGGTGCCATGCCGGTGCCATGCCGTGCCATGCCGTGCCATGCCGGTGCCATGCCGTGCCATGCCGGTGCCATGCCGTGCCATGCCGGTGCCATGCCGGTGCCATGCCATTCCATGCCATTCCATGCCATTCCATGCCATTCCATGCCATTCCATGCCATTCCATGCCATTCCATGCCATTCCATGCCATTCCATGCCATTCCATGCCATTCCATGCCATTCCATGCCATTCCATGCCATTCCATGCCATTCCATGCCATTCCATGCCATTCCATGCCATTCCATGCCATTCCATGCCATTCCATGCCATTCCATGCCATTCCATGCCATTCCATGCCATTCCATGCCATTCCATGCCATTCCATGCCATTCCATGCCATTCCATGCCATTCCATGCCATTCCATGCCATTCCATGCCATTCCATGCCATTCCATGCCATTCCATGCCATTCCATGCCGTGCCATGCCATTCCATGCCGTGCCATGCCGGTGCCATGCCGTGCCATGCCGGTGCCATGCCGTGCCATGCCGGTGCCATGCCGTGCAATGCCGGTGCCATGCCGTGCCATGCCGGTGCCATGCCGTGCCATGCCGGTGCCATGCCGTGCCATGCCGGTGCCATGCCGTGCCATGCCGGTGCCATGCCGTGCCATGCCGTGCCATGCCATTCCATGTCATTCCATGCCATTCCATGCCATTCCATGCCATTCCATGCCATTCCATGCCATTCCATGCCATTCCATGCCATTCCATGCCATTCCATGCCATTCCATGCCATTCCATGCCATTCCATGCCATTCCATGCCATTCCATGCCATTCCATGCCATTCCATGCCATTCCATGCCATTCCATGCCATTCCATGCCATTCCATGCCATTCCATGCCATTCCATGCCATTCCATGCCATTCCATGCCATTCCATGCCATTCCATGCCATTCCATGCCATTCCATGCCATTCCATGCCATTCCATGCCATTCCATGCCATTCCATGCCATTCCATGCCATTCCATGCCGTGCCATGCCATTCCATGCCGTGCCATGCCATTCCATGCCGTGCCATGCCGGTGCCATACCGTGCCATGCCGGTGCCATACCGTGCCATGCCGGTGCCATGCCGTGCCATGCCGGTGCCATGCCGTGCCATGCCGGTGCCATGCCGTGCCATGCCGGTGCCATGCCGTGCCATGCCGGTGCCATGCCGTGCCATGCCGGTGCCATGCCGTGCCATGCCGGTGCCATGCCGTGCCATGCCGGTGCCATGCCGTGCCATGCCGGTGCCATGCCGTGCCATGCCGGTGCCATGCCGTGCCATGCCGGTGCCATGCCGTGCCATGCCGGTGCCATGCCGTGCCATGCCGTGCCATGCCGTGCCATGCCATTCCATGCCATTCCATGCCATTCCATGTCATTCCATGCCATTCCATGCCATTCCATGCCATTCCATGCCATTCCATGCCATTCCATGTCATTCCATGCCATTCCATGTCATTCCATGCCATGCCGGTACCATGCCGTGCCATGCCGTGCCATGCCGTGCCATGCCGGTGCCATGCCGTGCCATGCCGGTGCCATGCCGTGCCATGCCGGTGCCATGCCGTGCCATGCCGGTGCCATGCCGTGCCATGCCGGTGCCATGCCGTGCCATGCCGGTGCCATGCCGTGCCATGCCGGTGCCATGCCGTGCCATGCCGGTGCCATGCCGTGCCATGCCGGTGCCATGCCGTGCCATGCCGGTGCCATGCCGTGCCATGCCGGTGCCATGCCGTGCCATGCCGGTGCCATGCCGTGCCATGCCGGTGCCATGCCGTGCCATGCCGGTGCCATGCCGTGCCATGCCGGTGCCATGCCGTGCCATGCCGGTGCCATGCCGTGCCATGCCGGTGCCATGCCGTGCCATGCCGGTGCCATGCCGTGCCATGCCGGTGCCATGCCGTGCCATGCCGGTGCCATGCCGTGCCATGCCGGTGCCATGCCGTGCCATGCCGGTGCCATGCCGTGCCATGCCGGTGCCATGCCGTGCCATGCCGTGCCATGCGGTGCCATGCCATTCCATGCCATTCCATGCCATTCCATGTCATTCCATGCCATTCCATGCCATTCCATGCCATTCCATGCCATTCCATGCCATTCCATGCCATTCCATGTCATTCCATGCCATTCCATGTCATTCCATGCCATGCCGGTGCCATGCCGTGCCATGCCGTGCCATGCCGTGCCATGCCGGTGCCATGCCGTGCCATGCCGGTGCCATGCCGTGCCATGCCGGTGCCATGCCGTGCCATGCCGGTGCCATGCCGTGCCATGCCGGTGCCATGCCGTGCCATGCCGGTGCCATGCCGTGCCATGCCGGTGCCATGCCGGTGCCATGCCGTGCCATGCCGTGCCATGCCGGTGCCATGCGGTGCCATGCCATTCCATGCCGTGCCATGCGGTGCCATGCCATTCCATGCGGTGCCATGCCATTCCATGCCGTGCCATGCGGTGCCATGCCATTCCATGCGGTGCCATGCCATTCCATGCCGTGCCATGCGGTGCCATGCCATTCCATGCGGTGCCATGCCATTCCATGCCGTGCCATGCGGTGCCATGCCATTCCATGCGGTGCCATGCCATTCCATGCGGTGCCATGCCATTCCATGCGGTGCCATGCCATTCCATGCCGTGCCATGCGGTGCCATGCTATTCCATGCGGTGCCATGCCATTCCATGCGGTGCCATGCCATTCCATGCCATTCCATGCCATTCCATGCCATTCCATGCCATTCCATGCCATTCCATGCCATTCCATGCCATTCGATGCCATTCAATGCCGTGCCATGCCGGTGCCATGCCGTGCCATGCCGGTGCCATGCCGTGCCATGCCGGTGCCATGCCGTGCCATGCCGGTGCCATGCCGTGCCATGCCGGTGCCATGCCGTGCCATGCCGGTGCCATGCCGTGCCATGCCGGTGCCATGCCGTGCCATGCCGTGCCATGCCGTGCCATGCCGGGCCATGCCATTCCATGCCATTCCATGCCAGTCCATGCCAGTCCATGCCATTCCATGCCACTCAATGCGGTGCCATGCCGTGCCATGCCGTGCCATTCCATGCCAGTCCATGCCAGTCCATGCCATTCCATGCCATTCCATGCCACTCAATGCGGTGCCATGCCGTGCCATGCCGTGCCATTCCGTGCCATTCAATGCCATTCCATGCCATTCAATGCCGTGCCATGCCGTGCCATGCCGGTGCCATGCCGTGCCATGCCGGTGCCATGCCGTGCCATGCCGGTGCCATGCCGTGCCATGCCGGTGCCATGCCGTGCCATGCCGTGCCATGCCATTCCATGTCATTCCATGCCATTCCATGTCATTCCATGCCATTCCATGCCATTCCATGTCATTCCATGCCATTCCATGCCATTCCATGCCATTCCATACCATTCCATGCCATTCCATGCCATTCCATGCCATTCCATGCCATTCCATGCCATTCCATGCCATTCCATGCCATTCCATGCCATTCCATGCCATTCCATGCCATTCCATGCCATTCCATGCCATTCCATGCCATTCCATGCCATTCCATGCCATTCCATGCCATTCCATGCCATTCCATGCCATTCCATGCCATTCCATGCCATTCCATGCCATTCCATGCCATTCCATGCCATTCCATGCCATTCCATGCCATTCCATGCCATTCCATGCCATTCCATGCCATTCCATGCCATTCCATGCCATTCCATGCCATTCCATGCCATTCCATGCCATTCCATGCCATTCCATGCCATTCCATGCCATTCCATGCCATTCCATGCCATTCCATGCCATTCCATGCCATTCCATGCCATTCCATGCCATTCCATGCCATTCCATGCCATTCCATGCCATTCCATGCCATTCCATGCCATTCCATGCCATTCCATGCCATTCCATGCCATTCCATGCCATTCCATGCCATTCCATGCCATTCCATGCCATTCCATGCCATTCCATGCCATTCCATGCCATTCCATGCCATTCCATGCCATTCCATGCCATTCCATGCCATTCCATGCCATTCCATGCCATTCCATGCCATTCCATGCCATTCCATGCCATTCCATGCCATTCCATGCCATTCCATGCCATTCCATGCCATTCCATGCCATTCCATGCCATTCCATGCCATTCCATGCCATTCCATGCCATTCCATGCCATTCCATGCCGTGCCATGCCGGTGCCATACCGTGCCATGCCGGTGCCATACCGTGCCATGCCGGTGCCATGCCGTGCCATGCCGGTGCCATGCCGTGCCATGCCGGTGCCATGCCGTGCCATGCCGGTGCCATGCCGTGCCATGCCGGTGCCATGCCGTGCCATGCCGGTGCCATGCCGTGCCATGCCGGTGCCATGCCGTGCCATGCCGGTGCCATGCCGTGCCATGCCGGTGCCATGCCGTGCCATGCCGGTGCCATGCCGTGCCATGCCGGTGCCATGCCGTGCCATGCCGGTGCCATGCCATTCCATGCCATTCCATGTCATTCCATGCCATTCCATGCCATTCCATGCCATTCCATGCCATTCCATGCCATTCCATGCCATTCCATGCCATTCCATGCCATTCCATGCCATTCCATGCCATTCCATGCCATTCCATGCCATTCCATGCCGTGCCATGCCGGTGCCATGCCGTGCCATGCCGGTGCCATGCCGTGCCATGCCGGTGCCATGCCGTGCCATGCCGGTGCCATGCCGTGCCATGCCGGTGCCATGCCGTGCCATGCCGTGCCATGCCGGTGCCATGCCGTGCCATGCCGGTGCCATGCCGTGCCATGCCGGTGCCATGCCGTGCCATGCCGGTGCCATGCCGGTGCCATGCCGGTGCCATGCCGGTGCCATGCCGTGCCATGCCGTGCCATGCCGGTGCCATGCCGTGCCATGCCGGTGCCATGCCGTGCCATGCCGGTGCCATGCCGGTGCCATGCCATTCCATGCCATTCCATGCCATTCCATGCCATTCCATGCCATTCCATGCCATTCCATGCCATTCCATGCCATTCCATGCCATTCCATGCCATTCCATGCCATTCCATGCCATTCCATGCCATTCCATGCCATTCCATGCCATTCCATGCCATTCCATGCCATTCCATGCCATTCCATGCCATTCCATGCCATTCCATGCCATTCCATGCCATTCCATGCCATTCCATGCCATTCCATGCCATTCCATGCCATTCCATGCCATTCCATGCCATTCCATGCCATTCCATGCCGTGCCATGCCGGTGCCATGCCATTCCATGCCATTCCATGCCATTCCATGCCATTCCATGCCATTCCATGCCATTCCATGCCATTCCATGCCGTGCCATGCCATTCCATGCCGTGCCATGCCGGTGCCATGCCGTGCCATGCCGGTGCCATGCCGTGCCATGCCGGTGCCATGCCGTGCCATGCCGGTGCCATGCCGTGCAATGCCGGTGCCATGCCGTGCCATGCCGGTGCCATGCCGTGCCATGCCGGTGCCATGCCGTGCCATGCCGTGCCATGCCGGTGCCATGCCGTGCCATGCCGGTGCCATGCCGTGCCATGCCGTGCCATGCCATTCCATGTCATTCCATGCCATTCCATGTCATTCCATGCCATTCCATGCCATTCCATGCCATTCCATACCATTCCATGCCATTCCATGCCATTCCATGCCATTCCATGCCATTCCATGCCATTCCATGCCATTCCATGCCATTCCATGCCATTCCATGCCATTCCATGCCATTCCATGCCATTCCATGCCATTCCATGCCATTCCATGCCATTCCATGCCATTCCATGCCATTCCATGCCATTCCATGCCATTCCATGCCATTCCATGCCATTCCATGCCATTCCATGCCATTCCATGCCATTCCATGCCATTCCATGCCATTCCATGCCATTCCATGCCATTCCATGCCATTCCATGCCATTCCATGCCATTCCATGCCATTCCATGCCATTCCATGCCATTCCATGCCATTCCATGCCATTCCATGCCATTCCATGCCATTCCATGCCATTCCATGCCATTCCATGCCATTCCATGCCATTCCATGCCATTCCATGCCATTCCATGCCATTCCATGCCATTCCATGCCGTGCCATGCCATTCCATGCCGTGCCATGCCGGTGCCATACCGTGCCATGCCGGTGCCATACCGTGCCATGCCGGTGCCATGCCGTGCCATGCCGGTGCCATGCCGTGCCATGCCGGTGCCATGCCGTGCCATGCCGGTGCCATGCCGTGCCATGCCGGTGCCATGCCGTGCCATGCCGGTGCCATGCCGTGCCATGCCGGTGCCATGCCGTGCCATGCCGGTGCCATGCCGTGCCATGCCGGTGCCATGCCGTGCCATGCCGGTGCCATGCCGTGCCATGCCGTGCCATGCCGTGCCATGCCGTGCCATGCGGTGCCATGCCATTCCATGCCATTCCATGCCATTCCATGTCATTCCATGCCATTCCATGCCATTCCATGCCATTCCATGCCATTCCATGCCATTCCATGTCATTCCATGCCATTCCATGTCATTCCATGCCATGCCGGTACCATGCCGTGCCATGCCGTGCCATGCCGTGCCATGCCGGTGCCATGCCGTGCCATGCCGGTGCCATGCCGTGCCATGCCGGTGCCATGCCGTGCCATGCCGGTGCCATGCCGTGCCATGCCGGTGCCATGCCGTGCCATGCCGGTGCCATGCCGTGCCATGCCGGTGCCATGCCGTGCCATGCCGGTGCCATGCCGTGCCATGCCGGTGCCATGCCGTGCCATGCCGGTGCCATGCCGTGCCATGCCGGTGCCATGCCGTGCCATGCCGGTGCCATGCCGTGCCATGCCGGTGCCATGCCGTGCCATGCCGGTGCCATGCCGTGCCATGCCGGTGCCATGCCGTGCCATGCCGGTGCCATGCCGTGCCATGCCGGTGCCATGCCGTGCCATGCCGGTGCCATGCCGTGCCATGCCGGTGCCATGCCGTGCCATGCCGGTGCCATGCCGTGCCATGCCGGTGCCATGCCGTGCCATGCCGGTGCCATGCCGTGCCATGCCGGTGCCATGCCGTGCCATGCCGGTGCCATGCCGTGCCATGCCGGTGCCATGCCGTGCCATGCCGGTGCCATGCCGTGCCATGCCGGTGCCATGCCGTGCCATGCCGGTGCCATGCCGTGCCATGCCGGTGCCATGCCGTGCCATGCCGGTGCCATGCCGTGCCATGCCGTGCCATGCCGTGCCATGCCGTGCCATGCCGTGCCATGCCGTGCCATGCCGTGCCATGCGGTGCCATGCCATTCCATGCCATTCCATGCCATTCCATGTCATTCCATGCCATTCCATGCCATTCCATGCCATTCCATGCCATTCCATGCCATTCCATGCCATTCCATGTCATTCCATGCCATTCCATGTCATTCCATGCCATGCCGGTGCCATGCCGTGCCATGCCGTGCCATGCCGTGCCATGCCGGTGCCATGCCGTGCCATGCCGGTGCCATGCCGTGCCATGCCGGTGCCATGCCGTGCCATGCCGGTGCCATGCCGTGCCATGCCGGTGCCATGCCGTGCCATGCCGGTGCCATGCCGTGCCATGCCGGTGCCATGCCGGTGCCATGCCGTGCCATGCCGGTGCCATGCCGTGCCATGCCGGTGCCATGCCGTGCCATGCCGGTGCCATGCCGTGCCATGCCGGTGCCATGCCGTGCCATGCCGGTGCCATGCCGTGCCATGCCGGTGCCATGCCGTGCCATGCCGGTGCCATGCCGTGCCATGCCGGTGCCATGCCGTGCCATGCCGGTGCCATGCCGTGCCATGCCGGTGCCATGCCGTGCCATGCCGGTGCCATGCCGTGCCATGCCGGTGCCATGCCGTGCCATGCCGTGCCATGCCGTGCCATGCCGTGCCATGCCGTGCCATGCGGTGCCATGCCATTCCATGCCATTCCATGCCATTCCATGTCATTCCATGCCATTCCATGCCATTCCATGCCATTCCATGCCATTCCATGCCATTCCATGTCATTCCATGCCATTCCATGTCATTCCATGCCATGCCGGTGCCATGCCGTGCCATGCCGTGCCATGCCGTGCCATGCCGGTGCCATGCCGTGCCATGCCGGTGCCATGCCGTGCCATGCCGGTGCCATGCCGTGCCATGCCGGTGCCATGCCGTGCCATGCCGGTGCCATGCCGTGCCATGCCGGTGCCATGCCGTGCCATGCCGGTGCCATGCCGTGCCATGCCGGTGCCATGCCGGTGCCATGCCGTGCCATGCCGTGCCATGCCGGTGCCATGCGGTGCCATGCCATTCCATGCCGTGCCATGCGGTGCCATGCCATTCCATGCGGTGCCATGCCATTCCATGCCGTGCCATGCGGTGCCATGCCATTCCATGCGGTGCCATGCCATTCCATGCCGTGCCATGCGGTGCCATGCCATTCCATGCGGTGCCATGCCATTCCATGCCGTGCCATGCGGTGCCATGCCATTCCATGCGGTGCCATGCCATTCCATGCGGTGCCATGCCATTCCATGCGGTGCCATGCCATTCCATGCCGTGCCATGCGGTGCCATGCTATTCCATGCGGTGCCATGCCATTCCATGCGGTGCCATGCCATTCCATGCCATTCCATGCCATTCCATGCCATTCCATGCCATTCCATGCCATTCCATGCCATTCCATGCCATTCAATGCCGTGCCATGCCGGTGCCATGCCGTGCCATGCCGGTGCCATGCCGTGCCATGCCGGTGCCATGCCGTGCCATGCCGGTGCCATGCCGTGCCATGCCGGTGCCATGCCGTGCCATGCCGGTGCCATGCCGTGCCATGCCGGTGCCATGCCGTGCCATGCCGTGCCATGCCGGGCCATGCCATTCCATGCCATTCCATGCCAGTCCATGCCAGTCCATGCCATTCCATGCCATTCCATGCCACTCAATGCGGTGCCATGCCGTGCCATGCCGTGCCATTCCATGCCAGTCCATGCCAGTCCATGCCATTCCATGCCATTCCATGCCACTCAATGCGGTGCCATGCCGTGCCATGCCGTGCCATTCCGTGCCATTCAATGCCATTCCATGCCATTCAATGCCGTGCCATGCCGTGCCATGCCGGTGCCATGCCGTGCCATGCCGGTGCCATGCCGTGCCATGCCGGTGCCATGCCGTGCCATGCCGGTGCCATGCCGTGCCATGCCGTGCCATGCCATTCCATGTCATTCCATGCCATTCCATGTCATTCCATGCCATTCCATGCCATTCCATGCCATTCCATACCATTCCATGCCATTCCATGCCATTCCATGCCATTCCATGCCATTCCATGCCATTCCATGCCATTCCATGCCATTCCATGCCATTCCATGCCATTCCATGCCATTCCATGCCATTCCATGCCATTCCATGCCATTCCATGCCATTCCATGCCATTCCATGCCATTCCATGCCATTCCATGCCATTCCATGCCATTCCATGCCATTCCATGCCATTCCATGCCATTCCATGCCATTCCATGCCATTCCATGCCATTCCATGCCATTCCATGCCATTCCATGCCATTCCATGCCATTCCATGCCATTCCATGCCATTCCATGCCATTCCATGCCATTCCATGCCATTCCATGCCATTCCATGCCATTCCATGCCATTCCATGCCATTCCATGCCATTCCATGCCATTCCATGCCATTCCATGCCATTCCATGCCATTCCATGCCATTCCATGCCATTCCATGCCATTCCATGCCATTCCATGCCATTCCATGCCATTCCATGCCATTCCATGCCATTCCATGCCATTCCATGCCGTGCCATGCCATTCCATGCCGTGCCATGCCGGTGCCATACCGTGCCATGCCGGTGCCATACCGTGCCATGCCGGTGCCATGCCGTGCCATGCCGGTGCCATGCCGTGCCATGCCGGTGCCATGCCGTGCCATGCCGGTGCCATGCCGTGCCATGCCGGTGCCATGCCGTGCCATGCCGGTGCCATGCCGTGCCATGCCGGTGCCATGCCGTGCCATGCCGGTGCCATGCCGTGCCATGCCGGTGCCATGCCGTGCCATGCCGTGCCATGCCGTGCCATGCCGTGCCATGCGGTGCCATGCCATTCCATGCCATTCCATGCCATTCCATGTCATTCCATGCCATTCCATGCCATTCCATGCCATTCCATGCCATTCCATGCCATTCCATGTCATTCCATGCCATTCCATGTCATTCCATGCCATGCCGGTACCATGCCGTGCCATGCCGTGCCATGCCGTGCCATGCCGGTGCCATGCCGTGCCATGCCGGTGCCATGCCGTGCCATGCCGGTGCCATGCCGTGCCATGCCGGTGCCATGCCGTGCCATGCCGGTACCATGCCGTGCCATGCCGGTGCCATGCCGTGCCATGCCGGTGCCATGCCGTGCCATGCCGGTGCCATGCCGTGCCATGCCGGTGCCATGCCGTGCCATGCCGTGCCATGCCGGTGCCATGCCGTGCCATGCCGGTGCCATGCCGTGCCATGCCGGTGCCATGCCGTGCCATGCCGGTGCCATGCCGTGCCATGCCGGTGCCATGCCGGTGCCATGCCGGTGCCATGCCGGTGCCATGCCGGTGCCATGCCGGTGCCATGCCGGTGCCATGCCGGTGCCATGCCGTGCCATGCCGTGCCATGCCGGTGCCATGCCGTGCCATGCCGGTGCCATGCCGTGCCATGCCATTCCATGCCATTCCATGCCATTCCATGCCATTCCATGCCATTCCATGCCATTCCATGCCATTCCATGCCATTCCATGCCATTCCATGCCATTCCATGCCATTCCATGCCATTCCATGCCATTCCATGCCATTCCATGCCATTCCATGCCATTCCATGCCATTCCATGCCATTCCATGCCATTCCATGCCATTCCATGCCATTCCATGCCATTCCATGCCATTCCATGCCATTCCATGCCATTCCATGCCATTCCATGCCATTCCATGCCATTCCATGCCATTCCATGCCATTCCATGCCATTCCATGCCATTCCATGCCATTCCATGCCATTCCATGCCATTCCATGCCATTCCATGCCATTCCATGCCATTCCATGCCATTCCATGCCATTCCATGCCATTCCATGCCATTCCATGCCATTCCATGCCATTCCATGCCATTCCATGCCGTGCCATGCCATTCCATGCCGTGCCATGCCGGTGCCATGCCGTGCCATGCCGGTGCCATGCCGTGCCATGCCGGTGCCATGCCGTGCCATGCCGGTGCCATGCCGTGCAATGCCGGTGCCATGCCGTGCCATGCCGGTGCCATGCCGTGCCATGCCGGTGCCATGCCGTGCCATGCCGGTGCCATGCCGTGCCATGCCGTGCCATGCCATTCCATGTCATTCCATGCCATTCCATGTCATTCCATGCCATTCCATGCCATTCCATGCCATTCCATACCATTCCATGCCATTCCATGCCATTCCATGCCATTCCATGCCATTCCATGCCATTCCATGCCATTCCATGCCATTCCATGCCATTCCATGCCATTCCATGCCATTCCATGCCATTCCATGCCATTCCATGCCATTCCATGCCATTCCATGCCATTCCATGCCATTCCATGCCATTCCATGCCATTCCATGCCATTCCATGCCATTCCATGCCATTCCATGCCATTCCATGCCATTCCATGCCATTCCATGCCATTCCATGCCATTCCATGCCATTCCATGCCATTCCATGCCATTCCATGCCATTCCATGCCATTCCATGCCATTCCATGCCATTCCATGCCATTCCATGCCATTCCATGCCATTCCATGCCATTCCATGCCATTCCATGCCATTCCATGCCATTCCATGCCATTCCATGCCATTCCATGCCATTCCATGCCATTCCATGCCATTCCATGCCATTCCATGCCATTCCATGCCATTCCATGCCATTCCATGCCATTCCATGCCATTCCATGCCATTCCATGCCATTCCATGCCATTCCATGCCATTCCATGCCATTCCATGCCATTCCATGCCATTCCATGCCATTCCATGCCATTCCATGCCATTCCATGCCATTCCATGCCATTCCATGCCATTCCATGCCGTGCCATGCCATTCCATGCCATTCCATGCCATTCCATGCCATTCCATGCCATTCCATGCCATTCCATGCCATTCCATGCCATTCCATGCCATTCCATGCCATTCCATGCCATTCCATGCCATTCCATGCCATTCCATGCCATTCCATGCCATTCCATGCCATTCCATGCCATTCCATGCCATTCCATGCCATTCCATGCCATTCCATGCCATTCCATGCCATTCCATGCCATTCCATGCCATTCCATGCCATTCCATGCCATTCCATGCCATTCCATGCCATTCCATGCCATTCCATGCCATTCCATGCCATTCCATGCCATTCCATGCCATTCCATGCCATTCCATGCCATTCCATGCCATTCCATGCCATTCCATGCCATTCCATGCCATTCCATGCCATTCCATGCCATTCCATGCCATTCCATGCCATTCCATGCCATTCCATGCCATTCCATGCCATTCCATGCCATTCCATGCCATTCCATGCCATTCCATGCCGTGCCATGCCGGTGCCATACCGTGCCATGCCGGTGCCATACCGTGCCATGCCGGTGCCATGCCGTGCCATGCCGGTGCCATGCCGTGCCATGCCGGTGCCATGCCGTGCCATGCCGGTGCCATGCCGTGCCATGCCGGTGCCATGCCGTGCCATGCCGGTGCCATGCCGTGCCATGCCGGTGCCATGCCGTGCCATGCCGGTGCCATGCCGTGCCATGCCGGTGCCATGCCGTGCCATGCCGTGCCATGCCGTGCCATGCCGTGCCATGCGGTGCCATGCCATTCCATGCCATTCCATGCCATTCCATGTCATTCCATGCCATTCCATGCCATTCCATGCCATTCCATGCCATTCCATGTCATTCCATGCCATTCCATGTCATTCCATGCCATGCCGGTACCATGCCGTGCCATGCCGTGCCATGCCGTGCCATGCCGGTGCCATGCCGTGCCATGCCGGTGCCATGCCGTGCCATGCCGGTGCCATGCCGTGCCATGCCGGTGCCATGCCGTGCCATGCCGGTGCCATGCCGTGCCATGCCGGTGCCATGCCGTGCCATGCCGGTGCCATGCCGTGCCATGCCGGTGCCATGCCGTGCCATGCCGGTGCCATGCCGTGCCATGCCGGTGCCATGCCGTGCCATGCCGGTGCCATGCCGTGCCATGCCGGTGCCATGCCGTGCCATGCCGGTGCCATGCCGTGCCATGCCGGTGCCATGCCGTGCCATGCCGGTGCCATGCCGTGCCATGCCGGTGCCATGCCGTGCCATGCCGGTGCCATGCCGTGCCATGCCGTGCCATGCCGGTGCCATGCCGTGCCATGCCGGTGCCATGCCGTGCCATGCCGGTGCCATGCCGTGCCATGCCGTGCCATGCCGTGCCATGCGGTGCCATGCCATTCCATGCCATTCCATGCCATTCCATGTCATTCCATGCCATTCCATGCCATTCCATGCCATTCCATGCCATTCCATGTCATTCCATGCCATTCCATGTCATTCCATGCCATGCCGGTGCCATGCCGTGCCATGCCGTGCCATGCCGTGCCATGCCGGTGCCATGCCGTGCCATGCCGGTGCCATGCCGTGCCATGCCGGTGCCATGCCGTGCCATGCCGGTGCCATGCCGTGCCATGCCGGTGCCATGCCGTGCCATGCCGGTGCCATGCCGTGCCATGCCGGTGCCATGCCGTGCCATGCCGGTGCCATGCCGTGCCATGCCGGTGCCATGCCGGTGCCATGCCGTGCCATGCCGTGCCATGCCGGTGCCATGCGGTGCCATGCCATTCCATGCCGTGCCATGCGGTGCCATGCCATTCCATGCGGTGCCATGCCATTCCATGCCGTGCCATGCGGTGCCATGCCATTCCATGCGGTGCCATGCCATTCCATGCCGTGCCATGCGGTGCCATGCCATTCCATGCGGTGCCATGCCATTCCATGCCGTGCCATGCGGTGCCATGCCATTCCATGCGGTGCCATGCCATTCCATGCGGTGCCATGCCATTCCATGCCGTGCCATGCGGTGCCATGCCATTCCATGCGGTGCCATGCCATTCCATGCCATTCCATGCCATTCCATGCCATTCCATGCCATTCCATGCCATTCCATGCCATTCCATGCCATTCCATGCCATTCCATGCCATTCCATGCCATTCAATGCCGTGCCATGCCGGTGCCATGCCGTGCCATGCCGGTGCCATGCCGTGCCATGCCGGTGCCATGCCGTGCCATGCCGGTGCCATGCCGTGCCATGCCGGTGCCATGCCGTGCCATGCCGGTGCCATGCCGTGCCATGCCGTGCCATGCCGGGCCATGCCATTCCATGCCATTCCATGCCAGTCCATGCCAGTCCATGCCATTCCATGCCATTCCATGCCACTCAATGCGGTGCCATGCCGTGCCATGCCGTGCCATTCCATGCCAGTCCATGCCAGTCCATGCCATTCCATGCCATTCCATGCCACTCAATGCGGTGCCATGCCGTGCCATGCCGTGCCATTCCGTGCCATTCAATGCCATTCCATGCCATTCAATGCCGTGCCATGCCGTGCCATGCCGGTGCCATGCCGTGCCATGCCGGTGCCATGCCGTGCCATGCCGGTGCCATGCCGTGCCATGCCGGTGCCATGCCGTGCCATGCCGTGCCATGCCGGGCCATGCCATTCCATGCCATTCCATGCCAGTCCATGCCAGTCCATGCCATTCCATGCCATTCCATGCCACTCAATGCGGTGCCATGCCGTGCCATGCCGTGCCATTCCATGCCAGTCCATGCCAGTCCATGCCATTCCATGCCATTCCATGCCACTCAATGCGGTGCCATGCCGTGCCATGCCGTGCCATTCCGTGCCATTCAATGCCATTCCATGCCATTCAATGCCGTGCCATGCCGTGCCATGCCGGTGCCATGCCGTGCCATGCCGGTGCCATGCCGTGCCATGCCGGTGCCATGCCGCTGCCATGCCGTGCCATGCCGGTGCCATGCCGTGCCATGCCGGTGCCATGCCGTGCCATGCCGTGCCATGCCGGGCCATGCCATTCCATGCCATTCCATGCCAGTCCATGCCAGTCCATGCCATTCCATGCCATTCCATGCCACTCAATGCGGTGCCATGCCGTGCCATGCCGTGCCATTCCATGCCAGTCCATGCCAGTCCATGCCATTCCATGCCATTCCATGCCACTCAATGCGGTGCCATGCCGTGCCATGCCGTGCCATTCCGTGCCATTCAATGCCATTCCATGCCGTGCCATGCCGTGCCATGCCGGTGCCATGCCGTGCCATGCCGGTGCCATGCCGTGCCATGCCGGTGCCATGCCGTGCCATGCCGGTGCCATGCCGTGCCATGCCGGTGCCATGCCGTGCCATGCCGTGCCATGCGGTGCCATGCCGTGCCATGCGGTGCCATGCCATTCCATGCCATTCCATGCCATTCCATGCCATTCCATGCCATTCCATGCCATTCCATGCCATTCCATGCCATTCCATGCCATTCCATGCCATTCCATGCCATTCCATGCCATTCCATGCCATTCCATGCCATTCCATGCCATTCCATGCCATTCCATGCCATTCCATGCCATTCCATGCCATTCCATGCCATTCCATGCCATTCCATGCCATTCCATGCCATTCCATGCCATTCCATGCCATTCCATGCCATTCCATGCCATTCCATGCCATTCCATGCCATTCCATGCCATTCCATGCCATTCCATGCCATTCCATGCCATTCCATGCCATTCCATGCCATTCCATGCCATTCCATGCCATTCCATGCCATTCCATGCCATTCCATGCCATTCCATGCCATTCCATGCCATTCCATGCCATGCCGGTGCCATGCCGTGCCATGCCGGTGCCATGCCGTGCCATGCCGTGCCATGCCGGTGCCATGCCGTGCCATGCCGGTGCCATGCCGTGCCATGCCGGTGCCATGCCGTGCCATGCCGGTGCCATGCCGTGCCATGCCGTGCCACGCCGTGCCATGCCGTGCCATGCCGTGCCATGCGGTGCCATGCCATTCCATGCCATTCCATGCCATTCCATGCCATTCCATGTCATTCCATGCCATTCCATGCCATTCCATGCCATTCCATGCCATTCCATGCCATTCCATGCCATTCCATGCCATTCCATGCCATTCCATGCCATTCAATGCCGTGCCATGCCGGTGCCATGCCGTTCCATGCCGGTGCCATGCCGTGCCATGCCGGTGCCATGCCGTGCCATGCCGGTGCCATGCCGTGCCATGCCGGTGCCATGCCGTGCCATGCCGGTGCCATGCCGTGCCATGCCGGTGCCATGCCGTGCCATGCCGGTGCCATGCCGTGCCATGCCGGTGCCATGCCGTGCCATGCCGTGCCATGCCGGTGCCATGCCGTGCCATGCCGGTGCCATGCCGTGCCATGCCGGTGCCATGCCGTGCCATGCCGGTGCCATGCCGGTGCCATGCCGTGCCATGCCGTGCCATGCCGGTGCCATGCGGTGCCATGCCATTCCATGCCGTGCCATGCGGTGCCATGCCATTCCATGCGGTGCCATGCCATTCCATGCCGTGCCATGCGGTGCCATGCCATTCCATGCGGTGCCATGCCATTCCATGCCGTGCCATGCGGTGCCATGCCATTCCATGCGGTGCCATGCCATTCCATGCCGTGCCATGCGGTGCCATGCCATTCCATGCGGTGCCATGCCATTCCATGCGGTGCCATGCCATTCCATGCGGTGCCATGCCATTCCATGCCGTGCCATGCGGTGCCATGCTATTCCATGCGGTGCCATGCCATTCCATGCGGTGCCATGCCATTCCATGCCATTCCATGCCATTCCATGCCATTCCATGCCATTCCATGCCATTCCATGCCATTCCATGCCATTCCATGCCATTCCATGCCATTCCATGCCATTCAATGCCGTGCCATGCCGGTGCCATGCCGTGCCATGCCGGTGCCATGCCGTGCCATGCCGGTGCCATGCCGTGCCATGCCGGTGCCATGCCGTGCCATGCCGGTGCCATGCCGTGCCATGCCGTGCCATGCCGGGCCATGCCATTCCATGCCATTCCATGCCAGTCCATGCCAGTCCATGCCATTCCATGCCATTCCATGCCACTCAATGCGGTGCCATGCCGTGCCATGCCGTGCCATTCCATGCCAGTCCATGCCAGTCCATGCCATTCCATGCCATTCCATGCCACTCAATGCGGTGCCATGCCGTGCCATGCCGTGCCATTCCGTGCCATTCAATGCCATTCCATGCCATTCAATGCCGTGCCATGCCGTGCCATGCCGGTGCCATGCCGTGCCATGCCGGTGCCATGCCGTGCCATGCCGGTGCCATGCCGTGCCATGCCGGTGCCATGCCGTGCCATGCCGTGCCATGCCATTCCATGTCATTCCATGCCATTCCATGTCATTCCATGCCATTCCATGCCATTCCATGCCATTCCATACCATTCCATGCCATTCCATGCCATTCCATGCCATTCCATGCCATTCCATGCCATTCCATGCCATTCCATGCCATTCCATGCCATTCCATGCCATTCCATGCCATTCCATGCCATTCCATGCCATTCCATGCCATTCCATGCCATTCCATGCCATTCCATGCCATTCCATGCCATTCCATGCCATTCCATGCCATTCCATGCCATTCCATGCCATTCCATGCCATTCCATGCCATTCCATGCCATTCCATGCCATTCCATGCCATTCCATGCCATTCCATGCCATTCCATGCCATTCCATGCCATTCCATGCCATTCCATGCCATTCCATGCCATTCCATGCCATTCCATGCCATTCCATGCCATTCCATGCCATTCCATGCCATTCCATGCCATTCCATGCCATTCCATGCCATTCCATGCCATTCCATGCCGTGCCATGCCGGTGCCATACCGTGCCATGCCGGTGCCATACCGTGCCATGCCGGTGCCATGCCGTGCCATGCCGGTGCCATGCCGTGCCATGCCGGTGCCATGCCGTGCCACGCCGGTGCCATGCCGTGCCATGCCGGTGCCATGCCGTGCCATGCCGGTGCCATGCCGTGCCATGCCGGTGCCATGCCGTGCCATGCCGGTGCCATGCCGTGCCATGCCGGTGCCATGCCGTGCCATGCCGGTGCCATGCCGTGCCATGCCGGTGCCATGCCGTGCCATGCCGGTGCCATGCCGTGCCATGCCGGTGCCATGCCGTGCCATGCCGTGCCATGCCGTGCCATGCCGTGCCATGCGGTGCCATGCCATTCCATGCCATTCCATGCCATTCCATGTCATTCCATGCCATTCCATGCCATTCCATGCCATTCCATGCCATTCCATGTCATTCCATGCCATTCCATGTCATTCCATGCCATGCCGGTACCATGCCGTGCCATGCCGTGCCATGCCGTGCCATGCCGGTGCCATGCCGTGCCATGCCGTGCCATGCCGTGCCATGCCGTGCCATGCCGGTGCCATGCCGTGCCATGCCGGTGCCATGCCGTGCCATGCCGGTGCCATGCCGTGCCATGCCGGTGCCATGCCGTGCCATGCCGGTGCCATGCCGTGCCATGCCGGTGCCATGCCGTGCCATGCCGTGCCATGCCGGTGCCATGCCGTGCCATGCCGGTGCCATGCCGTGCCATGCCGGTGCCATGCCGTGCCATGCCGGTGCCATGCCGTGCCATGCCGGTGCCATGCCGTGCCATGCCGTGCCATTCCATGCCATTCCATGCCATTCCATGCCATTCCATGCCATTCCATGCCATTCCATGCCATTCCATGCCATTCCATGCCATTCCATGCCATTCCATGCCATTCCATGCCATTCCATGCCATTCCATGCCATTCCATGCCATTCCATGCCATTCCATGCCATTCCATGCCATTCCATGCCATTCCATGCCATTCCATGCCATTCCATGCCATTCCATGCCATTCCATGCCATTCCATGCCATTCCATGCCATTCCATGCCATTCCATGCCATTCCATGCCATTCCATGCCATTCCATGCCATTCCATGCCATTCCATGCCGTGCCATGCCATTCCATGCCGTGCCATGCCGGTGCCATGCCGTGCCATGCCGGTGCCATGCCGTGCCATGCCGGTGCCATGCCGTGCCATGCCGGTGCCATGCCGTGCCATGCCGGTGCCATGCCGTGCCATGCCGGTGCCATGCCGTGCCATGCCGGTGGCATGCCGTGCCATGCCGGTGCCATGCCGTGCCATGCCGGTGCCATGCCGTGCCATGCCGGTGCCATGCCGTGCCATGCCGTGCCATGCCGGTGCCATGCCGTGCCATGCCGGTGCCATGCCGTGCCATGCCGGTGCCATGCCGTGCCATGCCGGTGCCATGCCGTGCCATGCCGGTGCCATGCCGTGCCATGCCGGTGCCATGCCGTGCCATGCCGGTGCCATGCCGTGCCATGCCGGTGCCATGCCGTGCCATGCCGGTGCCATGCCGTGCCATGCCGGTGCCATGCCGGTGCCATGCCGTGCCATGCCGTGCCATGCCGTGCCATGCCGGTGCCATGCCGTGCCATGCCGGTGCCATGCCATTCCATGCCGTGCCATGCGGTGCCATGCCATTCCATGCCGTGCCATGCGGTGCCATGCCATTCCATGCGGTGCCATGCCATTCCATGCGGTGCCATGCCATTCCATGCCATTCCATGCCATTCCATGCCATTCCATGCCATTCCATGCCATTCCATGCCATTCCATGCCATTCCATGCCATTCCATGCCATTCAATGCCGTGCCATGCCGGTGCCATGCCGTGCCATGCCGGTGCCATGCCGTGCCATGCCGGTGCCATGCCGTGCCATGCCGGTGCCATGCCGTGCCATGCCGGTGCCATGCCGTGCCATGCCGGTGCCATGCCGTGCCATGCCGGTGCCATGCCGTGCCATGCCGGTGCCATGCCGTGCCATGCCGGTGCCATGCCGTGCCATGCCGGTGCCATGCCGTGCCATGCCGGTGCCATGCCGTGCCATGCCGGTGCCATGCCGTGCCATGCCGGTGCCATGCCGTGCCATCCCGGTGCCATGCCGTGCCATGCCGGTGCCATGCCGTGCCATGCCGGTGCCATGCCGTGCCATGCCGGTGCCATGCCGTGCCATGCCGTGCCATGCCGGTGCCATGCCGGTGCCATGCCGTGCCATGCCGTGCCATGCCGGTGCCATGCCATTCCATGCCATTCCATGCCATTCCATGCCATTCCATGCCATTCCATGCCATTCCATGCCATTCCATGCCATTCCATGCCATTCAATGCCGTGCCATGCCGTGCCATGCCGGTGCCATGCCGTGCCATGCCGGTGCCATGCCGTGCCATGCGGTGCCATGCCATTC
Organism: Cryptus armator; assembly: GCA_963971235.1. Classification (NCBI taxonomy): domain Eukaryota; kingdom Metazoa; phylum Arthropoda; class Insecta; order Hymenoptera; family Ichneumonidae; genus Cryptus; species Cryptus armator. The sequence continues at coordinate 441,064 of CAXARG010000143.1, read as the reverse complement.
CATGCCATTCCATGCCATTCCATGCCATTCCATGCCATTCCATGTCATTCCATGCCATTCCATGCCATTCCATGCCATTCCATGCCATTCCATGCCATTCCATGCCATTCCATGCCATTCCATGCCATTCCATGCCATTCCATGCCATTCCATGCCATTCCATGCCATTCCATGCCATTCCATGCCATTCCATACCATTCCATGCCATTCCATGCCATTCCATGCCATTCCATGCCATTCCATGCCATTCCATGCCATTCCATGCCATTCCATGCCATTCCATGCCATTCCATGCCATTCCATGCCATTCCATGCCATTCCATGCCATTCCATGCCATTCCATGCCATTCCATGCCATTCCATGCCATTCCATGCCATTCCATGCCATTCCATGCCATTCCATGCCATTCCATGCCATTCCATGCCATTCCATGCCATTCCATGTCATTCCATGCCGTGCCATGCCGGTGCCATGCCGTGCCATGCCGGTGCCATGCCGTGCCATGCCGCTGCCATGCCGTGCCGTGCCGTGCCATGCCGTGCCATGCGGTGCCATGCCATTCCATGCCATTCCATGCCATTCCATGTCATTCCATGCCATTCCATGCCATTCCATGTCATTCCATGCCATTCCATGTCATTCCATGCCATGCCGTGCCATGCCGTGCCATGCCGGTGCCATGCCGTGCCATGCCGGTGCCATGCCGTGCCATGCCGGTGCCATGCCGTGCCATGCCGGTGCCATGCCGTGCCATGCCGGTGCCATGCCGTGCCATGCCGGTGCCATGCCGTGCCATGCCGGTGCCATGCCGTGCCATGCCGGTGCCATGCCGTGCCATGCCGGTGCCATGCCGTGCCATGCCGGTGCCATGCCGTGCCATGCCGGTGCCATGCCGTGCCATGCCGGTGCCATGCCGTGCCATGCCGGTGCCATGCCGTGCCATGCCGGTGCCATGCCGTGCCATGCCGGTGCCATGCCGTGCCATGCCGGTGCCATGCCGTGCCATGCCGGTGCCATGCCGTGCCATGCCGGTGCCATGCCGTGCCATGCCGGTGCCATGCCGTGCCATGCCGGTGCCATGCCGTGCCATGCCGGTGCCATGCCGTGCCATGCCGGTGCCATGCCGTGCCATGCCGGTGCCATGCCGTGCCATGCCGGTGCCTTGCCGTGCCATGCCGGTGCCATGCCGTGCCATGCCGGTGCCATGCCGTGCCATGCCGGTGCCATGCCGTGCCATGCCGGTGCCATGCCGTGCCATGCCGGTGCCATGCCGTGCCATGCCGGTGCCATGCCGTGCCATGCCGGTGCCATGCCGTGCCATGCCGGTGCCATGCCGTGCCATGCCGGTGCCATGCCGTGCCATGCCGGTGCCATGCCGTGCCATGCCGGTGCCATGCCGTGCCATGCCGGTGCCATGCCGTGCCATGCCGGTGCCATGCCGTGCCATGCCGGTGCCATGCCGTGCCATGCCGGTGCCATGCCGTGCCATGCCGGTGCCATGCCGTGCCATGCCGGTGCCATGCCGTGCCATGCCGGTGCCATGCCGTGCCATGCCGGTGCCATGCCGTGCCATGCCGGTGCCATGCCGTGCCATGCCGGTGCCATGCCGTGCCATGCCGGTGCCATGCCGTGCCATGCCGGTGCCATGCCGTGCCATGCCGGTGCCATGCCGTGCCATGCCGGTGCCATGCCGTGCCATGCCGGTGCCATGCCGTGCCATGCGGTGCCATGCCATTCCATGCCATTCCATGCCATTCCATGTCATTCCATGCCATTCCATGCCATTCCATGTCATTCCATGCCATTCCATGTCATTCCATGCCATGCCGTGCCATGCCGTGCCATGCCGGTGCCATGCCGTGCCATGCCGGTGCCATGCCGTGCCATGCCGGTGCCATGCCGTGCCATGCCGGTGCCATGCCGTGCCATGCCGGTGCCATGCCGTGCCATGCCGGTGCCATGCCGTGCCATGCCGGTGCCATGCCGTGCCATGCCGGTGCCATGCCGTGCCATGCCGGTGCCATGCCGGTGCCATGCCGTGCCATGCCGTGCCATGCCGGTGCCATGCGGTGCCATGCCGTGCCATGCCGGTGCCATGCCATTCCATGCCGTGCCATGCGGTGCCATGCCATTCCATGCCGTGCCATGCGGTGCCATGCCATTCCATGCGGTGCCATGCCATTCCATGCGGTGCCATGCCATTCCATGCGGTGCCATGCCATTCCATGCGGTGCCATGCCATTCCATGCGGTGCCATGCCATTCCATGCGGTGCCATGCCATTCCATGCCATTCCATGCCATTCCATGCCATTCCATGCCATTCCATGCCATTCCATGCCATTCCATGCCATTCCATGCCATTCCATGCCATTCCATGCCATTCCATGCCATTCCATGCCATTCCATGCCATTCCATGCCATTCCATGCCATTCCATGCCATTCCATGCCATTCCATGCCATTCCATGCCATTCCATGCCATTCCATGTCATTCCATGCCATTCCATGTCAGTCCATGCCATGCCGTGCCATGCCGTGACATGCCGGTGCCATGCCGTGCCATGCCGGTGCCATGCCGTGCCATGCCGGTGCCATGCCGTGCCATGCCGTGCCATGCCGTGCCATGCGGTGCCATGCCATTCCATGCCATTCCATGCCATTCCATGCCATTCCATGTCATTCCATGCCATTCCATGTCATTCCATGCCATGCCGTGCCATGCCGTGCCATGCCGGTGCCATGCCGTGCCATGCCGGTGCCATGCCGTGCCATGCCGGTGCCATGCCGTGCCATGCCGGTGCCATGCCGTGCCATGCCGGTGCCATGCCGTGCCATGCCGGTGCCATGCCGTGCCATGCCGGTGCCATGCCGTGCCATGCCGGTGCCATGCCGTGCCATGCCGGTGCCATGCCGTGCCATGCCGGTGCCATGCCGTGCCATGCCGGTGCCTTGCCGTGCCATGCCGGTGCCATGCCGTGCCATGCCGGTGCCATGCCGTGCTATGCCGTGCCATGCCGGTGCCATGCCGTGCCATGCCGGTGCCATGCCGTGCCATGCCGGTGCCATGCCGTGCCATGCCGGTGCCATGCCGTGCCATGCCGGTGCCATGCGGTGCCATGCCATTCCATGCCATTCCATGCCATTCCATGTCATTCCATGCCATTCCATGCCATTCCATGCCATTCCATGCCATTCCATGCCATTCCATGTCATTCCATGCCATTCCATGTCATTCCATGCCATGCCGGTACCATGCCGTGCCATGCCGGTGCCATGCCGTGCCATGCCGGTGCCATGCCGTGCCATGCCGGTGCCATGCCGTGCCATGCCGGTGCCATGCCGTGCCATGCCGGTGCCATGCCGTGCCATGCCGGTGCCATGCCGTGCCATGCCGGTGGCATGCCGTGCCATGCCGGTGCCATGCCGTGCCATGCCGGTGCCATGCCGTGCCATGCCGGTGCCATGCCGTGCCATGCCGGTGCCATGCCGTGCCATGCCGGTGCCATGCCGTGCCATGCCGTGCCATGCCGGTGCCATGCCGTGCCATGCCGTGCCATGCCGGTGCCATGCCGTGCCATGCCGGTGCCATGCCGTGCCATGCCGGTGCCATGCCGTGCCATGCCGGTGCCATGCCGTGCCATGCCGGTGCCATGCCGTGCCATGCCGGTGCCATGCCGTGCCATGCCGGTGCCATGCCGTGCCATGCCGGTGCCATGCCGTGCCATGCCGGTGCCATGCCGTGCCATGCCGGTGCCATGCCGTGCCATGCCGGTGCCATGCCGTGCCATGCCGGTGCCATGCCGTGCCATGCCGGTGCCATGCCGTGCCATGCCGGTGCCATGCCGTGCCATGCCGGTGCCATGCCGGTGCCATGCCGTGCCATGCCGTGCCATGCCGGTGCCATGCCATTCCATGCCATTCCATGCCATTCCATGCCATTCCATGCCATTCCATGCCATTCCATGCCATTCCATGCCATTCCATGCCATTCCATGCCATTCCATGCCATTCCATGCCATTCCATGCCATTCCATGCCATTCCATGCCATTCCATGTCATTCCATGCCATTCCATGCCATTCCATGCCATTCCATGCCATTCCATGCCATTCCATGCCATTCAATGCCGTGCCATGCCGTGCCATGCCGGTGCCATGCCGTGCCATGCGGTGCCATGCCATTCCATGCCATTCCATGCCATTCCATGCCATTCCATGCCATTCCATGTCATTCCATGCCATTCCATGCCATTCCATGCCATTCCATGCCATTCCATGCCATTCCATGCCATTCCATGCCATTCCATGCCATTCCATGTCATTCCATGCCATTCCATGCCATTCCATGCCATTCCATACCATTCCATGCCATTCCATGCCATTCCATGCCATTCCATGCCATTCCATGCCATTCCATGCCATTCCATGCCATTCCATGCCATTCCATGCCATTCCATGCCATTCCATGCCATTCCATGCCATTCCATGCCATTCCATGCCATTCCATGCCATTCCATGCCATTCCATGCCATTCCATGCCATTCCATGCCATTCCATGCCATTCCATGCCATTCCATGCCATTCCATGCCATTCCATGCCATTCCATGCCATTCCATGCCATTCCATGCCATTCCATGCCATTCCATGCCATTCCATGTCATTCCATGCCATTCCATGCCATTCCATGCCATTCCATACCATTCCATGCCATTCCATGCCATTCCATGCCATTCCATGCCATTCCATGCCATTCCATGCCATTCCATGCCATTCCATGCCATTCCATGTCATTCCATGCCATGCCGGTACCATGCCGTGCCATGCCGTGCCATGCCGTGCCATGCCGGTGCCATGCCGTGCCATGCCGGTGCCATGCCGTGCCATGCCGGTGCCATGCCGTGCCATGCCGGTGCCATGCCGTGCCATGCCGGTGCCATGCCGTGCCATGCCGGTGCCATGCCGTGCCATGCCGGTGCCATGCCGTGCCATGCCGGTGCCATGCCGTGCCATGCCGGTGCCATGCCGTGCCATGCCGGTGCCATGCCGTGCCATGCCGGTGCCATGCCGTGCCATGCCGGTGCCATGCCGTGCCATGCCGGTGCCATGCCGTGCCATGCCGGTGCCATGCCGTGCCATGCCGGTGCCATGCCGTGCCATGCCGGTGCCATGCCGTGCCATGCCATTCCATGCCATTCCATGCCATTCCATGTCATTCCATGCCATTCCATGCCATTCCATGCCATTCCATGCCATTCCATGCCATTCCATGTCATTCCATGCCATGCCGGTGCCATGCCGTGCCATGCCGTGCCATGCCGTGCCATGCCGGTGCCATGCCGTGCCATGCCGGTGCCATGCCGTGCCATGCCGGTGCCATGCCGTGCCATGCCGGTGCCATGCCGTGCCATGCCGGTGCCATGCCGTGCCATGCCGGTGCCATGCCGGTGCCATGCCGGTGCCATGCCGTGCCATGCCGTGCCATGCCGGTGCCATGCGGTGCCATGCCATTCCATGCCGTGCCATGCGGTGCCATGCCATTCCATGCGGTGCCATGCCATTCCATGCCGTGCCATGCGGTGCCATGCCATTCCATGCGGTGCCATGCCATTCCATGCGGTGCCATGCCATTCCATGCGGTGCCATGCCATTCCATGCCGTGCCATGCGGTGCCATGCCATTCCATGCCATTCCATGCCATTCCATGCCATTCCATGCCATTCCATGCCATTCCATGCCATTCCATGCCATTCCATGCCATTCCATGCCATTCCATGCCATTCCATGCCATTCCATGCCATTCCATGCCATTCCATGCCATTCCATGCCATTCCATGCCATTCCATGCCATTCCATGCCATTCAATGCCGTGCCATGCCGGTGCCATGCCGTGCCATGCCGGTGCCATGCCGTGCCATGCCGGTGCCATGCCGTGCCATGCCGGTGCCATGCCGTGCCATGCCGGTGCCATGCCGTGCCATGCCGGTGCCATGCCGTGCCATGCCGTGCCATGCCGGGCCATGCCATTCCATGCCATTCCATGCCAGTCCATGCCAGTCCATGCCATTCCATGCCATTCCATGCCACTCAATGCGGTGCCATGCCGTGCCATGCCGTGCCATTCCATGCCAGTCCATGCCAGTCCATGCCATTCCATGCCATTCCATGCCACTCAATGCGGTGCCATGCCGTGCCATGCCGTGCCATTCCGTGCCATTCAATGCCATTCCATGCCATTCAATGCCGTGCCATGCCGTGCCATGCCGGTGCCATGCCGTGCCATGCCGGTGCCATGCCGTGCCATGCCGGTGCCATGCCGTGCCATGCCGGTGCCATGCCGTGCCATGCCGTGCCATGCGGTGCCATGCCGTGCCATGCGGTGCCATGCCATTCCATGCCATTCCATGCCATTCCATGCCATTCCATGCCATTCCATGCCATTCCATGCCATTCCATGCCATTCCATGCCATTCCATGCCATTCCATGCCATTCCATGCCATTCCATGCCATTCCATGCCATTCCATGCCATTCCATGCCATTCCATGCCATTCCATGCCATTCCATGCCATTCCATGCCATTCCATGCCATTCCATGCCATTCCATGCCATTCCATGCCATTCCATGCCATTCCATGCCATTCCATGCCATTCCATGCCATTCCATGCCATTCCATGCCATTCCATGCCATTCCATGCCATTCCATGCCATTCCATGCCATTCCATGCCATTCCATGCCATTCCATGCCATTCCATGCCATTCCATGCCATTCCATGCCATTCCATGCCATTCCATGCCATTCCATGCCATTCCATGCCATTCCATGCCATTCCATGCCATTCCATGCCATTCCATGCCATTCCATGCCATTCCATGCCATTCCATGCCATTCCATGCCATTCCATGCCATGCCGGTGCCATGCCGTGCCATGCCGGTGCCATGCCGTGCCATGCCGGTGCCATGCCGTGCTATGCCGTGCCATGCCGGTGCCATGCCGTGCCATGCCGGTGCCATGCCGTGCCATGCCGGTGCCATGCCGTGCCATGCCGTGCCATGCCGTGCCATGCCGTGCCATGCCGTGCCATGCCGTGCCATGCCGTGCCATGCGGTGCCATGCCATTCCATGCCATTCCATGCCATTCCATGCCATTCCATGCCATTCCATGCCATTCCATGCCATTCCATGCCATTCCATGCCATTCCATGCCATTCCATGCCATTCCATGCCATTCCATGCCATTCCATGCCATTCCATGCCATTCCATGCCATTCCATGCCATTCCATGCCATTCCATGCCATTCCATGCCATTCCATGCCATTCCATGCCATTCCATGCCATTCCATGCCATTCCATGCCATTCCATGCCATTCCATGCCATTCCATGCCATTCCATGCCATTCCATGCCATTCCATGCCATTCCATGCCATTCCATGCCATTCCATGCCATTCCATGCCATTCCATGCCATTCCATGCCATTCCATGCCATTCCATGCCATTCCATGCCATTCCATGCCATTCCATGCCATTCCATGCCATTCCATGCCATTCCATGCCATGCCGGTGCCATGCCGTGCCATGCCGGTGCCATGCCGTGCCATGCCGGTGCCATGCCGTGCTATGCCGTGCCATGCCGGTGCCATGCCGTGCCATGCCGGTGCCATGCCGTGCCATGCCGGTGCCATGCCGTGCCATGCCGTGCCACGCCGTGCCATGCCGTGCCATGCCGTGCCATGCGGTGCCATGCCATTCCATGCCATTCCATGCCATTCCATGCCATTCCATGCCATTCCATGTCATTCCATGCCATTCCATGCCATTCCATGCCATTCCATGCCATTCCATGCCATTCCATGCCATTCCATGCCATTCCATGCCATTCCATGCCATTCCATGCCATTCCATGCCATTCAATGCCGTGCCATGCCGTGCCATGCCGGTGCCATGCCGTTCCATGCCGGTGCCATGCCGTGCCATGCCGGTGCCATGCCGTGCCATGCCGGTGCCATGCCGTGCCATGCCGGTGCCATGCCGTGCCATGCCGGTGCCATGCCGGTGCCATGCCGGTGCCATGCCGTGCCATGCCGGTGCCATGCCGTGCCATGCCGTGCCATGCCGGTGCCATGCCGTGCCATGCCGGTGCCATGCCGTGCCATGCCGTGCCATGCCGTGCCATGCCGTGCCATGCGGTGCCATGCCATTCCATGCCATTCCATGTCATTCCATGCCATTCCATGTCATTCCATGCCATTCCATGTCATTCCATGGCATTCCATGTCATTCCATGCCATTCCATGCCATTCCATGCCATTCCATGCCATTCCATGCCATTCCATGCCATTCCATGCCATTCCATGCCATTCCATGCCGTGCCATGCCGGTGCCATGCCGTGCCATGCCGGTGCCATGCCGTGCCATGCCGGTGCCATGCCGTGCCATGCCGGTGCCATGCCGTGCCATGCCGGTGCCATGCCGTGCCATGCCGGTGCCATGCCGTGCCATGCCGGTGCCATGCCGTGCCATGCCGGTGCCATGCCGTGCCATGCCGGTGCCATGCCGTGCCATGCCGGTGCCATGCCGTGCCATGCCGTGCCATGCCGGTGCCATGCCGTGCCATGCCGGTGCCATGCCGTGCCATGCCGGTGCCATGCCGTGCCATGCCGGTGCCATGCCGTGCCATGCCGGTGCCATGCCGTGCCATGCCGGTGCCATGCCGTGCCATGCCGGTGCCATGCCGTGCCATGCCGGTGCCATGCCGTGCCATGCCGGTGCCATGCCGTGCCATGCCGGTGCCATGCCGTGCCATGCCGGTGCCATGCCGTGCCATGCCGGTGCCATGCCGGTGCCATGCCGTGCCATGCCGTGCCATGCCGTGCCATGCCGGTGCCATGCCGTGCCATGCCGGTGCCATGCCATTCCATGCCGTGCCATGCGGTGCCATGCCATTCCATGCGGTGCCATGCCATTCCATGCCGTGCCATGCGGTGCCATGCCATTCCATGCGGTGCCATGCCATTACATGCGGTGCCATGCCATTCCATGCCATTCCATGCCATTCCATGCCATTCCATGCCATTCCATGCCATTCCATGCCATTCCATGCCATTCCATGCCATTCAATGCCGTGCCATGCCGGTGCCATGCCGTGCCATGCCGGTGCCATGCCGTGCCATGCCGGTGCCATGCCGGTGCCATGCCGTGCCATGCCGGTGCCATGCCGTGCCATGCCGGTGCCATGCCGTGCCATGCCGGTGCCATGCCGTGCCATGCCGGTGCCATGCCGTGCCATGCCGGTGCCATGCCGTGCCATGCCGGTGCCATGCCGTGCCATGCCGGTGCCATGCCGTGCCATGCCGGTGCCATGCCGTGCCATGCCGGTGCCATGCCGGTGCCATGCCGTGCCATGCCGTGCCATGCCGGTGCCATGCCAATCCATGCCATTCCATGCCATTCCATGCCATTCCATGCCATTCCATGCCATTCCATGCCATTCCATGCCATTCCATGCCATTCCATGCCATTCCATGCCATTCCATGCCATTCCATGCCATTCCATGCCATTCCATGCCATTCCATGCCATTCCATGCCATTCCATGCCATTCCATGCCATTCCATGCCATTCAATGCCGTGCCATGCCGTGCCATGCCGGTGCCATGCCGTGCCATGCCGGTGCCATGCCGTGCCATGCCGGTGCCATGCCGTGCCATGCCGTGCCATGCGGTGCCATGCCATTCCATGCCATTCCATGCCATTCCATGCCATTCCATGTCATTCCATGCCATTCCATGCCATTCCATGCCATTCCATGCCATTCCATGCCATTCCATGCCATTCCATGCCATTCCATGTCATTCCATGCCATTCCATACCATTCCATGCCATTCCATGCCATTCCATGCCATTCCATGCCATTCCATGCCATTCCATGCCATTCCATGCCATTCCATGCCATTCCATGCCATTCCATGCCATTCCATGCCATTCCATGCCATTCCATGTCATTCCATGCCATTCCATGCCATTCCATGCCATTCCATACCATTCCATGCCATTCCATGCCATTCCATGCCATTCCATGCCATTCCATGCCATTCCATGCCATTCCATGCCATTCCATGCCATTCCATGCCATTCCATGCCATTCCATGCCATTCCATGCCATTCCATGCCATTCCATGCCATTCCATGCCATTCCATGCCATTCCATGCCATTCCATGCCATTCCATGCCATTCCATGCCATTCCATGCCATTCCATGTCATTCCATGCCATGCCGTGCCATGCCGTGCCATGCCGGTGCCATGCCGTGCCATGCCGGTGCCATGCCGTGCCATGCCGTGCCATGCCGTGCCATGCCGTGCCATGCGGTGCCATGCCATTCCATGCCATTCCATGCCATTCCATGTCATTCCATGCCATTCCATGCCATTCCATGCCATGCCGTGCCATGCCGGTGCCATGCCGTGCCATGCCGGTGCCATGCCGTGCCATGCCGGTGCCATGCCGTGCCATGCCGGTGCCATGCCGTGCCATGCCGGTGCCATGCCGTGCTATGCCGTGCCATGCCGGTGCCATGCCGTGCCATGCCGGTGCCATGCCGTGCCATGCCGGTGCCATGCCGTGCCATGCCGGTGCCATGCCGTGCCATGCCGGTGCCATGCCGTGCCATGCCGGTGCCATGCCGTGCCATGCCGGTGCCATGCCGTGCCATGCCGGTGCCATGCCGTGCTATGCCGTGCCATGCCGTGCCATGCCGTGTCATGCCGTGCCATGCGGTGCCATGCCATTCCATGCCATTCCATGCCATTCCATGCCATTCCATGTCATTCCATGCCATTCCATGCCATTCCATGCCATTCCATGCCATTCCATGCCATTCCATGCCATTCAATGCCGTGCCATGCCGTGCCATGCCGGTGCCATGCCGTGCCATGCCGGTGCCATGCCGTGCCATGCCGGTGCCATGCCGTGCCATGCCGGTGCCATGCCGTGCCATGCCGGTGCCATGCCGTGCCATGCCGGTGCCATGCCGTGCCATGCCGGTGCCATGCCGTGCCATGCCGGTGCCATGCCGTGCCATGCCGGTGCCATGCCGTGCCATGCCGGTGCCATGCCGTGCCATGCCGGTGCCATGCCGTGCCATGCCGGTGCCATGCCGTGCCATGCCGGTGCCATGCCGTGCCATGCCGGTGCCATGCCGTGCCATGCCGGTGCCATGCCGTGCCATGCCGGTGCCATGCCGTGCCATGCCGGTGCCATGCCGTGCCATGCCGGTGCCATGCCGTGCCATGCCGGTGCCATGCCGTGCCATGCCGTGCCATGCCGGTGCCATGCCGTGCCATGCCGGTGCCATGCCGTGCCATGCCGTGCCATGCCGTGCCATGCGGTGCCATGCCATTCCATGTCATTCCATGCCATTCCATGTCATTCCATGCCATTCCATGCCATTCCATGCCATTCCATGCCATTCCATGCCATTCCATGCCATTCCATGCCATTCCATGCCATTCCATGCCATTCCATGCCATTCCATGCCATTCCATGCCATTCCATGCCATTCCATGCCATTCCATGCCATTCAATGCCGTGCCATGCCGGTGCCAAGCCGTGCCATGCCGGTGCCATGCCGTGCCATGCCGGTGCCATGCCGTGCCATGCCGGTGCCATGCCGTGCCATGCCGGTGCCATGCCGTGCCATGCCGGTGCCATGCCGTGCCATGCCGGTGCCATGCCGTGCCATGCCGGTGCCATGCCGTGCCATGCCGGTGCCATGCCGTGCCATGCCGGTGCCATGCCGTGCCATGCCGGTGCCATGCCGTGCCATGCCGGTGCCATGCCGTGCCATGCCGTGCCATGCCGTGCCATGCCGTGCCATGCGGTGCCATGCCATTCCATGCCATTCCATGCCATTCCATGTCATTCCATGCCATTCCATGCCATTCCATGCCATTCCATGCCATTCCATGCCATTCCATGTCATTCCATGCCATGCCGGTACCATGCCGTGCCATGCCGTGCCATGCCGTGCCATGCCGGTGCCATGCCGTGCCATGCCGGTGCCATGCCGTGCCATGCCGGTGCCATGCCGTGCCATGCCGGTGCCATGCCGTGCCATGCCGGTGCCATGCCGTGCCATGCCGGTGCCATGCCGTGCCATGCCGGTGCCATGCCGTGCCATGCCGGTGCCATGCCGTGCCATGCCATTCCATGCCATTCCATGCCATTCCATGCCATTCCATGCCATTCCATGCCATTCCATGCCATTCCATGCCATTCCATGCCATTCCATGCCATTCCATGCCATTCCATGCCATTCCATGCCATTCCATGCCATTCCATGCCATTCCATGCCATTCCATGACATTCCATGCCATTCCATGCCATTCCATGCCATTCAATGCCGTGCCATGCCGTGCCATGCCGTGCCATGCCGTGCCATGCCGGTGCCATGCCGTGCCATGCCGGTGCCATGCCGTGCCATGCCGGTGCCATGCCGTGCCATGCCGGTGCCATGCCGTGCCATGCCGGTGCCATGCCGTGCCATGCCGGTGCCATGCCGTGCCATGCCGTGCCATGCCGGTGCCATGCCGTGCCATGCCGGTGCCATGCCGTGCTATGCCGTGCCATGCCGGTGCCATGCCGTGCCATGCCGGTGCCATGCCGTGCCATGCCGGTGCCATGCCGTGCCATGCCGGTGCCATGCCGTGCCATGCCGGTGCCATGCCGTGCCATGCCGGTGCCATGCCGTGCCATGCCGGTGCCATGCCGTGCCATGCCGGTGCCATGCCGTGCCATGCCGTGCCATGCCGTGCCATGCCGTGCCATGCGGTGCCATGCCATTCCATGCCATTCCATGCCATTCCATGCCATTCCATGCCATTCCATGCCATTCCATGTCATTCCATGCCATTCCATGCCATTCCATGCCATTCCATGCCATTCCATGCCATTCCATGCCATTCAATGCCGTGCCATGCCGTGCCATGCCGGTGCCATGCCGTGCCATGCCGGTGCCATGCCGTGCCATGCCGGTGCCATGCCGGTGCCATGCCGTGCCATGCCGGTGCCATGCCGTGCCATGCCGGTGCCATGCCGTGCCATGCCGGTGCCATGCCATTCCATGCCATTCCATGCCATTCCATGTCATTCCATGCCATTCCATGCCATTCCATGCCATTCCATGCCATTCCATGCCATTCCATGTCATTCCATGCCATGCCGGTACCATGCCGTGCCATGCCGTGCCATGCCGTGCCATGCCGGTGCCATGCCGTGCCATGCCGGTGCCATGCCGTGCCATGCCGGTTCCATGCCGTGCCATGCCGGTGCCATGCCGTGCCATGCCGGTGCCATCCCGTGCCATGCCGGTGCCATGCCGTGCCATGCCGGTGCCATGCCGTGCCATGCCGGTGCCATGCCGTGCCATGCCGGTGCCATGCCGTGCCATGCCGGTGCCATGCCGTGCCATGCCGGTGCCATGCCGTGCCATGCCGGTGCCATGCCGTGCCATGCCGGTGCCATGCCGTGCCATGCCGGTGCCATGCCGTGCCATGCCGGTGCCATGCCGTGCCATGCCGGTGCCATGCCGTGCCATGCCGGTGCCATGCCGTGCCATGCCGGTGCCATGCCGTGCCATGCCGGTGCCATGCCGTGCCATGCCGGTGCCATGCCGTGCCATGCCGGTGCCATGCCGTGCCATGCCGGTGCCATGCCGTGCCATGCCGGTGCCATGCCGTGCCATGCCGTGCCATGCCGTGCCATGCCGTGCCATGCCGTGCCATGCCGTGCCATGCCGTGCCATGCGGTGCCATGCCATTCCATGCCATTCCATGCCATTCCATGTCATTCCATGCCATTCCATGCCATTCCATGCCATTCCATGCCATTCCATGCCATGCCGGTACCATGCCGTGCCATGCCGTGCCATGCCGTGCCATGCCGGTGCCATGCCGTGCCATGCCGGTGCCATGCCGTGCCATGCCGGTGCCATGCCGTGCCATGCCGGTGCCATGCCGTGCCATGCCGGTGCCATGCCGTGCCATGCCGGTGCCATGCCGTGCCATGCCGGTGCCATGCCGTGCCATGCCGGTGCCATGCCGTGCCATGCCGGTGCCATGCCGTGCCATGCCGGTGCCATGCCGTGCCATGCCGGTGCCATGCCGTGCCATGCCGGTGCCATGCCGTGCCATGCCGGTGCCATGCCGTGCCATGCCGGTGCCATGCCATTCCATGCCATTCCATGCCATTCCATGCCGTGCCATGCCGGTGCCATGCCGTGCCATGCCGGTGCCATGCCGTGCCATGCCGGTGCCATGCCGTGCCATGCCGGTGCCATGCCGTGCCATGCCGTGCCATGCCGGTGCCATGCCGTGCCATGCCGGTGCCATGCCGTGCCATGCCGTGCCATGCCGGTGCCATGCCGTGCCATGCCGTGCCATGCCATTCCATGCCATTCCATGCCATTCCATGCCATTCCATGCCATTCCATGCCATTCCATGCCATTCCATGCCATTCCATGCCATTCCATGCCATTCCATGCCATTCCATGCCATTCCATGCCATTCCATGCCATTCCATGCCATTCCATGCCATTCCATGCCATTCCATGCCATTCCATGCCATTCCATGCCATTCCATGCCATTCCATGCCATTCCATGCCATTCCATGCCATTCCATGCCATTCCATGCCATTCCATGCCATTCCATGCCATTCCATGCCATTCCATGCCATTCCATGCCATTCCATGCCATTCCATGCCATTCAATGCCGTGCCATGCCGGTGCCATGCCGTGCCATGCCGGTGCCATGCCGTGCCATGCCGGTGCCATGCCGTGCCATGCCGGTGCCATGCCGTGCCATGCCGGTGCCATGCCGTGCCATGCCGGTGCCATGCCATTCCATGCCATTCCATGCCATTCCATGCCATTCCATGCCGTGCCATGCCGTGCCATGCCGTGCCATGCCGGTGCCATGCCGTGCCATGCCGGTGCCATGCCGTGCCATGCCGGTGCCATGCCGTGCCATGCCGGTGCCATGCCGTGCCATGCCGGTGCCATGCCGTGCCATGCCGGTGCCATGCCGTGCCATGCCGTGCCATGCCGGTGCCATGCCGTGCCATGCCGGTGCCATGCCGGTGCCATGCCGTGCCATGCCGTGCCATGCCATTCCATGCCATTCCATGCCATTCCATGCCATTCCATGCCATTCCATGCCATTCCATGCCATTCCATGCCATTCCATGCCATTCCATGCCATTCCATGCCATTCCATGCCATTCCATGCCATTCCATGCCATTCCATGCCATTCCATGCCATTCCATGCCATTCCATGCCATTCCATGCCATTCCATGCCATTCAATGCCGTGCCATGCCGTGCCATGCCGTGCCATGCCGTGCCATGCCGTGCCATGCCGGTGCCATGCCGGTGCCATGCCGTGCCATGCCGGTGCCATGCCGTGCCATGCCGTGCCATGCCGGTGCCATGCCGTGCCATGCCGGTGCCATGCCGTGCCATGCCGGTGCCATGCCGTGCCATGCCGGTGCCATGCCGTGCTATGCCGGTGCCATGCCGGTGCCATGCCGTGCCATGCCGGTGCCATGCCGTGCCATGCCGGTGCCATGCCGTGCCATGCCGTGCCATGCCGTGCCATGCCGTGCCATGCGGTGCCATGCCATTCCATGCCATTCCATGCCATTCCATGCCATTCCATGCCATTCCATGCCATTCCATGCCATTCCATGCCATTCCATGCCATTCCATGCCATTCCATGCCATTCCATGCCATTCCATGCCATTCCATGCCATTCCATGCCATTCCATGCCATTCCATGCCATTCCATGCCATTCCATGCCATTCCATGCCATTCCATGCCATTCCATGACATTCCATGCCATTCCATGCCATTCCATGCCATTCAATGCCGTGCCATGCCGTGCCATGCCGTGCCATGCCGTGCCATGCCGTGCCATGCCGGTGCCATGCCGTGCCATGCCGGTGCCATGCCGTGCCATGCCGGTGCCATGCCGTGCCATGCCGGTGCCATGCCGTGCCATGCCGGTGCCATGCCGTGCCATGCCGTGCCATGCCGGTGCCATGCCGTGCCATGCCGGTGCCATGCCGTGCCATGCCGGTGCCATGCCGTGCTATGCCGTGCCATGCCGGTGCCATGCCGTGCCATGCCGGTGCCATGCCGTGCCATGCCGGTGCCATGCCGTGCCATGCCGGTGCCATGCCGTGCCATGCCGGTGCCATGCCGTGCCATGCCGGTGCCATGCCGTGCCATGCCGTGCCATGCCGTGCCATGCCGTGCCATGCGGTGCCATGCCGTTCCATGCCATTCCATGCCATTCCATGCCATTCCATGCCATTCCATGCCATTCCATGTCATTCCATGCCATTCCATGCCATTCCATGCCATTCCATGCCATTCCATGCCATTCCATGCCATTCAATGCCGTGCCATGCCGTGCCATGCCGGTGCCATGCCGTGCCATGCCGGTGCCATGCCGTGCCATGCCGGTGCCATGCCGGTGCCATGCCGTGCCATGCCGGTGCCATGCCGTGCCATGCCGGTGCCATGCCGTGCCATGCCGGTGCCATGCCGTGCCATGCCGGTGCCATGCCGTGCCATGCCGGTGCCATGCCGTGCCATGCCGGTGCCATGCCGTGCCATGCCGGTGCCATGCCGTGCCATGCCGTGCCATGCCGGTGCCATGCCGTGCCATGCCGGTGCCATGCCGTGCCATGCCGTGCCATGCCGTGCCATGCCGTGCCATGCCGTGCCATGCGGTGCCATGCCATTCCATGCCATTCCATGTCATTCCATGCCATTCCATGCCATTCCATGCCATTCCATGCCATTCCATGCCATTCCATGCCATTCCATGCCATTCCATGCCATTCCATGCCATTCCATGCCATTCCATGCCATTCCATGCCATTCCATGCCATTCCATGCCATTCCATGCCATTCCATGCCATTCCATGCCGTGCCATGCCATTCCATGCCGTGCCATGCCATTCCATGCCGTGCCATGCCGGTGCCATACCGTGCCATGCCGGTGCCATGCCGTGCCATGCCGGTGCCATGCCGTGCCATGCCGGTGCCATGCCGTGCCATGCCGGTGCCATGCCGTGCCATGCCGGTGCCATGCCGTGCCATGCCGGTGCCATGCCGGTGCCATGCCGTGCCATGCCGGTGCCATGCCGTGCCATGCCGGTGCCATGCCGTGCCATGCCGGTGCCATGCCATTCCATGCCATTCCATGCCATTCCATGCCATTCCATGCCATTCCATGCCATTCCATGCCGTGCCATGCCGTGCCATGCCGTGCCATGCCGTGCCATGCCGGTGCCATGCCGTGCCATGCCGGTGCCATGCCGTGCCATGCCGTGCCATGCCGGTGCCATGCCGTGCCATGCCGGTGCCATGGCGTGCCATGCCGTGCCATGCCGTGCCATGCCGTGCCATGCCGTGCCATGCCGGTGCCATGCCGTGCCATGCCGTGCCATGCCATTCCATGCCATTCCATGCCATTCCATGCCATTCCATGCCATTCCATGCCATTCCATGCCATTCCATGCCATTCCATGCCATTCCATGCCATTCCATGCCATTCCATGCCATTCCATGCCATTCCATGCCATTCCATGCCATTCAATGCCGTGCCATGCCGTGCCATGCCGTGCCATGCCGTGCCATGTCATTCCATGCCATTCCATGTCATTCCATGCCATTCCATGTCATTCCATGCCATTCCATGTCATTCCATGCCATTCCATGTCATTCCATGCCATTCCATGTCATTCCATGCCATTCCATGTCATTCCATGCCATTCCATGTCATTCCATGCCATTCCATGCCATTCCATGCCATTCCATGCCATTCCATGCCATTCCATGCCATTCCATGCCATTCCATGCCATTCCATGCCATTCCATGCCATTCCATGCCATTCCATGCCATTCCATGCCATTCCATGCCATTCCATGCCATTCCATGCCATTCCATGCCATTCCATGCCATTCCATGCCATTCCATGCCATTCCATGCCATTCCATGCCATTCCATGCCATTCAATGCCGTGCCATGCCATTCAATGCCGTGCCATGCCGTGCCATGCCGGTGCCATGCCGTGCCATGCCGGTGCCATGCCGTGCCATGCCGGTGCCATGCCGTGCCATGCCGGTGCCATGCCGTGCCATGCCGGTGCCATGCCGTGCCATGCCGGTGCCATGCCGTGCCATGCCGGTGCCATGCCGTGCCATGCCGGTGCCATGCCGTGCCATGCCGGCGCCATGCCGTGCCATGCCGGTGCCATGCCGTGCCATGCCGGTGCCATGCCGTGCCATGCCGGTGCCATGCCGGTGCCATGCCGTGCCATGCCGTGCCATGCCGGTGCCATGCGGTGCCATGCCGTGCCATGCCGGTGCCATGCGGTGCCATGCCGTGCCATGCCGGTGCCATGCCATTCCATGCCGTGCCATGCGGTGCCATGCCATTCCATGCGTTGCCATGCCATTCCATGCCGTGCCATGCGGTGCCATGCCATTCCATACGGTGCCATGCCATTCGATGCGGTGCCATGCCATTCCATGCGGTGCCATGCCATTCCATGCCATTCCATGCCATTCCATGCCATTCCATGCCATTCCATGCCATTCCATGCCATTCCATGCCATTCCATGCCATTCCATGCCATTCCATGCCATTCAATGCCGTGCCATGCCGGTGCCATGCCGTGCCATGCCGGTGCCATGCCGTGCCATGCCGGTGCCATGCCATGCCATGCCGGTGCCATGCCGTGCCATGCCGGTGCCATGCCGTGCCATGCCGGTGCCATGCCGTGCCATGCCGTGCCATGCCGGGCCATGCCATTCCATGCCATTCCATGCCAGTCCATGCCAGTCCATGCCATTCCATGCCATTCCATGCCACTCAATGCGGTGCCATGCCGTGCCATGCCGTGCCATGCCGTGCCATTCAATGCCATTCCATGCCATTCAATGCCATTCAATGCCGTGCCATGCCGTGCCATGCCGGTGCCATGCCGTGCCATGCCGGTGCCATGCCGTGCCATGCCGGTGCCATGCCGTGCCATGCCGTGCCATGCGGTGCCATGCCGTGCCATGCGGTGCCATGCCATTCCATGCCATTCCATGCCATTCCATGCCATTCCATGCCATTCCATGCCATTCCATGCCATTCCATGCCATTCCATGCCATTCCATGCCATTCCATGCCATTCCATGCCATTCCATGCCATTCCATGCCATTCCATGCCATTCAATGCCGTGCCATGCCGTGCCATGCCGTGCCATGCCGTGCCATGCCGGTGCCATGCCGTGCCATGCCGGTGCCATGCCGTGCCATGCCGGTGCCATGCCGTGCCATGCCGGTGCCATGCCGTGCCATGCCGGTGCCATGCCGTGCCATGCCGGTGCCATGCCGTGCCATGCCGTGCCATGCCGGTGCCATGCCGTGCCATGCCGGTGCCATGCCGTGCCATGCCGGTGCCATGCCGTGCTATGCCGTGCCATGCCGGTGCCATGCCGTGCCATGCCGGTGCCATGCCGTGCCATGCCGGTGCCATGCCGTGCCATGCCGGTGCCATGCCGTGCCATGCCGGTGCCATGCCGTGCCATGCCGGTGCCATGCCGTGCCATGCCGTGCCATGCCGTGCCATGCCGTGCCATGCCGTGCCATGCGGTGCCATGCCATTCCATGCCATTCCATGCCATTCCATGCCATTCCATGCCATTCCATGCCATTCCATGTCATTCCATGCCATTCCATGCCATTCCATGCCATTCCATGCCATTCCATGCCATTCCATGCCATTCAATGCCGTGCCATGCCGTGCCATGCCGGTGCCATGCCGTGCCATGCCGGTGCCATGCCGTGCCATGCCGGTGCCATGCCGTGCCATGCCGGTGCCATGCCGTGCCATGCCGGTGCCATGCCGTGCCATGCCGGTGCCATGCCGTGCCATGCCGGTGCCATGCCGTGCCATGCCGTGCCATGCGGTGCCATGCCATTCCATGCCATTCCATGCCATTCCATGCCATTCCATGCCATTCCATGCCATTCCATGTCATTCCATGCCATTCCATGCCATTCCATGCCATTCCATGCCATTCCATGCCATTCCATGCCATTCAATGCCGTGCCATGCCGTGCCATGCCGGTGCCATGCCGTGCCATGCCGGTGCCATGCCGGTGCCATGCCGGTGCCATGCCGGTGCCATGCCGTGCCATGCCGGTGCCATGCCGTGCCATGCCGGTGCCATGCCGTGCCATGCCGGTGCCATGCCGTGCCATGCCGGTGCCATGCCGTGCCATGCCGGTGCCATGCCGTGCCATGCCGTGCCATGCCGGTGCCATGCCGTGCCATGCCGGTGCCATGCCGTGCCATGCCGGTGCCATGCCGTGCCATGCCGTGCCATGCCGTGCCATGCGGTGCCATGCCATTCCATGCCATTCCATGTCATTCCATGCCATTCCATGCCATTCCATGCCATTCCATGCCATTCCATGCCATTCCATGCCATTCCATGCCATTCCATGCCATTCCATGCCATTCCATGCCATTCCATGCCATTCCATGCCATTCCATGCCATTCCATGCCATTCCATGCCATTCCATGCCATTCCATGCCATTCCATGCCATTCCATGCCATTCCATGCCATTCCATGCCATTCCATGCCATTCCATGCCATTCCATGCCATTCCATGCCATTCCATGCCATTCCATGCCATTCCATGCCATTCCATGCCATTCCATGCCATTCCATGCCATTCCATGCCATTCCATGCCATTCCATGCCATTCCATGCCATTCCATGCCATTCCATGCCATTCCATGCCATTCCATGCCATTCCATGCCATTCCATGCCATTCCATGCCATTCCATGCCATTCCATGCCATTCCATGCCATTCCATGCCATTCCATGCCATTCCATGCCATTCCATGCCATTCCATGCCATTCCATGCCATTCCATGCCATTCCATGCCATTCCATGCCATTCCATGCCATTCCATGCCATTCCATGCCATTCCATGCCATTCCATGCCATTCCATGCCATTCCATGCCATTCCATGCCATTCCATGCCGTGCCATGCCGGTGCCATACCGTGCCATGCCGGTGCCATGCCGTGCCATGCCGGTGCCATGCCGTGCCATGCCGGTGCCATGCCGGTGCCATGCCGTGCCATGCCGGTGCCATGCCGTGCCATGCCGGTGCCATGCCGTGCCATGCCGGTGCCATGCCGTGCCATGCCGGTGCCATGCCGTGCCATGCCGGTGCCATGCCGTGCCATGCCGGTGCCATGCCGTGCCATGCCGGTGCCATGCCGTGCCATGCCGGTGCCATGCCGTGCCATGCCGGTGCCATGCCGTGCCATGCCGGTGCCATGCCGTGCCATGCCGGTGCCATGCCGTGCCATGCCGGTGCCATGCCGTGCCATGCCGGTGCCATGCCGTGCCATGCCGGTGCCATGCCGTGCCATGCCGGTGCCATGCCGTGCCATGCCGGTGCCATGCCGTGCCATGCCGGTGCCATGCCGTGCCATGCCGGTGCCATGCCGTGCCATGCCGGTGCCATGCCGTGGCATGCCGTGCCATGCCGGTGCCATGCCGTGCCATGCCGGTGCCATGCCGTGCCATGCCGGTGCCATGCCGTGCCATGCCGGTGCCATGCCGTGCCATGCCGGTGCCATGCCGTGCCATGCCGGTGCCATGCCGTGCCATGCCGGTGCCATGCCGTGCCATGCCGGTGCCATGCCGTGCCATGCCGGTGCCATGCCGTGCCATGCCGGTGCCATGCCGTGCCATGCCGGTGCCATGCCGTGCCATGCCGGTGCCATGCCGTGCCATGCCGGTGCCATGCCGTGCCATGCCGGTGCCATGCCGTGCCATGCCGGTGCCATGCCGTGCCATGCCGGTGCCATGCCGTGCCATGCCGGTGCCATGCCGTGCCATGCCGGTGCCATGCCGTGCCATGCCGGTGCCATGCCGTGCCATGCCGGTGCCATGCCGTGCCATGCCGGTGCCATGCCGTGCCATGCCGGTGCCATGCCGTGCCATGCCGGTGCCATGCCGTGCCATGCCGGTGCCATGCCGTGCCATGCCGGTGCCATGCCGTGCCATGCCATTCCATGCCATTCCATGCCATTCCATGCCGTGCCATGCCGTGCCATGCCGTGCCATGCCGGTGCCATGCCGTGCCATGCCGGTGCCATGCCGTGCCATGCCGGTGCCATGCCGTGCCATGCCGTGCCATGCCGGTGCCATGCCGTGCCATGCCGTGCCATGCCGTGCCATGCCGTGCCATGCCGGTGCCATGCCGTGCCATGCCGTGCCATGCCGGTGCCATGCCGTGCCATGCCGTGCCATGCCATTCCATGCCGTGCCATGCCATTCCATGCCATTCCATGCCATTCCATGCCATTCCATGCCATTCCATGCCATTCCATGCCATTCCATGCCATTCCATGCCATTCCATGCCATTCCATGCCATTCCATGCCATTCCATGCCATTCCATGCCATTCAATGCCGTGCCATGCCGTGCCATGCCGTGCCATGCCGTGCCATGTCATTCCATGCCGTGCCATGTCATTCCATGCCATTCCATGTCATTCCATGCCATTCCATGTCATTCCATGCCATTCCATGTCATTCCATGCCATTCCATGTCATTCCATGCCATTCCATGTCATTCCATGCCATTCCATGCCATTCCATGCCATTCCATGCCATTCCATGCCATTCCATGCCATTCCATGCCATTCCATGCCATTCCATGCCATTCCATGCCATTCCATGCCATTCAATGCCGTGCCATGCCGGTGCCATGCCGTGCCATGCCGGTGCCATGCCGTGCCATGCCGGTGCCATGCCATGCCATGCCGGTGCCATGCCGTGCCATGCCGGTGCCATGCCGTGCCATGCCGGTGCCATGCCGTGCCATGCCGTGCCATGCCGGGCCATGCCAGTCCATGCCAGTCCATGCCATTCCATGCCATTCCATGCCACTCAATGCGGTGCCATGCCGTGCCATGCCGTGCCATGCCGTGCCATTCAATGCCATTCAATGCCATTCCATGCCATTCAATGCCATTCAATGCCGTGCCATGCCGTGCCATGCCGGTGCCATGCCGTGCCATGCCGGTGCCATGCCGGTGCCATGCCGTGCCATGCCGTGCCATGCGGTGCCATGCCGTGCCATGCGGTGCCATGCCATTCCATGCCATTCCATGCCATTCCATGCCATTCCATGCCATTCCATGCCATTCCATGCCATTCCATGCCATTCCATGCCATTCCATGCCATTCCATGCCATTCCATGCCATTCCATGCCATTCCATGCCATTCCATGCCATTCCATGCCATTCCATGCCATTCCATGCCATTCCATGCCATTCCATGCCATTCCATGCCATTCCATGCCATTCCATGCCATTCCATGCCATTCCATGCCATTCCATGCCATTCCATGACATTCCATGCCATTCCATGCCATTCCATGCCATTCAATGCCGTGCCATGCCGTGCCATGCCGTGCCATGCCGTGCCATGCCGGTGCCATGCCGTGCCATGCCGGTGCCATGCCGTGCCATGCCGGTGCCATGCCGTGCCATGCCGGTGCCATGCCGTGCCATGCCGGTGCCATGCCGTGCCATGCCGGTGCCATGCCGTGCCATGCCGGTGCCATGCCGTGCCATGCCGGTGCCATGCCGTGCCATGCCGGTGCCATGCCGTGCCATGCCGGTGCCATGCCGTGCCATGCCGGTGCCATGCCGTGCCATGCCGGTGCCATGCCGTGCCATGCCGGTGCCATGCCGTGCCATGCCGGTGCCATGCCGTGCCATGCCGGTGCCATGCCGTGCCATGCCGGTGCCATGCCGTGCCATGCCGGTGCCATGCCGTGCCATGCCATTCCATGCCATTCCATGCCGTGCCATGCCATTCCATGCCATTCCATGCCATTCCATGCCATTCCATGCCATTCCATGCCATTCCATGCCATTCCATGCCATTCCATGCCATTCCATGCCATTCCATGCCATTCCATGCCATTCCATGCCATTCCATGCCATTCCATGCCATTCCATGCCATTCCATGCCATTCCATGCCATTCCATGCCATTCCATGCCATTCCATGCCATTCAATGCCGTGCCATGCCGTGCCATGCCGTGCCATGCCGTGCCATGTCATTCCATGCCGTGCCATGTCATTCCATGCCATTCCATGTCATTCCATGCCATTCCATGTCATTCCATGCCATTCCATGTCATTCCATGCCATTCCATGTCATTCCATGCCATTCCATGTCATTCCATGCCATTCCATGCCATTCCATGCCATTCCATGCCATTCCATGCCATTCCATGCCATTCCATGCCATTCCATGCCATTCCATGCCATTCCATGCCATTCCATGCCATTCCATGCCATTCAATGCCGTGCCATGCCGGTGCCATGCCGTGCCATGCCGGTGCCATGCCGTGCCATGCCGGTGCCATGCCATGCCATGCCGGTGCCATGCCGTGCCATGCCGGTGCCATGCCGTGCCATGCCGGTGCCATGCCGTGCCATGCCGTGCCATGCCGGGCCATGCCAGTCCATGCCAGTCCATGCCATTCCATGCCATTCCATGCCACTCAATGCGGTGCCATGCCGTGCCATGCCGTGCCATGCCGTGCCATGCCGTGCCATTCAATGCCATTCAATGCCATTCCATGCCATTCAATGCCATTCAATGCCGTGCCATGCCGTGCCATGCCGGTGCCATGCCGTGCCATGCCGGTGCCATGCCGGTGCCATGCCGTGCCATGCCGTGCCATGCGGTGCCATGCCGTGCCATGCGGTGCCATGCCATTCCATGCCATTCCATGCCATTCCATGCCATTCCATGCCATTCCATGCCATTCCATGCCATTCCATGCCATTCCATGCCATTCCATGCCATTCCATGCCATTCCATGCCATTCCATGCCATTCCATGCCATTCCATGCCATTCCATGCCATTCCATGCCATTCCATGCCATTCCATGCCATTCCATGCCATTCCATGCCATTCCATGCCATTCCATGCCATTCCATGCCATTCCATGCCATTCCATGCCATTCCATGACATTCCATGCCATTCCATGCCATTCCATGCCATTCAATGCCGTGCCATGCCGTGCCATGCCGTGCCATGCCGTGCCATGCCGGTGCCATGCCGTGCCATGCCGGTGCCATGCCGTGCTATGCCGTGCCATGCCGGTGCCATGCCGTGCCATGCCGGTGCCATGCCGTGCCATGCCGGTGCCATGCCGTGCCATGCCGGTGCCATGCCGTGCCATGCCGGTGCCATGCCGTGCCATGCCGGTGCCATGCCGTGCCATGCCGTGCCATGCGGTGCCATGCCATTCCATGCCATTCCATGCCATTCCATGCCATTCCATGCCATTCCATGTCATTCCATGCCATTCCATGCCATTCCATGCCATTCCATGCCATTCCATGCCATTCCATGCCATTCAATGCCGTGCCATGCCGTGCCATGCCGGTGCCATGCCGTGCCATGCCGGTGCCATGCCGTGCCATGCCGGTGCCATGCCGGTGCCATGCCGGTGCCATGCCGGTGCCATGCCGGTGCCATGCCGTGCCATGCCGGTGCCATGCCGTGCCATGCCGGTGCCATGCCGTGCCATGCCGGTGCCATGCCGTGCCATGCCGGTGCCATGCCGTGCCATGCCGGTGCCATGCCGTGCCATGCCGGTGCCATGCCGTGCCATGCCGTGCCATGCCGGTGCCATGCCGTGCCATGCCGGTGCCATGCCGTGCCATGCCGGTGCCATGCCGTGCCATGCCGGTGCCATGCCGTGCCATGCCGTGCCATGCCGTGCCATGCCGTGCCATGCGGTGCCATGCCATTCCATGCCATTCAATGTCATTCCATGCCATTCCATGTCATTCCATGCCATTCCATGCCATTCCATGCCATTCCATGCCATTCCATGCCATTCCATGCCATTCCATGCCATTCCATGCCATTCCATGCCATTCCATGCCATTCCATGCCATTCCATGCCATTCCATGCCATTCCATGCCATTCCATGCCATTCCATGCCATTCCATGCCATTCAATGCCGTGCCATGCCGTGCCATGCCGGTGCCATGCCGTGCCATGCCGGTGCCATGCCGTGCCATGCCGGTGCCATGCCGTGCCATGCCGGTGCCATGCCGTGCCATGCCGGTGCCATGCCGTGCCATGCCGGTGCCATGCCGTGCCATGCCGGTGCCATGCCGTGCCATGCCGTGCCATGCGGTGCCATGCCATTCCATGCCATTCCATGCCATTCCATGCCATTCCATGCCATTCCATGCCATTCCATGTCATTCCATGCCATTCCATGCCATTCCATGCCATTCCATGCCATTCCATGCCATTCCATGCCATTCAATGCCGTGCCATGCCGTGCCATGCCGGTGCCATGCCGTGCCATGCCGGTGCCATGCCGGTGCCATGCCGGTGCCATGCCGGTGCCATGCCGTGCCATGCCGGTGCCATGCCGTGCCATGCCGGTGCCATGCCGTGCCATGCCGGTGCCATGCCGTGCCATGCCGGTGCCATGCCGTGCCATGCCGGTGCCATGCCGTGCCATGCCGTGCCATGCCGGTGCCATGCCGTGCCATGCCGGTGCCATGCCGTGCCATGCCGGTGCCATGCCGTGCCATGCCGTGCCATGCCGTGCCATGCGGTGCCATGCCATTCCATGCCATTCCATGTCATTCCATGCCATTCCATGCCATTCCATGCCATTCCATGCCATTCCATGCCATTCCATGCCATTCCATGCCATTCCATGCCATTCCATGCCATTCCATGCCATTCCATGCCATTCCATGCCATTCCATGCCATTCCATGCCATTCCATGCCATTCCATGCCATTCCATGCCATTCCATGCCATTCCATGCCATTCCATGCCATTCCATGCCATTCCATGCCATTCCATGCCATTCCATGCCATTCCATGCCATTCCATGCCATTCCATGCCATTCCATGCCATTCCATGCCATTCCATGCCATTCCATGCCATTCCATGCCATTCCATGCCATTCCATGCCATTCCATGCCATTCCATGCCATTCCATGCCATTCCATGCCATTCCATGCCATTCCATGCCATTCCATGCCATTCCATGCCATTCCATGCCATTCCATGCCATTCCATGCCATTCCATGCCATTCCATGCCATTCCATGCCATTCCATGCCATTCCATGCCATTCCATGCCATTCCATGCCATTCCATGCCATTCCATGCCATTCCATGCCATTCCATGCCATTCCATGCCATTCCATGCCATTCCATGCCATTCCATGCCATTCCATGCCATTCCATGCCATTCCATGCCATTCCATGCCATTCCATGCCGTGCCATGCCGGTGCCATACCGTGCCATGCCGGTGCCATGCCGTGCCATGCCGGTGCCATGCCGTGCCATGCCGGTGCCATGCCGGTGCCATGCCGTGCCATGCCGGTGCCATGCCGTGCCATGCCGGTGCCATGCCGTGCCATGCCGGTGCCATGCCGTGCCATGCCGGTGCCATGCCGTGCCATGCCGGTGCCATGCCGTGCCATGCCGGTGCCATGCCGTGCCATGCCGGTGCCATGCCGTGCCATGCCGGTGCCATGCCGTGCCATGCCGGTGCCATGCCGTGCCATGCCGGTGCCATGCCGTGCCATGCCGGTGCCATGCCGTGCCATGCCGGTGCCATGCCGTGCCATGCCGGTGCCATGCCGTGCCATGCCGGTGCCATGCCGTGCCATGCCGGTGCCATGCCGTGCCATGCCGGTGCCATGCCGTGCCATGCCGGTGCCATGCCGTGCCATGCCGGTGCCATGCCGTGCCATGCCGGTGCCATGCCGTGGCATGCCGTGCCATGCCGGTGCCATGCCGTGCCATGCCGGTGCCATGCCGTGCCATGCCGGTGCCATGCCGTGCCATGCCGGTGCCATGCCGTGCCATGCCGGTGCCATGCCGTGCCATGCCGGTGCCATGCCGTGCCATGCCGGTGCCATGCCGTGCCATGCCGGTGCCATGCCGTGCCATGCCGGTGCCATGCCGGTGCCATGCCGTGCCATGCCGGTGCCATGCCGTGCCATGCCGGTGCCATGCCGTGCCATGCCGGTGCCATGCCGTGCCATGCCGGTGCCATGCCGTGCCATGCCGGTGCCATGCCGTGCCATGCCGGTGCCATGCCGTGCCATGCCGGTGCCATGCCGTGCCATGCCGGTGCCATGCCGTGCCATGCCGGTGCCATGCCGTGCCATGCCGGTGCCATGCCGTGCCATGCCGGTGCCATGCCGTGCCATGCCGGTGCCATGCCGTGCCATGCCGGTGCCATGCCGTGCCATGCCGGTGCCATGCCGTGCCATGCCGGTGCCATGCCGTGCCATGCCGGTGCCATGCCGTGCCATGCCGGTGCCATGCCGTGCCATGCCGGTGCCATGCCGTGCCATGCCGGTGCCATGCCGTGCCATGCCGGTGCCATGCCGTGCCATGCCGGTGCCATGCCGTGCCATGCCATTCCATGCCATTCCATGCCATTCCATGCCGTGCCATGCCGTGCCATGCCGTGCCATGCCGGTGCCATGCCGTGCCATGCCGGTGCCATGCCGTGCCATGCCGTGCCATGCCGGTGCCATGCCGTGCCATGCCGTGCCATGCCGTGCCATGCCGTGCCATGCCGGTGCCATGCCGTGCCATGCCGTGCCATGCCGTGCCATGCCGTGCCATGCCGGTGCCATGCCATTCCATGCCGTGCCATGCCATTCCATGCCATTCCATGCCATTCCATGCCATTCCATGCCATTCCATGCCATTCCATGCCATTCCATGCCATTCCATGCCATTCCATGCCATTCCATGCCATTCCATGCCATTCCATGCCATTCCATGCCATTCAATGCCGTGCCATGCCGTGCCATGCCGTGCCATGCCGTGCCATGTCATTCCATGCCGTGCCATGTCATTCCATGCCATTCCATGTCATTCCATGCCATTCCATGTCATTCCATGCCATTCCATGTCATTCCATGCCATTCCATGTCATTCCATGCCATTCCATGCCATTCCATGCCATTCCATGCCATTCCATGCCATTCCATGCCATTCCATGCCATTCCATGCCATTCCATGCCATTCCATGCCATTCCATGCCATTCCATGCCATTCCATGCCATTCAATGCCGTGCCATGCCGGTGCCATGCCGTGCCATGCCGGTGCCATGCCGTGCCATGCCGGTGCCATGCCATGCCATGCCGGTGCCATGCCGTGCCATGCCGGTGCCATGCCGTGCCATGCCGGTGCCATGCCGTGCCATGCCGTGCCATGCCGGGCCATGCCAGTCCATGCCAGTCCATGCCATTCCATGCCATTCCATGCCACTCAATGCGGTGCCATGCCGTGCCATGCCGTGCCATGCCGTGCCATTCAATGCCATTCAATGCCATTCCATGCCATTCAATGCCATTCAATGCCGTGCCATGCCGTGCCATGCCGGTGCCATGCCGTGCCATGCCGGTGCCATGCCGGTGCCATGCCGTGCCATGCCGTGCCATGCGGTGCCATGCCGTGCCATGCGGTGCCATGCCATTCCATGCCATTCCATGCCATTCCATGCCATTCCATGCCATTCCATGCCATTCCATGCCATTCCATGCCATTCCATGCCATTCCATGCCATTCCATGCCATTCCATGCCATTCCATGCCATTCCATGCCATTCCATGCCATTCCATGCCATTCCATGCCATTCCATGCCATTCCATGCCATTCCATGCCATTCCATGCCATTCCATGCCATTCCATGCCATTCCATGACATTCCATGCCATTCCATGCCATTCCATGCCATTCAATGCCGTGCCATGCCGTGCCATGCCGTGCCATGCCGTGCCATGCCGGTGCCATGCCGTGCCATGCCGGTGCCATGCCGTGCCATGCCGGTGCCATGCCGTGCCATGCCGGTGCCATGCCGTGCCATGCCGGTGCCATGCCGTGCCATGCCGGTGCCATGCCGTGCCATGCCGGTGCCATGCCGTGCCATGCCGGTGCCATGCCGTGCCATGCCGGTGCCATGCCGTGCCATGCCGGTGCCATGCCGTGCCATGCCGGTGCCATGCCGTGCCATGCCGGTGCCATGCCGTGCCATGCCGGTGCCATGCCGTGCCATGCCGGTGCCATGCCGTGCCATGCCGGTGCCATGCCGTGCCATGCCATTCCATGCCATTCCATGCCGTGCCATGCCATTCCATGCCATTCCATGCCATTCCATGCCATTCCATGCCATTCCATGCCATTCCATGCCATTCCATGCCATTCCATGCCATTCCATGCCATTCCATGCCATTCCATGCCATTCCATGCCATTCCATGCCATTCCATGCCATTCCATGCCATTCCATGCCATTCAATGCCGTGCCATGCCGTGCCATGCCGTGCCATGCCGTGCCATGTCATTCCATGCCGTGCCATGTCATTCCATGCCATTCCATGTCATTCCATGCCATTCCATGTCATTCCATGCCATTCCATGTCATTCCATGCCATTCCATGTCATTCCATGCCATTCCATGTCATTCCATGCCATTCCATGCCATTCCATGCCATTCCATGCCATTCCATGCCATTCCATGCCATTCCATGCCATTCCATGCCATTCCATGCCATTCCATGCCATTCCATGCCATTCAATGCCGTGCCATGCCGGTGCCATGCCGTGCCATGCCGGTGCCATGCCGTGCCATGCCGGTGCCATGCCATGCCATGCCGGTGCCATGCCGTGCCATGCCGGTGCCATGCCGTGCCATGCCGGTGCCATGCCGTGCCATGCCGTGCCATGCCGGGCCATGCCAGTCCATGCCAGTCCATGCCATTCCATGCCATTCCATGCCACTCAATGCGGTGCCATGCCGTGCCATGCCGTGCCATGCCGTGCCATGCCGTGCCATTCAATGCCATTCAATGCCATTCCATGCCATTCAATGCCATTCAATGCCGTGCCATGCCGTGCCATGCCGGTGCCATGCCGTGCCATGCCGGTGCCATGCCGGTGCCATGCCGTGCCATGCCGTGCCATGCGGTGCCATGCCGTGCCATGCGGTGCCATGCCATTCCATGCCATTCCATGCCATTCCATGCCATTCCATGCCATTCCATGCCATTCCATGCCATTCCATGCCATTCCATGCCATTCCATGCCATTCCATGCCATTCCATGCCATTCCATGCCATTCCATGCCATTCCATGCCATTCCATGCCATTCCATGCCATTCCATGCCATTCCATGCCATTCCATGCCATTCCATGCCATTCCATGCCATTCCATGCCATTCCATGCCATTCCATGCCATTCCATGCCATTCCATGCCATTCCATGCCATTCCATGCCATTCCATGACATTCCATGCCATTCCATGCCATTCCATGCCATTCAATGCCGTGCCATGCCGTGCCATGCCGTGCCATGCCGTGCCATGCCGGTGCCATGCCGTGCCATGCCGGTGCCATGCCGTGCTATGCCGTGCCATGCCGGTGCCATGCCGTGCCATGCCGGTGCCATGCCGTGCCATGCCGGTGCCATGCCGTGCCATGCCGGTGCCATGCCGTGCCATGCCGGTGCCATGCCGTGCCATGCCGGTGCCATGCCGTGCCATGCCGTGCCATGCGGTGCCATGCCATTCCATGCCATTCCATGCCATTCCATGCCATTCCATGCCATTCCATGCCATTCCATGTCATTCCATGCCATTCCATGCCATTCCATGCCATTCCATGCCATTCCATGCCATTCCATGCCATTCAATGCCGTGCCATGCCGTGCCATGCCGGTGCCATGCCGTGCCATGCCGGTGCCATGCCGTGCCATGCCGGTGCCATGCCGGTGCCATGCCGGTGCCATGCCGGTGCCATGCCGGTGCCATGCCGTGCCATGCCGGTGCCATGCCGTGCCATGCCGGTGCCATGCCGTGCCATGCCGGTGCCATGCCGTGCCATGCCGGTGCCATGCCGTGCCATGCCGGTGCCATGCCGTGCCATGCCGGTGCCATGCCGTGCCATGCCGTGCCATGCCGGTGCCATGCCGTGCCATGCCGGTGCCATGCCGTGCCATGCCGGTGCCATGCCGTGCCATGCCGGTGCCATGCCGTGCCATGCCGTGCCATGCCGTGCCATGCCGTGCCATGCGGTGCCATGCCATTCCATGCCATTCAATGTCATTCCATGCCATTCCATGTCATTCCATGCCATTCCATGCCATTCCATGCCATTCCATGCCATTCCATGCCATTCCATGCCATTCCATGCCATTCCATGCCATTCCATGCCATTCCATGCCATTCCATGCCATTCCATGCCATTCCATGCCATTCCATGCCATTCCATGCCATTCCATGCCATTCCATGCCGTGCCATGCCGGTGCCATACCGTGCCATGCCGGTGCCATACCGTGCCATGCCGGTGCCATGCCGTGCCATGCCGGTGCCATGCCGTGCCATGCCGGTGCCATGCCGTGCCATGCCGGTGCCATGCCGTGCCATGCCGGTGCCATGCCGGTGCCATGCCGTGCCATGCCGGTGCCATGCCGTGCCATGCCGGTGCCATGCCGTGCCATGCCGGTGCCATGCCGTGCCATGCCCGTGCCATGCCGTGCCATGCCGGTGCCATGCCGTGCCATGCCGGTGCCATGCCGTGCCATGCCGGTGCCATGCCGTGCCATGCCGGTGCCATGCCGTGCCATGCCGGTGCCATGCCGTGCCATGCCGGTGCCATGCCGTGCCATGCCGGTGCCATGCCGTGCCATGCCGGTGCCATGCCGTGCCATGCCGGTGCCATGCCGTGCCATGCCGGTGCCATGCCGTGCCATGCCGGTGCCATGCCGTGCCATGCCGGTGCCATGCCGTGCCATGCCGGTGCCATGCCGTGCCATGCCGGTGCCATGCCGTGGCATGCCGGTGCCATGCCGTGGCATGCCGGTGCCATGCCGTGGCATGCCGTGCCATGCCGGTGCCATGCCGTGCCATGCCGGTGCCATGCCGTGCCATGCCGGTGCCATGCCGTGCCATGCCGGTGCCATGCCGTGCCATGCCGGTGCCATGCCGTGCCATGCCGGTGCCATGCCGTGCCATGCCGGTGCCATGCCGTGCCATGCCGGTGCCATGCCGTGCCATGCCGGTGCCATGCCGTGCCATGCCGGTGCCATGCCGTGCCATGCCGGTGCCATGCCGTGCCATGCCGGTGCCATGCCGTGCCATGCCGGTGCCATGCCGTGCCATGCCGGTGCCATGCCGTGCCATGCCGGTGCCATGCCGTGCCATGCCGGTGCCATGCCGTGCCATGCCGGTGCCATGCCGTGCCATGCCGGTGCCATGCCGTGCCATGCCGGTGCCATGCCGTGCCATGCCGGTGCCATGCCGTGCCATGCCGGTGCCATGCCGTGCCATGCCGGTGCCATGCCGTGCCATGCCGGTGCCATGCCGTGCCATGCCGGTGCCATGCCGGTGCCATGCCGTGCCATGCCGGTGCCATGCCATTCCATGCCATTCCATGCCATTCCATGCCATTCCATGCCATTCCATGCCGTGCCATGCCGTGCCATGCCGTGCCATGCCGTGCCATGCCGGTGCCATGCCGTGCCATGCCGGTGCCATGCCGTGCCATGCCGGTGCCATGCCGTGCCATGCCGTGCCATGCCGGTGCCATGCCGTGCCATGCCGTGCCATGCCGTGCCATGCCGTGCCATGCCGGTGCCATGCCGTGCCATGCCGTGCCATGCCATTCCATGCCATTCCATGCCATTCCATGCCATTCCATGCCATTCCATGCCATTCCATGCCATTCCATGCCATTCCATGCCATTCCATGCCATTCCATGCCATTCCATGCCATTCCATGCCATTCCATGCCATTCCATGCCATTCAATGCCGTGCCATGCCGTGCCATGCCGTGCCATGCCGTGCCATGCCGTGCCATGTCATTCCATGCCGTGCCATGTCATTCCATGCCATTCCATGTCATTCCATGCCATTCCATGTCATTCCATGCCATTCCATGTCATTCCATGCCATTCCATGTCATTCCATGCCATTCCATGCCATTCCATGCCATTCCATGCCATTCCATGCCATTCCATGCCATTCCATGCCATTCCATGCCATTCCATGCCATTCCATGCCATTCCATGCCATTCCATGCCATTCCATGCCATTCCATGCCATTCCATGCCATTCCATGCCATTCCATGCCATTCCATGCCATTCCATGCCATTCCATGCCATTCCATGCCATTCCATGCCATTCAATGCCGTGCCATGCCATTCAATGCCGTGCCATGCCATTCAATTCCGTGCCATGCCGTGCCATGCCGGTGCCATGCCGTGCCATGCCGGTGCCATGCCGTGCCATGCCGGTGCCATGCCGTGCCATGCCGGTGCCATGCCGTGCCATGCCGTGCCATGCCGTGCCATGCCGTGCCATGCGGTGCCATGCCATTCCATGCCATTCAATGTCATTCCATGCCATTCCATGTCATTCCATGCCATTCCATGCCATTCCATGCCATTCCATGCCATTCCATGCCATTCCATGCCATTCCATGCCATTCCATGCCATTCCATGCCATTCCATGCCATTCCATGCCATTCCATGCCATTCCATGCCATTCCATGCCATTCCATGCCATTCCATGCCATTCAATGCCGTGCCATGCCGTGCCATGCCGGTGCCATGCCGTGCCATGCCGGTGCCATGCCGTGCCATGCCGGTGCCATGCCGTGCCATGCCGGTGCCATGCCGTGCCATGCCGGTGCCATGCCGTGCCATGCCGGTGCCATGCCGTGCCATGCCGGTGCCATGCCGTGCCATGCCGTGCCATGCGGTGCCATGCCATTCCATGCCATTCCATGCCATTCCATGCCATTCCATGCCATTCCATGCCATTCCATGCCATTCCATGTCATTCCATGCCATTCCATGCCATTCCATGCCATTCCATGCCATTCAATGCCGTGCCATGCCGTGCCATGCCATTCCATGCCATTCCATGCCATTCCATGCCATTCCATGCCATTCCATGCCATTCCATGCCATTCCATGCCGTGCCATGCCGGTGCCATACCGTGCCATGCCGGTGCCATGCCGTGCCATGCCGGTGCCATGCCGTGCCATGCCGGTGCCATGCCGGTGCCATGCCGTGCCATGCCGGTGCCATGCCGTGCCATGCCGGTGCCATGCCGTGCCATGCCGGTGCCATGCCGTGCCATGCCGGTGCCATGCCGTGCCATGCCGGTGCCATGCCGTGCCATGCCGGTGCCATGCCGTGCCATGCCGGTGCCATGCCATTCCATGCCATTCCATGCCATTCCATGCCATTCCATGCCATTCCATGCCATTCCATGCCATTCCATGCCATTCCATGCCATTCCATGCCATTCCATGCCATTCCATGCCATTCCATGCCATTCCATGCCATTCCATGCCATTCCATGCCATTCCATGCCATTCCATGCCATTCCATGCCATTCCATGCCATTCCATGCCATTCCATGCCATTCCATGCCATTCCATGCCATTCCATGCCATTCCATGCCATTCCATGCCATTCCATGCCATTCCATGCCATTCCATGCCATTCCATGCCATTCCATGCCGTGCCATGCCGGTGCCATACCGTGCCATGCCGGTGCCATGCCGTGCCATGCCGGTGCCATGCCGTGCCATGCCGGTGCCATGCCGGTGCCATGCCGTGCCATGCCGGTGCCATGCCGTGCCATGCCGGTGCCATGCCGTGCCATGCCGGTGCCATGCCGTGCCATGCCGGTGCCATGCCGTGCCATGCCGGTGCCATGCCGTGCCATGCCGGTGCCATGCCGTGCCATGCCGGTGCCATGCCGTGCCATGCCGGTGCCATGCCGTGCCATGCCGGTGCCATGCCGTGCCATGCCGGTGCCATGCCGTGCCATGCCGGTGCCATGCCGTGCCATGCCGGTGCCATGCCGTGCCATGCCGGTGCCATGCCGTGCCATGCCGGTGCCATGCCGTGCCATGCCGGTGCCATGCCGTGCCATGCCGGTGCCATGCCGTGGCATGCCGTGCCATGCCGGTGCCATGCCGTGCCATGCCGGTGCCATGCCGTGCCATGCCGGTGCCATGCCGTGCCATGCCGGTGCCATGCCGTGCCATGCCGGTGCCATGCCGTGCCATGCCGGTGCCATGCCGTGCCATGCCGGTGCCATGCCGTGCCATGCCGGTGCCATGCCGTGCCATGCCGGTGCCATGCCGTGCCATGCCGGTGCCATGCCGTGCCATGCCGGTGCCATGCCGTGCCATGCCGGTGCCATGCCGTGCCATGCCGGTGCCATGCCGTGCCATGCCGGTGCCATGCCGTGCCATGCCGGTGCCATGCCGTGCCATGCCGGTGCCATGCCGTGCCATGCCGGTGCCATGCCGTGCCATGCCGGTGCCATGCCGTGCCATGCCGGTGCCATGCCGTGCCATGCCGGTGCCATGCCGTGCCATGCCGGTGCCATGCCGTGCCATGCCGGTGCCATGCCGTGCCATGCCGGTGCCATGCCGTGCCATGCCGGTGCCATGCCGTGCCATGCCGGTGCCATGCCGTGCCATGCCGGTGCCATGCCGTGCCATGCCGGTGCCATGCCGTGCCATGCCGGTGCCATGCCGTGCCATGCCGGTGCCATGCCGTGCCATGCCGGTGCCATGCCGTGCCATGCCGGTGCCATGCCGTGCCATGCCATTCCATGCCATTCCATGCCATTCCATGCCGTGCCATGCCGTGCCATGCCGTGCCATGCCGGTGCCATGCCGTGCCATGCCGGTGCCATGCCGTGCCATGCCGTGCCATGCCGGTGCCATGCCGTGCCATGCCGTGCCATGCCGTGCCATGCCGTGCCATGCCGGTGCCATGCCGTGCCATGCCGTGCCATGCCGTGCCATGCCGTGCCATGCCGGTGCCATGCCATTCCATGCCGTGCCATGCCATTCCATGCCATTCCATGCCATTCCATGCCATTCCATGCCATTCCATGCCATTCCATGCCATTCCATGCCATTCCATGCCATTCCATGCCATTCCATGCCATTCCATGCCATTCCATGCCATTCCATGCCATTCAATGCCGTGCCATGCCGTGCCATGCCGTGCCATGCCGTGCCATGTCATTCCATGCCGTGCCATGTCATTCCATGCCATTCCATGTCATTCCATGCCATTCCATGTCATTCCATGCCATTCCATGTCATTCCATGCCATTCCATGTCATTCCATGCCATTCCATGTCATTCCATGCCATTCCATGCCATTCCATGCCATTCCATGCCATTCCATGCCATTCCATGCCATTCCATGCCATTCCATGCCATTCCATGCCATTCCATGCCATTCCATGCCATTCCATGCCATTCAATGCCGTGCCATGCCGGTGCCATGCCGTGCCATGCCGGTGCCATGCCGTGCCATGCCGGTGCCATGCCATGCCATGCCGGTGCCATGCCGTGCCATGCCGGTGCCATGCCGTGCCATGCCGGTGCCATGCCGTGCCATGCCGTGCCATGCCGGGCCATGCCAGTCCATGCCAGTCCATGCCATTCCATGCCATTCCATGCCACTCAATGCGGTGCCATGCCGTGCCATGCCGTGCCATGCCGTGCCATTCAATGCCATTCAATGCCATTCCATGCCATTCAATGCCATTCAATGCCGTGCCATGCCGTGCCATGCCGGTGCCATGCCGTGCCATGCCGGTGCCATGCCGGTGCCATGCCGTGCCATGCCGTGCCATGCGGTGCCATGCCGTGCCATGCGGTGCCATGCCATTCCATGCCATTCCATGCCATTCCATGCCATTCCATGCCATTCCATGCCATTCCATGCCATTCCATGCCATTCCATGCCATTCCATGCCATTCCATGCCATTCCATGCCATTCCATGCCATTCCATGCCATTCCATGCCATTCCATGCCATTCCATGCCATTCCATGCCATTCCATGCCATTCCATGCCATTCCATGCCATTCCATGCCATTCCATGCCATTCCATGCCATTCCATGACATTCCATGCCATTCCATGCCATTCCATGCCATTCAATGCCGTGCCATGCCGTGCCATGCCGTGCCATGCCGTGCCATGCCGGTGCCATGCCGTGCCATGCCGGTGCCATGCCGTGCCATGCCGGTGCCATGCCGTGCCATGCCGGTGCCATGCCGTGCCATGCCGGTGCCATGCCGTGCCATGCCGGTGCCATGCCGTGCCATGCCGGTGCCATGCCGTGCCATGCCGGTGCCATGCCGTGCCATGCCGGTGCCATGCCGTGCCATGCCGGTGCCATGCCGTGCCATGCCGGTGCCATGCCGTGCCATGCCGGTGCCATGCCGTGCCATGCCGGTGCCATGCCGTGCCATGCCGGTGCCATGCCGTGCCATGCCGGTGCCATGCCGTGCCATGCCGGTGCCATGCCGTGCCATGCCGGTGCCATGCCGTGCCATGCCATTCCATGCCATTCCATGCCGTGCCATGCCATTCCATGCCATTCCATGCCATTCCATGCCATTCCATGCCATTCCATGCCATTCCATGCCATTCCATGCCATTCCATGCCATTCCATGCCATTCCATGCCATTCCATGCCATTCCATGCCATTCCATGCCATTCCATGCCATTCCATGCCATTCCATGCCATTCCATGCCATTCCATGCCATTCCATGCCATTCCATGCCATTCCATGCCATTCAATGCCGTGCCATGCCGTGCCATGCCGTGCCATGCCGTGCCATGTCATTCCATGCCGTGCCATGTCATTCCATGCCATTCCATGTCATTCCATGCCATTCCATGTCATTCCATGCCATTCCATGTCATTCCATGCCATTCCATGTCATTCCATGCCATTCCATGTCATTCCATGCCATTCCATGCCATTCCATGCCATTCCATGCCATTCCATGCCATTCCATGCCATTCCATGCCATTCCATGCCATTCCATGCCATTCCATGCCATTCCATGCCATTCAATGCCGTGCCATGCCGGTGCCATGCCGTGCCATGCCGGTGCCATGCCGTGCCATGCCGGTGCCATGCCATGCCATGCCGGTGCCATGCCGTGCCATGCCGGTGCCATGCCGTGCCATGCCGGTGCCATGCCGTGCCATGCCGTGCCATGCCGGGCCATGCCAGTCCATGCCAGTCCATGCCATTCCATGCCATTCCATGCCACTCAATGCGGTGCCATGCCGTGCCATGCCGTGCCATGCCGTGCCATGCCGTGCCATTCAATGCCATTCAATGCCATTCCATGCCATTCAATGCCATTCAATGCCGTGCCATGCCGTGCCATGCCGGTGCCATGCCGTGCCATGCCGGTGCCATGCCGGTGCCATGCCGTGCCATGCCGTGCCATGCGGTGCCATGCCGTGCCATGCGGTGCCATGCCATTCCATGCCATTCCATGCCATTCCATGCCATTCCATGCCATTCCATGCCATTCCATGCCATTCCATGCCATTCCATGCCATTCCATGCCATTCCATGCCATTCCATGCCATTCCATGCCATTCCATGCCATTCCATGCCATTCCATGCCATTCCATGCCATTCCATGCCATTCCATGCCATTCCATGCCATTCCATGCCATTCCATGCCATTCCATGCCATTCCATGCCATTCCATGCCATTCCATGCCATTCCATGCCATTCCATGCCATTCCATGACATTCCATGCCATTCCATGCCATTCCATGCCATTCAATGCCGTGCCATGCCGTGCCATGCCGTGCCATGCCGTGCCATGCCGGTGCCATGCCGTGCCATGCCGGTGCCATGCCGTGCTATGCCGTGCCATGCCGGTGCCATGCCGTGCCATGCCGGTGCCATGCCGTGCCATGCCGGTGCCATGCCGTGCCATGCCGGTGCCATGCCGTGCCATGCCGGTGCCATGCCGTGCCATGCCGGTGCCATGCCGTGCCATGCCGTGCCATGCGGTGCCATGCCATTCCATGCCATTCCATGCCATTCCATGCCATTCCATGCCATTCCATGCCATTCCATGTCATTCCATGCCATTCCATGCCATTCCATGCCATTCCATGCCATTCCATGCCATTCCATGCCATTCAATGCCGTGCCATGCCGTGCCATGCCGGTGCCATGCCGTGCCATGCCGGTGCCATGCCGTGCCATGCCGGTGCCATGCCGGTGCCATGCCGGTGCCATGCCGGTGCCATGCCGGTGCCATGCCGTGCCATGCCGGTGCCATGCCGTGCCATGCCGGTGCCATGCCGTGCCATGCCGGTGCCATGCCGTGCCATGCCGGTGCCATGCCGTGCCATGCCGGTGCCATGCCGTGCCATGCCGGTGCCATGCCGTGCCATGCCGGTGCCATGCCGTGCCATGCCGTGCCATGCCGGTGCCATGCCGTGCCATGCCGGTGCCATGCCGTGCCATGCCGGTGCCATGCCGTGCCATGCCGGTGCCATGCCGTGCCATGCCGTGCCATGCCGTGCCATGCCGTGCCATGCGGTGCCATGCCATTCCATGCCATTCAATGTCATTCCATGCCATTCCATGTCATTCCATGCCATTCCATGCCATTCCATGCCATTCCATGCCATTCCATGCCATTCCATGCCATTCCATGCCATTCCATGCCATTCCATGCCATTCCATGCCATTCCATGCCATTCCATGCCATTCCATGCCATTCCATGCCATTCCATGCCATTCCATGCCATTCCATGCCATTCCATGCCGTGCCATGCCGGTGCCATACCGTGCCATGCCGGTGCCATACCGTGCCATGCCGGTGCCATGCCGTGCCATGCCGGTGCCATGCCGTGCCATGCCGGTGCCATGCCGTGCCATGCCGGTGCCATGCCGTGCCATGCCGGTGCCATGCCGTGCCATGCCGGTGCCATGCCGGTGCCATGCCGTGCCATGCCGGTGCCATGCCGTGCCATGCCGGTGCCATGCCGTGCCATGCCGGTGCCATGCCGTGCCATGCCGGTGCCATGCCGTGCCATGCCGGTGCCATGCCGTGCCATGCCGGTGCCATGCCGTGCCATGCCGGTGCCATGCCGTGCCATGCCGGTGCCATGCCGTGCCATGCCGGTGCCATGCCGTGCCATGCCGGTGCCATGCCGTGCCATGCCGGTGCC
The DNA here is from genome assembly GCA_963971235.1 of Cryptus armator. Lineage (NCBI taxonomy): Eukaryota > Metazoa > Arthropoda > Insecta > Hymenoptera > Ichneumonidae > Cryptus > Cryptus armator. The sequence continues at coordinate 399,809 of CAXARG010000143.1, read as the reverse complement.
ATGCCGTGCCATGCCGGTGCCATGCCGTGCCATGCCGGTGCCATGCCGTGCCATGCCGGTGCCATGCCGTGCCATGCCGGTGCCATGCCGTGCCATGCCGGTGCCATGCCGTGCCATGCCGGTGCCATGCCGTGCCATGCCGGTGCCATGCCGTGCCATGCCGGTGCCATGCCGTGCCATGCCGGTGCCATGCCGTGCCATGCCGGTGCCATGCCGTGCCATGCCGGTGCCATGCCGTGCCATGCCGGTGCCATGCCGTGCCATGCCGGTGCCATGCCGTGCCATGCCGGTGCCATGCCGTGCCATGCCGGTGCCATGCCGTGCCATGCCGGTGCCATGCCGTGCCATGCCGTGCCATGCCGGTGCCATGCCGTGCCATGCCGGTGCCATGCCATTCCATGCCATTCCATGCCATTCCATGCCATTCCATGCCATTCCATGCCGTGCCATGCCGTGCCATGCCGTGCCATGCCGTGCCATGCCGGTGCCATGCCGTGCCATGCCGGTGCCATGCCGTGCCATGCCGGTGCCATGCCGTGCCATGCCGTGCCATGCCGGTGCCATGCCGTGCCATGCCGTGCCATGCCGTGCCATGCCGTGCCATGCCGGTGCCATGCCGTGCCATGCCGTGCCATGCCATTCCATGCCATTCCATGCCATTCCATGCCATTCCATGCCATTCCATGCCATTCCATGCCATTCCATGCCATTCCATGCCATTCCATGCCATTCCATGCCATTCCATGCCATTCCATGCCATTCCATGCCATTCCATGCCATTCAATGCCGTGCCATGCCGTGCCATGCCGTGCCATGCCGTGCCATGCCGTGCCATGTCATTCCATGCCGTGCCATGTCATTCCATGCCATTCCATGTCATTCCATGCCATTCCATGTCATTCCATGCCATTCCATGTCATTCCATGCCATTCCATGTCATTCCATGCCATTCCATGCCATTCCATGCCATTCCATGCCATTCCATGCCATTCCATGCCATTCCATGCCATTCCATGCCATTCCATGCCATTCCATGCCATTCCATGCCATTCCATGCCATTCCATGCCATTCCATGCCATTCCATGCCATTCCATGCCATTCCATGCCATTCCATGCCATTCCATGCCATTCCATGCCATTCAATGCCGTGCCATGCCATTCAATGCCGTGCCATGCCATTCAATTCCGTGCCATGCCGTGCCATGCCGGTGCCATGCCGTGCCATGCCGGTGCCATGCCGTGCCATGCCGGTGCCATGCCGTGCCATGCCGGTGCCATGCCGTGCCATGCCGGTGCCATGCCGTGCCATGCCGGTGCCATGCCGTGCCATGCCGGTGCCATGCCGTGCCATGCCGGTGCCATGCCGTGCCATGCCGGTGCCATGCCGTGCCATGCCGGTGCCATGCCGTGCCATGCCGGTGCCATGCCGGTGCCATGCCGTGGCATGCCGGTGCCATGCCGTGGCATGCCGTGCCATGCCGGTGCCATGCCGTGCCATGCCGGTGCCATGCCGTGCCATGCCGGTGCCATGCCGTGCCATGCCGGTGCCATGCCGTGCCATGCCGGTGCCATGCCGTGCCATGCCGGTGCCATGCCGTGCCATGCCGGTGCCATGCCGTGCCATGCCGGTGCCATGCCGTGCCATGCCGGTGCCATGCCGTGCCATGCCGGTGCCATGCCGTGCCATGCCGGTGCCATGCCGTGCCATGCCGGTGCCATGCCATTCCATGCCGTGCCATGCCGTGCCATGCCGTGCCATGCCGTGCCATGCCGGTGCCATGCCGTGCCATGCCGGTGCCATGCCGTGCCATGCCGGTGCCATGCCGTGCCATGCCGTGCCATGCCGGTGCCATGCCGTGCCATGCCGGTGCCATGCCGTGCCATGCCGTGCCATGCCGTGCCATGCCGTGCCATGCCGGTGCCATGCCGTGCCATGCCGTGCCATGCCATTCCATGCCATTCCATGCCATTCCATGCCATTCCATGCCATTCCATGCCATTCCATGCCATTCCATGCCATTCCATGCCATTCCATGCCATTCCATGCCATTCCATGCCATTCAATGCCGTGCCATGCCGTGCCATGCCGTGCCATGCCGTGCCATGTCATTCCATGCCGTGCCATGTCATTCCATGCCATTCCATGTCATTCCATGCCATTCCATGTCATTCCATGCCATTCCATGTCATTCCATGCCATTCCATGTCATTCCATGCCATTCCATGTCATTCCATGCCATTCCATGCCATTCCATGCCATTCCATGCCATTCCATGCCATTCCATGCCATTCCATGCCATTCCATGCCATTCCATGCCATTCCATGCCATTCCATGCCATTCCATGCCATTCCATGCCATTCCATGCCATTCCATGCCATTCCATGCCATTCCATGCCATTCCATGCCATTCCATGCCATTCCATGCCATTCCATGCCATTCCATGCCATTCCATGCCATTCCATGCCATTCCATGCCATTCCATGCCATTCCATGCCATTCCATGCCATTCCATGCCATTCCATGCCATTCAATGCCGTGCCATGCCATTCAATGCCGTGCCATGCCATTCAATGCCGTGCCATGCCGTGCCATGCCGGTGCCATGCCGTGCCATGCCGGTGCCATGCCGTGCCATGCCGGTGCCATGCCGTGCCATGCCGGTGCCATGCCGTGCCATGCCGGTGCCATGCCGTGCCATGCCGGTGCCATGCCGTGCCATGCCGGTGCCATGCCGTGCCATGCCGGTGCCATGCCGTGCCATGCCGGTGCCATGCCGTGCCATGCCGGTGCCATGCCGTGCCATGCCGGTGCCATGCCGTGCCATGCCGGTGCCATGCCGTGCCATGCCGGTGCCATGCCGTGCCATGCCGGCGCCATGCCGTGCCATGCCGGTGCCATGCCGTGCCATGCCGGTGCCATGCCGGTGCCATGCCGGTGCCATGCCGGTGCCATGCCGTGCCATGCCGTGCCATGCCGGTGCCATGCGGTGCCATGCCGTGCCATGCCGGTGCCATGCGGTGCCATGCCGTGCCATGCCGGTGCCATGCCATTCCATGCCGTGCCATGCGGTGCCATGCCATTCCATGCGTTGCCATGCCATTCCATGCCGTGCCATGCGGTGCCATGCCATTCCATACGGTGCCATGCCATTCCATGCGGTGCCATGCCATTCCATGCGGTGCCATGCCATTCCATGCCATTCCATGCCATTCCATGCCATTCCATGCCATTCCATGCCATTCCATGCCATTCCATGCCATTCCATGCCATTCCATGCCATTCCATGCCATTCCATGCCATTCCATGCCATTCAATGCCGTGCCATGCCGGTGCCATGCCGTGCCATGCCGGTGCCATGCCGTGCCATGCCGTGCCATGCCGGTGCCATGCCGTGCCATGCCGGTGCCATGCCGTGCCATGCCGTGCCATGCCGGGCCATGCCATTCCATGCCATTCCATGCCATTCCATGCCATTCCATGCCACTCAATGCGGTGCCATGCCGTGCCATGCCGTGCCATGCCGTGCCATTCAATGCCATTCCATGCCATTCAATGCCATTCAATGCCGTGCCATGCCGTGCCATGCCGGTGCCATGCCGTGCCATGCCGGTGCCATGCCGTGCCATGCCGGTGCCATGCCGTGCCATGCCGTGCCATGCGGTGCCATGCCGTGCCATGCGGTGCCATGCCATTCCATGCCATTCCATGCCATTCCATGCCATTCCATGCCATTCCATGCCATTCCATGCCATTCCATGCCATTCCATGCCATTCCATGCCATTCCATGCCATTCCATGCCATTCCATGCCATTCCATGCCATTCCATGCCATTCCATGACATTCCATGCCATTCCATGCCATTCCATGCCATTCAATGCCGTGCCATGCCGTGCCATGCCGGTGCCATGCCGTGCCATGCCGGTGCCATGCCGTGCCATGCCGGTGCCATGCCGTGCCATGCCGGTGCCATGCCGTGCCATGCCGGTGCCATGCCGTGCCATGCCGGTGCCATGCCGTGCCATGCCGGTGCCATGCCGTGCCATGCCGTGCCATGCCGTGCCATGCCGGTGCCATGCCGTGCCATGCCGGTGCCATGCCGTGCCATGCCGGTGCCATGCCGTGCTATGCCGTGCCATGCCGGTGCCATGCCGTGCCATGCCGGTGCCATGCCGTGCCATGCCGGTGCCATGCCGTGCCATGCCGGTGCCATGCCGTGCCATGCCGGTGCCATGCCGTGCCATGCCGTGCCATGCCGTGCCATGCCGTGCCATGCGGTGCCATGCCATTCCATGCCATTCCATGCCATTCCATGCCATTCCATGTCATTCCATGCCATTCCATGCCATTCCATGCCATTCCATGCCATTCCATGCCATTCCATGCCATTCCATGCCATTCCATGCCATTCCATGCCATTCCATGCCATTCAATGCCGTGCCATGCCGTGCCATGCCGGTGCCATGCCGTGCCATGCCGGTGCCATGCCGTGCCATGCCGGTGCCATGCCGGTGCCATGCCGTGCCATGCCGGTGCCATGCCGTGCCATGCCGGTGCCATGCCGTGCCATGCCGGTGCCATGCCGTGCCATGCCGGTGCCATGCCGTGCCATGCCGGTGCCATGCCGTGCCATGCCGGTGCCATGCCGTGCCATGCCGTGCCATGCCGGTGCCATGCCGTGCCATGCCGTGCCATGCCATTCCATGCCATTCCATGTCATTCCATGCCATTCCATGTCATTCCATGCCATTCCATGCCATTCCATGCCATTCCATGCCATTCCATGCCATTCCATGCCATTCCATGCCATTCCATGCCATTCCATGCCATTCCATGCCATTCCATGCCATTCCATGCCATTCCATGCCATTCCATGCCATTCCATGCCATTCCATGCCATTCCATGCCATTCCATGCCATTCCATGCCATTCCATGCCATTCCATGCCATTCCATGCCATTCCATGCCATTCCATGCCATTCCATGCCATTCCATGCCATTCCATGCCATTCCATGCCATTCCATGCCATTCCATGCCATTCCATGCCATTCCATGCCATTCCATGCCATTCCATGCCATTCCATGCCATTCCATGCCATTCCATGCCATTCCATGCCATTCCATGCCATTCCATGACATTCCATGCCATTCCATGCCATTCCATGCCATTCAATGCCGTGCCATGCCGTGCCATGCCGTGCCATGCCGTGCCATGCCGGTGCCATGCCGTGCCATGCCGGTGCCATGCCGTGCCATGCCGGTGCCATGCCGTGCCATGCCGGTGCCATGCCGTGCCATGCCGGTGCCATGCCGTGCCATGCCGGTGCCATGCCGTGCCATGCCGGTGCCATGCCGTGCCATGCCGTGCCATGCCGGTGCCATGCCGTGCCATGCCGGTGCCATGCCGTGCTATGCCGTGCCATGCCGGTGCCATGCCGTGCCATGCCGGTGCCATGCCGTGCCATGCCGGTGCCATGCCGTGCCATGCCGGTGCCATGCCATTCCATGCCATTCCATGCCATTCCATGCCATTCCATGCCATTCCATGCCATTCCATGTCATTCCATGCCATTCCATGTCATTCCATGCCATGCCGGTGCCATGCCGTGCCATGCCGTGCCATGCCGTGCCATGCCGGTGCCATGCCGTGCCATGCCGGTGCCATGCCGTGCCATGCCGGTGCCATGCCGTGCCATGCCGGTGCCATGCCGTGCCATGCCGGTGCCATGCCGTGCCATGCCGGTGCCATGCCGTGCCATGCCGGTGCCATGCCGGTGCCATGCCGTGCCATGCCGGTGCCATGCCGTGCCATGCCGGTGCCATGCCGTGCCATGCCGGTGCCATGCCGTGCCATGCCGGTGCCATGCCGTGCCATGCCGGTGCCATGCCGTGCCATGCCGGTGCCATGCCGTGCCATGCCGGTGCCATGCCGTGCCATGCCGGTGCCATGCCGTGCCATGCCGGTGCCATGCCGTGCCATGCCGGTGCCATGCCGTGCCATGCCGGTGCCATGCCGTGCCATGCCGGTGCCATGCCGTGCCATGCCGGTGCCATGCCGTGCCATGCCGTGCCATGCCGTGCCATGCCGTGCCATGCCGTGCCATGCCGTGCCATGCGGTGCCATGCCATTCCATGCCATTCCATGCCATTCCATGTCATTCCATGCCATTCCATGCCATTCCATGCCATTCCATGCCATTCCATGCCATTCCATGCCATTCCATGTCATTCCATGCCATTCCATGTCATTCCATGCCATGCCGGTGCCATGCCGTGCCATGCCGTGCCATGCCGTGCCATGCCGGTGCCATGCCGTGCCATGCCGGTGCCATGCCGTGCCATGCCGGTGCCATGCCGTGCCATGCCGGTGCCATGCCGTGCCATGCCGGTGCCATGCCGTGCCATGCCGGTGCCATGCCGTGCCATGCCGTGCCATGCCGGTGCCATGCCGTGCCATGCCGGTGCCATGCCATTCCATGCCATTCCATGCCATTCCATGCCATTCCATGCCATTCCATGCCGTGCCATGCCGTGCCATGCCGTGCCATGCCGTGCCATGCCGGTGCCATGCCGTGCCATGCCGGTGCCATGCCGTGCCATGCCGGTGCCATGCCGTGCCATGCCGTGCCATGCCGGTGCCATGCCGTGCCATGCCGTGCCATGCCGTGCCATGCCGTGCCATGCCGGTGCCATGCCGTGCCATGCCGTGCCATGCCATTCCATGCCATTCCATGCCATTCCATGCCATTCCATGCCATTCCATGCCATTCCATGCCATTCCATGCCATTCCATGCCATTCCATGCCATTCCATGCCATTCCATGCCATTCCATGCCATTCCATGCCATTCCATGCCATTCAATGCCGTGCCATGCCGTGCCATGCCGTGCCATGCCGTGCCATGCCGTGCCATGTCATTCCATGCCGTGCCATGTCATTCCATGCCATTCCATGTCATTCCATGCCATTCCATGTCATTCCATGCCATTCCATGTCATTCCATGCCATTCCATGTCATTCCATGCCATTCCATGCCATTCCATGCCATTCCATGCCATTCCATGCCATTCCATGCCATTCCATGCCATTCCATGCCATTCCATGCCATTCCATGCCATTCCATGCCATTCCATGCCATTCCATGCCATTCCATGCCATTCCATGCCATTCCATGCCATTCCATGCCATTCCATGCCATTCCATGCCATTCCATGCCATTCAATGCCGTGCCATGCCATTCAATGCCGTGCCATGCCATTCAATTCCGTGCCATGCCGTGCCATGCCGGTGCCATGCCGTGCCATGCCGGTGCCATGCCGTGCCATGCCGGTGCCATGCCGTGCCATGCCGGTGCCATGCCGTGCCATGCCGGTGCCATGCCGTGCCATGCCGGTGCCATGCCGTGCCATGCCGGTGCCATGCCGTGCCATGCCGGTGCCATGCCGTGCCATGCCGGTGCCATGCCGTGCCATGCCGGTGCCATGCCGTGCCATGCCGGTGCCATGCCGGTGCCATGCCGTGGCATGCCGGTGCCATGCCGTGGCATGCCGTGCCATGCCGGTGCCATGCCGTGCCATGCCGGTGCCATGCCGTGCCATGCCGGTGCCATGCCGTGCCATGCCGGTGCCATGCCGTGCCATGCCGGTGCCATGCCGTGCCATGCCGGTGCCATGCCGTGCCATGCCGGTGCCATGCCGTGCCATGCCGGTGCCATGCCGTGCCATGCCGGTGCCATGCCGTGCCATGCCGGTGCCATGCCGTGCCATGCCGGTGCCATGCCGTGCCATGCCGGTGCCATGCCATTCCATGCCGTGCCATGCCGTGCCATGCCGTGCCATGCCGTGCCATGCCGGTGCCATGCCGTGCCATGCCGGTGCCATGCCGTGCCATGCCGGTGCCATGCCGTGCCATGCCGTGCCATGCCGGTGCCATGCCGTGCCATGCCGGTGCCATGCCGTGCCATGCCGTGCCATGCCGTGCCATGCCGTGCCATGCCGGTGCCATGCCGTGCCATGCCGTGCCATGCCATTCCATGCCATTCCATGCCATTCCATGCCATTCCATGCCATTCCATGCCATTCCATGCCATTCCATGCCATTCCATGCCATTCCATGCCATTCCATGCCATTCCATGCCATTCAATGCCGTGCCATGCCGTGCCATGCCGTGCCATGCCGTGCCATGTCATTCCATGCCGTGCCATGTCATTCCATGCCATTCCATGTCATTCCATGCCATTCCATGTCATTCCATGCCATTCCATGTCATTCCATGCCATTCCATGTCATTCCATGCCATTCCATGTCATTCCATGCCATTCCATGCCATTCCATGCCATTCCATGCCATTCCATGCCATTCCATGCCATTCCATGCCATTCCATGCCATTCCATGCCATTCCATGCCATTCCATGCCATTCCATGCCATTCCATGCCATTCCATGCCATTCCATGCCATTCCATGCCATTCCATGCCATTCCATGCCATTCCATGCCATTCCATGCCATTCCATGCCATTCCATGCCATTCCATGCCATTCCATGCCATTCCATGCCATTCCATGCCATTCCATGCCATTCCATGCCATTCCATGCCATTCCATGCCATTCAATGCCGTGCCATGCCATTCAATGCCGTGCCATGCCATTCAATGCCGTGCCATGCCGTGCCATGCCGGTGCCATGCCGTGCCATGCCGGTGCCATGCCGTGCCATGCCGGTGCCATGCCGTGCCATGCCGGTGCCATGCCGTGCCATGCCGGTGCCATGCCGTGCCATGCCGGTGCCATGCCGTGCCATGCCGGTGCCATGCCGTGCCATGCCGGTGCCATGCCGTGCCATGCCGGTGCCATGCCGTGCCATGCCGGTGCCATGCCGTGCCATGCCGGTGCCATGCCGTGCCATGCCGGTGCCATGCCGTGCCATGCCGGCGCCATGCCGTGCCATGCCGGTGCCATGCCGTGCCATGCCGGTGCCATGCCGGTGCCATGCCGGTGCCATGCCGGTGCCATGCCGTGCCATGCCGTGCCATGCCGGTGCCATGCGGTGCCATGCCGTGCCATGCCGGTGCCATGCGGTGCCATGCCGTGCCATGCCGGTGCCATGCCATTCCATGCCGTGCCATGCGGTGCCATGCCATTCCATGCGTTGCCATGCCATTCCATGCCGTGCCATGCGGTGCCATGCCATTCCATACGGTGCCATGCCATTCCATGCGGTGCCATGCCATTCCATGCGGTGCCATGCCATTCCATGCCATTCCATGCCATTCCATGCCATTCCATGCCATTCCATGCCATTCCATGCCATTCCATGCCATTCCATGCCATTCCATGCCATTCCATGCCATTCCATGCCATTCCATGCCATTCAATGCCGTGCCATGCCGGTGCCATGCCGTGCCATGCCGGTGCCATGCCGTGCCATGCCGTGCCATGCCGGTGCCATGCCGTGCCATGCCGGTGCCATGCCGTGCCATGCCGTGCCATGCCGGGCCATGCCATTCCATGCCATTCCATGCCATTCCATGCCATTCCATGCCACTCAATGCGGTGCCATGCCGTGCCATGCCGTGCCATGCCGTGCCATTCAATGCCATTCCATGCCATTCAATGCCATTCAATGCCGTGCCATGCCGTGCCATGCCGGTGCCATGCCGTGCCATGCCGGTGCCATGCCGTGCCATGCCGGTGCCATGCCGTGCCATGCCGTGCCATGCGGTGCCATGCCGTGCCATGCGGTGCCATGCCATTCCATGCCATTCCATGCCATTCCATGCCATTCCATGCCATTCCATGCCATTCCATGCCATTCCATGCCATTCCATGCCATTCCATGCCATTCCATGCCATTCCATGCCATTCCATGCCATTCCATGCCATTCCATGCCATTCCATGACATTCCATGCCATTCCATGCCATTCCATGCCATTCAATGCCGTGCCATGCCGTGCCATGCCGGTGCCATGCCGTGCCATGCCGGTGCCATGCCGTGCCATGCCGGTGCCATGCCGTGCCATGCCGGTGCCATGCCGTGCCATGCCGGTGCCATGCCGTGCCATGCCGGTGCCATGCCGTGCCATGCCGGTGCCATGCCGTGCCATGCCGTGCCATGCCGTGCCATGCCGGTGCCATGCCGTGCCATGCCGGTGCCATGCCGTGCCATGCCGGTGCCATGCCGTGCTATGCCGTGCCATGCCGGTGCCATGCCGTGCCATGCCGGTGCCATGCCGTGCCATGCCGGTGCCATGCCGTGCCATGCCGGTGCCATGCCGTGCCATGCCGGTGCCATGCCGTGCCATGCCGTGCCATGCCGTGCCATGCCGTGCCATGCGGTGCCATGCCATTCCATGCCATTCCATGCCATTCCATGCCATTCCATGTCATTCCATGCCATTCCATGCCATTCCATGCCATTCCATGCCATTCCATGCCATTCCATGCCATTCCATGCCATTCCATGCCATTCCATGCCATTCCATGCCATTCAATGCCGTGCCATGCCGTGCCATGCCGGTGCCATGCCGTGCCATGCCGGTGCCATGCCGTGCCATGCCGGTGCCATGCCGGTGCCATGCCGTGCCATGCCGGTGCCATGCCGTGCCATGCCGGTGCCATGCCGTGCCATGCCGGTGCCATGCCGTGCCATGCCGGTGCCATGCCGTGCCATGCCGGTGCCATGCCGTGCCATGCCGGTGCCATGCCGTGCCATGCCGTGCCATGCCGGTGCCATGCCGTGCCATGCCGTGCCATGCCATTCCATGCCATTCCATGTCATTCCATGCCATTCCATGTCATTCCATGCCATTCCATGCCATTCCATGCCATTCCATGCCATTCCATGCCATTCCATGCCATTCCATGCCATTCCATGCCATTCCATGCCATTCCATGCCATTCCATGCCATTCCATGCCATTCCATGCCATTCCATGCCATTCCATGCCATTCCATGCCATTCCATGCCATTCCATGCCATTCCATGCCATTCCATGCCATTCCATGCCATTCCATGCCATTCCATGCCATTCCATGCCATTCCATGCCATTCCATGCCATTCCATGCCATTCCATGCCATTCCATGCCATTCCATGCCATTCCATGCCATTCCATGCCATTCCATGCCATTCCATGCCATTCCATGCCATTCCATGCCATTCCATGCCATTCCATGCCATTCCATGCCATTCCATGACATTCCATGCCATTCCATGCCATTCCATGCCATTCAATGCCGTGCCATGCCGTGCCATGCCGTGCCATGCCGTGCCATGCCGGTGCCATGCCGTGCCATGCCGGTGCCATGCCGTGCCATGCCGGTGCCATGCCGTGCCATGCCGGTGCCATGCCGTGCCATGCCGGTGCCATGCCGTGCCATGCCGGTGCCATGCCGTGCCATGCCGGTGCCATGCCGTGCCATGCCGTGCCATGCCGGTGCCATGCCGTGCCATGCCGGTGCCATGCCGTGCTATGCCGTGCCATGCCGGTGCCATGCCGTGCCATGCCGGTGCCATGCCGTGCCATGCCGGTGCCATGCCGTGCCATGCCGGTGCCATGCCATTCCATGCCATTCCATGCCATTCCATGCCATTCCATGCCATTCCATGCCATTCCATGTCATTCCATGCCATTCCATGTCATTCCATGCCATGCCGGTGCCATGCCGTGCCATGCCGTGCCATGCCGTGCCATGCCGGTGCCATGCCGTGCCATGCCGGTGCCATGCCGTGCCATGCCGGTGCCATGCCGTGCCATGCCGGTGCCATGCCGTGCCATGCCGGTGCCATGCCGTGCCATGCCGGTGCCATGCCGTGCCATGCCGGTGCCATGCCGGTGCCATGCCGTGCCATGCCGGTGCCATGCCGTGCCATGCCGGTGCCATGCCGTGCCATGCCGGTGCCATGCCGTGCCATGCCGGTGCCATGCCGTGCCATGCCGGTGCCATGCCGTGCCATGCCGGTGCCATGCCGTGCCATGCCGGTGCCATGCCGTGCCATGCCGGTGCCATGCCGTGCCATGCCGGTGCCATGCCGTGCCATGCCGGTGCCATGCCGTGCCATGCCGGTGCCATGCCGTGCCATGCCGGTGCCATGCCGTGCCATGCCGTGCCATGCCGTGCCATGCCGTGCCATGCCGTGCCATGCCGTGCCATGCGGTGCCATGCCATTCCATGCCATTCCATGCCATTCCATGTCATTCCATGCCATTCCATGCCATTCCATGCCATTCCATGCCATTCCATGCCATTCCATGCCATTCCATGTCATTCCATGCCATTCCATGTCATTCCATGCCATGCCGGTGCCATGCCGTGCCATGCCGTGCCATGCCGTGCCATGCCGGTGCCATGCCGTGCCATGCCGGTGCCATGCCGTGCCATGCCGGTGCCATGCCGTGCCATGCCGGTGCCATGCCGTGCCATGCCGGTGCCATGCCGTGCCATGCCGGTGCCATGCCGTGCCATGCCGGTGCCATGCCGTGCCATGCCGGTGCCATGCCGGTGCCATGCCGTGCCATGCCGTGCCATGCCGGTGCCATGCGGTGCCATGCCATTCCATGCCGTGCCATGCGGTGCCATGCCATTCCATGCGGTGCCATGCCATTCCATGCCGTGCCATGCGGTGCCATGCCATTCCATGCGGTGCCATGCCATTCCATGCCGTGCCATGCGGTGCCATGCCATTCCATGCGGTGCCATGCCATTCCATGCCGTGCCATGCGGTGCCATGCCATTCCATGCGGTGCCATGCCATTCCATGCGGTGCCATGCCATTCCATGCGGTGCCATGCCATTCCATGCCGTGCCATGCGGTGCCATGCTATTCCATGCGGTGCCATGCCATTCCATGCGGTGCCATGCCATTCCATGCCATTCCATGCCATTCCATGCCATTCCATGCCATTCCATGCCATTCCATGCCATTCCATGCCATTCCATGCCATTCAATGCCGTGCCATGCCGGTGCCATGCCGTGCCATGCCGGTGCCATGCCGTGCCATGCCGGTGCCATGCCGTGCCATGCCGGTGCCATGCCGTGCCATGCCGGTGCCATGCCGTGCCATGCCGGTGCCATGCCGTGCCATGCCGGTGCCATGCCGTGCCATGCCGTGCCATGCCGGGCCATGCCATTCCATGCCATTCCATGCCAGTCCATGCCAGTCCATGCCATTCCATGCCATTCCATGCCACTCAATGCGGTGCCATGCCGTGCCATGCCGTGCCATTCCATGCCAGTCCATGCCAGTCCATGCCATTCCATGCCATTCCATGCCACTCAATGCGGTGCCATGCCGTGCCATGCCGTGCCATTCCGTGCCATTCAATGCCATTCCATGCCATTCAATGCCGTGCCATGCCGTGCCATGCCGGTGCCATGCCGTGCCATGCCGGTGCCATGCCGTGCCATGCCGGTGCCATGCCGTGCCATGCCGGTGCCATGCCGTGCCATGCCGTGCCATGCCATTCCATGTCATTCCATGCCATTCCATGTCATTCCATGCCATTCCATGCCATTCCATGCCATTCCATACCATTCCATGCCATTCCATGCCATTCCATGCCATTCCATGCCATTCCATGCCATTCCATGCCATTCCATGCCATTCCATGCCATTCCATGCCATTCCATGCCATTCCATGCCATTCCATGCCATTCCATGCCATTCCATGCCATTCCATGCCATTCCATGCCATTCCATGCCATTCCATGCCATTCCATGCCATTCCATGCCATTCCATGCCATTCCATGCCATTCCATGCCATTCCATGCCATTCCATGCCATTCCATGCCATTCCATGCCATTCCATGCCATTCCATGCCATTCCATGCCATTCCATGCCATTCCATGCCATTCCATGCCATTCCATGCCATTCCATGCCATTCCATGCCATTCCATGCCATTCCATGCCATTCCATGCCATTCCATGCCATTCCATGCCATTCCATGCCATTCCATGCCATTCCATGCCATTCCATGCCATTCCATGCCATTCCATGCCATTCCATGCCATTCCATGCCATTCCATGCCATTCCATGCCATTCCATGCCATTCCATGCCATTCCATGCCATTCCATGCCATTCCATGCCATTCCATGCCATTCCATGCCATTCCATGCCATTCCATGCCATTCCATGCCATTCCATGCCGTGCCATGCCATTCCATGCCGTGCCATGCCGGTGCCATACCGTGCCATGCCGGTGCCATACCGTGCCATGCCGGTGCCATGCCGTGCCATGCCGGTGCCATGCCGTGCCATGCCGGTGCCATGCCGTGCCATGCCGGTGCCATGCCGTGCCATGCCGGTGCCATGCCGTGCCATGCCGGTGCCATGCCGTGCCATGCCGGTGCCATGCCGTGCCATGCCGGTGCCATGCCGTGCCATGCCGTGCCATGCCGTGCCATGCCGTGCCATGCGGTGCCATGCCATTCCATGCCATTCCATGCCATTCCATGTCATTCCATGCCATTCCATGCCATTCCATGCCATTCCATGCCATTCCATGCCATTCCATGTCATTCCATGCCATTCCATGTCATTCCATGCCATGCCGGTACCATGCCGTGCCATGCCGTGCCATGCCGTGCCATGCCGGTGCCATGCCGTGCCATGCCGGTGCCATGCCGTGCCATGCCGGTGCCATGCCGTGCCATGCCGGTGCCATGCCGTGCCATGCCGGTACCATGCCGTGCCATGCCGGTGCCATGCCGTGCCATGCCGGTGCCATGCCGTGCCATGCCGGTGCCATGCCGTGCCATGCCGGTGCCATGCCGTGCCATGCCGTGCCATGCCGGTGCCATGCCGTGCCATGCCGGTGCCATGCCGTGCCATGCCGGTGCCATGCCGTGCAATGCCGGTGCCATGCCGTGCCATGCCGGTGCCATGCCGTGCCATGCCGGTGCCATGCCGTGCCATGCCGGTGCCATGCCGTGCCATGCCGGTGCCATGCCGTGCCATGCCGTGCCATGCCATTCCATGTCATTCCATGCCATTCCATGTCATTCCATGCCATTCCATGCCATTCCATGCCATTCCATACCATTCCATGCCATTCCATGCCATTCCATGCCATTCCATGCCATTCCATGCCATTCCATGCCATTCCATGCCATTCCATGCCATTCCATGCCATTCCATGCCATTCCATGCCATTCCATGCCATTCCATGCCATTCCATGCCATTCCATGCCATTCCATGCCATTCCATGCCATTCCATGCCATTCCATGCCATTCCATGCCATTCCATGCCATTCCATGCCATTCCATGCCATTCCATGCCATTCCATGCCATTCCATGCCATTCCATGCCATTCCATGCCATTCCATGCCATTCCATGCCATTCCATGCCATTCCATGCCATTCCATGCCATTCCATGCCATTCCATGCCATTCCATGCCATTCCATGCCATTCCATGCCATTCCATGCCATTCCATGCCATTCCATGCCATTCCATGCCATTCCATGCCATTCCATGCCATTCCATGCCATTCCATGCCATTCCATGCCATTCCATGCCATTCCATGCCATTCCATGCCATTCCATGCCATTCCATGCCATTCCATGCCATTCCATGCCATTCCATGCCATTCCATGCCATTCCATGCCATTCCATGCCATTCCATGCCATTCCATGCCATTCCATGCCATTCCATGCCATTCCATGCCGTGCCATGCCATTCCATGCCATTCCATGCCATTCCATGCCATTCCATGCCATTCCATGCCATTCCATGCCATTCCATGCCATTCCATGCCATTCCATGCCATTCCATGCCATTCCATGCCATTCCATGCCATTCCATGCCATTCCATGCCATTCCATGCCATTCCATGCCATTCCATGCCATTCCATGCCATTCCATGCCATTCCATGCCATTCCATGCCATTCCATGCCATTCCATGCCATTCCATGCCATTCCATGCCATTCCATGCCATTCCATGCCATTCCATGCCATTCCATGCCATTCCATGCCATTCCATGCCATTCCATGCCATTCCATGCCATTCCATGCCATTCCATGCCATTCCATGCCATTCCATGCCATTCCATGCCATTCCATGCCATTCCATGCCATTCCATGCCATTCCATGCCATTCCATGCCATTCCATGCCATTCCATGCCATTCCATGCCATTCCATGCCATTCCATGCCATTCCATGCCATTCCATGCCATTCCATGCCGTGCCATGCCGGTGCCATACCGTGCCATGCCGGTGCCATACCGTGCCATGCCGGTGCCATGCCGTGCCATGCCGGTGCCATGCCGTGCCATGCCGGTGCCATGCCGTGCCATGCCGGTGCCATGCCGTGCCATGCCGGTGCCATGCCGTGCCATGCCGGTGCCATGCCGTGCCATGCCGGTGCCATGCCGTGCCATGCCGGTGCCATGCCGTGCCATGCCGTGCCATGCCGTGCCATGCCGTGCCATGCGGTGCCATGCCATTCCATGCCATTCCATGCCATTCCATGTCATTCCATGCCATTCCATGCCATTCCATGCCATTCCATGCCATTCCATGTCATTCCATGCCATTCCATGTCATTCCATGCCATGCCGGTACCATGCCGTGCCATGCCGTGCCATGCCGTGCCATGCCGGTGCCATGCCGTGCCATGCCGGTGCCATGCCGTGCCATGCCGGTGCCATGCCGTGCCATGCCGGTGCCATGCCGTGCCATGCCGGTGCCATGCCGTGCCATGCCGGTGCCATGCCGTGCCATGCCGGTGCCATGCCGTGCCATGCCGGTGCCATGCCGTGCCATGCCGGTGCCATGCCGTGCCATGCCGGTGCCATGCCGTGCCATGCCGGTGCCATGCCGTGCCATGCCGGTGCCATGCCGTGCCATGCCGGTGCCATGCCGTGCCATGCCGGTGCCATGCCGTGCCATGCCGGTGCCATGCCGTGCCATGCCGGTGCCATGCCGTGCCATGCCGGTGCCATGCCGTGCCATGCCGGTGCCATGCCGTGCCATGCCGGTGCCATGCCGTGCCATGCCGTGCCATGCCGGTGCCATGCCGTGCCATGCCGGTGCCATGCCGTGCCATGCCGGTGCCATGCCGTGCCATGCCGTGCCATGCCGTGCCATGCGGTGCCATGCCATTCCATGCCATTCCATGCCATTCCATGTCATTCCATGCCATTCCATGCCATTCCATGCCATTCCATGCCATTCCATGTCATTCCATGCCATTCCATGTCATTCCATGCCATGCCGGTGCCATGCCGTGCCATGCCGTGCCATGCCGTGCCATGCCGGTGTCATGCCGTGCCATGCCGGTGCCATGCCGTGCCATGCCGGTGCCATGCCGTGCCATGCCGGTGCCATGCCGTGCCATGCCGGTGCCATGCCGTGCCATGCCGGTGCCATGCCGTGCCATGCCGGTGCCATGCCGTGCCATGCCGGTGCCATGCCGTGCCATGCCGGTGCCATGCCGGTGCCATGCCGTGCCATGCCGTGCCATGCCGGTGCCATGCGGTGCCATGCCATTCCATGCCGTGCCATGCGGTGCCATGCCATTCCATGCGGTGCCATGCCATTCCATGCCGTGCCATGCGGTGCCATGCCATTCCATGCGGTGCCATGCCATTCCATGCCGTGCCATGCGGTGCCATGCCATTCCATGCGGTGCCATGCCATTCCATGCCGTGCCATGCGGTGCCATGCCATTCCATGCGGTGCCATGCCATTCCATGCGGTGCCATGCCATTCCATGCCGTGCCATGCGGTGCCATGCCATTCCATGCGGTGCCATGCCATTCCATGCCATTCCATGCCATTCCATGCCATTCCATGCCATTCCATGCCATTCCATGCCATTCCATGCCATTCCATGCCATTCCATGCCATTCCATGCCATTCCATGCCATTCAATGCCGTGCCATGCCGGTGCCATGCCGTGCCATGCCGGTGCCATGCCGTGCCATGCCGGTGCCATGCCGTGCCATGCCGGTGCCATGCCGTGCCATGCCGGTGCCATGCCGTGCCATGCCGGTGCCATGCCGTGCCATGCCGTGCCATGCCGGGCCATGCCATTCCATGCCATTCCATGCCAGTCCATGCCAGTCCATGCCATTCCATGCCATTCCATGCCACTCAATGCGGTGCCATGCCGTGCCATGCCGTGCCATTCCATGCCAGTCCATGCCAGTCCATGCCATTCCATGCCATTCCATGCCACTCAATGCGGTGCCATGCCGTGCCATGCCGTGCCATTCCGTGCCATTCAATGCCATTCCATGCCATTCAATGCCGTGCCATGCCGTGCCATGCCGGTGCCATGCCGTGCCATGCCGGTGCCATGCCGTGCCATGCCGGTGCCATGCCGTGCCATGCCGGTGCCATGCCGTGCCATGCCGTGCCATGCCGGGCCATGCCATTCCATGCCATTCCATGCCAGTCCATGCCAGTCCATGCCATTCCATGCCATTCCATGCCACTCAATGCGGTGCCATGCCGTGCCATGCCGTGCCATTCCATGCCAGTCCATGCCAGTCCATGCCATTCCATGCCATTCCATGCCACTCAATGCGGTGCCATGCCGTGCCATGCCGTGCCATTCCGTGCCATTCAATGCCATTCCATGCCATTCAATGCCGTGCCATGCCGTGCCATGCCGGTGCCATGCCGTGCCATGCCGGTGCCATGCCGTGCCATGCCGGTGCCATGCCGCTGCCATGCCGTGCCATGCCGGTGCCATGCCGTGCCATGCCGGTGCCATGCCGTGCCATGCCGTGCCATGCCGGGCCATGCCATTCCATGCCATTCCATGCCAGTCCATGCCAGTCCATGCCATTCCATGCCATTCCATGCCACTCAATGCGGTGCCATGCCGTGCCATGCCGTGCCATTCCATGCCAGTCCATGCCAGTCCATGCCATTCCATGCCATTCCATGCCACTCAATGCGGTGCCATGCCGTGCCATGCCGTGCCATTCCGTGCCATTCAATGCCATTCCATGCCGTGCCATGCCGTGCCATGCCGGTGCCATGCCGTGCCATGCCGGTGCCATGCCGTGCCATGCCGGTGCCATGCCGTGCCATGCCGGTGCCATGCCGTGCCATGCCGGTGCCATGCCGTGCCATGCCGTGCCATGCGGTGCCATGCCGTGCCATGCGGTGCCATGCCATTCCATGCCATTCCATGCCATTCCATGCCATTCCATGCCATTCCATGCCATTCCATGCCATTCCATGCCATTCCATGCCATTCCATGCCATTCCATGCCATTCCATGCCATTCCATGCCATTCCATGCCATTCCATGCCATTCCATGCCATTCCATGCCATTCCATGCCATTCCATGCCATTCCATGCCATTCCATGCCATTCCATGCCATTCCATGCCATTCCATGCCATTCCATGCCATTCCATGCCATTCCATGCCATTCCATGCCATTCCATGCCATTCCATGCCATTCCATGCCATTCCATGCCATTCCATGCCATTCCATGCCATTCCATGCCATTCCATGCCATTCCATGCCATTCCATGCCATTCCATGCCATTCCATGCCATTCCATGCCATTCCATGCCATTCCATGCCATTCCATGCCATTCCATGCCATTCCATGCCATTCCATGCCATTCCATGCCATTCCATGCCATTCCATGCCATTCCATGCCATTCCATGCCATTCCATGCCATTCCATGCCGTGCCATGCCATTCCATGCCGTGCCATGCCGGTGCCATACCGTGCCATGCCGGTGCCATACCGTGCCATGCCGGTGCCATGCCGTGCCATGCCGGTGCCATGCCGTGCCATGCCGGTGCCATGCCGTGCCATGCCGGTGCCATGCCGTGCCATGCCGGTGCCATGCCGTGCCATGCCGGTGCCATGCCGTGCCATGCCGGTGCCATGCCGTGCCATGCCGGTGCCATGCCGTGCCATGCCGGTGCCATGCCGTGCCATGCCGTGCCATGCCGTGCCATGCCGTGCCATGCGGTGCCATGCCATTCCATGCCATTCCATGCCATTCCATGTCATTCCATGCCATTCCATGCCATTCCATGCCATTCCATGCCATTCCATGCCATTCCATGCCATTCCATGTCATTCCATGCCATTCCATGTCATTCCATGCCATGCCGGTACCATGCCGTGCCATGCCGTGCCATGCCGTGCCATGCCGGTGCCATGCCGTGCCATGCCGGTGCCATGCCGTGCCATGCCGGTGCCATGCCGTGCCATGCCGGTGCCATGCCGTGCCATGCCGGTGCCATGCCGGTGCCATGCCGTGGCATGCCGGTGCCATGCCGTGGCATGCCGTGCCATGCCGGTGCCATGCCGTGCCATGCCGGTGCCATGCCGTGCCATGCCGGTGCCATGCCGTGCCATGCCGGTGCCATGCCGTGCCATGCCGGTGCCATGCCGTGCCATGCCGGTGCCATGCCGTGCCATGCCGGTGCCATGCCGTGCCATGCCGGTGCCATGCCGTGCCATGCCGGTGCCATGCCGTGCCATGCCGGTGCCATGCCGTGCCATGCCGGTGCCATGCCGTGCCATGCCGGTGCCATGCCATTCCATGCCGTGCCATGCCGTGCCATGCCGTGCCATGCCGTGCCATGCCGGTGCCATGCCGTGCCATGCCGGTGCCATGCCGTGCCATGCCGGTGCCATGCCGTGCCATGCCGTGCCATGCCGGTGCCATGCCGTGCCATGCCGGTGCCATGCCGTGCCATGCCGTGCCATGCCGTGCCATGCCGGTGCCATGCCGTGCCATGCCGTGCCATGCCATTCCATGCCATTCCATGCCATTCCATGCCATTCCATGCCATTCCATGCCATTCCATGCCATTCCATGCCATTCCATGCCATTCCATGCCATTCCATGCCATTCCATGCCATTCCATGCCATTCAATGCCGTGCCATGCCGTGCCATGCCGTGCCATGCCGTGCCATGTCATTCCATGCCGTGCCATGTCATTCCATGCCATTCCATGTCATTCCATGCCATTCCATGTCATTCCATGCCATTCCATGTCATTCCATGCCATTCCATGTCATTCCATGCCATTCCATGTCATTCCATGCCATTCCATGCCATTCCATGCCATTCCATGCCATTCCATGCCATTCCATGCCATTCCATGCCATTCCATGCCATTCCATGCCATTCCATGCCATTCCATGCCATTCCATGCCATTCCATGCCATTCCATGCCATTCCATGCCATTCCATGCCATTCCATGCCATTCCATGCCATTCCATGCCATTCCATGCCATTCCATGCCATTCCATGCCATTCCATGCCATTCCATGCCATTCCATGCCATTCCATGCCATTCCATGCCATTCAATGCCGTGCCATGCCATTCAATGCCGTGCCATGCCATTCAATGCCGTGCCATGCCGTGCCATGCCGGTGCCATGCCGTGCCATGCCGGTGCCATGCCGTGCCATGCCGGTGCCATGCCGTGCCATGCCGGTGCCATGCCGTGCCATGCCGGTGCCATGCCGTGCCATGCCGGTGCCATGCCGTGCCATGCCGGTGCCATGCCGTGCCATGCCGGTGCCATGCCGTGCCATGCCGGTGCCATGCCGTGCCATGCCGGTGCCATGCCGTGCCATGCCGGTGCCATGCCGTGCCATGCCGGTGCCATGCCGTGCCATGCCGGTGCCATGCCGTGCCATGCCGGCGCCATGCCGTGCCATGCCGGTGCCATGCCGTGCCATGCCGGTGCCATGCCGGTGCCATGCCGGTGCCATGCCGGTGCCATGCCGTGCCATGCCGTGCCATGCCGGTGCCATGCGGTGCCATGCCGTGCCATGCCGGTGCCATGCGGTGCCATGCCGTGCCATGCCGGTGCCATGCCATTCCATGCCGTGCCATGCGGTGCCATGCCATTCCATGCGTTGCCATGCCATTCCATGCCGTGCCATGCGGTGCCATGCCATTCCATACGGTGCCATGCCATTCCATGCGGTGCCATGCCATTCCATGCGGTGCCATGCCATTCCATGCCATTCCATGCCATTCCATGCCATTCCATGCCATTCCATGCCATTCCATGCCATTCCATGCCATTCCATGCCATTCCATGCCATTCCATGCCATTCCATGCCATTCAATGCCGTGCCATGCCGGTGCCATGCCGTGCCATGCCGGTGCCATGCCGTGCCATGCCGTGCCATGCCGGTGCCATGCCGTGCCATGCCGGTGCCATGCCGTGCCATGCCGTGCCATGCCGGGCCATGCCATTCCATGCCATTCCATGCCATTCCATGCCATTCCATGCCACTCAATGCGGTGCCATGCCGTGCCATGCCGTGCCATGCCGTGCCATGCCGTGCCATTCAATGCCATTCCATGCCATTCAATGCCATTCAATGCCGTGCCATGCCGTGCCATGCCGGTGCCATGCCGTGCCATGCCGGTGCCATGCCGTGCCATGCCGGTGCCATGCCGTGCCATGCCGTGCCATGCGGTGCCATGCCGTGCCATGCGGTGCCATGCCATTCCATGCCATTCCATGCCATTCCATGCCATTCCATGCCATTCCATGCCATTCCATGCCATTCCATGCCATTCCATGCCATTCCATGCCATTCCATGCCATTCCATGCCATTCCATGCCATTCCATGCCATTCCATGCCATTCCATGACATTCCATGCCATTCCATGCCATTCCATGCCATTCAATGCCGTGCCATGCCGTGCCATGCCGGTGCCATGCCGTGCCATGCCGGTGCCATGCCGTGCCATGCCGGTGCCATGCCGTGCCATGCCGGTGCCATGCCGTGCCATGCCGGTGCCATGCCGTGCCATGCCGGTGCCATGCCGTGCCATGCCGTGCCATGCCGTGCCATGCCGGTGCCATGCCGTGCTATGCCGTGCCATGCCGGTGCCATGCCGTGCCATGCCGGTGCCATGCCGTGCCATGCCGGTGCCATGCCGTGCCATGCCGGTGCCATGCCGTGCCATGCCGGTGCCATGCCGTGCCATGCCGGTGCCATGCCGTGCCATGCCGTGCCATGCCGTGCCATGCCGTGCCATGCGGTGCCATGCCATTCCATGCCATTCCATGCCATTCCATGCCATTCCATGTCATTCCATGCCATTCCATGCCATTCCATGCCATTCCATGCCATTCCATGCCATTCCATGCCATTCCATGCCATTCCATGCCATTCCATGCCATTCAATGCCGTGCCATGCCGTGCCATGCCGGTGCCATGCCGTGCCATGCCGGTGCCATGCCGTGCCATGCCGGTGCCATGCCGGTGCCATGCCGTGCCATGCCGGTGCCATGCCGTGCCATGCCGGTGCCATGCCGTGCCATGCCGGTGCCATGCCGTGCCATGCCGGTGCCATGCCGTGCCATGCCGGTGCCATGCCGTGCCATGCCGGTGCCATGCCGTGCCATGCCGGTGCCATGCCGTGCCATGCCGTGCCATGCCGGTGCCATGCCGTGCCATGCCGTGCCATGCCATTCCATGCCATTCCATGTCATTCCATGCCATTCCATGTCATTCCATGCCATTCCATGCCATTCCATGCCATTCCATGCCATTCCATGCCATTCCATGCCATTCCATGCCATTCCATGCCATTCCATGCCATTCCATGCCATTCCATGCCATTCCATGCCATTCCATGCCATTCCATGCCATTCCATGCCATTCCATGCCATTCCATGCCATTCCATGCCATTCCATGCCATTCCATGCCATTCCATGCCATTCCATGCCATTCCATGCCATTCCATGCCATTCCATGCCATTCCATGCCATTCCATGCCATTCCATGCCATTCCATGCCATTCCATGCCATTCCATGACATTCCATGCCATTCCATGCCATTCCATGCCATTCAATGCCGTGCCATGCCGTGCCATGCCGTGCCATGCCGTGCCATGCCGGTGCCATGCCGTGCCATGCCGGTGCCATGCCGTGCCATGCCGGTGCCATGCCGTGCCATGCCGGTGCCATGCCGTGCCATGCCGGTGCCATGCCGTGCCATGCCGGTGCCATGCCGTGCCATGCCGGTGCCATGCCGTGCCATGCCGGTGCCATGCCGTGCCATGCCGGTGCCATGCCGTGCCATGCCGGTGCCATGCCGTGCCATGCCGGTGCCATGCCGTGCCATGCCGGTGCCATGCCGTGCCATGCCGGTGCCATGCCGTGCCATGCCGGTGCCATGCCGTGCCATGCCGTGCCATGCCGTGCCATGCCGTGCCATGCCGTGCCATGCCGTGCCATGCGGTGCCATGCCATTCCATGCCATTCCATGCCATTCCATGTCATTCCATGCCATTCCATGCCATTCCATGCCATTCCATGCCATTCCATGCCATTCCATGCCATTCCATGTCATTCCATGCCATTCCATGTCATTCCATGCCATGCCGGTGCCATGCCGTGCCATGCCGTGCCATGCCGTGCCATGCCGGTGCCATGCCGTGCCATGCCGGTGCCATGCCGTGCCATGCCGGTGCCATGCCGTGCCATGCCGGTGCCATGCCGTGCCATGCCGGTGCCATGCCGTGCCATGCCGGTGCCATGCCGTGCCATGCCGGTGCCATGCCGTGCCATGCCGGTGCCATGCCGGTGCCATGCCGTGCCATGCCGTGCCATGCCGGTGCCATGCGGTGCCATGCCATTCCATGCCGTGCCATGCGGTGCCATGCCATTCCATGCGGTGCCATGCCATTCCATGCCGTGCCATGCGGTGCCATGCCATTCCATGCGGTGCCATGCCATTCCATGCCGTGCCATGCGGTGCCATGCCATTCCATGCGGTGCCATGCCATTCCATGCCGTGCCATGCGGTGCCATGCCATTCCATGCGGTGCCATGCCATTCCATGCGGTGCCATGCCATTCCATGCGGTGCCATGCCATTCCATGCCGTGCCATGCGGTGCCATGCTATTCCATGCGGTGCCATGCCATTCCATGCGGTGCCATGCCATTCCATGCCATTCCATGCCATTCCATGCCATTCCATGCCATTCCATGCCATTCCATGCCATTCCATGCCATTCAATGCCGTGCCATGCCGGTGCCATGCCGTGCCATGCCGGTGCCATGCCGTGCCATGCCGGTGCCATGCCGTGCCATGCCGGTGCCATGCCGTGCCATGCCGGTGCCATGCCGTGCCATGCCGGTGCCATGCCGTGCCATGCCGGTGCCATGCCGTGCCATGCCGTGCCATGCCGGGCCATGCCATTCCATGCCATTCCATGCCAGTCCATGCCAGTCCATGCCATTCCATGCCATTCCATGCCACTCAATGCGGTGCCATGCCGTGCCATGCCGTGCCATTCCATGCCAGTCCATGCCAGTCCATGCCATTCCATGCCATTCCATGCCACTCAATGCGGTGCCATGCCGTGCCATGCCGTGCCATTCCGTGCCATTCAATGCCATTCCATGCCATTCAATGCCGTGCCATGCCGTGCCATGCCGGTGCCATGCCGTGCCATGCCGGTGCCATGCCGTGCCATGCCGGTGCCATGCCGTGCCATGCCGGTGCCATGCCGTGCCATGCCGTGCCATGCCATTCCATGTCATTCCATGCCATTCCATGTCATTCCATGCCATTCCATGCCATTCCATGCCATTCCATACCATTCCATGCCATTCCATGCCATTCCATGCCATTCCATGCCATTCCATGCCATTCCATGCCATTCCATGCCATTCCATGCCATTCCATGCCATTCCATGCCATTCCATGCCATTCCATGCCATTCCATGCCATTCCATGCCATTCCATGCCATTCCATGCCATTCCATGCCATTCCATGCCATTCCATGCCATTCCATGCCATTCCATGCCATTCCATGCCATTCCATGCCATTCCATGCCATTCCATGCCATTCCATGCCATTCCATGCCATTCCATGCCATTCCATGCCATTCCATGCCATTCCATGCCATTCCATGCCATTCCATGCCATTCCATGCCATTCCATGCCATTCCATGCCATTCCATGCCATTCCATGCCATTCCATGCCATTCCATGCCATTCCATGCCATTCCATGCCATTCCATGCCATTCCATGCCATTCCATGCCATTCCATGCCATTCCATGCCATTCCATGCCATTCCATGCCATTCCATGCCATTCCATGCCATTCCATGCCATTCCATGCCATTCCATGCCATTCCATGCCATTCCATGCCATTCCATGCCATTCCATGCCATTCCATGCCGTGCCATGCCATTCCATGCCGTGCCATGCCGGTGCCATACCGTGCCATGCCGGTGCCATACCGTGCCATGCCGGTGCCATGCCGTGCCATGCCGGTGCCATGCCGTGCCATGCCGGTGCCATGCCGTGCCATGCCGGTGCCATGCCGTGCCATGCCGGTGCCATGCCGTGCCATGCCGGTGCCATGCCGTGCCATGCCGGTGCCATGCCGTGCCATGCCGGTGCCATGCCGTGCCATGCCGGTGCCATGCCGTGCCATGCCGTGCCATGCCGTGCCATGCCGTGCCATGCGGTGCCATGCCATTCCATGCCATTCCATGCCATTCCATGTCATTCCATGCCATTCCATGCCATTCCATGCCATTCCATGCCATTCCATGCCATTCCATGTCATTCCATGCCATTCCATGTCATTCCATGCCATGCCGGTACCATGCCGTGCCATGCCGTGCCATGCCGTGCCATGCCGGTGCCATGCCGTGCCATGCCGGTGCCATGCCGTGCCATGCCGGTGCCATGCCGTGCCATGCCGGTGCCATGCCGTGCCATGCCGGTACCATGCCGTGCCATGCCGGTACCATGCCGTGCCATGCCGGTGCCATGCCGTGCCATGCCGGTGCCATGCCGTGCCATGCCGGTGCCATGCCGTGCCATGCCGGTGCCATGCCGTGCCATGCCGTGCCATGCCGGTGCCATGCCGTGCCATGCCGGTGCCATGCCGTGCCATGCCGGTGCCATGCCGTGCCATGCCGGTGCCATGCCGTGCCATGCCGGTGCCATGCCGGTGCCATGCCGGTGCCATGCCGGTGCCATGCCGGTGCCATGCCGGTGCCATGCCGGTGCCATGCCGGTGCCATGCCGTGCCATGCCGTGCCATGCCGGTGCCATGCCGTGCCATGCCATTCCATGCCATTCCATGCCATTCCATGCCATTCCATGCCATTCCATGCCATTCCATGCCATTCCATGCCATTCCATGCCATTCCATGCCATTCCATGCCATTCCATGCCATTCCATGCCATTCCATGCCATTCCATGCCATTCCATGCCATTCCATGCCATTCCATGCCATTCCATGCCATTCCATGCCATTCCATGCCATTCCATGCCATTCCATGCCATTCCATGCCATTCCATGCCATTCCATGCCATTCCATGCCATTCCATGCCATTCCATGCCATTCCATGCCATTCCATGCCATTCCATGCCATTCCATGCCATTCCATGCCATTCCATGCCATTCCATGCCATTCCATGCCATTCCATGCCATTCCATGCCATTCCATGCCGTGCCATGCCATTCCATGCCGTGCCATGCCGGTGCCATGCCGTGCCATGCCGGTGCCATGCCGTGCCATGCCGGTGCCATGCCGTGCCATGCCGGTGCCATGCCGTGCAATGCCGGTGCCATGCCGTGCCATGCCGGTGCCATGCCGTGCCATGCCGGTGCCATGCCGTGCCATGCCGGTGCCATGCCGTGCCATGCCGTGCCATGCCATTCCATGTCATTCCATGCCATTCCATGTCATTCCATGCCATTCCATGCCATTCCATGCCATTCCATACCATTCCATGCCATTCCATGCCATTCCATGCCATTCCATGCCATTCCATGCCATTCCATGCCATTCCATGCCATTCCATGCCATTCCATGCCATTCCATGCCATTCCATGCCATTCCATGCCATTCCATGCCATTCCATGCCATTCCATGCCATTCCATGCCATTCCATGCCATTCCATGCCATTCCATGCCATTCCATGCCATTCCATGCCATTCCATGCCATTCCATGCCATTCCATGCCATTCCATGCCATTCCATGCCATTCCATGCCATTCCATGCCATTCCATGCCATTCCATGCCATTCCATGCCATTCCATGCCATTCCATGCCATTCCATGCCATTCCATGCCATTCCATGCCATTCCATGCCATTCCATGCCATTCCATGCCATTCCATGCCATTCCATGCCATTCCATGCCATTCCATGCCATTCCATGCCATTCCATGCCATTCCATGCCATTCCATGCCATTCCATGCCATTCCATGCCATTCCATGCCATTCCATGCCATTCCATGCCATTCCATGCCATTCCATGCCATTCCATGCCATTCCATGCCATTCCATGCCATTCCATGCCATTCCATGCCATTCCATGCCATTCCATGCCATTCCATGCCATTCCATGCCATTCCATGCCATTCCATGCCATTCCATGCCATTCCATGCCATTCCATGCCATTCCATGCCATTCCATGCCATTCCATGCCATTCCATGCCATTCCATGCCATTCCATGCCATTCCATGCCATTCCATGCCATTCCATGCCATTCCATGCCATTCCATGCCATTCCATGCCATTCCATGCCATTCCATGCCATTCCATGCCATTCCATGCCATTCCATGCCATTCCATGCCATTCCATGCCATTCCATGCCATTCCATGCCATTCCATGCCATTCCATGCCATTCCATGCCATTCCATGCCATTCCATGCCATTCCATGCCATTCCATGCCATTCCATGCCATTCCATGCCATTCCATGCCGTGCCATGCCGGTGCCATGCCGTGCCATGCCGGTGCCATGCCGTGCCATGCCGGTGCCATGCCGTGCCATGCCGGTGCCATGCCGTGCCATGCCGGTGCCATGCCGTGCCATGCCGGTGCCATGCCGTGCCATGCCGGTGCCATGCCGTGCCATGCCGTGCCATGCCGTGCCATGCCGTGCCATGCGGTGCCATGCCATTCCATGCCATTCCATGCCATTCCATGTCATTCCATGCCATTCCATGCCATTCCATGCCATTCCATGCCATTCCATGTCATTCCATGCCATTCCATGTCATTCCATGCCATGCCGGTACCATGCCGTGCCATGCCGTGCCATGCCGTGCCATGCCGGTGCCATGCCGTGCCATGCCGGTGCCATGCCGTGCCATGCCGGTGCCATGCCGTGCCATGCCGGTGCCATGCCGTGCCATGCCGGTGCCATGCCGTGCCATGCCGGTGCCATGCCGTGCCATGCCGGTGCCATGCCGTGCCATGCCGGTGCCATGCCGTGCCATGCCGGTGCCATGCCGTGCCATGCCGGTGCCATGCCGTGCCATGCCGGTGCCATGCCGTGCCATGCCGGTGCCATGCCGTGCCATGCCGGTGCCATGCCGTGCCATGCCGGTGCCATGCCGTGCCATGCCGGTGCCATGCCGTGCCATGCCGGTGCCATGCCGTGCCATGCCGGTGCCATGCCGTGCCATGCCGGTGCCATGCCGTGCCATGCCGGTGCCATGCCGTGCCATGCCGGTGCCATGCCGTGCCATGCCGTGCCATGCCGGTGCCATGCCGTGCCATGCCGGTGCCATGCCGTGCCATGCCGGTGCCATGCCGTGCCATGCCGTGCCATGCCGTGCCATGCGGTGCCATGCCATTCCATGCCATTCCATGCCATTCCATGTCATTCCATGCCATTCCATGCCATTCCATGCCATTCCATGCCATTCCATGTCATTCCATGCCATTCCATGTCATTCCATGCCATGCCGGTGCCATGCCGTGCCATGCCGTGCCATGCCGTGCCATGCCGGTGCCATGCCGTGCCATGCCGGTGCCATGCCGTGCCATGCCGGTGCCATGCCGTGCCATGCCGGTGCCATGCCGTGCCATGCCGGTGCCATGCCGTGCCATGCCGGTGCCATGCCGTGCCATGCCGGTGCCATGCCGTGCCATGCCGGTGCCATGCCGTGCCATGCCGGTGCCATGCCGGTGCCATGCCGTGCCATGCCGTGCCATGCCGGTGCCATGCGGTGCCATGCCATTCCATGCCGTGCCATGCGGTGCCATGCCATTCCATGCGGTGCCATGCCATTCCATGCCGTGCCATGCGGTGCCATGCCATTCCATGCGGTGCCATGCCATTCCATGCCGTGCCATGCGGTGCCATGCCATTCCATGCGGTGCCATGCCATTCCATGCCGTGCCATGCGGTGCCATGCCATTCCATGCGGTGCCATGCCATTCCATGCGGTGCCATGCCATTCCATGCCGTGCCATGCGGTGCCATGCCATTCCATGCGGTGCCATGCCATTCCATGCCATTCCATGCCATTCCATGCCATTCCATGCCATTCCATGCCATTCCATGCCATTCCATGCCATTCCATGCCATTCCATGCCATTCCATGCCATTCAATGCCGTGCCATGCCGGTGCCATGCCGTGCCATGCCGGTGCCATGCCGTGCCATGCCGGTGCCATGCCGTGCCATGCCGGTGCCATGCCGTGCCATGCCGGTGCCATGCCGTGCCATGCCGGTGCCATGCCGTGCCATGCCGTGCCATGCCGGGCCATGCCATTCCATGCCATTCCATGCCAGTCCATGCCAGTCCATGCCATTCCATGCCATTCCATGCCACTCAATGCGGTGCCATGCCGTGCCATGCCGTGCCATTCCATGCCAGTCCATGCCAGTCCATGCCATTCCATGCCATTCCATGCCACTCAATGCGGTGCCATGCCGTGCCATGCCGTGCCATTCCGTGCCATTCAATGCCATTCCATGCCATTCAATGCCGTGCCATGCCGTGCCATGCCGGTGCCATGCCGTGCCATGCCGGTGCCATGCCGTGCCATGCCGGTGCCATGCCGTGCCATGCCGGTGCCATGCCGTGCCATGCCGTGCCATGCCGGGCCATGCCATTCCATGCCATTCCATGCCAGTCCATGCCAGTCCATGCCATTCCATGCCATTCCATGCCACTCAATGCGGTGCCATGCCGTGCCATGCCGTGCCATTCCATGCCAGTCCATGCCAGTCCATGCCATTCCATGCCATTCCATGCCACTCAATGCGGTGCCATGCCGTGCCATGCCGTGCCATTCCGTGCCATTCAATGCCATTCCATGCCATTCAATGCCGTGCCATGCCGTGCCATGCCGGTGCCATGCCGTGCCATGCCGGTGCCATGCCGTGCCATGCCGGTGCCATGCCGCTGCCATGCCGTGCCATGCCGGTGCCATGCCGTGCCATGCCGGTGCCATGCCGTGCCATGCCGTGCCATGCCGGGCCATGCCATTCCATGCCATTCCATGCCAGTCCATGCCAGTCCATGCCATTCCATGCCATTCCATGCCACTCAATGCGGTGCCATGCCGTGCCATGCCGTGCCATTCCATGCCAGTCCATGCCAGTCCATGCCATTCCATGCCATTCCATGCCACTCAATGCGGTGCCATGCCGTGCCATGCCGTGCCATTCCGTGCCATTCAATGCCATTCCATGCCGTGCCATGCCGTGCCATGCCGGTGCCATGCCGTGCCATGCCGGTGCCATGCCGTGCCATGCCGGTGCCATGCCGTGCCATGCCGGTGCCATGCCGTGCCATGCCGGTGCCATGCCGTGCCATGCCGGTGCCATGCCGTGCCATGCCGGTGCCATGCCGTGCCATGCCGGTGCCATGCCGTGCCATGCCGTGCCATGCGGTGCCATGCCGTGCCATGCGGTGCCATGCCATTCCATGCCATTCCATGCCATTCCATGCCATTCCATGCCATTCCATGCCATTCCATGCCATTCCATGCCATTCCATGCCATTCCATGCCATTCCATGCCATTCCATGCCATTCCATGCCATTCCATGCCATTCCATGCCATTCCATGCCATTCCATGCCATTCCATGCCATTCCATGCCATTCCATGCCATTCCATGCCATTCCATGCCATTCCATGCCATTCCATGCCATTCCATGCCATTCCATGCCATTCCATGCCATTCCATGCCATTCCATGCCATTCCATGCCATTCCATGCCATTCCATGCCATTCCATGCCATTCCATGCCATTCCATGCCATTCCATGCCATTCCATGCCATTCCATGCCATTCCATGCCATTCCATGCCATTCCATGCCATGCCGGTGCCATGCCGTGCCATGCCGGTGCCATGCCGTGCCATGCCGTGCCATGCCGGTGCCATGCCGTGCCATGCCGGTGCCATGCCGTGCCATGCCGGTGCCATGCCGTGCCATGCCGGTGCCATGCCGTGCCATGCCGTGCCACGCCGTGCCATGCCGTGCCATGCCGTGCCATGCGGTGCCATGCCATTCCATGCCATTCCATGCCATTCCATGCCATTCCATGTCATTCCATGCCATTCCATGCCATTCCATGCCATTCCATGCCATTCCATGCCATTCCATGCCATTCCATGCCATTCCATGCCATTCCATGCCATTCCATGCCATTCCATGCCATTCAATGCCGTGCCATGCCGGTGCCATGCCGTTCCATGCCGGTGCCATGCCGTGCCATGCCGGTGCCATGCCGTGCCATGCCGGTGCCATGCCGTGCCATGCCGGTGCCATGCCGTGCCATGCCGGTGCCATGCCGTGCCATGCCGGTGCCATGCCGTGCCATGCCGGTGCCATGCCGTGCCATGCCGTGCCATGCCGGTGCCATGCCGTGCCATGCCGGTGCCATGCCGTGCCATGCCGGTGCCATGCCGTGCCATGCCGGTGCCATGCCGGTGCCATGCCGTGCCATGCCGTGCCATGCCGGTGCCATGCGGTGCCATGCCATTCCATGCCGTGCCATGCGGTGCCATGCCATTCCATGCGGTGCCATGCCATTCCATGCCGTGCCATGCGGTGCCATGCCATTCCATGCGGTGCCATGCCATTCCATGCCGTGCCATGCGGTGCCATGCCATTCCATGCGGTGCCATGCCATTCCATGCCGTGCCATGCGGTGCCATGCCATTCCATGCGGTGCCATGCCATTCCATGCGGTGCCATGCCATTCCATGCGGTGCCATGCCATTCCATGCCGTGCCATGCGGTGCCATGCTATTCCATGCGGTGCCATGCCATTCCATGCGGTGCCATGCCATTCCATGCCATTCCATGCCATTCCATGCCATTCCATGCCATTCCATGCCATTCCATGCCATTCCATGCCATTCCATGCCATTCCATGCCATTCCATGCCATTCCATGCCATTCCATGCCATTCCATGCCATTCAATGCCGTGCCATGCCGGTGCCATGCCGTGCCATGCCGGTGCCATGCCGTGCCATGCCGGTGCCATGCCGTGCCATGCCGGTGCCATGCCGTGCCATGCCGGTGCCATGCCGTGCCATGCCGGTGCCATGCCGTGCCATGCCGTGCCATGCCGGGCCATGCCATTCCATGCCATTCCATGCCAGTCCATGCCAGTCCATGCCATTCCATGCCATTCCATGCCACTCAATGCGGTGCCATGCCGTGCCATGCCGTGCCATTCCATGCCAGTCCATGCCAGTCCATGCCATTCCATGCCATTCCATGCCACTCAATGCGGTGCCATGCCGTGCCATGCCGTGCCATTCCGTGCCATTCAATGCCATTCCATGCCATTCAATGCCGTGCCATGCCGTGCCATGCCGGTGCCATGCCGTGCCATGCCGGTGCCATGCCGTGCCATGCCGGTGCCATGCCGTGCCATGCCGGTGCCATGCCGTGCCATGCCGTGCCATGCCATTCCATGTCATTCCATGCCATTCCATGTCATTCCATGCCATTCCATGCCATTCCATGCCATTCCATACCATTCCATGCCATTCCATGCCATTCCATGCCATTCCATGCCATTCCATGCCATTCCATGCCATTCCATGCCATTCCATGCCATTCCATGCCATTCCATGCCATTCCATGCCATTCCATGCCATTCCATGCCATTCCATGCCATTCCATGCCATTCCATGCCATTCCATGCCATTCCATGCCATTCCATGCCATTCCATGCCATTCCATGCCATTCCATGCCATTCCATGCCATTCCATGCCATTCCATGCCATTCCATGCCATTCCATGCCATTCCATGCCATTCCATGCCATTCCATGCCATTCCATGCCATTCCATGCCGTGCCATGCCGGTGCCATACCGTGCCATGCCGGTGCCATACCGTGCCATGCCGGTGCCATGCCGTGCCATGCCGGTGCCATGCCGTGCCATGCCGGTGCCATGCCGTGCCATGCCGGTGCCATGCCGTGCCACGCCGGTGCCATGCCGTGCCATGCCGGTGCCATGCCGTGCCATGCCGGTGCCATGCCGTGCCATGCCGGTGCCATGCCGTGCCATGCCGGTGCCATGCCGTGCCATGCCGGTGCCATGCCGTGCCATGCCGGTGCCATGCCGTGCCATGCCGGTGCCATGCCGTGCCATGCCGGTGCCATGCCGTGCCATGCCGGTGCCATGCCGTGCCATGCCGGTGCCATGCCGTGCCATGCCGTGCCATGCCGTGCCATGCCGTGCCATGCGGTGCCATGCCATTCCATGCCATTCCATGCCATTCCATGTCATTCCATGCCATTCCATGCCATTCCATGCCATTCCATGCCATTCCATGTCATTCCATGCCATTCCATGTCATTCCATGCCATGCCGGTACCATGCCGTGCCATGCCGTGCCATGCCGTGCCATGCCGTGCCATGCCGGTGCCATGCCGTGCCATGCCGTGCCATGCCGTGCCATGCCGTGCCATGCCGTGCCATGCCGGTGCCATGCCGTGCCATGCCGGTGCCATGCCGTGCCATGCCGGTGCCATGCCGTGCCATGCCGGTGCCATGCCGTGCCATGCCGGTGCCATGCCGTGCCATGCCGGTGCCATGCCGTGCCATGCCGGTGCCATGCCGTGCCATGCCGGTGCCATGCCGTGCCATGCCGGTGCCATGCCGTGCCATGCCGGTGCCATGCCGTGCCATGCCGGTGCCATGCCGTGCCATGCCGGTGCCATGCCGTGCCATGCCGGTGCCATGCCGTGCCATGCCGGTGCCATGCCGTGCCATGCCGGTGCCATGCCGTGCCATGCCGGTGCCATGCCGTGCCATGCCGGTGCCATGCCGTGCCATGCCGGTGCCATGCCGTGCCATGCCGGTGCCATGCCGTGCCATGCCGTGCCATGCCGGTGCCATGCCGTGCCATGCCGGTGCCATGCCGTGCCATGCCGGTGCCATGCCGTGCCATGCCGGTGCCATGCCGTGCCATGCCGTGCCATGCCGTGCCATGCCGTGCCATGCCGTGCCATGCCGTGCCATGCGGTGCCATGCCATTCCATGCCATTCCATGCCATTCCATGTCATTCCATGCCATTCCATGCCATTCCATGCCATTCCATGCCATTCCATGTCATTCCATGCCATTCCATGTCATTCCATGCCATGCCGGTGCCATGCCGTGCCATGCCGTGCCATGCCGGTGCCATGCCGTGCCATGCCGGTGCCATGCCGTGCCATGCCGGTGCCATGCCGTGCCATGCCGGTGCCATGCCGTGCCATGCCGGTGCCATGCCGTGCCATGCCGGTGCCATGCCGTGCCATGCCGGTGCCATGCCGTGCCATGCCGGTGCCATGCCGTGCCATGCCGGTGCCATGCCGTGCCATGCCGGTGCCATGCCGTGCCATGCCGGTGCCATGCCGTGCCATGCCGGTGCCATGCCGGTGCCATGCCGTGCCATGCCGTGCCATGCCGGTGCCATGCGGTGCCATGCCATTCCATGCCGTGCCATGCGGTGCCATGCCATTCCATGCGGTGCCATGCCATTCCATGCCGTGCCATGCGGTGCCATGCCATTCCATGCGGTGCCATGCCATTCCATGCCGTGCCATGCGGTGCCATGCCATTCCATGCGGTGCCATGCCATTCCATGCCATTCCATGCCATTCCATGCCATTCCATGCCATTCCATGCCATTCCATGCCATTCCATGCCATTCCATGCCATTCCATGCCATTCCATGCCATTCCATGCCATTCCATGCCATTCCATGCCATTCAATGCCGTGCCATGCCGGTGCCATGCCGTGCCATGCCGGTGCCATGCCGTGCCATGCCGGTGCCATGCCGTGCCATGCCGGTGCCATGCCGTGCCATGCCGGTGCCATGCCGTGCCATGCCGGTGCCATGCCGTGCCATGCCGGTGCCATGCCGTGCCATGCCGTGCCATGCCGGTGCCATGCCGTGCCATGCCGGTGCCATGCCGTGCCATGCCGGTGCCATGCCGTGCCATGCCGGTGCCATGCCGTGCCATGCCGGTGCCATGCCGTGCCATGCCGTGCCATGCCGGTGCCATGCCGTGCCATGCCGTGCCATGCCGGTGCCATGCCGTGCCATGCCGGTGCCATGCCGTGCCATGCCGTGCCATGCCGTGCCATGCGGTGCCATGCCATTCCATGCCATTCCATGTCATTCCATGCCATTCCATGTCATTCCATGCCATTCCATGTCATTCCATGCCATTCCATGCCATTCCATGCCATTCCATGCCATTCCATGCCATTCCATGCCATTCCATGCCATTCCATGCCATTCCATGCCATTCCATGCCATTCCATGCCATTCCATGCCATTCCATGCCATTCCATGCCATTCCATGCCATTCCATGCCATTCCATGCCATTCCATGCCATTCCATGCCATTCCATGCCATTCCATGCCATTCCATGCCATTCCATGCCATTCCATGCCATTCCATGCCATTCCATGCCATTCCATGCCATTCCATGCCATTCCATGCCATTCCATGCCATTCCATGCCATTCCATGCCATTCCATGCCATTCCATGCCATTCCATGCCATTCCATGCCATTCCATGCCATTCCATGCCATTCCATGCCGTTCCATGCCATTCCATGCCGTGCCATGCCATTCCATGCCGTGCCATGCCGGTGCCATGCCGTGCCATGCCGGTGCCATGCCGTGCCATGCCGGTGCCATGCCGTGCCATGCCGGTGCCATGCCGTGCCATGCCGGTGCCATGCCGTGCCATGCCGGTGCCATGCCGTGCCATGCCGGTGCCATGCCGTGCCATGCCGGTGGCATGCCGTGCCATGCCGGTGCCATGCCGTGCCATGCCGGTGCCATGCCGTGCCATGCCGGTGCCATGCCGTGCCATGCCGTGCCATGCCGGTGCCATGCCGTGCCATGCCGGTGCCATGCCGTGCCATGCCGGTGCCATGCCGTGCCATGCCGGTGCCATGCCGTGCCATGCCGGTGCCATGCCGTGCCATGCCGGTGCCATGCCGTGCCATGCCGGTGCCATGCCGTGCCATGCCGGTGCCATGCCGTGCCATGCCGGTGCCATGCCGTGCCATGCCGGTGCCATGCCGTGCCATGCCGGTGCCATGCCGTGCCATGCCGGTGCCATGCCGGTGCCATGCCGTGCCATGCCGTGCCATGCCGTGCCATGCCGGTGCCATGCCGTGCCATGCCGGTGCCATGCCATTCCATGCCGTGCCATGCGGTGCCATGCCATTCCATGCCGTGCCATGCGGTGCCATGCCATTCCATGCGGTGCCATGCCATTCCATGCGGTGCCATGCCATTCCATGCGGTGCCATGCCATTCCATGCCATTCCATGCCATTCCATGCCATTCCATGCCATTCCATGCCATTCCATGCCATTCCATGCCATTCCATGCCATTCCATGCCATTCAATGCCGTGCCATGCCGGTGCCATGCCGTGCCATGCCGGTGCCATGCCGTGCCATGCCGGTGCCATGCCGTGCCATGCCGGTGCCATGCCGTGCCATGCCGGTGCCATGCCGTGCCATGCCGGTGCCATGCCGTGCCATGCCGGTGCCATGCCGTGCCATGCCGGTGCCATGCCGTGCCATGCCGGTGCCATGCCGTGCCATGCCGGTGCCATGCCGTGCCATGCCGGTGCCATGCCGTGCCATGCCGGTGCCATGCCGTGCCATGCCGGTGCCATGCCGTGCCATCCCGGTGCCATGCCGTGCCATGCCGGTGCCATGCCGTGCCATGCCGGTGCCATGCCGTGCCATGCCGGTGCCATGCCGTGCCATGCCGTGCCATGCCGGTGCCATGCCGTGCCATGCCGGTGCCATGCCGGTGCCATGCCGTGCCATGCCGTGCCATGCCGGTGCCATGCCATTCCATGCCATTCCATGCCATTCCATGCCATTCCATGCCATTCCATGCCATTCCATGCCATTCCATGCCATTCAATGCCGTGCCATGCCGTGCCATGCCGGTGCCATGCCGTGCCATGCCGGTGCCATGCCGTGCCATGCGGTGCCATGCCATTCCATGCCATTCCATGCCATTCCATGCCATTCCATGCCATTCCATGTCATTCCATGCCATTCCATGCCATTCCATGCCATTCCATGCCATTCCATGCCATTCCATGCCATTCCATGCCATTCCATGCCATTCCATGCCATTCCATGCCATTCCATGCCATTCCATGCCATTCCATACCATTCCATGCCATTCCATGCCATTCCATGCCATTCCATGCCATTCCATGCCATTCCATGCCATTCCATGCCATTCCATGCCATTCCATGCCATTCCATGCCATTCCATGCCATTCCATGCCATTCCATGCCATTCCATGCCATTCCATGCCATTCCATGCCATTCCATGCCATTCCATGCCATTCCATGCCATTCCATGCCATTCCATGCCATTCCATGCCATTCCATGCCATTCCATGCCATTCCATGCCATTCCATGCCATTCCATGCCATTCCATGCCATTCCATGTCATTCCATGCCGTGCCATGCCGGTGCCATGCCGTGCCATGCCGGTGCCATGCCGTGCCATGCCGCTGCCATGCCGTGCCGTGCCGTGCCATGCCGTGCCATGCGGTGCCATGCCATTCCATGCCATTCCATGCCATTCCATGTCATTCCATGCCATTCCATGCCATTCCATGTCATTCCATGCCATTCCATGTCATTCCATGCCATGCCGTGCCATGCCGTGCCATGCCGGTGCCATGCCGTGCCATGCCGGTGCCATGCCGTGCCATGCCGGTGCCATGCCGTGCCATGCCGGTGCCATGCCGTGCCATGCCGGTGCCATGCCGTGCCATGCCGGTGCCATGCCGTGCCATGCCGGTGCCATGCCGTGCCATGCCGGTGCCATGCCGTGCCATGCCGGTGCCATGCCGTGCCATGCCGGTGCCATGCCGTGCCATGCCGGTGCCATGCCGTGCCATGCCGGTGCCATGCCGTGCCATGCCGGTGCCATGCCGTGCCATGCCGGTGCCATGCCGTGCCATGCCGGTGCCATGCCGTGCCATGCCGGTGCCATGCCGTGCCATGCCGGTGCCATGCCGTGCCATGCCGGTGCCATGCCGTGCCATGCCGGTGCCTTGCCGTGCCATGCCGGTGCCATGCCGTGCCATGCCGGTGCCATGCCGTGCCATGCCGGTGCCATGCCGTGCCATGCCGGTGCCATGCCGTGCCATGCCGGTGCCATGCCGTGCCATGCCGGTGCCATGCCGTGCCATGCCGGTGCCATGCCGTGCCATGCCGGTGCCATGCCGTGCCATGCCGGTGCCATGCCGTGCCATGCCGGTGCCATGCCGTGCCATGCCGGTGCCATGCCGTGCCATGCCGGTGCCATGCCGTGCCATGCCGGTGCCATGCCGTGCCATGCCGGTGCCATGCCGTGCCATGCCGGTGCCATGCCGTGCCATGCCGGTGCCATGCCGTGCCATGCCGGTGCCATGCCGTGCCATGCCGGTGCCATGCCGTGCCATGCCGGTGCCATGCCGTGCCATGCCGGTGCCATGCCGTGCCATGCCGGTGCCATGCCGTGCCATGCCGGTGCCATGCCGTGCCATGCCGGTGCCATGCCGTGCCATGCGGTGCCATGCCATTCCATGCCATTCCATGCCATTCCATGTCATTCCATGCCATTCCATGCCATTCCATGTCATTCCATGCCATTCCATGTCATTCCATGCCATGCCGTGCCATGCCGTGCCATGCCGGTGCCATGCCGTGCCATGCCGGTGCCATGCCGTGCCATGCCGGTGCCATGCCGTGCCATGCCGGTGCCATGCCGTGCCATGCCGGTGCCATGCCGTGCCATGCCGGTGCCATGCCGTGCCATGCCGGTGCCATGCCGTGCCATGCCGGTGCCATGCCGTGCCATGCCGGTGCCATGCCGGTGCCATGCCGTGCCATGCCGTGCCATGCCGGTGCCATGCGGTGCCATGCCGTGCCATGCCGGTGCCATGCCATTCCATGCCGTGCCATGCGGTGCCATGCCATTCCATGCCGTGCCATGCGGTGCCATGCCATTCCATGCGGTGCCATGCCATTCCATGCGGTGCCATGCCATTCCATGCGGTGCCATGCCATTCCATGCGGTGCCATGCCATTCCATGCGGTGCCATGCCATTCCATGCGGTGCCATGCCATTCCATGCCATTCCATGCCATTCCATGCCATTCCATGCCATTCCATGCCATTCCATGCCATTCCATGCCATTCCATGCCATTCCATGCCATTCCATGCCATTCCATGCCATTCCATGCCATTCCATGCCATTCCATGCCATTCCATGCCATTCCATGCCATTCCATGCCATTCCATGCCATTCCATGCCATTCCATGCCATTCCATGCCATTCCATGCCATTCCATGCCATTCCATGCCATTCCATGTCATTCCATGCCATTCCATGTCAGTCCATGCCATGCCGTGCCATGCCGTGACATGCCGGTGCCATGCCGTGCCATGCCGGTGCCATGCCGTGCCATGCCGGTGCCATGCCGTGCCATGCCGGTGCCATGCCGTGCCATGCCGGTGCCATGCCGGTGCCATGCCGGTGCCATGCCGTGCCATGCCGTGCCATGCCGGTGCCATGCGGTGCCATGCCGTGCCATGCCGGTGCCATGCCATTCCATGCCGTGCCATGCGGTGCCATGCCATTCCATGCCGTGCCATGCGGTGCCATGCCATTCCATGCGGTGCCATGCCATTCCATGCGGTGCCATGCCATTCCATGCGGTGCCATGCCATTCCATGCGGTGCCATGCCATTCCATGCGGTGCCATGCCATTCCATGCGGTGCCATGCCATTCCATGCCATTCCATGCCATTCCATGCCATTCCATGCCATTCCATGCCATTCCATGCCATTCCATGCCATTCCATGCCATTCCATGCCATTCCATGCCATTCCATGCCATTCCATGCCATTCCATGCCATTCCATGCCATTCCATGCCATTCCATGCCATTCCATGCCATTCCATGCCATTCCATGCCATTCCATGCCATTCCATGCCATTCCATGCCATTCCATGCCATTCCATGCCATTCCATGCCATTCCATGTCATTCCATGCCATTCCATGTCAGTCCATGCCATGCCGTGCCATGCCGTGACATGCCGGTGCCATGCCGTGCCATGCCGGTGCCATGCCGTGCCATGCCGGTGCCATGCCGTGCCATGCCGTGCCATGCCGTGCCATGCGGTGCCATGCCATTCCATGCCATTCCATGCCATTCCATGCCATTCCATGTCATTCCATGCCATTCCATGTCATTCCATGCCATGCCGTGCCATGCCGTGCCATGCCGGTGCCATGCCGTGCCATGCCGGTGCCATGCCGTGCCATGCCGGTGCCATGCCGTGCCATGCCGGTGCCATGCCGTGCCATGCCGGTGCCATGCCGTGCCATGCCGGTGCCATGCCGTGCCATGCCGGTGCCATGCCGTGCCATGCCGGTGCCATGCCGTGCCATGCCGGTGCCATGCCGTGCCATGCCGGTGCCATGCCGTGCCATGCCGGTGCCTTGCCGTGCCATGCCGGTGCCATGCCGTGCCATGCCGGTGCCATGCCGTGCTATGCCGTGCCATGCCGGTGCCATGCCGTGCCATGCCGGTGCCATGCCGTGCCATGCCGGTGCCATGCCGTGCCATGCCGGTGCCATGCCGTGCCATGCCGGTGCCATGCCGTGCCATGCCGGTGCCATGCCGTGCCATGCCGGTGCCATGCCGTGCCATGCCGGTGCCATGCCGTGCCATGCCGGTGCCATGCCGTGCCATGCCGTGCCATGCCGTGCCATGCGGTGCCATGCCATTCCATGCCATTCCATGCCATTCCATGCCATTCCATGCCATTCCATGTCATTCCATGCCATTCCATGCCATTCCATGCCATTCCATGCCATTCAATGCCGTGCCATGCCGTGCCATGCCGGTGCCATGCCGTGCCATGCCGGTGCCATGCCGTGCCATGCCGGTGCCATGCCGTGCCATGCCGGTGCCATGCCGTGCCATGCCGGTGCCATGCCGTGCCATGCCGGTGCCATGCCGTGCCATGCCGGTGCCATGCCGTGCCATGCCGGTGCCATGCCGTGCCATGCCGGTGCCATGCCGTGCCATGCCGGTGCCATGCCGTGCCATGCCGGTGCCATGCCGGTGCCATGCCGTGCCATGCCGTGCCATGCCGGTGCCATGCCGTGCCATGCCGGTGCCATGCCGTGCCATGCCGTGCCATGCCGTGCCATGCGGTGCCATGCCGTGCCATGCGGTGCCATGCCATTCCATGTCATTCCATGCCATTCCATGCCATTCCATGCCATTCCATACCATTCCATGCCATTCCATGCCATTCCATGCCATTCCATGCCATTCCATGCCATTCCATGCCATTCCATGCCATTCCATGCCATTCCATGCCATTCCATGCCATTCCATGCCATTCCATGCCATTCCATGCCATTCCATGCCATTCCATGCCATTCCATGCCATTCCATGCCATTCCATGCCATTCCATGCCATTCCATGCCATTCCATGCCATTCCATGCCATTCCATGCCATTCCATGCCATTCCATGCCATTCCATGCCATTCCATGCCATTCCATGCCATTCCATGCCATTCCATGCCATTCCATGCCATTCCATGCCATTCCATGCCATTCCATGCCATTCCATGCCATTCCATGCCATTCCATGCCATTCCATGCCATTCCATGCCATTCCATGCCATTCCATGCCATTCCATGCCATTCCATGCCATTCCATGCCATTCCATGCCATTCCATGCCATTCCATGCCATTCCATGCCATTCCATGCCATTCCATGCCATTCCATGCCATTCCATGCCATTCCATGCCGTGCCATGCCATTCCATGCCGTGCCATG
The DNA here is from genome assembly GCA_963971235.1 of Cryptus armator. Lineage (NCBI taxonomy): Eukaryota > Metazoa > Arthropoda > Insecta > Hymenoptera > Ichneumonidae > Cryptus > Cryptus armator. Next base: position 356,655 of record CAXARG010000143.1, on the reverse strand, counting down.
CCGGTGCCATACCGTGCCATGCCGGTGCCATGCCGTGCCATGCCGGTGCCATGCCGTGCCATGCCGGTGCCATGCCGTGCCATGCCGGTGCCATGCCGTGCCATGCCGGTGCCATGCCGTGCCATGCCGGTGCCATGCCGTGCCATGCCGGTGCCATGCCGTGCCATGCCGGTGCCATGCCGTGCCATGCCGGTGCCATGCCGTGCCATGCCGGTGCCATGCCGTGCCATGCCGGTGCCATGCCGTGCCATGCCGGTGCCATGCCGTGCCATGCCGGTGCCATGCCGTGCCATGCCGGTGCCATGCCGTGCCATGCCGGTGCCATGCCGTGCCATGCCGGTGCCATGCCGTGCCATGCCGGTGCCATGCCGTGCCATGCCGGTGCCATGCCGTGCCATGCCGGTGCCATGCCGTGCCATGCCGGTGCCATGCCGTGCCATGCCGGTGCCATGCCGTGCCATGCCGTGCCATGCCGGTGCCATGCCGTGCCATGCCGGTGCCATGCCGTGCCATGCCGTGCCATGCCGTGCCATGCCATTCCATGCCATTCCATGCCATTCCATGTCATTCCATGCCATTCCATGCCATTCCATGCCATTCCATGCCATTCCATGCCATTCCATGTCATTCCATGCCATTCCATGTCATTCCATGCCATGCCGGTACCATGCCGTGCCATGCCGTGCCATGCCGTGCCATGCCGGTGCCATGCCGTGCCATGCCGGTGCCATGCCGTGCCATGCCGGTGCCATGCCGTGCCATGCCGGTGCCATGCCGTGCCATGCCGGTGCCATGCCGTGCCATGCCGGTGCCATGCCGTGCCATGCCGGTGCCATGCCGTGCCATGCCGGTGCCATGCCGTGCCATGCCGGTGCCATGCCGTGCCATGCCGGTGCCATGCCGTGCCATGCCGGTGCCATGCCGTGCCATGCCGGTGCCATGCCGTGCCATGCCGGTGCCATGCCGTGCCATGCCGGTGCCATGCCGTGCCATGCCGTGCCATGCCGTGCCATGCCGTGCCATGCGGTGCCATGCCATTCCATGCCATTCCATGCCATTCCATGTCATTCCATGCCATTCCATGCCATTCCATGCCATTCCATGCCATTCCATGCCATTCCATGTCATTCCATGCCATTCCATGTCATTCCATGCCATGCCGGTACCATGCCGTGCCATGCCGGTGCCATGCCGTGCCATGCCGGTGCCATGCCGTGCCATGCCGGTGCCATGCCGTGCCATGCCGGTGCCATGCCGTGCCATGCCGGTGCCATGCCGTGCCATGCCGGTGCCATGCCGTGCCATGCCGGTGGCATGCCGTGCCATGCCGGTGCCATGCCGTGCCATGCCGGTGCCATGCCGTGCCATGCCGGTGCCATGCCGTGCCATGCCGGTGCCATGCCGTGCCATGCCGGTGCCATGCCGTGCCATGCCGTGCCATGCCGGTGCCATGCCGTGCCATGCCGTGCCATGCCGGTGCCATGCCGTGCCATGCCGGTGCCATGCCGTGCCATGCCGGTGCCATGCCGTGCCATGCCGGTGCCATGCCGTGCCATGCCGGTGCCATGCCGTGCCATGCCGGTGCCATGCCGTGCCATGCCGGTGCCATGCCGTGCCATGCCGGTGCCATGCCGTGCCATGCCGGTGCCATGCCGTGCCATGCCGGTGCCATGCCGTGCCATGCCGGTGCCATGCCGTGCCATGCCGGTGCCATGCCGTGCCATGCCGGTGCCATGCCGGTGCCATGCCGTGCCATGCCGTGCCATGCCGGTGCCATGCCATTCCATGCCATTCCATGCCATTCCATGCCATTCCATGCCATTCCATGCCATTCCATGCCATTCCATGCCATTCCATGCCATTCCATGCCATTCCATGCCATTCCATGCCATTCCATGCCATTCCATGCCATTCCATGCCATTCCATGTCATTCCATGCCATTCCATGCCATTCCATGCCATTCCATGCCATTCCATGCCATTCCATGCCATTCAATGCCGTGCCATGCCGTGCCATGCCGGTGCCATGCCGTGCCATGCGGTGCCATGCCATTCCATGCCATTCCATGCCATTCCATGCCATTCCATGCCATTCCATGTCATTCCATGCCATTCCATGCCATTCCATGCCATTCCATGCCATTCCATGCCATTCCATGCCATTCCATGCCATTCCATGCCATTCCATGTCATTCCATGCCATTCCATGCCATTCCATGCCATTCCATACCATTCCATGCCATTCCATGCCATTCCATGCCATTCCATGCCATTCCATGCCATTCCATGCCATTCCATGCCATTCCATGCCATTCCATGCCATTCCATGCCATTCCATGCCATTCCATGCCATTCCATGCCATTCCATGCCATTCCATGCCATTCCATGCCATTCCATGCCATTCCATGCCATTCCATGCCATTCCATGCCATTCCATGCCATTCCATGCCATTCCATGCCATTCCATGCCATTCCATGCCATTCCATGCCATTCCATGCCATTCCATGCCATTCCATGCCATTCCATGCCATTCCATGCCATTCCATGCCATTCCATGCCATTCCATGTCATTCCATGCCATTCCATGCCATTCCATGCCATTCCATACCATTCCATGCCATTCCATGCCATTCCATGCCATTCCATGCCATTCCATGCCATTCCATGCCATTCCATGCCATTCCATGCCATTCCATGTCATTCCATGCCATGCCGGTACCATGCCGTGCCATGCCGTGCCATGCCGTGCCATGCCGGTGCCATGCCGTGCCATGCCGGTGCCATGCCGTGCCATGCCGGTGCCATGCCGTGCCATGCCGGTGCCATGCCGTGCCATGCCGGTGCCATGCCGTGCCATGCCGGTGCCATGCCGTGCCATGCCGGTGCCATGCCGTGCCATGCCGGTGCCATGCCGTGCCATGCCGGTGCCATGCCGTGCCATGCCGGTGCCATGCCGTGCCATGCCGGTGCCATGCCGTGCCATGCCGGTGCCATGCCGTGCCATGCCGGTGCCATGCCGTGCCATGCCGGTGCCATGCCGTGCCATGCCATTCCATGCCATTCCATGCCATTCCATGTCATTCCATGCCATTCCATGCCATTCCATGCCATTCCATGCCATTCCATGCCATTCCATGTCATTCCATGCCATGCCGGTGCCATGCCGTGCCATGCCGTGCCATGCCGTGCCATGCCGGTGCCATGCCGTGCCATGCCGGTGCCATGCCGTGCCATGCCGGTGCCATGCCGTGCCATGCCGGTGCCATGCCGTGCCATGCCGGTGCCATGCCGTGCCATGCCGGTGCCATGCCGGTGCCATGCCGGTGCCATGCCGTGCCATGCCGTGCCATGCCGGTGCCATGCGGTGCCATGCCATTCCATGCCGTGCCATGCGGTGCCATGCCATTCCATGCGGTGCCATGCCATTCCATGCCGTGCCATGCGGTGCCATGCCATTCCATGCGGTGCCATGCCATTCCATGCGGTGCCATGCCATTCCATGCGGTGCCATGCCATTCCATGCCGTGCCATGCGGTGCCATGCCATTCCATGCGGTGCCATGCCATTCCATGCCATTCCATGCCATTCCATGCCATTCCATGCCATTCCATGCCATTCCATGCCATTCCATGCCATTCCATGCCATTCCATGCCATTCCATGCCATTCCATGCCATTCCATGCCATTCCATGCCATTCCATGCCATTCCATGCCATTCCATGCCATTCCATGCCATTCCATGCCATTCCATGCCATTCCATGCCATTCAATGCCGTGCCATGCCGGTGCCATGCCGTGCCATGCCGGTGCCATGCCGTGCCATGCCGGTGCCATGCCGTGCCATGCCGGTGCCATGCCGTGCCATGCCGGTGCCATGCCGTGCCATGCCGGTGCCATGCCGTGCCATGCCGTGCCATGCCGGGCCATGCCATTCCATGCCATTCCATGCCAGTCCATGCCAGTCCATGCCATTCCATGCCATTCCATGCCATTCCATGCCACTCAATGCGGTGCCATGCCGTGCCATGCCGTGCCATTCCATGCCAGTCCATGCCAGTCCATGCCATTCCATGCCATTCCATGCCACTCAATGCGGTGCCATGCCGTGCCATGCCGTGCCATTCCGTGCCATTCAATGCCATTCCATGCCATTCAATGCCGTGCCATGCCGTGCCATGCCGGTGCCATGCCGTGCCATGCCGGTGCCATGCCGTGCCATGCCGGTGCCATGCCGTGCCATGCCGGTGCCATGCCGTGCCATGCCGTGCCATGCGGTGCCATGCCGTGCCATGCGGTGCCATGCCATTCCATGCCATTCCATGCCATTCCATGCCATTCCATGCCATTCCATGCCATTCCATGCCATTCCATGCCATTCCATGCCATTCCATGCCATTCCATGCCATTCCATGCCATTCCATGCCATTCCATGCCATTCCATGCCATTCCATGCCATTCCATGCCATTCCATGCCATTCCATGCCATTCCATGCCATTCCATGCCATTCCATGCCATGCCGGTGCCATGCCGTGCCATGCCGGTGCCATGCCGTGCCATGCCGGTGCCATGCCGTGCTATGCCGTGCCATGCCGGTGCCATGCCGTGCCATGCCGGTGCCATGCCGTGCCATGCCGGTGCCATGCCGTGCCATGCCGTGCCATGCCGTGCCACGCCGTGCCATGCCGTGCCATGCCGTGCCATGCGGTGCCATGCCATTCCATGCCATTCCATGCCATTCCATGCCATTCCATGCCATTCCATGCCATTCCATGCCATTCCATGCCATTCCATGCCATTCCATGCCATTCCATGCCATTCCATGCCATTCCATGCCATTCCATGCCATTCCATGCCATTCCATGCCATTCCATGCCATTCCATGCCATTCCATGCCATTCCATGCCATTCCATGCCATTCCATGCCATTCCATGCCATTCCATGCCATTCCATGCCATTCCATGCCATTCCATGCCATTCCATGCCATTCCATGCCATTCCATGCCATTCCATGCCATTCCATGCCATTCCATGCCATTCCATGCCATTCCATGCCATTCCATGCCATTCCATGCCATTCCATGCCATTCCATGCCATTCCATGCCATTCCATGCCATTCCATGCCATTCCATGCCATTCCATGCCATTCCATGCCATTCCATGCCATTCCATGCCATTCCATGCCATTCCATGCCATTCCATGCCATTCCATGCCATTCCATGCCATTCCATGCCATTCCATGCCATTCCATGCCATTCCATGCCATGCCGGTGCCATGCCGTGCCATGCCGGTGCCATGCCGTGCCATGCCGGTGCCATGCCGTGCTATGCCGTGCCATGCCGGTGCCATGCCGTGCCATGCCGGTGCCATGCCGTGCCATGCCGGTGCCATGCCGTGCCATGCCGTGCCACGCCGTGCCATGCCGTGCCATGCCGTGCCATGCGGTGCCATGCCATTCCATGCCATTCCATGCCATTCCATGCCATTCCATGCCATTCCATGTCATTCCATGCCATTCCATGCCATTCCATGCCATTCCATGCCATTCCATGCCATTCCATGCCATTCCATGCCATTCCATGCCATTCCATGCCATTCCATGCCATTCCATGCCATTCCATGCCATTCAATGCCGTGCCATGCCGTGCCATGCCGGTGCCATGCCGTTCCATGCCGGTGCCATGCCGTGCCATGCCGGTGCCATGCCGTGCCATGCCGGTGCCATGCCGTGCCATGCCGGTGCCATGCCGTGCCATGCCGGTGCCATGCCGTGCCATGCCGGTGCCATGCCGTGCCATGCCGGTGCCATGCCGTGCCATGCCGTGCCATGCCGGTGCCATGCCGTGCCATGCCGGTGCCATGCCGTGCCATGCCGTGCCATGCCGTGCCATGCCGTGCCATGCGGTGCCATGCCATTCCATGCCATTCCATGTCATTCCATGCCATTCCATGTCATTCCATGCCATTCCATGTCATTCCATGGCATTCCATGTCATTCCATGCCATTCCATGCCATTCCATGCCATTCCATGCCATTCCATGCCATTCCATGCCATTCCATGCCATTCCATGCCATTCCATGCCATTCCATGCCGTGCCATGCCGGTGCCATGCCGTGCCATGCCGGTGCCATGCCGTGCCATGCCGGTGCCATGCCGTGCCATGCCGGTGCCATGCCGTGCCATGCCGGTGCCATGCCGTGCCATGCCGGTGCCATGCCGTGCCATGCCGGTGCCATGCCGTGCCATGCCGGTGCCATGCCGTGCCATGCCGGTGCCATGCCGTGCCATGCCGGTGCCATGCCGTGCCATGCCGTGCCATGCCGGTGCCATGCCGTGCCATGCCGGTGCCATGCCGTGCCATGCCGGTGCCATGCCGTGCCATGCCGGTGCCATGCCGTGCCATGCCGGTGCCATGCCGTGCCATGCCGGTGCCATGCCGTGCCATGCCGGTGCCATGCCGTGCCATGCCGGTGCCATGCCGTGCCATGCCGGTGCCATGCCGTGCCATGCCGGTGCCATGCCGGTGCCATGCCGTGCCATGCCGTGCCATGCCGTGCCATGCCGGTGCCATGCCGTGCCATGCCGGTGCCATGCCATTCCATGCCGTGCCATGCGGTGCCATGCCATTCCATGCGGTGCCATGCCATTCCATGCCGTGCCATGCGGTGCCATGCCATTCCATGCGGTGCCATGCCATTACATGCGGTGCCATGCCATTCCATGCCATTCCATGCCATTCCATGCCATTCCATGCCATTCCATGCCATTCCATGCCATTCCATGCCATTCCATGCCATTCAATGCCGTGCCATGCCGGTGCCATGCCGTGCCATGCCGGTGCCATGCCGGTGCCATGCCGTGCCATGCCGGTGCCATGCCGTGCCATGCCGGTGCCATGCCGTGCCATGCCGGTGCCATGCCGTGCCATGCCGGTGCCATGCCGTGCCATGCCGGTGCCATGCCGTGCCATGCCGGTGCCATGCCGTGCCATGCCGGTGCCATGCCGTGCCATGCCGGTGCCATGCCGTGCCATGCCGGTGCCATGCCGGTGCCATGCCGTGCCATGCCGTGCCATGCCGGTGCCATGCCAATCCATGCCATTCCATGCCATTCCATGCCATTCCATGCCATTCCATGCCATTCCATGCCATTCCATGCCATTCCATGCCATTCCATGCCATTCCATGCCATTCCATGCCATTCCATGCCATTCCATGCCATTCCATGCCATTCCATGCCATTCCATGCCATTCCATGCCATTCCATGCCATTCAATGCCGTGCCATGCCGTGCCATGCCGGTGCCATGCCGTGCCATGCCGGTGCCATGCCGTGCCATGCCGGTGCCATGCCGTGCCATGCGGTGCCATGCCATTCCATGCCATTCCATGCCATTCCATGCCATTCCATGCCATTCCATGCCATTCCATGTCATTCCATGCCATTCCATGCCATTCCATGCCATTCCATGCCATTCCATGCCATTCCATGCCATTCCATGCCATTCCATGTCATTCCATGCCATTCCATACCATTCCATGCCATTCCATGCCATTCCATGCCATTCCATGCCATTCCATGCCATTCCATGCCATTCCATGCCATTCCATGCCATTCCATGCCATTCCATGCCATTCCATGCCATTCCATGCCATTCCATGCCATTCCATGTCATTCCATGCCATTCCATGCCATTCCATGCCATTCCATACCATTCCATGCCATTCCATGCCATTCCATGCCATTCCATGCCATTCCATGCCATTCCATGCCATTCCATGCCATTCCATGCCATTCCATGCCATTCCATGCCATTCCATGCCATTCCATGCCATTCCATGCCATTCCATGCCATTCCATGCCATTCAATGCCATTCCATGCCATTCAATGCCGTGCCATGCCGTGCCATGCCGGTGCCATGCCGTGCCATGCCGGTGCCATGCCGTGCCATGCCGGTGCCATGCCGTGCCATGCGGTGCCATGCCATTCCATGCCATTCCATGCCATTCCATGCCATTCCATGCCATTCCATGCCATTCCATGTCATTCCATGCCATTCCATGCCATTCCATGCCATTCCATGCCATTCCATGCCATTCCATGCCATTCCATGCCATTCCATGTCATTCCATGCCATTCCATACCATTCCATGCCATTCCATGCCATTCCATGCCATTCCATGCCATTCCATGCCATTCCATGCCATTCCATGCCATTCCATGCCATTCCATGCCATTCCATGCCATTCCATGTCATTCCATGCCATTCCATGTCATTCCATGCCATGCCGTGCCATGCCGTGCCATGCCGGTGCCATGCCGTGCCATGCCGGTGCCATGCCGTGCCATGCCGTGCCATGCCGTGCCATGCCGTGCCATGCGGTGCCATGCCATTCCATGCCATTCCATGCCATTCCATGTCATTCCATGCCATTCCATGCCATTCCATGCCATGCCGTGCCATGCCGGTGCCATGCCGTGCCATGCCGGTGCCATGCCGTGCCATGCCGGTGCCATGCCGTGCCATGCCGGTGCCATGCCGTGCCATGCCGGTGCCATGCCGTGCTATGCCGTGCCATGCCGGTGCCATGCCGTGCCATGCCGGTGCCATGCCGTGCCATGCCGGTGCCATGCCGTGCCATGCCGGTGCCATGCCGTGCCATGCCGGTGCCATGCCGTGCCATGCCGGTGCCATGCCGTGCCATGCCGGTGCCATGCCGTGCCATGCCGGTGCCATGCCGTGCCATGCCGGTGCCATGCCGTGCTATGCCGTGCCATGCCGTGCCATGCCGTGTCATGCCGTGCCATGCGGTGCCATGCCATTCCATGCCATTCCATGCCATTCCATGCCATTCCATGTCATTCCATGCCATTCCATGCCATTCCATGCCATTCCATGCCATTCCATGCCATTCCATGCCATTCAATGCCGTGCCATGCCGTGCCATGCCGGTGCCATGCCGTGCCATGCCGGTGCCATGCCGTGCCATGCCGGTGCCATGCCGTGCCATGCCGGTGCCATGCCGTGCCATGCCGGTGCCATGCCGTGCCATGCCGGTGCCATGCCGTGCCATGCCGGTGCCATGCCGTGCCATGCCGGTGCCATGCCGTGCCATGCCGGTGCCATGCCGTGCCATGCCGGTGCCATGCCGTGCCATGCCGGTGCCATGCCGTGCCATGCCGGTGCCATGCCGTGCCATGCCGGTGCCATGCCGTGCCATGCCGGTGCCATGCCGTGCCATGCCGGTGCCATGCCGTGCCATGCCGGTGCCATGCCGTGCCATGCCGGTGCCATGCCGTGCCATGCCGGTGCCATGCCGTGCCATGCCGGTGCCATGCCGTGCCATGCCGGTGCCATGCCGTGCCATGCCGTGCCATGCCGGTGCCATGCCGTGCCATGCCGGTGCCATGCCGTGCCATGCCGTGCCATGCCGTGCCATGCGGTGCCATGCCATTCCATGTCATTCCATGCCATTCCATGTCATTCCATGCCATTCCATGCCATTCCATGCCATTCCATGCCATTCCATGCCATTCCATGCCATTCCATGCCATTCCATGCCATTCCATGCCATTCCATGCCATTCCATGCCATTCCATGCCATTCCATGCCATTCCATGCCATTCCATGCCATTCCATGCCATTCCATGCCATTCCATGCCATTCCATGCCATTCAATGCCGTGCCATGCCGGTGCCATGCCGTGCCATGCCGGTGCCATGCCGTGCCATGCCGGTGCCATGCCGTGCCATGCCGGTGCCATGCCGTGCCATGCCGGTGCCATGCCGTGCCATGCCGGTGCCATGCCGTGCCATGCCGGTGCCATGCCGTGCCATGCCGGTGCCATGCCGTGCCATGCCGGTGCCATGCCGTGCCATGCCGGTGCCATGCCGTGCCATGCCGGTGCCATGCCGTGCCATGCCGTGCCATGCCGTGCCATGCCGTGCCATGCGGTGCCATGCCATTCCATGCCATTCCATGCCATTCCATGTCATTCCATGCCATTCCATGCCATTCCATGCCATTCCATGCCATTCCATGCCATTCCATGTCATTCCATGCCATGCCGGTACCATGCCGTGCCATGCCGTGCCATGCCGTGCCATGCCGGTGCCATGCCGTGCCATGCCGGTGCCATGCCGTGCCATGCCGGTGCCATGCCGTGCCATGCCGGTGCCATGCCGTGCCATGCCGGTGCCATGCCGTGCCATGCCGGTGCCATGCCGTGCCATGCCGGTGCCATGCCGTGCCATGCCGGTGCCATGCCGTGCCATGCCATTCCATGCCATTCCATGCCATTCCATGCCATTCCATGCCATTCCATGCCATTCCATGCCATTCCATGCCATTCCATGCCATTCCATGCCATTCCATGCCATTCCATGCCATTCCATGCCATTCCATGCCATTCCATGCCATTCCATGCCATTCCATGCCATTCCATGACATTCCATGCCATTCCATGCCATTCCATGCCATTCAATGCCGTGCCATGCCGTGCCATGCCGTGCCATGCCGTGCCATGCCGGTGCCATGCCGTGCCATGCCGGTGCCATGCCGTGCCATGCCGGTGCCATGCCGTGCCATGCCGGTGCCATGCCGTGCCATGCCGGTGCCATGCCGTGCCATGCCGGTGCCATGCCGTGCCATGCCGTGCCATGCCGGTGCCATGCCGTGCCATGCCGGTGCCATGCCGTGCTATGCCGTGCCATGCCGGTGCCATGCCGTGCCATGCCGGTGCCATGCCGTGCCATGCCGGTGCCATGCCGTGCCATGCCGGTGCCATGCCGTGCCATGCCGGTGCCATGCCGTGCCATGCCGGTGCCATGCCGTGCCATGCCGGTGCCATGCCGTGCCATGCCGGTGCCATGCCGTGCCATGCCGTGCCATGCCGTGCCATGCCGTGCCATGCGGTGCCATGCCATTCCATGCCATTCCATGCCATTCCATGCCATTCCATGCCATTCCATGCCATTCCATGTCATTCCATGCCATTCCATGCCATTCCATGCCATTCCATGCCATTCCATGCCATTCCATGCCATTCAATGCCGTGCCATGCCGTGCCATGCCGGTGCCATGCCGTGCCATGCCGGTGCCATGCCGTGCCATGCCGGTGCCATGCCGGTGCCATGCCGTGCCATGCCGGTGCCATGCCGTGCCATGCCGGTGCCATGCCGTGCCATGCCGGTGCCATGCCATTCCATGCCATTCCATGCCATTCCATGTCATTCCATGCCATTCCATGCCATTCCATGCCATTCCATGCCATTCCATGCCATTCCATGTCATTCCATGCCATGCCGGTACCATGCCGTGCCATGCCGTGCCATGCCGTGCCATGCCGGTGCCATGCCGTGCCATGCCGGTGCCATGCCGTGCCATGCCGGTTCCATGCCGTGCCATGCCGGTGCCATCCCGTGCCATGCCGGTGCCATGCCGTGCCATGCCGGTGCCATGCCGTGCCATGCCGGTGCCATGCCGTGCCATGCCGGTGCCATGCCGTGCCATGCCGGTGCCATGCCGTGCCATGCCGGTGCCATGCCGTGCCATGCCGGTGCCATGCCGTGCCATGCCGGTGCCATGCCGTGCCATGCCGGTGCCATGCCGTGCCATGCCGGTGCCATGCCGTGCCATGCCGGTGCCATGCCGTGCCATGCCGGTGCCATGCCGTGCCATGCCGGTGCCATGCCGTGCCATGCCGGTGCCATGCCGTGCCATGCCGGTGCCATGCCGTGCCATGCCGGTGCCATGCCGTGCCATGCCGGTGCCATGCCGTGCCATGCCGGTGCCATGCCGTGCCATGCCGTGCCATGCCGTGCCATGCCGTGCCATGCCGTGCCATGCGGTGCCATGCCATTCCATGCCATTCCATGCCATTCCATGTCATTCCATGCCATTCCATGCCATTCCATGCCATTCCATGCCATTCCATGCCATGCCGGTACCATGCCGTGCCATGCCGTGCCATGCCGTGCCATGCCGGTGCCATGCCGTGCCATGCCGGTGCCATGCCGTGCCATGCCGGTGCCATGCCGTGCCATGCCGGTGCCATGCCGTGCCATGCCGGTGCCATGCCGTGCCATGCCGGTGCCATGCCGTGCCATGCCGGTGCCATGCCGTGCCATGCCGGTGCCATGCCGTGCCATGCCGGTGCCATGCCGTGCCATGCCGGTGCCATGCCGTGCCATGCCGGTGCCATGCCATTCCATGCCATTCCATGCCATTCCATGCCGTGCCATGCCGGTGCCATGCCGTGCCATGCCGGTGCCATGCCGTGCCATGCCGGTGCCATGCCGTGCCATGCCGGTGCCATGCCGTGCCATGCCGTGCCATGCCGGTGCCATGCCGTGCCATGCCGGTGCCATGCCGTGCCATGCCGTGCCATGCCGGTGCCATGCCGTGCCATGCCGTGCCATGCCATTCCATGCCATTCCATGCCATTCCATGCCATTCCATGCCATTCCATGCCATTCCATGCCATTCCATGCCATTCCATGCCATTCCATGCCATTCCATGCCATTCCATGCCATTCCATGCCATTCCATGCCATTCCATGCCATTCCATGCCATTCCATGCCATTCCATGCCATTCCATGCCATTCCATGCCATTCCATGCCATTCCATGCCATTCCATGCCATTCCATGCCATTCCATGCCATTCCATGCCATTCCATGCCATTCCATGCCATTCCATGCCATTCCATGCCATTCAATGCCGTGCCATGCCGGTGCCATGCCGTGCCATGCCGGTGCCATGCCGTGCCATGCCGGTGCCATGCCGTGCCATGCCGGTGCCATGCCGTGCCATGCCGGTGCCATGCCATTCCATGCCATTCCATGCCATTCCATGCCATTCCATGCCGTGCCATGCCGTGCCATGCCGTGCCATGCCGGTGCCATGCCGTGCCATGCCGGTGCCATGCCGTGCCATGCCGGTGCCATGCCGTGCCATGCCGGTGCCATGCCGTGCCATGCCGTGCCATGCCGGTGCCATGCCGTGCCATGCCGGTGCCATGCCGTGCCATGCCGTGCCATGCCGGTGCCATGCCGTGCCATGCCGGTGCCATGCCGTGCCTTGCCGTGCCATGCCATTCCATGCCATTCCATGCCATTCCATGCCATTCCATGCCATTCCATGCCATTCCATGCCATTCCATGCCATTCCATGCCATTCCATGCCATTCCATGCCATTCCATGCCATTCCATGCCATTCCATGCCATTCCATGCCATTCCATGCCATTCCATGCCATTCCATGCCATTCCATGCCATTCAATGCCGTGCCATGCCGTGCCATGCCGTGCCATGCCGTGCCATGCCGTGCCATGCCGTGCCATGCCGGTGCCATGCCGTGCCATGCCGGTGCCATGCCGTGCCATGCCGGTGCCATGCCGTGCCATGCCGTGCCATGCCGGTGCCATGCCGTGCCATGCCGGTGCCATGCCGTGCCATGCCGGTGCCATGCCGTGCCATGCCGGTGCCATGCCGTGCTATGCCGGTGCCATGCCGGTGCCATGCCGTGCCATGCCGGTGCCATGCCGTGCCATGCCGGTGCCATGCCGTGCCATGCCGTGCCATGCCGTGCCATGCCGTGCCATGCGGTGCCATGCCATTCCATGCCATTCCATGCCATTCCATGCCATTCCATGCCATTCCATGCCATTCCATGCCATTCCATGCCATTCCATGCCATTCCATGCCATTCCATGCCATTCCATGCCATTCCATGCCATTCCATGCCATTCCATGCCATTCCATGCCATTCCATGCCATTCCATGCCATTCCATGCCATTCCATGCCATTCCATGCCATTCCATGCCATTCCATGCCATTCCATGCCATTCCATGCCATTCCATGCCATTCAATGCCGTGCCATGCCATTCAATGCCGTGCCATGCCGTGCCATGCCGGTGCCATGCCGTGCCATGCCGGTGCCATGCCGTGCCATGCCGGTGCCATGCCGTGCCATGCCGGTGCCATGCCGTGCCATGCCGGTGCCATGCCGTGCCATGCCGGTGCCATGCCGTGCCATGCCGGTGCCATGCCGTGCCATGCCGGTGCCATGCCGTGCCATGCCGGTGCCATGCCGGTGCCATGCCGTGCCATGCCGGTGCCATGCCGTGCCATGCCGGTGCCATGCCGTGCCATGCCGGTGCCATGCCGTGCCATGCCGGTGCCATGCCGTGCCATGCCGGCGCCATGCCGTGCCATGCCGGTGCCATGCCGTGCCATGCCGGTGCCATGCCGTGCCATGCCGGTGCCATGCCGGTGCCATGCCGGTGCCATGCCGGTGCCATGCCGTGCCATGCCGGTGCCATGCGGTGCCATGCCGTGCCATGCCGGTGCCATGCGGTGCCATGCCGTGCCATGCCGGTGCCATGCGGTGCCATGCCGTGCCATGCCGGTGCCATGCCATTCCATGCCGTGCCATGCGGTGCCATGCCATTCCATGCGTTGCCATGCCATTCCATGCCGTGCCATGCGGTGCCATGCCATTCCATACGGTGCCATGCCATTCCATGCGGTGCCATGCCATTCCATGCGGTGCCATGCCATTCCATGCCATTCCATGCCATTCCATGCCATTCCATGCCATTCCATGCCATTCCATGCCATTCCATGCCATTCCATGCCATTCCATGCCATTCCATGCCATTCAATGCCGTGCCATGCCGGTGCCATGCCGTGCCATGCCGGTGCCATGCCGTGCCATGCCGGTGCCATGCCATGCCATGCCGGTGCCATGCCGTGCCATGCCGGTGCCATGCCGTGCCATGCCGGTGCCATGCCGTGCCATGCCGTGCCATGCCGGGCCATGCCATTCCATGCCATTCCATGCCATTCCATGCCATTCCATGCCAGTCCATGCCAGTCCATGCCATTCCATGCCATTCCATGCCACTCAATGCGGTGCCATGCCGTGCCATGCCGTGCCATGCCGTGCCATTCAATGCCATTCCATGCCATTCAATGCCATTCAATGCCGTGCCATGCCGTGCCATGCCGGTGCCATGCCGTGCCATGCCGGTGCCATGCCGGTGCCATGCCGTGCCATGCCGGTGCCATGCCGGTGCCATGCCGTGCCATGCCGGTGCCATGCCGTGCCATGCCGTGCCATGCGGTGCCATGCCATTCCATGCCATTCCATGCCATTCCATGCCATTCCATGCCATTCCATGCCATTCCATGCCATTCCATGCCATTCCATGCCATTCCATGCCATTCCATGCCATTCCATGCCATTCCATGCCATTCCATGCCATTCCATGCCATTCCATGCCATTCCATGCCATTCCATGCCATTCCATGCCATTCCATGCCATTCCATGCCATTCCATGCCATTCCATGCCATTCCATGACATTCCATGCCATTCCATGCCATTCCATGCCATTCAATGCCGTGCCATGCCGTGCCATGCCGTGCCATGCCGTGCCATGCCGTGCCATGCCGGTGCCATGCCGTGCCATGCCGGTGCCATGCCGTGCCATGCCGGTGCCATGCCGTGCCATGCCGGTGCCATGCCGTGCCATGCCGGTGCCATGCCGTGCCATGCCGTGCCATGCCGGTGCCATGCCGTGCCATGCCGGTGCCATGCCGTGCCATGCCGGTGCCATGTCGTGCTATGCCGTGCCATGCCGGTGCCATGCCGTGCCATGCCGGTGCCATGCCGTGCCATGCCGGTGCCATGCCGTGCCATGCCGGTGCCATGCCGTGCCATGCCGGTGCCATGCCGTGCCATGCCGTGCCATGCCGTGCCATGCCGTGCCATGCGGTGCCATGCCGTTCCATGCCATTCCATGCCATTCCATGCCATTCCATGCCATTCCATGCCATTCCATGTCATTCCATGCCATTCCATGCCATTCCATGCCATTCCATGCCATTCCATGCCATTCCATGCCATTCAATGCCGTGCCATGCCGTGCCATGCCGGTGCCATGCCGTGCCATGCCGGTGCCATGCCGTGCCATGCCGGTGCCATGCCGGTGCCATGCCGTGCCATGCCGGTGCCATGCCGTGCCATGCCGGTGCCATGCCGTGCCATGCCGGTGCCATGCCGTGCCATGCCGGTGCCATGCCGTGCCATGCCGGTGCCATGCCGTGCCATGCCGGTGCCATGCCGTGCCATGCCGTGCCATGCCGGTGCCATGCCGTGCCATGCCGGTGCCATGCCGTGCCATGCCGTGCCATGCCGTGCCATGCGGTGCCATGCCATTCCATGCCATTCCATGCCATTCCATGCCATTCCATGCCATTCCATGCCATTCCATGCCATTCCATGCCATTCCATGCCATTCCATGCCATTCCATGCCATTCCATGCCATTCCATGCCATTCCATGCCATTCCATGCCATTCCATGCCATTCCATGCCATTCCATGCCATTCCATGCCATTCCATGCCATTCCATGCCATTCCATGCCGTGCCATGCCATTCCATGCCGTGCCATGCCGGTGCCATACCGTGCCATGCCGGTGCCATGCCGTGCCATGCCGGTGCCATGCCGTGCCATGCCGGTGCCATGCCGTGCCATGCCGGTGCCATGCCGTGCCATGCCGGTGCCATGCCGGTGCCATGCCGTGCCATGCCGGTGCCATGCCGGTGCCATGCCGTGCCATGCCGGTGCCATGCCGTGCCATGCCGGTGCCATGCCATTCCATGCCATTCCATGCCATTCCATGCCATTCCATGCCATTCCATGCCATTCCATGCCGTGCCATGCCGTGCCATGCCGTGCCATGCCGTGCCATGCCGGTGCCATGCCGTGCCATGCCGGTGCCATGCCGTGCCATGCCGTGCCATGCCGGTGCCATGCCGTGCCATGCCGGTGCCATGCCGTGCCATGCCGTGCCATGCCGTGCCATGCCGTGCCATGCCGTGCCATGCCGGTGCCATGCCGTGCCATGCCGTGCCATGCCATTCCATGCCATTCCATGCCATTCCATGCCATTCCATGCCATTCCATGCCATTCCATGCCATTCCATGCCATTCCATGCCATTCCATGCCATTCCATGCCATTCCATGCCATTCCATGCCATTCCATGCCATTCCATGCCATTCCATGCCATTCCATGCCATTCCATGCCATTCAATGCCGTGCCATGCCGTGCCATGCCGTGCCATGCCGTGCCATGTCATTCCATGCCATTCCATGTCATTCCATGCCATTCCATGTCATTCCATGCCATTCCATGTCATTCCATGCCATTCCATGTCATTCCATGCCATTCCATGTCATTCCATGCCATTCCATGTCATTCCATGCCATTCCATGTCATTCCATGCCATTCCATGCCATTCCATGCCATTCCATGCCATTCCATGCCATTCCATGCCATTCCATGCCATTCCATGCCATTCCATGCCATTCCATGCCATTCCATGCCATTCCATGCCATTCCATGCCATTCCATGCCATTCCATGCCATTCCATGCCATTCCATGCCATTCCATGCCATTCCATGCCATTCCATGCCATTCCATGCCATTCCATGCCATTCCATGCCATTCCATGCCATTCCATGCCATTCCATGCCATTCAATGCCGTGCCATGCCATTCAATGCCGTGCCATGCCGTGCCATGCCGGTGCCATGCCGTGCCATGCCGGTGCCATGCCGTGCCATGCCGGTGCCATGCCGTGCCATGCCGGTGCCATGCCGTGCCATGCCGGTGCCATGCCGTGCCATGCCGGTGCCATGCCGTGCCATGCCGGTGCCATGCCGTGCCATGCCGGTGCCATGCCGTGCCATGCCGGTGCCATGCCGTGCCATGCCGGTGCCATGCCGTGCCATGCCGGCGCCATGCCGTGCCATGCCGGTGCCATGCCGTGCCATGCCGGTGCCATGCCGTGCCATGCCGGTGCCATGCCGGTGCCATGCCGTGCCATGCCGTGCCATGCCGGTGCCATGCGGTGCCATGCCGTGCCATGCCGGTGCCATGCGGTGCCATGCCGTGCCATGCCGGTGCCATGCCATTCCATGCCGTGCCATGCGGTGCCATGCCATTCCATGCGTTGCCATGCCATTCCATGCCGTGCCATGCGGTGCCATGCCATTCCATACGGTGCCATGCCATTCCATGCGGTGCCATGCCATTCCATGCGGTGCCATGCCATTCCATGCCATTCCATGCCATTCCATGCCATTCCATGCCATTCCATGCCATTCCATGCCATTCCATGCCATTCCATGCCATTCCATGCCATTCCATGCCATTCAATGCCGTGCCATGCCGGTGCCATGCCGTGCCATGCCGGTGCCATGCCGTGCCATGCCGGTGCCATGCCATGCCATGCCGGTGCCATGCCGTGCCATGCCGGTGCCATGCCGTGCCATGCCGGTGCCATGCCGTGCCATGCCGTGCCATGCCGGGCCATGCCATTCCATGCCATTCCATGCCAGTCCATGCCAGTCCATGCCATTCCATGCCATTCCATGCCACTCAATGCGGTGCCATGCCGTGCCATGCCGTGCCATGCCGTGCCATTCAATGCCATTCCATGCCATTCAATGCCATTCAATGCCGTGCCATGCCGTGCCATGCCGGTGCCATGCCGTGCCATGCCGGTGCCATGCCGTGCCATGCCGGTGCCATGCCGTGCCATGCCGTGCCATGCGGTGCCATGCCGTGCCATGCGGTGCCATGCCATTCCATGCCATTCCATGCCATTCCATGCCATTCCATGCCATTCCATGCCATTCCATGCCATTCCATGCCATTCCATGCCATTCCATGCCATTCCATGCCATTCCATGCCATTCCATGCCATTCCATGCCATTCCATGCCATTCCATGCCATTCCATGCCATTCCATGCCATTCCATGCCATTCCATGCCATTCCATGCCATTCCATGCCATTCAATGCCGTGCCATGCCGTGCCATGCCGTGCCATGCCGTGCCATGCCGTGCCATGCCGGTGCCATGCCGTGCCATGCCGGTGCCATGCCGTGCCATGCCGGTGCCATGCCGTGCCATGCCGGTGCCATGCCGTGCCATGCCGGTGCCATGCCGTGCCATGCCGGTGCCATGCCGTGCTATGCCGTGCCATGCCGGTGCCATGCCGTGCCATGCCGGTGCCATGCCGTGCCATGCCGTGCCATGCCGGTGCCATGCCGTGCCATGCCGGTGCCATGCCGTGCCATGCCGGTGCCATGCCGTGCTATGCCGTGCCATGCCGGTGCCATGCCGTGCCATGCCGGTGCCATGCCGTGCCATGCCGGTGCCATGCCGTGCCATGCCGGTGCCATGCCGTGCCATGCCGGTGCCATGCCGTGCCATGCCGGTGCCATGCCGTGCCATGCCGGTGCCATGCCGTGCCATGCCGTGCCATGCCGTGCCATGCCGTGCCATGCCGTGCCATGCGGTGCCATGCCATTCCATGCCATTCCATGCCATTCCATGCCATTCCATGCCATTCCATGTCATTCCATGCCATTCCATGCCATTCCATGCCATTCCATGCCATTCCATGCCATTCCATGCCATTCAATGCCGTGCCATGCCGTGCCATGCCGGTGCCATGCCGTGCCATGCCGGTGCCATGCCGTGCCATGCCGGTGCCATGCCGTGCCATGCCGGTGCCATGCCGTGCCATGCCGGTGCCATGCCGTGCCATGCCGGTGCCATGCCGTGCCATGCCGGTGCCATGCCGTGCCATGCCGTGCCATGCGGTGCCATGCCATTCCATGCCATTCCATGCCATTCCATGCCATTCCATGCCATTCCATGCCATTCCATGTCATTCCATGCCATTCCATGCCATTCCATGCCATTCCATGCCATTCCATGCCATTCCATGCCATTCAATGCCGTGCCATGCCGTGCCATGCCGGTGCCATGCCGTGCCATGCCGGTGCCATGCCGGTGCCATGCCGGTGCCATGCCGGTGCCATGCCGGTGCCATGCCGGTGCCATGCCGGTGCCATGCCGTGCCATGCCGGTGCCATGCCGTGCCATGCCGGTGCCATGCCGTGCCATGCCGGTGCCATGCCGTGCCATGCCGGTGCCATGCCGTGCCATGCCGTGCCATGCCGGTGCCATGCCGTGCCATGCCGGTGCCATGCCGTGCCATGCCGGTGCCATGCCGTGCCATGCCGTGCCATGCCGTGCCATGCGGTGCCATGCCATTCCATGCCATTCCATGTCATTCCATGCCATTCCATGCCATTCCATGCCATTCCATGCCATTCCATGCCATTCCATGCCATTCCATGCCATTCCATGCCATTCCATGCCATTCCATGCCATTCCATGCCATTCCATGCCATTCCATGCCATTCCATGCCATTCCATGCCATTCCATGCCATTCCATGCCATTCCATGCCATTCCATGCCATTCCATGCCATTCCATGCCATTCCATGCCATTCCATGCCATTCCATGCCATTCCATGCCATTCCATGCCATTCCATGCCATTCCATGCCATTCCATGCCATTCCATGCCATTCCATGCCATTCCATGCCATTCCATGCCATTCCATGCCATTCCATGCCATTCCATGCCATTCCATGCCATTCCATGCCATTCCATGCCATTCCATGCCATTCCATGCCATTCCATGCCATTCCATGCCATTCCATGCCATTCCATGCCATTCCATGCCATTCCATGCCATTCCATGCCATTCCATGCCATTCCATGCCATTCCATGCCGTGCCATGCCGGTGCCATACCGTGCCATGCCGGTGCCATGCCGTGCCATGCCGGTGCCATGCCGTGCCATGCCGGTGCCATGCCGGTGCCATGCCGTGCCATGCCGGTGCCATGCCGTGCCATGCCGGTGCCATGCCGTGCCATGCCGGTGCCATGCCGTGCCATGCAGGTGCCATGCCGTGCCATGCCGGTGCCATGCCGTGCCATGCCGGTGCCATGCCGTGCCATGCCGGTGCCATGCCGTGCCATGCCGGTGCCATGCCGTGCCATGCCGGTGCCATGCCGTGCCATGCCGGTGCCATGCCGTGCCATGCCGGTGCCATGCCGTGCCATGCCGGTGCCATGCCGTGCCATGCCGGAGCCATGCCGTGCCATGCCGGTGCCATGCCGTGCCATGCCGGTGCCATGCCGTGCCATGCCGGTGCCATGCCGTGCCATGCCGGTGCCATGCCGTGCCATGCCGGTGCCATGCCGTGCCATGCCGGTGCCATGCCGTGCCATGCCGGTGCCATGCCGTGCCATGCCGGTGCCATGCCGTGCCATGCCGGTGCCATGCCGTGGCATGCCGTGCCATGCCGGTGCCATGCCGTGCCATGCCGGTGCCATGCCGTGCCATGCCGGTGCCATGCCGTGCCATGCCGGTGCCATGCCGTGCCATGCCGGTGCCATGCCGTGCCATGCCGGTGCCATGCCGTGCCATGCCGGTGCCATGCCGTGCCATGCCGGTGCCATGCCGTGCCATGCCGGTGCCATGCCGTGCCATGCCGGTGCCATGCCGTGCCATGCCGGTGCCATGCCGTGCCATGCCGGTGCCATGCCGTGCCATGCCGGTGCCATGCCGTGCCATGCCGGTGCCATGCCGTGCCATGCCGGTGCCATGCCGTGCCATGCCGGTGCCATGCCGTGCCATGCCGGTGCCATGCCGTGCCATGCCGGTGCCATGCCGTGCCATGCCGGTGCCATGCCGTGCCATGCCGGTGCCATGCCGTGCCATGCCGGTGCCATGCCGTGCCATGCCGGTGCCATGCCGTGCCATGCCGGTGCCATGCCGTGCCATGCCGGTGCCATGCCGTGCCATGCCGGTGCCATGCCGTGCCATGCCGGTGCCATGCCGTGCCATGCCGGTGCCATGCCGTGCCATGCCATTCCATGCCATTCCATGCCATTCCATGCCGTGCCATGCCGTGCCATGCCGTGCCATGCCGGTGCCATGCCGTGCCATGCCGGTGCCATGCCGTGCCATGCCGGTGCCATGCCGTGCCATGCCGTGCCATGCCGGTGCCATGCCGTGCCATGCCGTGCCATGCCGTGCCATGCCGTGCCATGCCGGTGCCATGCCGTGCCATGCCGTGCCATGCCGGTGCCATGCCGTGCCATGCCGTGCCATGCCATTCCATGCCGTGCCATGCCATTCCATGCCATTCCATGCCATTCCATGCCATTCCATGCCATTCCATGCCATTCCATGCCATTCCATGCCATTCCATGCCATTCCATGCCATTCCATGCCATTCCATGCCATTCCATGCCATTCCATGCCATTCAATGCCGTGCCATGCCGTGCCATGCCGTGCCATGCCGTGCCATGTCATTCCATGCCGTGCCATGTCATTCCATGCCATTCCATGTCATTCCATGCCATTCCATGTCATTCCATGCCATTCCATGTCATTCCATGCCATTCCATGTCATTCCATGCCATTCCATGTCATTCCATGCCATTCCATGTCATTCCATGCCATTCCATGCCATTCCATGCCATTCCATGCCATTCCATGCCATTCCATGCCATTCCATGCCATTCCATGCCATTCCATGCCATTCCATGCCATTCCATGCCATTCAATGCCGTGCCATGCCGGTGCCATGCCGTGCCATGCCGGTGCCATGCCGTGCCATGCCGGTGCCATGCCATGCCATGCCGGTGCCATGCCGTGCCATGCCGGTGCCATGCCGTGCCATGCCGGTGCCATGCCGTGCCATGCCGTGCCATGCCGGGCCATGCCAGTCCATGCCAGTCCATGCCATTCCATGCCATTCCATGCCACTCAATGCGGTGCCATGCCGTGCCATGCCGTGCCATGCCGTGCCATTCAATGCCATTCAATGCCATTCCATGCCATTCAATGCCATTCAATGCCGTGCCATGCCGTGCCATGCCGGTGCCATGCCGTGCCATGCCGGTGCCATGCCGGTGCCATGCCGTGCCATGCCGTGCCATGCGGTGCCATGCCGTGCCATGCGGTGCCATGCCATTCCATGCCATTCCATGCCATTCCATGCCATTCCATGCCATTCCATGCCATTCCATGCCATTCCATGCCATTCCATGCCATTCCATGCCATTCCATGCCATTCCATGCCATTCCATGCCATTCCATGCCATTCCATGCCATTCCATGCCATTCCATGCCATTCCATGCCATTCCATGCCATTCCATGCCATTCCATGCCATTCCATGCCATTCCATGCCATTCCATGCCATTCCATGACATTCCATGCCATTCCATGCCATTCCATGCCATTCAATGCCGTGCCATGCCGTGCCATGCCGTGCCATGCCGTGCCATGCCGGTGCCATGCCGTGCCATGCCGGTGCCATGCCGTGCCATGCCGGTGCCATGCCGTGCCATGCCGGTGCCATGCCGTGCCATGCCGGTGCCATGCCGTGCCATGCCGGTGCCATGCCGTGCCATGCCGGTGCCATGCCGTGCCATGCCGGTGCCATGCCGTGCCATGCCGGTGCCATGCCGTGCCATGCCGGTGCCATGCCGTGCCATGCCGGTGCCATGCCGTGCCATGCCGGTGCCATGCCGTGCCATGCCGGTGCCATGCCGTGCCATGCCGGTGCCATGCCGTGCCATGCCGGTGCCATGCCGTGCCATGCCGGTGCCATGCCGTGCCATGCCGGTGCCATGCCGTGCCATGCCGGTGCCATGCCGTGCCATGCCGGTGCCATGCCGTGCCATGCCATTCCATGCCATTCCATGCCGTGCCATGCCATTCCATGCCATTCCATGCCATTCCATGCCATTCCATGCCATTCCATGCCATTCCATGCCATTCCATGCCATTCCATGCCATTCCATGCCATTCCATGCCATTCCATGCCATTCCATGCCATTCCATGCCATTCCATGCCATTCCATGCCATTCCATGCCATTCCATGCCATTCAATGCCGTGCCATGCCGTGCCATGCCGTGCCATGCCGTGCCATGTCATTCCATGCCGTGCCATGTCATTCCATGCCATTCCATGTCATTCCATGCCATTCCATGTCATTCCATGCCATTCCATGTCATTCCATGCCATTCCATGTCATTCCATGCCATTCCATGTCATTCCATGCCATTCCATGCCATTCCATGCCATTCCATGCCATTCCATGCCATTCCATGCCATTCCATGCCATTCCATGCCATTCCATGCCATTCCATGCCATTCCATGCCATTCAATGCCGTGCCATGCCGGTGCCATGCCGTGCCATGCCGGTGCCATGCCGTGCCATGCCGGTGCCATGCCATGCCATGCCGGTGCCATGCCGTGCCATGCCGGTGCCATGCCGTGCCATGCCGGTGCCATGCCGTGCCATGCCGTGCCATGCCGGGCCATGCCAGTCCATGCCAGTCCATGCCATTCCATGCCATTCCATGCCACTCAATGCGGTGCCATGCCGTGCCATGCCGTGCCATGCCGTGCCATGCCGTGCCATTCAATGCCATTCAATGCCATTCCATGCCATTCAATGCCATTCAATGCCGTGCCATGCCGTGCCATGCCGGTGCCATGCCGTGCCATGCCGGTGCCATGCCGGTGCCATGCCGTGCCATGCCGTGCCATGCGGTGCCATGCCGTGCCATGCGGTGCCATGCCATTCCATGCCATTCCATGCCATTCCATGCCATTCCATGCCATTCCATGCCATTCCATGCCATTCCATGCCATTCCATGCCATTCCATGCCATTCCATGCCATTCCATGCCATTCCATGCCATTCCATGCCATTCCATGCCATTCCATGCCATTCCATGCCATTCCATGCCATTCCATGCCATTCCATGCCATTCCATGCCATTCCATGCCATTCCATGCCATTCCATGCCATTCCATGCCATTCCATGCCATTCCATGCCATTCCATGACATTCCATGCCATTCCATGCCATTCCATGCCATTCAATGCCGTGCCATGCCGTGCCATGCCGTGCCATGCCGTGCCATGCCGGTGCCATGCCGTGCCATGCCGGTGCCATGCCGTGCTATGCCGTGCCATGCCGGTGCCATGCCGTGCCATGCCGGTGCCATGCCGTGCCATGCCGGTGCCATGCCGTGCCATGCCGGTGCCATGCCGTGCCATGCCGGTGCCATGCCGTGCCATGCCGGTGCCATGCCGTGCCATGCCGGTGCCATGCCGTGCCATGCCGTGCCATGCGGTGCCATGCCATTCCATGCCATTCCATGCCATTCCATGCCATTCCATGCCATTCCATGCCATTCCATGTCATTCCATGCCATTCCATGCCATTCCATGCCATTCCATGCCATTCCATGCCATTCCATGCCATTCAATGCCGTGCCATGCCGTGCCATGCCGGTGCCATGCCGTGCCATGCCGGTGCCATGCCGTGCCATGCCGGTGCCATGCCGTGCCATGCCGGTGCCATGCCGGTGCCATGCCGGTGCCATGCCGGTGCCATGCCGGTGCCATGCCGTGCCATGCCGGTGCCATGCCGTGCCATGCCGGTGCCATGCCGTGCCATGCCGGTGCCATGCCGTGCCATGCCGGTGCCATGCCGTGCCATGCCGGTGCCATGCCGTGCCATGCCGTGCCATGCCGGTGCCATGCCGTGCCATGCCGGTGCCATGCCGTGCCATGCCGGTGCCATGCCGTGCCATGCCGGTGCCATGCCGTGCCATGCCGTGCCATGCCGTGCCATGCCGTGCCATGCGGTGCCATGCCATTCCATGCCATTCAATGTCATTCCATGCCATTCCATGTCATTCCATGCCATTCCATGCCATTCCATGCCATTCCATGCCATTCCATGCCATTCCATGCCATTCCATGCCATTCCATGCCATTCCATGCCATTCCATGCCATTCCATGCCATTCCATGCCATTCCATGCCATTCCATGCCATTCCATGCCATTCCATGCCATTCCATGCCATTCCATGCCATTCCATGCCATTCCATGCCGTGCCATGCCGGTGCCATACCGTGCCATGCCGGTGCCATGCCGTGCCATGCCGGTGCCATGCCGTGCCATGCCGGTGCCATGCCGTGCCATGCCGGTGCCATGCCGTGCCATGCCGTGCCATGCCGGTGCCATGCCGTGCCATGCCGGTGCCATGCCGTGCCATGCCGTGCCATGCCGGTGCCATGCCGTGCCATGCCGTGCCATGCCGTGCCATGCCGTGCCATGCCGGTGCCATGCCGTGCCATGCCGTGCCATGCCATTCCATGCCATTCCATGCCATTCCATGCCATTCCATGCCATTCCATGCCATTCCATGCCATTCCATGCCATTCCATGCCATTCCATGCCATTCCATGCCATTCCATGCCATTCCATGCCATTCCATGCCATTCCATGCCATTCCATGCCATTCAATGCCGTGCCATGCCGTGCCATGCCGTGCCATGCCGTGCCATGTCATTCCATGCCGTGCCATGTCATTCCATGCCATTCCATGTCATTCCATGCCATTCCATGTCATTCCATGCCATTCCATGTCATTCCATGCCATTCCATGTCATTCCATGCCATTCCATGCCATTCCATGCCATTCCATGCCATTCCATGCCATTCCATGCCATTCCATGCCATTCCATGCCATTCCATGCCATTCCATGCCATTCCATGCCATTCCATGCCATTCCATGCCATTCCATGCCATTCCATGCCATTCCATGCCATTCCATGCCATTCCATGCCATTCCATGCCATTCCATGCCATTCCATGCCATTCAATGCCGTGCCATGCCATTCAATGCCGTGCCATGCCATTCAATTCCGTGCCATGCCGTGCCATGCCGGTGCCATGCCGTGCCATGCCGGTGCCATGCCGTGCCATGCCGGTGCCATGCCGTGCCATGCCGGTGCCATGCCGTGCCATGCCGGTGCCATGCCGTGCCATGCCGGTGCCATGCCGTGCCATGCCGGTGCCATGCCGTGCCATGCCGGTGCCATGCCGTGCCATGCCGGTGCCATGCCGTGCCATGCCGGTGCCATGCCGTGCCATGCCGGTGCCATGCCGTGCCATGCCGGTGCCATGCCGTGCCATGCCGGTGCCATGCCGGTGCCATGCCGTGGCATGCCGGTGCCATGCCGTGGCATGCCGTGCCATGCCGGTGCCATGCCGTGCCATGCCGGTGCCATGCCGTGCCATGCCGGTGCCATGCCGTGCCATGCCGGTGCCATGCCGTGCCATGCCGGTGCCATGCCGTGCCATGCCGGTGCCATGCCGTGCCATGCCGGTGCCATGCCGTGCCATGCCGGTGCCATGCCGTGCCATGCCGGTGCCATGCCGTGCCATGCCGGTGCCATGCCGTGCCATGCCGGTGCCATGCCGTGCCATGCCGGTGCCATGCCATTCCATGCCGTGCCATGCCGTGCCATGCCGTGCCATGCCGTGCCATGCCGGTGCCATGCCGTGCCATGCCGGTGCCATGCCGTGCCATGCCGGTGCCATGCCGTGCCATGCCGTGCCATGCCGGTGCCATGCCGTGCCATGCCGGTGCCATGCCGTGCCATGCCGTGCCATGCCGTGCCATGCCGTGCCATGCCGGTGCCATGCCGTGCCATGCCGTGCCATGCCATTCCATGCCATTCCATGCCATTCCATGCCATTCCATGCCATTCCATGCCATTCCATGCCATTCCATGCCATTCCATGCCATTCCATGCCATTCCATGCCATTCCATGCCATTCCATGCCATTCAATGCCGTGCCATGCCGTGCCATGCCGTGCCATGCCGTGCCATGTCATTCCATGCCGTGCCATGTCATTCCATGCCATTCCATGTCATTCCATGCCATTCCATGTCATTCCATGCCATTCCATGTCATTCCATGCCATTCCATGTCATTCCATGCCATTCCATGTCATTCCATGCCATTCCATGCCATTCCATGCCATTCCATGCCATTCCATGCCATTCCATGCCATTCCATGCCATTCCATGCCATTCCATGCCATTCCATGCCATTCCATGCCATTCCATGCCATTCCATGCCATTCCATGCCATTCCATGCCATTCCATGCCATTCCATGCCATTCCATGCCATTCCATGCCATTCCATGCCATTCCATGCCATTCCATGCCATTCCATGCCATTCCATGCCATTCCATGCCATTCCATGCCATTCCATGCCATTCCATGCCATTCAATGCCGTGCCATGCCATTCAATGCCGTGCCATGCCATTCAATGCCGTGCCATGCCGTGCCATGCCGGTGCCATGCCGTGCCATGCCGGTGCCATGCCGTGCCATGCCGGTGCCATGCCGTGCCATGCCGGTGCCATGCCGTGCCATGCCGGCGCCATGCCGTGCCATGCCGGTGCCATGCCGTGCCATGCCGGTGCCATGCCGGTGCCATGCCGGTGCCATGCCGTGCCATGCCGGTGCCATGCCGTGCCATGCCGGTGCCATGCCGTGCCATGCCGGTGCCATGCCGTGCCATGCCGGTGCCATGCCGTGCCATGCCGGTGCCATGCCGTGCCATGCCGGCGCCATGCCGTGCCATGCCGGTGCCATGCCGTGCCATGCCGGTGCCATGCCGGTGCCATGCCGGTGCCATGCCGGTGCCATGCCGTGCCATGCCGTGCCATGCCGGTGCCATGCGGTGCCATGCCGTGCCATGCCGGTGCCATGCGGTGCCATGCCGTGCCATGCCGGTGCCATGCCATTCCATGCCGTGCCATGCGGTGCCATGCCATTCCATGCGTTGCCATGCCATTCCATGCCGTGCCATGCGGTGCCATGCCATTCCATACGGTGCCATGCCATTCCATGCGGTGCCATGCCGTGCCATGCCGGTGCCATGCCGTGCCATGCCGTGCCATGCCGGTGCCATGCCGTGCCATGCCGGTGCCATGCCGTGCCATGCCGTGCCATGCCATTCCATGCCATTCCATGCCATTCCATGCCATTCCATGCCATTCCATGCCATTCAATGCCGTGCCATGCCGGTGCCATGCCGTGCCATGCCGGTGCCATGCCGTGCCATGCCGGTGCCATGCCGTGCCATGCCGTGCCATGCCGGTGCCATGCCGTGCCATGCCGGTGCCATGCCGTGCCATGCCGTGCCATGCCGGGCCATGCCATTCCATGCCATTCCATGCCATTCCATGCCATTCCATGCCACTCAATGCGGTGCCATGCCGTGCCATGCCGTGCCATGCCGTGCCATTCAATGCCATTCCATGCCATTCAATGCCATTCAATGCCGTGCCATGCCGTGCCATGCCGGTGCCATGCCGTGCCATGCCGGTGCCATGCCGTGCCATGCCGGTGCCATGCCGTGCCATGCCGTGCCATGCGGTGCCATGCCGTGCCATGCGGTGCCATGCCATTCCATGCCATTCCATGCCATTCCATGCCATTCCATGCCATTCCATGCCATTCCATGCCATTCCATGCCATTCCATGCCATTCCATGCCATTCCATGCCATTCCATGCCATTCCATGCCATTCCATGCCATTCCATGCCATTCCATGACATTCCATGCCATTCCATGCCATTCCATGCCATTCAATGCCGTGCCATGCCGTGCCATGCCGGTGCCATGCCGTGCCATGCCGGTGCCATGCCGTGCCATGCCGGTGCCATGCCGTGCCATGCCGGTGCCATGCCGTGCCATGCCGGTGCCATGCCGTGCCATGCCGGTGCCATGCCGTGCCATGCCGTGCCATGCCGTGCCATGCCGGTGCCATGCCGTGCCATGCCGGTGCCATGCCGTGCCATGCCGGTGCCATGCCGTGCTATGCCGTGCCATGCCGGTGCCATGCCGTGCCATGCCGGTGCCATGCCGTGCCATGCCGGTGCCATGCCGTGCCATGCCGGTGCCATGCCGTGCCATGCCGGTGCCATGCCGTGCCATGCCGGTGCCATGCCGTGCCATGCCGTGCCATGCCGTGCCATGCCGTGCCATGCGGTGCCATGCCATTCCATGCCATTCCATGCCATTCCATGCCATTCCATGTCATTCCATGCCATTCCATGCCATTCCATGCCATTCCATGCCATTCCATGCCATTCCATGCCATTCCATGCCATTCCATGCCATTCCATGCCATTCAATGCCGTGCCATGCCGTGCCATGCCGGTGCCATGCCGTGCCATGCCGGTGCCATGCCGTGCCATGCCGGTGCCATGCCGGTGCCATGCCGTGCCATGCCGGTGCCATGCCGTGCCATGCCGGTGCCATGCCGTGCCATGCCGGTGCCATGCCGTGCCATGCCGGTGCCATGCCGTGCCATGCCGGTGCCATGCCGTGCCATGCCGGTGCCATGCCGTGCCATGCCGGTGCCATGCCGTGCCATGCCGGTGCCATGCCGTGCCATGCCGTGCCATGCCGGTGCCAAGCCGTGCCATGCCGTGCCATGCCATTCCATGCCATTCCATGTCATTCCATGCCATTCCATGTCATTCCATGCCATTCCATGCCATTCCATGCCATTCCATGCCATTCCATGCCATTCCATGCCATTCCATGCCATTCCATGCCATTCCATGCCATTCCATGCCATTCCATGCCATTCCATGCCATTCCATGCCATTCCATGCCATTCCATGCCATTCCATGCCATTCCATGCCATTCCATGCCATTCCATGCCATTCCATGCCATTCCATGCCATTCCATGCCATTCCATGCCATTCCATGCCATTCCATGCCATTCCATGCCATTCCATGCCATTCCATGCCATTCCATGCCATTCCATGCCATTCCATGCCATTCCATGCCATTCCATGCCATTCCATGCCATTCCATGCCATTCCATGCCATTCCATGCCATTCCATGCCATTCCATGCCATTCCATGCCATTCCATGCCATTCCATGACATTCCATGCCATTCCATGCCATTCCATGCCATTCAATGCCGTGCCATGCCGTGCCATGCCGTGCCATGCCGTGCCATGCCGGTGCCATGCCGTGCCATGCCGGTGCCATGCCGTGCCATGCCGGTGCCATGCCGTGCCATGCCGGTGCCATGCCGTGCCATGCCGGTGCCATGCCGTGCCATGCCGTGCCATGCCGGTGCCATGCCGTGCCATGCCGGTGCCATGCCGTGCTATGCCGTGCCATGCCGGTGCCATGCCGTGCCATGCCGGTGCCATGCCGTGCCATGCCGGTGCCATGCCGTGCCATGCCGGTGCCATGCCGTGCCATGCCGGTGCCATGCCGTGCCATGCCGGTGCCATGCCGTGCCATGCCGGTGCCATGCCGTGCCATGCCGTGCCATGCCGTGCCATGCCGTGCCATGCGGTGCCATGCCATTCCATGCCATTCCATGCCATTCCATGCCATTCCATGCCATTCCATGCCATTCCATGCCATTCCATGTCATTCCATGCCATTCCATGCCATTCCATGCCATTCCATGCCATTCAATGCCGTGCCATGCCGTGCCATGCCGGTGCCATGCCGTGCCATGCCGGTGCCATGCCGGTGCCATGCCGTGCCATGCCGGTGCCATGCCGTGCCATGCCGGTGCCATGCCGTGCCATGCCGGTGCCATGCCGTGCCATGCCGGTGCCATGCCGTGCCATGCCGGTGCCATGCCGTGCCATGCCGGTGCCATGCCGTGCCATGCCGTGCCATGCCGGTGCCATGCCGGTGCCATGCCGTGCCATGCCGGTGCCATGACGTGCCATGCCGTGCCATGCCGTGCCATGCGGTGCCATGCCATTCCATGCCATTCCATGTCATTCCATGCCATTCCATGTCATTCCATGCCATTCCATGCCATTCCATGCCATTCCATGCCATTCCATGCCATTCCATGCCATTCCATGCCATTCCATGCCATTCCATGCCATTCCATGCCATTCCATGCCATTCCATGCCATTCCATGCCATTCCATGCCATTCCATGCCATTCCATGCCATTCCATGCCATTCCATGCCATTCCATGCCATTCCATGCCATTCCATGCCATTCCATGCCATTCCATGCCATTCCATGCCATTCCATGCCATTCCATGCCATTCCATGCCATTCCATGCCATTCCATGCCATTCCATGCCATTCCATGCCATTCCATGCCATTCCATGCCATTCCATGCCATTCCATGCCATTCCATGCCATTCCATGCCATTCCATGCCATTCCATGCCATTCCATGCCATTCCATGCCGTGCCATGCCGGTGCCATACCGTGCCATGCCGGTGCCATGCCGTGCCATGCCGGTGCCATGCCGTGCCATGCCGGTGCCATGCCGTGCCATGCCGGTGCCATGCCGGTGCCATGCCGTGCCATGCCGGTGCCATGCCGTGCCATGCCGGTGCCATGCCGTGCCATGCCGGTGCCATGCCGTGCCATGCCGGTGCCATGCCGTGCCATGCCGGTGCCATGCCGTGCCATGCCGGTGCCATGCCGTGCCATGCCGGTGCCATGCCGTGCCATGCCGGTGCCATGCCGTGCCATGCCGTGCCATGCCGGTGCCATGCCGTGCCATGCCGGTGCCATGCCGTGCCATGCCGGTGCCATGCCGTGCCATGCCGGTGCCATGCCGTGCCATGCCGGTGCCATGCCGTGCCATGCCGGTGCCATGCCGTGCCATGCCGGTGCCATGCCGTGCCATGCCGGTGCCATGCCGTGCCATGCCGGTGCCATGCCGTGCCATGCCGGTGCCATGCCGTGCCATGCCGGTGCCATGCCGTGCCATGCCGGTGCCATGCCGTGCCATGCCGGTGCCATGCCGTGCCATGCCGGTGCCATGCCGTGCCATGCCGGTGCCATGCCGTGCCATGCCGGTGCCGTGCCATTCAATGCCGTGCCATGCCGTGCCATGCCGTGCCATGCCGTGCCATGTCATTCCATGCCGTGCCATGTCATTCCATGCCATTCCATGTCATTCCATGCCATTCCATGTCATTCCATGCCATTCCATGTCATTCCATGCCATTCCATGTCATTCCATGCCATTCCATGTCATTCCATGCCATTCCATGTCATTCCATGCCATTCCATGCCATTCCATGCCATTCCATGCCATTCCATGCCATTCCATGCCATTCCATGCCATTCCATGCCATTCCATGCCATTCCATGCCATTCCATGCCATTCCATGCCATTCCATGCCATTCCATGCCATTCCATGCCATTCCATGCCATTCCATGCCATTCCATGCCATTCCATGCCATTCCATGCCATTCCATGCCATTCCATGCCATTCCATGCCATTCCATGCCATTCAATGCCGTGCCATGCCATTCAATGCCGTGCCATGCCGTGCCATGCCGGTGCCATGCCGTGCCATGCCGGTGCCATGCCGTGCCATGCCGGTGCCATGCCGTGCCATGCCGGTGCCATGCCGTGCCATGCCGGTGCCATGCCGTGCCATGCCGGTGCCATGCCGTGCCATGCCGGTGCCATGCCGTGCCATGCCGGTGCCATGCCGTGCCATGCCGGTGCCATGCCGTGCCATGCCGGTGCCATGCCGTGCCATGCCGGTGCCATGCCGTGCCATGCCGGTGCCATGCCGTGCCATGCCGGTGCCATGCCGTGCCATGCCGGTGCCATGCCGTGCCATGCCGGTGCCATGCCGTGCCATGCCGGTGCCATGCCGTGCCATGCCGGTGCCATGCCGTGCCATGCCGGTGCCATGCCGGTGCCATGCCGTGGCATGCCGGTGCCATGCCGTGGCATGCCGTGCCATGCCGGTGCCATGCCGTGCCATGCCGGTGCCATGCCGTGCCATGCCGGTGCCATGCCGTGCCATGCCGGTGCCATGCCGTGCCATGCCGGTGCCATGCCGTGCCATGCCGGTGCCATGCCGTGCCATGCCGGTGCCATGCCGTGCCATGCCGGTGCCATGCCGTGCCATGCCGGTGCCATGCCGTGCCATGCCGGTGCCATGCCGTGCCATGCCGGTGCCATGCCGTGCCATGCCGGTGCCATGCCGTTCCATGCCGTGCCATGCCGTGCCATGCCGTGCCATGCCGGTGCCATGCCGTGCCATGCCGGTGCCATGCCGTGCCATGCCGTGCCATGCCGGTGCCATGCCGTGCCATGCCGGTGCCATGCCGTGCCATGCCGTGCCATGCCGTGCCATGCCGTGCCATGCCGGTGCCATGCCGTGCCATGCCGTGCCATGCCATTCCATGCCATTCCATGCCATTCCATGCCATTCCATGCCATTCCATGCCATTCCATGCCATTCCATGCCATTCCATGCCATTCCATGCCATTCCATGCCATTCCATGCCATTCCATGCCATTCAATGCCGTGCCATGCCGTGCCATGCCGTGCCATGCCGTGCCATGTCATTCCATGCCGTGCCATGTCATTCCATGCCATTCCATGTCATTCCATGCCATTCCATGTCATTCCATGCCATTCCATGTCATTCCATGCCATTCCATGTCATTCCATGCCATTCCATGTCATTCCATGCCATTCCATGCCATTCCATGCCATTCCATGCCATTCCATGCCATTCCATGCCATTCCATGCCATTCCATGCCATTCCATGCCATTCCATGCCATTCCATGCCATTCCATGCCATTCCATGCCATTCCATGCCATTCCATGCCATTCCATGCCATTCCATGCCATTCCATGCCATTCCATGCCATTCCATGCCATTCCATGCCATTCCATGCCATTCCATGCCATTCCATGCCATTCCATGCCATTCAATGCCGTGCCATGCCATTCAATGCCGTGCCATGCCATTCAATGCCGTGCCATGCCGTGCCATGCCGGTGCCATGCCGTGCCATGCCGGTGCCATGCCGTGCCATGCCGGTGCCATGCCGTGCCATGCCGGTGCCATGCCGT
Source organism: Cryptus armator (assembly GCA_963971235.1). Lineage (NCBI taxonomy): Eukaryota > Metazoa > Arthropoda > Insecta > Hymenoptera > Ichneumonidae > Cryptus > Cryptus armator. Next base: position 321,946 of record CAXARG010000143.1, on the reverse strand, counting down.
GCCATGCCGGTGCCATGCCGTGCCATGCCGGTGCCATGCCGTGCCATGCCGGTGCCATGCCGTGCCATGCCGGTGCCATGCCGTGCCATGCCGGCGCCATGCCGTGCCATGCCGGTGCCATGCCGTGCCATGCCGGTGCCATGCCGTGCCATGCCGGTGCCATGCCGGTGCCATGCCGGTGCCATGCCGGTGCCATGCCGTGCCATGCCGTGCCATGCCGGTGCCATGCGGTGCCATGCCGTGCCATGCCGGTGCCATGCGGTGCCATGCCGTGCCATGCCGGTGCCATGCCATTCCATGCCGTGCCATGCGGTGCCATGCCATTCCATGCGTTGCCATGCCATTCCATGCCGTGCCATGCGGTGCCATGCCATTCCATACGGTGCCATGCCATTCCATGCGGTGCCATGCCATTCCATGCGGTGCCATGCCATTCCATGCCATTCCATGCCATTCCATGCCATTCCATGCCATTCCATGCCATTCCATGCCATTCAATGCCGTGCCATGCCGGTGCCATGCCGTGCCATGCCGGTGCCATGCCGTGCCATGCCGTGCCATGCCGGTGCCATGCCGTGCCATGCCGGTGCCATGCCGTGCCATGCCGGTGCCATGCCGTGCCATGCCGTGCCATGCCGGGCCATGCCATTCCATGCCATTCCATGCCATTCCATGCCATTCCATGCCACTCAATGCGGTGCCATGCCGTGCCATGCCGTGCCATGCCGTGCCATTCAATGCCATTCCATGCCATTCAATGCCATTCAATGCCGTGCCATGCCGTGCCATGCCGGTGCCATGCCGTGCCATGCCGGTGCCATGCCGTGCCATGCCGGTGCCATGCCGTGCCATGCCGTGCCATGCGGTGCCATGCCGTGCCATGCGGTGCCATGCCATTCCATGCCATTCCATGCCATTCCATGCCATTCCATGCCATTCCATGCCATTCCATGCCATTCCATGCCATTCCATGCCATTCCATGCCATTCCATGCCATTCCATGCCATTCCATGCCATTCCATGCCATTCCATGCCATTCCATGCCATTCCATGCCATTCCATGCCATTCCATGCCATTCCATGACATTCCATGCCATTCCATGCCATTCCATGCCATTCAATGCCGTGCCATGCCGTGCCATGCCGGTGCCATGCCGTGCCATGCCGGTGCCATGCCGTGCCATGCCGGTGCCATGCCGTGCCATGCCGGTGCCATGCCGTGCCATGCCGGTGCCATGCCGTGCCATGCCGGTGCCATGCCGTGCCATGCCGGTGCCATGCCGTGCCATGCCGTGCCATGCCGTGCCATGCCGGTGCCATGCCGTGCCATGCCGGTGCCATGCCGTGCCATGCCGGTGCCATGCCGTGCTATGCCGTGCCATGCCGGTGCCATGCCGTGCCATGCCGGTGCCATGCCGTGCCATGCCGGTGCCATGCCGTGCCATGCCGGTGCCATGCCGTGCCATGCCGGTGCCATGCCGTGCCATGCCGGTGCCATGCCGTGCCATGCCGGTGCCATGCCGTGCCATGCCGTGCCATGCCGTGCCATGCCGTGCCATGCGGTGCCATGCCATTCCATGCCATTCCATGCCATTCCATGCCATTCCATGTCATTCCATGCCATTCCATGCCATTCCATGCCATTCCATGCCATTCCATGCCATTCCATGCCATTCCATGCCATTCCATGCCATTCCATGCCATTCAATGCCGTGCCATGCCGTGCCATGCCGGTGCCATGCCGTGCCATGCCGGTGCCATGCCGTGCCATGCCGGTGCCATGCCGGTGCCATGCCGTGCCATGCCGGTGCCATGCCGTGCCATGCCGGTGCCATGCCGTGCCATGCCGGTGCCATGCCGTGCCATGCCGGTGCCATGCCGTGCCATGCCGGTGCCATGCCGTGCCATGCCGGTGCCATGCCGTGCCATGCCGGTGCCATGCCGTGCCATGCCGTGCCATGCCGGTGCCATGCCGTGCCATGCCGTGCCATGCCGGTGCCATGCCGTGCCATGCCGTGCCATGCCATTCCATGCCATTCCATGTCATTCCATGCCATTCCATGTCATTCCATGCCATTCCATGCCATTCCATGCCATTCCATGCCATTCCATGCCATTCCATGCCATTCCATGCCATTCCATGCCATTCCATGCCATTCCATGCCATTCCATGCCATTCCATGCCATTCCATGCCATTCCATGCCATTCCATGCCATTCCATGCCATTCCATGCCATTCCATGCCATTCCATGCCATTCCATGCCATTCCATGCCATTCCATGCCATTCCATGCCATTCCATGCCATTCCATGCCATTCCATGCCATTCCATGCCATTCCATGCCATTCCATGCCATTCCATGCCATTCCATGCCATTCCATGCCATTCCATGCCATTCCATGCCATTCCATGCCATTCCATGCCATTCCATGCCATTCCATGCCATTCCATGCCATTCCATGCCATTCCATGCCATTCCATGCCATTCCATGCCATTCCATGCCATTCCATGCCATTCCATGCCATTCCATGCCATTCAATGCCGTGCCATGCCGGTGCCATGCCGTGCCATGCCGGTGCCATGCCGTGCCATGCCGTGCCATGCCGGTGCCATGCCGTGCCATGCCGGTGCCATGCCGTGCCATGCCGTGCCATGCCGGGCCATGCCATTCCATGCCATTCCATGCCATTCCATGCCATTCCATGCCACTCAATGCGGTGCCATGCCGTGCCATGCCGTGCCATGCCGTGCCATTCAATGCCATTCCATGCCATTCAATGCCATTCAATGCCGTGCCATGCCGTGCCATGCCGGTGCCATGCCGTGCCATGCCGGTGCCATGCCGTGCCATGCCGGTGCCATGCCGTGCCATGCCGTGCCATGCGGTGCCATGCCGTGCCATGCGGTGCCATGCCATTCCATGCCATTCCATGCCATTCCATGCCATTCCATGCCATTCCATGCCATTCCATGCCATTCCATGCCATTCCATGCCATTCCATGCCATTCCATGCCATTCCATGCCATTCCATGCCATTCCATGCCATTCCATGCCATTCCATGACATTCCATGCCATTCCATGCCATTCCATGCCATTCAATGCCGTGCCATGCCGTGCCATGCCGGTGCCATGCCGTGCCATGCCGGTGCCATGCCGTGCCATGCCGGTGCCATGCCGTGCCATGCCGGTGCCATGCCGTGCCATGCCGGTGCCATGCCGTGCCATGCCGGTGCCATGCCGTGCCATGCCGTGCCATGCCGTGCCATGCCGGTGCCATGCCGTGCCATGCCGGTGCCATGCCGTGCCATGCCGGTGCCATGCCGTGCTATGCCGTGCCATGCCGGTGCCATGCCGTGCCATGCCGGTGCCATGCCGTGCCATGCCGGTGCCATGCCGTGCCATGCCGGTGCCATGCCGTGCCATGCCGGTGCCATGCCGTGCCATGCCGGTGCCATGCCGTGCCATGCCGTGCCATGCCGTGCCATGCCGTGCCATGCGGTGCCATGCCATTCCATGCCATTCCATGCCATTCCATGCCATTCCATGTCATTCCATGCCATTCCATGCCATTCCATGCCATTCCATGCCATTCCATGCCATTCCATGCCATTCCATGCCATTCCATGCCATTCAATGCCGTGCCATGCCGTGCCATGCCGGTGCCATGCCGTGCCATGCCGGTGCCATGCCGTGCCATGCCGGTGCCATGCCGGTGCCATGCCGTGCCATGCCGGTGCCATGCCGTGCCATGCCGGTGCCATGCCGTGCCATGCCGGTGCCATGCCGTGCCATGCCGGTGCCATGCCGTGCCATGCCGGTGCCATGCCGTGCCATGCCGGTGCCATGCCGTGCCATGCCGGTGCCATGCCGTGCCATGCCGGTGCCATGCCGTGCCATGCCGGTGCCATGCCGTGCCATGCCGTGCCATGCCGGTGCCATGCCGTGCCATGCCGTGCCATGCCATTCCATGCCATTCCATGTCATTCCATGCCATTCCATGTCATTCCATGCCATTCCATGCCATTCCATGCCATTCCATGCCATTCCATGCCATTCCATGCCATTCCATGCCATTCCATGCCATTCCATGCCATTCCATGCCATTCCATGCCATTCCATGCCATTCCATGCCATTCCATGCCATTCCATGCCATTCCATGCCATTCCATGCCATTCCATGCCATTCCATGCCATTCCATGCCATTCCATGCCATTCCATGCCATTCCATGCCATTCCATGCCATTCCATGCCATTCCATGCCATTCCATGCCATTCCATGCCATTCCATGCCATTCCATGCCATTCCATGCCATTCCATGCCATTCCATGCCATTCCATGCCATTCCATGCCATTCCATGCCATTCCATGCCATTCCATGCCATTCCATGCCATTCCATGCCATTCCATGCCATTCCATGCCATTCCATGCCATTCCATGCCATTCCATGCCATTCCATGCCATTCCATGCCATTCCATGACATTCCATGCCATTCCATGCCATTCCATGCCATTCAATGCCGTGCCATGCCGTGCCATGCCGTGCCATGCCGTGCCATGCCGGTGCCATGCCGTGCCATGCCGGTGCCATGCCGTGCCATGCCGGTGCCATGCCGTGCCATGCCGGTGCCATGCCGTGCCATGCCGGTGCCATGCCGTGCCATGCCGTGCCATGCCGGTGCCATGCCGTGCCATGCCGGTGCCATGCCGTGCTATGCCGTGCCATGCCGGTGCCATGCCGTGCCATGCCGGTGCCATGCCGTGCCATGCCGGTGCCATGCCGTGCCATGCCGGTGCCATGCCGTGCCATGCCGGTGCCATGCCGTGCCATGCCGGTGCCATGCCGTGCCATGCCGGTGCCATGCCGTGCCATGCCGGTGCCATGCCGTGCCATGCCGTGCCATGCCGTGCCATGCCGTGCCATGCGGTGCCATGCCATTCCATGCCATTCCATGCCATTCCATGCCATTCCATGCCATTCCATGCCATTCCATGCCATTCCATGTCATTCCATGCCATTCCATGCCATTCCATGCCATTCCATGCCATTCCATGCCATTCCATGCCATTCAATGCCGTGCCATGCCGTGCCATGCCGGTGCCATGCCGTGCCATGCCGGTGCCATGCCGGTGCCATGCCGTGCCATGCCGGTGCCATGCCGTGCCATGCCGGTGCCATGCCGTGCCATGCCGGTGCCATGCCGTGCCATGCCGGTGCCATGCCGTGCCATGCCGGTGCCATGCCGTGCCATGCCGGTGCCATGCCGTGCCATGCCGTGCCATGCCGGTGCCATGCCGGTGCCATGCCGTGCCATGCCGGTGCCATGACGTGCCATGCCGTGCCATGCCGTGCCATGCGGTGCCATGCCATTCCATGCCATTCCATGTCATTCCATGCCATTCCATGTCATTCCATGCCATTCCATGCCATTCCATGCCATTCCATGCCATTCCATGCCATTCCATGCCATTCCATGCCATTCCATGCCATTCCATGCCATTCCATGCCATTCCATGCCATTCCATGCCATTCCATGCCATTCCATGCCATTCCATGCCATTCCATGCCATTCCATGCCATTCCATGCCATTCCATGCCATTCCATGCCATTCCATGCCATTCCATGCCATTCCATGCCATTCCATGCCATTCCATGCCATTCCATGCCATTCCATGCCATTCCATGCCATTCCATGCCATTCCATGCCATTCCATGCCATTCCATGCCATTCCATGCCATTCCATGCCATTCCATGCCATTCCATGCCATTCCATGCCATTCCATGCCATTCCATGCCATTCCATGCCATTCCATGCCATTCCATGCCATTCCATGCCATTCCATGCCATTCCATGCCATTCCATGCCATTCCATGCCATTCCATGCCATTCCATGCCATTCCATGCCATTCCATGCCATTCCATGCCGTGCCATGCCGGTGCCATACCGTGCCATGCCGGTGCCATGCCGTGCCATGCCGGTGCCATGCCGTGCCATGCCGGTGCCATGCCGTGCCATGCCGGTGCCATGCCGGTGCCATGCCGTGCCATGCCGGTGCCATGCCGTGCCATGCCGGTGCCATGCCGTGCCATGCCGGTGCCATGCCGTGCCATGCCGGTGCCATGCCGTGCCATGCCGGTGCCATGCCGTGCCATGCCGGTGCCATGCCGTGCCATGCCGGTGCCATGCCGTGCCATGCCGGTGCCATGCCGTGCCATGCCGGTGCCATGCCGTGCCATGCCGGTGCCATGCCGTGCCATGCCGGTGCCATGCCGTGCCATGCCGTGCCATGCCGGTGCCATGCCGTGCCATGCCGGTGCCATGCCGTGCCATGCCGGTGCCATGCCGTGCCATGCCGGTGCCATGCCGTGCCATGCCGGTGCCATGCCGTGCCATGCCGGTGCCATGCCGTGCCATGCCGGTGCCATGCCGTGCCATGCCGGTGCCATGCCGTGCCATGCCGGTGCCATGCCGTGCCATGCCGGTGCCATGCCGTGCCATGCCGGTGCCATGCCGTGCCATGCCGGTGCCATGCCGTGCCATGCCGGTGCCATGCCGTGCCATGCCGGTGCCATGCCGGTGCCATGCCGTGCCATGCCGGTGCCATGCCGTGCCATGCCGGTGCCATGCCGTGGCATGCCGGTGCCATGCCGTGGCATGCCGGTGCCATGCCGTGGCATGCCGTGCCATGCCGGTGCCATGCCGTGCCATGCCGGTGCCATGCCGTGCCATGCCGGTGCCATGCCGTGCCATGCCGGTGCCATGCCGTGCCATGCCGGTGCCATGCCGTGCCATGCCGGTGCCATGCCGTGCCATGCCGGTGCCATGCCGTGCCATGCCGGTGCCATGCCGTGCCATGCCGGTGCCATGCCGTGCCATGCCGGTGCCATGCCGTGCCATGCCGGTGCCATGCCGTGCCATGCCGGTGCCATGCCGTGCCATGCCGGTGCCATGCCGTGCCATGCCGGTGCCATGCCGTTCCATGCCATTCCATGCCATTCCATGCCATTCCATGCCATTCCATGCCATTCCATGCCATTCCATGCCATTCCATGCCATTCCATGCCATTCCATGCCATTCCATGCCATTCCATGCCATTCCATGCCATTCCATGCCATTCCATGCCATTCCATGCCATTCCATGCCATTCCATGCCATTCCATGCCATTCCATGCCATTCCATGCCATTCCATGCCATTCAATGCCGTGCCATGCCGTGCCATGTCATTCCATGCCGTGCCATGTCATTCCATGCCATTCCATGTCATTCCATGCCATTCCATGTCATTCCATGCCATTCCATGTCATTCCATGCCATTCCATGTCATTCCATGCCATTCCATGTCATTCCATGCCATTCCATGTCATTCCATGCCATTCCATGCCATTCCATGCCATTCCATGCCATTCCATGCCATTCCATGCCATTCCATGCCATTCCATGCCATTCCATGCCATTCCATGCCATTCCATGCCATTCCATGCCATTCCATGCCATTCCATGCCATTCCATGCCATTCCATGCCATTCCATGCCATTCCATGCCATTCCATGCCATTCCATGCCATTCCATGCCATTCCATGCCATTCCATGCCATTCAATGCCGTGCCATGCCATTCAATGCCGTGCCATGCCATTCAATGCCGTGCCATGCCGTGCCATGCCGGTGCCATGCCGTGCCATGCCGGTGCCATGCCGTGCCATGCCGGTGCCATGCCGTGCCATGCCGGTGCCATGCCGTGCCATGCCGGTGCCATGCCGTGCCATGCCGGTGCCATGCCGTGCCATGCCGGTGCCATGCCGTGCCATGCCGGTGCCATGCCGTGCCATGCCGGTGCCATGCCGTGCCATGCCGGTGCCATGCCGTGCCATGCCGGTGCCATGCCGTGCCATGCCGGTGCCATGCCGTGCCATGCCGGTGCCATGCCGTGCCATGCCGGTGCCATGCCGTGCCATGCCGGTGCCATGCCGGTGCCATGCCGTGGCATGCCGGTGCCATGCCGTGGCATGCCGTGCCATGCCGGTGCCATGCCGTGCCATGCCGGTGCCATGCCGTGCCATGCCGGTGCCATGCCGTGCCATGCCGGTGCCATGCCGTGCCATGCCGGTGCCATGCCGTGCCATGCCGGTGCCATGCCGTGCCATGCCGGTGCCATGCCGTGCCATGCCGGTGCCATGCCGTGCCATGCCGGTGCCATGCCGTGCCATGCCGGTGCCATGCCATTCCATGCCGTGCCATGCCGTGCCATGCCGTGCCATGCCGGTGCCATGCCGTGCCATGCCGGTGCCATGCCGTGCCATGCCGGTGCCATGCCGTGCCATGCCGTGCCATGCCGGTGCCATGCCGTGCCATGCCGGTGCCATGCCGTGCCATGCCGTGCCATGCCGTGCCATGCCGTGCCATGCCGGTGCCATGCCGTGCCATGCCGTGCCATGCCATTCCATGCCATTCCATGCCATTCCATGCCATTCCATGCCATTCCATGCCATTCCATGCCATTCCATGCCATTCCATGCCATTCCATGCCATTCCATGCCATTCCATGCCATTCCATGCCATTCAATGCCGTGCCATGCCGTGCCATGCCGTGCCATGCCGTGCCATGTCATTCCATGCCGTGCCATGTCATTCCATGCCATTCCATGTCATTCCATGCCATTCCATGTCATTCCATGCCATTCCATGTCATTCCATGCCATTCCATGTCATTCCATGCCATTCCATGCCATTCCATGCCATTCCATGCCATTCCATGCCATTCCATGCCATTCCATGCCATTCCATGCCATTCCATGCCATTCCATGCCATTCCATGCCATTCCATGCCATTCCATGCCATTCCATGCCATTCCATGCCATTCCATGCCATTCCATGCCATTCCATGCCATTCCATGCCATTCCATGCCATTCCATGCCATTCCATGCCATTCCATGCCATTCCATGCCATTCCATGCCATTCAATGCCGTGCCATGCCATTCAATGCCGTGCCATGCCATTCAATGCCGTGCCATGCCGTGCCATGCCGGTGCCATGCCGTGCCATGCCGGTGCCATGCCGTGCCATGCCGGTGCCATGCCGTGCCATGCCGGTGCCATGCCGTGCCATGCCGGTGCCATGCCGTGCCATGCCGGTGCCATGCCGTGCCATGCCGGTGCCATGCCGTGCCATGCCGGTGCCATGCCGTGCCATGCCGGTGCCATGCCGTGCCATGCCGGTGCCATGCCGTGCCATGCCGGCGCCATGCCGTGCCATGCCGGTGCCATGCCGTGCCATGCCGGTGCCATGCCGTGCCATGCCGGTGCCATGCCGGTGCCATGCCGGTGCCATGCCGGTGCCATGCCGTGCCATGCCGTGCCATGCCGGTGCCATGCGGTGCCATGCCGTGCCATGCCGGTGCCATGCGGTGCCATGCCGTGCCATGCCGGTGCCATGCCATTCCATGCCGTGCCATGCGGTGCCATGCCATTCCATGCGTTGCCATGCCATTCCATGCCGTGCCATGCGGTGCCATGCCATTCCATACGGTGCCATGCCATTCCATGCGGTGCCATGCCATTCCATGCGGTGCCATGCCATTCCATGCCATTCCATGCCATTCCATGCCATTCCATGCCATTCCATGCCATTCCATGCCATTCCATGCCATTCCATGCCATTCCATGCCATTCCATGCCATTCCATGCCATTCCATGCCATTCCATGCCATTCCATGCCATTCAATGCCGTGCCATGCCGGTGCCATGCCGTGCCATGCCGGTGCCATGCCGTGCCATGCCGTGCCATGCCGGTGCCATGCCGTGCCATGCCGGTGCCATGCCGTGCCATGCCGGTGCCATGCCGTGCCATGCCGTGCCATGCCGGGCCATGCCATTCCATGCCATTCCATGCCATTCCATGCCATTCCATGCCACTCAATGCGGTGCCATGCCGTGCCATGCCGTGCCATGCCGTGCCATTCAATGCCATTCCATGCCATTCAATGCCATTCAATGCCGTGCCATGCCGTGCCATGCCGGTGCCATGCCGTGCCATGCCGGTGCCATGCCGTGCCATGCCGGTGCCATGCCGTGCCATGCCGTGCCATGCGGTGCCATGCCGTGCCATGCGGTGCCATGCCATTCCATGCCATTCCATGCCATTCCATGCCATTCCATGCCATTCCATGCCATTCCATGCCATTCCATGCCATTCCATGCCATTCCATGCCATTCCATGCCATTCCATGCCATTCCATGACATTCCATGCCATTCCATGCCATTCCATGCCATTCAATGCCGTGCCATGCCGTGCCATGCCGGTGCCATGCCGTGCCATGCCGGTGCCATGCCGTGCCATGCCGGTGCCATGCCGTGCCATGCCGGTGCCATGCCGTGCCATGCCGGTGCCATGCCGTGCCATGCCGGTGCCATGCCGTGCCATGCCGGTGCCATGCCGTGCCATGCCGTGCCATGCCGTGCCATGCCGGTGCCATGCCGTGCCATGCCGGTGCCATGCCGTGCCATGCCGGTGCCATGCCGTGCTATGCCGTGCCATGCCGGTGCCATGCCGTGCCATGCCGGTGCCATGCCGTGCCATGCCGGTGCCATGCCGTGCCATGCCGGTGCCATGCCGTGCCATGCCGGTGCCATGCCGTGCCATGCCGGTGCCATGCCGTGCCATGCCGTGCCATGCCGTGCCATGCCGTGCCATGCGGTGCCATGCCATTCCATGCCATTCCATGCCATTCCATGCCATTCCATGTCATTCCATGCCATTCCATGCCATTCCATGCCATTCCATGCCATTCCATGCCATTCCATGCCATTCCATGCCATTCCATGCCATTCCATGCCATTCAATGCCGTGCCATGCCGTGCCATGCCGGTGCCATGCCGTGCCATGCCGGTGCCATGCCGTGCCATGCCGGTGCCATGCCGGTGCCATGCCGTGCCATGCCGGTGCCATGCCGTGCCATGCCGGTGCCATGCCGTGCCATGCCGGTGCCATGCCGTGCCATGCCGGTGCCATGCCGTGCCATGCCGGTGCCATGCCGTGCCATGCCGGTGCCATGCCGTGCCATGCCGGTGCCATGCCGTGCCATGCCGTGCCATGCCGGTGCCATGCCGTGCCATGCCGTGCCATGCCGGTGCCATGCCGTGCCATGCCGTGCCATGCCATTCCATGCCATTCCATGTCATTCCATGCCATTCCATGTCATTCCATGCCATTCCATGCCATTCCATGCCATTCCATGCCATTCCATGCCATTCCATGCCATTCCATGCCATTCCATGCCATTCCATGCCATTCCATGCCATTCCATGCCATTCCATGCCATTCCATGCCATTCCATGCCATTCCATGCCATTCCATGCCATTCCATGCCATTCCATGCCATTCCATGCCATTCCATGCCATTCCATGCCATTCCATGCCATTCCATGCCATTCCATGCCATTCCATGCCATTCCATGCCATTCCATGCCATTCCATGCCATTCCATGCCATTCCATGCCATTCCATGCCATTCCATGCCATTCCATGCCATTCCATGCCATTCCATGCCATTCCATGCCATTCCATGCCATTCCATGCCATTCCATGCCATTCCATGCCATTCCATGCCATTCCATGCCATTCCATGCCATTCCATGCCATTCCATGCCATTCCATGCCATTCCATGCCATTCCATGCCATTCCATGCCATTCCATGCCATTCCATGCCATTCCATGCCATTCCATGCCATTCCATGCCATTCAATGCCGTGCCATGCCGGTGCCATGCCGTGCCATGCCGGTGCCATGCCGTGCCATGCCGTGCCATGCCGGTGCCATGCCGTGCCATGCCGGTGCCATGCCGTGCCATGCCGTGCCATGCCGGGCCATGCCATTCCATGCCATTCCATGCCATTCCATGCCATTCCATGCCACTCAATGCGGTGCCATGCCGTGCCATGCCGTGCCATGCCGTGCCATTCAATGCCATTCCATGCCATTCAATGCCATTCAATGCCGTGCCATGCCGTGCCATGCCGGTGCCATGCCGTGCCATGCCGGTGCCATGCCGTGCCATGCCGGTGCCATGCCGTGCCATGCCGTGCCATGCGGTGCCATGCCGTGCCATGCGGTGCCATGCCATTCCATGCCATTCCATGCCATTCCATGCCATTCCATGCCATTCCATGCCATTCCATGCCATTCCATGCCATTCCATGCCATTCCATGCCATTCCATGCCATTCCATGCCATTCCATGCCATTCCATGCCATTCCATGCCATTCCATGCCATTCCATGACATTCCATGCCATTCCATGCCATTCCATGCCATTCAATGCCGTGCCATGCCGTGCCATGCCGGTGCCATGCCGTGCCATGCCGGTGCCATGCCGTGCCATGCCGGTGCCATGCCGTGCCATGCCGGTGCCATGCCGTGCCATGCCGGTGCCATGCCGTGCCATGCCGGTGCCATGCCGTGCCATGCCGTGCCATGCCGTGCCATGCCGGTGCCATGCCGTGCCATGCCGGTGCCATGCCGTGCCATGCCGGTGCCATGCCGTGCTATGCCGTGCCATGCCGGTGCCATGCCGTGCCATGCCGGTGCCATGCCGTGCCATGCCGGTGCCATGCCGTGCCATGCCGGTGCCATGCCGTGCCATGCCGGTGCCATGCCGTGCCATGCCGGTGCCATGCCGTGCCATGCCGTGCCATGCCGTGCCATGCCGTGCCATGCGGTGCCATGCCATTCCATGCCATTCCATGCCATTCCATGCCATTCCATGCCATTCCATGCCATTCCATGTCATTCCATGCCATTCCATGCCATTCCATGCCATTCCATGCCATTCCATGCCATTCCATGCCATTCCATGCCATTCCATGCCATTCCATGCCATTCAATGCCGTGCCATGCCGTGCCATGCCGGTGCCATGCCGTGCCATGCCGGTGCCATGCCGTGCCATGCCGGTGCCATGCCGGTGCCATGCCGTGCCATGCCGGTGCCATGCCGTGCCATGCCGGTGCCATGCCGTGCCATGCCGGTGCCATGCCGTGCCATGCCGGTGCCATGCCGTGCCATGCCGGTGCCATGCCGTGCCATGCCGGTGCCATGCCGTGCCATGCCGGTGCCATGCCGTGCCATGCCGGTGCCATGCCGTGCCATGCCGTGCCATGCCGGTGCCATGCCGTGCCATGCCGTGCCATGCCATTCCATGCCATTCCATGTCATTCCATGCCATTCCATGTCATTCCATGCCATTCCATGCCATTCCATGCCATTCCATGCCATTCCATGCCATTCCATGCCATTCCATGCCATTCCATGCCATTCCATGCCATTCCATGCCATTCCATGCCATTCCATGCCATTCCATGCCATTCCATGCCATTCCATGCCATTCCATGCCATTCCATGCCATTCCATGCCATTCCATGCCATTCCATGCCATTCCATGCCATTCCATGCCATTCCATGCCATTCCATGCCATTCCATGCCATTCCATGCCATTCCATGCCATTCCATGCCATTCCATGCCATTCCATGCCATTCCATGCCATTCCATGCCATTCCATGCCATTCCATGCCATTCCATGCCATTCCATGCCATTCCATGCCATTCCATGCCATTCCATGCCATTCCATGACATTCCATGCCATTCCATGCCATTCCATGCCATTCAATGCCGTGCCATGCCGTGCCATGCCGTGCCATGCCGTGCCATGCCGGTGCCATGCCGTGCCATGCCGGTGCCATGCCGTGCCATGCCGGTGCCATGCCGTGCCATGCCGGTGCCATGCCGTGCCATGCCGGTGCCATGCCGTGCCATGCCGGTGCCATGCCGTGCCATGCCGTGCCATGCCGGTGCCATGCCGTGCCATGCCGGTGCCATGCCGTGCTATGCCGTGCCATGCCGGTGCCATGCCGTGCCATGCCGGTGCCATGCCGTGCCATGCCGGTGCCATGCCGTGCCATGCCGGTGCCATGCCGTGCCATGCCGGTGCCATGCCGTGCCATGCCGGTGCCATGCCGTGCCATGCCGGTGCCATGCCGTGCCATGCCGTGCCATGCCGTGCCATGCCGTGCCATGCGGTGCCATGCCATTCCATGCCATTCCATGCCATTCCATGCCATTCCATGCCATTCCATGCCATTCCATGCCATTCCATGTCATTCCATGTCATTCCATGCCATTCCATGCCATTCCATGCCATTCCATGCCATTCCATGCCATTCAATGCCGTGCCATGCCGTGCCATGCCGGTGCCATGCCGTGCCATGCCGGTGCCATGCCGGTGCCATGCCGTGCCATGCCGGTGCCATGCCGTGCCATGCCGGTGCCATGCCGTGCCATGCCGGTGCCATGCCGTGCCATGCCGGTGCCATGCCGTGCCATGCCGGTGCCATGCCGTGCCATGCCGGTGCCATGCCGTGCCATGCCGTGCCATGCCGGTGCCATGCCGGTGCCATGCCGTGCCATGCCGGTGCCATGACGTGCCATGCCGTGCCATGCCGTGCCATGCGGTGCCATGCCATTCCATGCCATTCCATGTCATTCCATGCCATTCCATGTCATTCCATGCCATTCCATGCCATTCCATGCCATTCCATGCCATTCCATGCCATTCCATGCCATTCCATGCCATTCCATGCCATTCCATGCCATTCCATGCCATTCCATGCCATTCCATGCCATTCCATGCCATTCCATGCCATTCCATGCCATTCCATGCCATTCCATGCCATTCCATGCCATTCCATGCCATTCCATGCCATTCCATGCCATTCCATGCCATTCCATGCCATTCCATGCCATTCCATGCCATTCCATGCCGTGCCATGCCGGTGCCATACCGTGCCATGCCGGTGCCATGCCGTGCCATGCCGGTGCCATGCCGTGCCATGCCGGTGCCATGCCGTGCCATGCCGGTGCCATGCCGGTGCCATGCCGTGCCATGCCGGTGCCATGCCGTGCCATGCCGGTGCCATGCCGTGCCATGCCGGTGCCATGCCGTGCCATGCCGGTGCCATGCCGTGCCATGCCGGTGCCATGCCGTGCCATGCCGGTGCCATGCCGTGCCATGCCGGTGCCATGCCGTGCCATGCCGGTGCCATGCCGTGCCATGCCGGTGCCATGCCGTGCCATGCCGTGCCATGCCGGTGCCATGCCGTGCCATGCCGGTGCCATGCCGTGCCATGCCGGTGCCATGCCGTGCCATGCCGGTGCCATGCCGTGCCATGCCGGTGCCATGCCGTGCCATGCCGGTGCCATGCCGTGCCATGCCGGTGCCATGCCGTGCCATGCCGGTGCCATGCCGTGCCATGCCGGTGCCATGCCGTGCCATGCCGGTGCCATGCCGTGCCATGCCGGTGCCATGCCGTGCCATGCCGGTGCCATGCCGTGCCATGCCGGTGCCATGCCGTGCCATGCCGGTGCCATGCCGGTGCCATGCCGTGCCATGCCGGTGCCATGCCGTGCCATGCCGGTGCCATGCCGTGGCATGCCGGTGCCATGCCGTGGCATGCCGGTGCCATGCCGTGGCATGCCGTGCCATGCCGGTGCCATGCCGTGCCATGCCGGTGCCATGCCGTGCCATGCCGGTGCCATGCCGTGCCATGCCGGTGCCATGCCGTGCCATGCCGGTGCCATGCCGTGCCATGCCGGTGCCATGCCGTGCCATGCCGGTGCCATGCCGTGCCATGCCGGTGCCATGCCGTGCCATGCCGGTGCCATGCCGTGCCATGCCGGTGCCATGCCGTGCCATGCCGGTGCCATGCCGTGCCATGCCGGTGCCATGCCGTTCCATGCCATTCCATGCCATTCCATGCCATTCCATGCCATTCCATGCCATTCCATGCCATTCCATGCCATTCCATGCCATTCCATGCCATTCCATGCCATTCCATGCCATTCCATGCCATTCCATGCCATTCCATGCCATTCCATGCCATTCCATGCCATTCCATGCCATTCCATGCCATTCCATGCCATTCCATGCCATTCCATGCCATTCCATGCCATTCCATGCCATTCCATGCCATTCCATGCCATTCCATGCCATTCAATGCCGTGCCATGCCGTGCCATGCCGTGCCATGCCGTGCCATGTCATTCCATGCCGTGCCATGTCATTCCATGCCATTCCATGTCATTCCATGCCATTCCATGTCATTCCATGCCATTCCATGTCATTCCATGCCATTCCATGTCATTCCATGCCATTCCATGTCATTCCATGCCATTCCATGTCATTCCATGCCATTCCATGCCATTCCATGCCATTCCATGCCATTCCATGCCATTCCATGCCATTCCATGCCATTCCATGCCATTCCATGCCATTCCATGCCATTCCATGCCATTCCATGCCATTCCATGCCATTCCATGCCATTCCATGCCATTCCATGCCATTCCATGCCATTCCATGCCATTCCATGCCATTCCATGCCATTCCATGCCATTCCATGCCATTCCATGCCATTCCATGCCATTCCATGCCATTCCATGCCATTCCATGCCATTCAATGCCGTGCCATGCCATTCAATGCCGTGCCATGCCATTCAATGCCGTGCCATGCCGTGCCATGCCGGTGCCATGCCGTGCCATGCCGGTGCCATGCCGTGCCATGCCGGTGCCATGCCGTGCCATGCCGGTGCCATGCCGTGCCATGCCGGTGCCATGCCGTGCCATGCCGGTGCCATGCCGTGCCATGCCGGTGCCATGCCGTGCCATGCCGGTGCCATGCCGTGCCATGCCGGTGCCATGCCGTGCCATGCCGGTGCCATGCCGTGCCATGCCGGTGCCATGCCGTGCCATGCCGGTGCCATGCCGTGCCATGCCGGTGCCATGCCGTGCCATGCCGGTGCCATGCCGTGCCATGCCGGTGCCATGCCGTGCCATGCCGGTGCCATGCCGGTGCCATGCCGTGGCATGCCGGTGCCATGCCGTGGCATGCCGTGCCATGCCGGTGCCATGCCGTGCCATGCCGGTGCCATGCCGGTGCCATGCCGTGGCATGCCGGTGCCATGCCGTGCCATGCCGGTGCCATGCCGTGCCATGCCGGTGCCATGCCGTGCCATGCCGGTGCCATGCCGTGCCATGCCGGTGCCATGCCGTGCCATGCCGGTGCCATGCCGTGCCATGCCGGTGCCATGCCATTCCATGCCGTGCCATGCCGTGCCATGCCGTGCCATGCCGGTGCCATGCCGTGCCATGCCGGTGCCATGCCGTGCCATGCCGTGCCATGCCGGTGACATGCCGTGCCATGCCGGTGCCATGCCGTGCCATGCCGGTGCCATGCCGTGCCATGCCGTGCCATGCCGTGCCATGCCGTGCCATGCCGGTGCCATGCCGTGCCATGCCGTGCCATGCCATTCCATGCCATTCCATGCCATTCCATGCCATTCCATGCCATTCCATGCCATTCCATGCCATTCCATGCCATTCCATGCCATTCCATGCCATTCCATGCCATTCCATGCCATTCCATGCCATTCAATGCCGTGCCATGCCGTGCCATGCCGTGCCAAGCCGTGCCATGTCATTCCATGCCGTGCCATGTCATTCCATGCCATTCCATGTCATTCCATGCCATTCCATGTCATTCCATGCCATTCCATGTCATTCCATGCCATTCCATGTCATTCCATGCCATTCCATGTCATTCCATGCCATTCCATGCCATTCCATGCCATTCCATGCCATTCCATGCCATTCCATGCCATTCCATGCCATTCCATGCCATTCCATGCCATTCCATGCCATTCCATGCCATTCCATGCCATTCCATGCCATTCCATGCCATTCCATGCCATTCCATGCCATTCCATGCCATTCCATGCCATTCCATGCCATTCCATGCCATTCCATGCCATTCCATGCCATTCCATGCCATTCCATGCCATTCCATGCCATTCCATGCCATTCCATGCCATTCCATGCCATTCAATGCCGTGCCATGCCATTCAATGCCGTGCCATGCCATTCAATGCCGTGCCATGCCGTGCCATGCCGGTGCCATGCCGTGCCATGCCGGTGCCATGCCGTGCCATGCCGGTGCCATGCCGTGCCATGCCGGTGCCATGCCGTGCCATGCCGGTGCCATGCCGTGCCATGCCGGTGCCATGCCGTGCCATGCCGGTGCCATGCCGTGCCATGCCGGTGCCATGCCGTGCCATGCCGGTGCCATGCCGTGCCATGCCGGTGCCATGCCGTGCCATGCCGGTGCCATGCCGTGCCATGCCGTGCCATGCCGTGCCATGCCGTGCCATGCGGTGCCATGCCATTCCATGCCATTCCATGCCATTCCATGCCATTCCATGTCATTCCATGCCATTCCATGCCATTCCATGCCATTCCATGCCATTCCATGCCATTCCATGCCATTCCATGCCATTCCATGCCATTCCATGCCATTCAATGCCGTGCCATGCCGTGCCATGCCGGTGCCATGCCGTGCCATGCCGGTGCCATGCCGTGCCATGCCGGTGCCATGCCGGTGCCATGCCGTGCCATGCCGGTGCCATGCCGTGCCATGCCGGTGCCATGCCGTGCCATGCCGGTGCCATGCCGTGCCATGCCGGTGCCATGCCGTGCCATGCCGGTGCCATGCCGTGCCATGCCGGTGCCATGCCGTGCCATGCCGGTGCCATGCCGTGCCATGCCGTGCCATGCCGGTGCCATGCCGTGCCATGCCGTGCCATGCCGGTGCCATGCCGTGCCATGCCGTGCCATGCCATTCCATGCCATTCCATGTCATTCCATGCCATTCCATGTCATTCCATGCCATTCCATGCCATTCCATGCCATTCCATGCCATTCCATGCCATTCCATGCCATTCCATGCCATTCCATGCCATTCCATGCCATTCCATGCCATTCCATGCCATTCCATGCCATTCCATGCCATTCCATGCCATTCCATGCCATTCCATGCCATTCCATGCCATTCCATGCCATTCCATGCCATTCCATGCCATTCCATGCCATTCCATGCCATTCCATGCCATTCCATGCCATTCCATGCCATTCCATGCCATTCCATGCCATTCCATGCCATTCCATGCCATTCCATGCCATTCCATGCCATTCCATGCCATTCCATGCCATTCCATGCCATTCCATGCCATTCCATGCCATTCCATGCCATTCCATGCCATTCCATGCCATTCCATGCCATTCCATGCCATTCCATGCCATTCCATGCCATTCAATGCCGTGCCATGCCGGTGCCATGCCGTGCCATGCCGGTGCCATGCCGTGCCATGCCGTGCCATGCCGGTGCCATGCCGTGCCATGCCGGTGCCATGCCGTGCCATGCCGTGCCATGCCGGGCCATGCCATTCCATGCCATTCCATGCCATTCCATGCCATTCCATGCCACTCAATGCGGTGCCATGCCGTGCCATGCCGTGCCATGCCGTGCCATTCAATGCCATTCCATGCCATTCAATGCCATTCAATGCCGTGCCATGCCGTGCCATGCCGGTGCCATGCCGTGCCATGCCGGTGCCATGCCGTGCCATGCCGGTGCCATGCCGTGCCATGCCGTGCCATGCGGTGCCATGCCGTGCCATGCGGTGCCATGCCATTCCATGCCATTCCATGCCATTCCATGCCATTCCATGCCATTCCATGCCATTCCATGCCATTCCATGCCATTCCATGCCATTCCATGCCATTCCATGCCATTCCATGCCATTCCATGCCATTCCATGCCATTCCATGCCATTCCATGCCATTCCATGCCATTCCATGCCATTCCATGACATTCCATGCCATTCCATGCCATTCCATGCCATTCAATGCCGTGCCATGCCGTGCCATGCCGGTGCCATGCCGTGCCATGCCGGTGCCATGCCGTGCCATGCCGGTGCCATGCCGTGCCATGCCGGTGCCATGCCGTGCCATGCCGGTGCCATGCCGTGCCATGCCGGTGCCATGCCGTGCCATGCCGGTGCCATGCCGTGCCATGCCGTGCCATGCCGTGCCATGCCGGTGCCATGCCGTGCCATGCCGGTGCCATGCCGTGCCATGCCGGTGCCATGCCGTGCTATGCCGTGCCATGCCGGTGCCATGCCGTGCCATGCCGGTGCCATGCCGTGCCATGCCGGTGCCATGCCGTGCCATGCCGGTGCCATGCCGTGCCATGCCGGTGCCATGCCGTGCCATGCCGGTGCCATGCCGTGCCATGCCGTGCCATGCCGTGCCATGCCGTGCCATGCGGTGCCATGCCATTCCATGCCATTCCATGCCATTCCATGCCATTCCATGTCATTCCATGCCATTCCATGCCATTCCATGCCATTCCATGCCATTCCATGCCATTCCATGCCATTCCATGCCATTCCATGCCATTCCATGCCATTCAATGCCGTGCCATGCCGTGCCATGCCGGTGCCATGCCGTGCCATGCCGGTGCCATGCCGTGCCATGCCGGTGCCATGCCGGTGCCATGCCGTGCCATGCCGGTGCCATGCCGTGCCATGCCGGTGCCATGCCGTGCCATGCCGGTGCCATGCCGTGCCATGCCGGTGCCATGCCGTGCCATGCCGGTGCCATGCCGTGCCATGCCGGTGCCATGCCGTGCCATGCCGGTGCCATGCCGTGCCATGCCGTGCCATGCCGGTGCCATGCCGTGCCATGCCGTGCCATGCCATTCCATGCCATTCCATGTCATTCCATGCCATTCCATGTCATTCCATGCCATTCCATGCCATTCCATGCCATTCCATGCCATTCCATGCCATTCCATGCCATTCCATGCCATTCCATGCCATTCCATGCCATTCCATGCCATTCCATGCCATTCCATGCCATTCCATGCCATTCCATGCCATTCCATGCCATTCCATGCCATTCCATGCCATTCCATGCCATTCCATGCCATTCCATGCCATTCCATGCCATTCCATGCCATTCCATGCCATTCCATGCCATTCCATGCCATTCCATGCCATTCCATGCCATTCCATGCCATTCCATGCCATTCCATGCCATTCCATGCCATTCCATGCCATTCCATGCCATTCCATGCCATTCCATGCCATTCCATGCCATTCCATGCCATTCCATGCCATTCCATGCCATTCCATGCCATTCCATGCCATTCCATGCCATTCCATGACATTCCATGCCATTCCATGCCATTCCATGCCATTCAATGCCGTGCCATGCCGTGCCATGCCGTGCCATGCCGTGCCATGCCGGTGCCATGCCGTGCCATGCCGGTGCCATGCCGTGCCATGCCGGTGCCATGCCGTGCCATGCCGGTGCCATGCCGTGCCATGCCGGTGCCATGCCGTGCCATGCCGGTGCCATGCCGTGCCATGCCGTGCCATGCCGGTGCCATGCCGTGCCATGCCGGTGCCATGCCGTGCTATGCCGTGCCATGCCGGTGCCATGCCGTGCCATGCCGGTGCCATGCCGTGCCATGCCGGTGCCATGCCGTGCCATGCCGGTGCCATGCCGTGCCATGCCGGTGCCATGCCGTGCCATGCCGGTGCCATGCCGTGCCATGCCGGTGCCATGCCGTGCCATGCCGTGCCATGCCGTGCCATGCCGTGCCATGCGGTGCCATGCCATTCCATGCCATTCCATGCCATTCCATGCCATTCCATGCCATTCCATGCCATTCCATGCCATTCCATGTCATTCCATGCCATTCCATGCCATTCCATGCCATTCCATGCCATTCCATGCCATTCCATGCCATTCAATGCCGTGCCATGCCGTGCCATGCCGGTGCCATGCCGTGCCATGCCGGTGCCATGCCGGTGCCATGCCGTGCCATGCCGGTGCCATGCCGTGCCATGCCGGTGCCATGCCGTGCCATGCCGGTGCCATGCCGTGCCATGCCGGTGCCATGCCGTGCCATGCCGGTGCCATGCCGTGCCATGCCGTGCCATGCCGGTGCCATGCCGGTGCCATGCCGTGCCATGCCGGTGCCATGACGTGCCATGCCGTGCCATGCCGTGCCATGCGGTGCCATGCCATTCCATGCCATTCCATGTCATTCCATGCCATTCCATGTCATTCCATGCCATTCCATGCCATTCCATGCCATTCCATGCCATTCCATGCCATTCCATGCCATTCCATGCCATTCCATGCCATTCCATGCCATTCCATGCCATTCCATGCCATTCCATGCCATTCCATGCCATTCCATGCCATTCCATGCCATTCCATGCCATTCAATGCCGTGCCATGCCGTGCCATGCCGGTGCCATGCCGTGCCATGCCGGTGCCATGCCGTGCCATGCCGGTGCCATGCCGGTGCCATGCCGTGCCATGCCGGTGCCATGCCGTGCCATGCCGGTGCCATGCCGTGCCATGCCGGTGCCATGCCGTGCCATGCCGGTGCCATGCCGTGCCATGCCGGTGCCATGCCGTGCCATGCCGGTGCCATGCCGTGCCATGCCGGTGCCATGCCGTGCCATGCCGGTGCCATGCCGTGCCATGCCGTGCCATGCCGGTGCCATGCCGTGCCATGCCGTGCCATGCCGGTGCCATGCCGTGCCATGCCGTGCCATGCCATTCCATGCCATTCCATGTCATTCCATGCCATTCCATGTCATTCCATGCCATTCCATGCCATTCCATGCCATTCCATGCCATTCCATGCCATTCCATGCCATTCCATGCCATTCCATGCCATTCCATGCCATTCCATGCCATTCCATGCCATTCCATGCCATTCCATGCCATTCCATGCCATTCCATGCCATTCCATGCCATTCCATGCCATTCCATGCCATTCCATGCCATTCCATGCCATTCCATGCCATTCCATGCCATTCCATGCCATTCCATGCCATTCCATGCCATTCCATGCCATTCCATGCCATTCCATGCCATTCCATGCCATTCCATGCCATTCCATGCCATTCCATGCCATTCCATGCCATTCCATGCCATTCCATGCCATTCCATGCCATTCCATGCCATTCCATGCCATTCCATGCCATTCCATGCCATTCCATGCCATTCCATGCCATTCAATGCCGTGCCATGCCGGTGCCATGCCGTGCCATGCCGGTGCCATGCCGTGCCATGCCGTGCCATGCCGGTGCCATGCCGTGCCATGCCGGTGCCATGCCGTGCCATGCCGTGCCATGCCGGGCCATGCCATTCCATGCCATTCCATGCCATTCCATGCCATTCCATGCCACTCAATGCGGTGCCATGCCGTGCCATGCCGTGCCATGCCGTGCCATTCAATGCCATTCCATGCCATTCAATGCCATTCAATGCCGTGCCATGCCGTGCCATGCCGGTGCCATGCCGTGCCATGCCGGTGCCATGCCGTGCCATGCCGGTGCCATGCCGTGCCATGCCGTGCCATGCGGTGCCATGCCGTGCCATGCGGTGCCATGCCATTCCATGCCATTCCATGCCATTCCATGCCATTCCATGCCATTCCATGCCATTCCATGCCATTCCATGCCATTCCATGCCATTCCATGCCATTCCATGCCATTCCATGCCATTCCATGCCATTCCATGCCATTCCATGCCATTCCATGCCATTCCATGCCATTCCATGCCATTCCATGACATTCCATGCCATTCCATGCCATTCCATGCCATTCAATGCCGTGCCATGCCGTGCCATGCCGGTGCCATGCCGTGCCATGCCGGTGCCATGCCGTGCCATGCCGGTGCCATGCCGTGCCATGCCGGTGCCATGCCGTGCCATGCCGGTGCCATGCCGTGCCATGCCGGTGCCATGCCGTGCCATGCCGTGCCATGCCGTGCCATGCCGGTGCCATGCCGTGCCATGCCGGTGCCATGCCGTGCCATGCCGGTGCCATGCCGTGCTATGCCGTGCCATGCCGGTGCCATGCCGTGCCATGCCGGTGCCATGCCGTGCCATGCCGGTGCCATGCCGTGCCATGCCGGTGCCATGCCGTGCCATGCCGGTGCCATGCCGTGCCATGCCGGTGCCATGCCGTGCCATGCCGTGCCATGCCGTGCCATGCCGTGCCATGCGGTGCCATGCCATTCCATGCCATTCCATGCCATTCCATGCCATTCCATGTCATTCCATGCCATTCCATGCCATTCCATGCCATTCCATGCCATTCCATGCCATTCCATGCCATTCCATGCCATTCCATGCCATTCCATGCCATTCAATGCCGTGCCATGCCGTGCCATGCCGGTGCCATGCCGTGCCATGCCGGTGCCATGCCGTGCCATGCCGGTGCCATGCCGGTGCCATGCCGTGCCATGCCGGTGCCATGCCGTGCCATGCCGGTGCCATGCCGTGCCATGCCGGTGCCATGCCGTGCCATGCCGGTGCCATGCCGTGCCATGCCGGTGCCATGCCGTGCCATGCCGGTGCCATGCCGTGCCATGCCGGTGCCATGCCGTGCCATGCCGTGCCATGCCGGTGCCATGCCGTGCCATGCCGTGCCATGCCATTCCATGCCATTCCATGTCATTCCATGCCATTCCATGTCATTCCATGCCATTCCATGCCATTCCATGCCATTCCATGCCATTCCATGCCATTCCATGCCATTCCATGCCATTCCATGCCATTCCATGCCATTCCATGCCATTCCATGCCATTCCATGCCATTCCATGCCATTCCATGCCATTCCATGCCATTCCATGCCATTCCATGCCATTCCATGCCATTCCATGCCATTCCATGCCATTCCATGCCATTCCATGCCATTCCATGCCATTCCATGCCATTCCATGCCATTCCATGCCATTCCATGCCATTCCATGCCATTCCATGCCATTCCATGCCATTCCATGCCATTCCATGCCATTCCATGCCATTCCATGCCATTCCATGCCATTCCATGCCATTCCATGCCATTCCATGCCATTCCATGCCATTCCATGCCATTCCATGCCATTCCATGCCATTCCATGACATTCCATGCCATTCCATGCCATTCCATGCCATTCAATGCCGTGCCATGCCGTGCCATGCCGTGCCATGCCGTGCCATGCCGGTGCCATGCCGTGCCATGCCGGTGCCATGCCGTGCCATGCCGGTGCCATGCCGTGCCATGCCGGTGCCATGCCGTGCCATGCCGGTGCCATGCCGTGCCATGCCGGTGCCATGCCGTGCCATGCCGTGCCATGCCGGTGCCATGCCGTGCCATGCCGGTGCCATGCCGTGCTATGCCGTGCCATGCCGGTGCCATGCCGTGCCATGCCGGTGCCATGCCGTGCCATGCCGGTGCCATGCCGTGCCATGCCGGTGCCATGCCGTGCCATGCCGGTGCCATGCCGTGCCATGCCGGTGCCATGCCGTGCCATGCCGGTGCCATGCCGTGCCATGCCGTGCCATGCCGTGCCATGCCGTGCCATGCGGTGCCATGCCATTCCATGCCATTCCATGCCATTCCATGCCATTCCATGCCATTCCATGCCATTCCATGTCATTCCATGCCATTCCATGCCATTCCATGCCATTCCATGCCATTCCATGCCATTCCATGCCATTCAATGCCGTGCCATGCCGTGCCATGCCGGTGCCATGCCGTGCCATGCCGGTGCCATGCCGGTGCCATGCCGTGCCATGCCGGTGCCATGCCGTGCCATGCCGGTGCCATGCCGTGCCATGCCGGTGCCATGCCGTGCCATGCCGGTGCCATGCCGTGCCATGCCGGTGCCATGCCGTGCCATGCCGTGCCATGCCGGTGCCATGCCGGTGCCATGCCGTGCCATGCCGGTGCCATGACGTGCCATGCCGTGCCATGCCGTGCCATGCGGTGCCATGCCATTCCATGCCATTCCATGTCATTCCATGCCATTCCATGTCATTCCATGCCATTCCATGCCATTCCATGCCATTCCATGCCATTCCATGCCATTCCATGCCATTCCATGCCATTCCATGCCATTCCATGCCATTCCATGCCATTCCATGCCATTCCATGCCATTCCATGCCATTCCATGCCATTCCATGCCATTCCATGCCATTCCATGCCATTCCATGCCATTCCATGCCATTCCATGCCATTCCATGCCATTCCATGCCATTCCATGCCATTCCATGCCATTCCATGCCATTCCATGCCATTCCATGCCATTCCATGCCATTCCATGCCATTCCATGCCATTCCATGCCATTCCATGCCATTCCATGCCATTCCATGCCATTCCATGCCATTCCATGCCATTCCATGCCATTCCATGCCATTCCATGCCGTGCCATGCCGGTGCCATACCGTGCCATGCCGGTGCCATGCCGTGCCATGCCGGTGCCATGCCGTGCCATGCCGGTGCCATGCCGTGCCATGCCGGTGCCATGCCGGTGCCATGCCGTGCCATGCCGGTGCCATGCCGTGCCATGCCGGTGCCATGCCGTGCCATGCCGGTGCCATGCCGTGCCATGCCGGTGCCATGCCGTGCCATGCCGGTGCCATGCCGTGCCATGCCGGTGCCATGCCGTGCCATGCCGGTGCCATGCCGTGCCATGCCGGTGCCATGCCGTGCCATGCCGTGCCATGCCGGTGCCATGCCGTGCCATGCCGGTGCCATGCCGTGCCATGCCGGTGCCATGCCGTGCCATGCCGGTGCCATGCCGTGCCATGCCGGTGCCATGCCGTGCCATGCCGGTGCCATGCCGTGCCATGCCGGTGCCATGCCGTGCCATGCCGGTGCCATGCCGTGCCATGCCGGTGCCATGCCGTGCCATGCCGGTGCCATGCCGTGCCATGCCGGTGCCATGCCGTGCCATGCCGGTGCCATGCCGTGCCATGCCGGTGCCATGCCGTGCCATGCCGGTGCCATGCCGTGCCATGCCGGTGCCATGCCGTGCCATGCCGGTGCCATGCCGTGCCATGCCGGTGCCATGCCGGTGCCATGCCGTGCCATGCCGGTGCCATGCCGTGCCATGCCGGTGCCATGCCGTGGCATGCCGGTGCCATGCCGTGGCATGCCGGTGCCATGCCGTGGCATGCCGTGCCATGCCGGTGCCATGCCGTGCCATGCCGGTGCCATGCCGTGCCATGCCGGTGCCATGCCGTGCCATGCCGGTGCCATGCCGTGCCATGCCGGTGCCATGCCGTGCCATGCCGGTGCCATGCCGTGCCATGCCGGTGCCATGCCGTGCCATGCCGGTGCCATGCCGTGCCATGCCGGTGCCATGCCGTGCCATGCCGGTGCCATGCCGTGCCATGCCGGTGCCATGCCGTGCCATGCCGGTGCCATGCCGTGCCATGCCGGTGCCATGCCGTGCCATGCCGGTGCCATGCCGTTCCATGCCATTCCATGCCATTCCATGCCATTCCATGCCATTCCATGCCATTCCATGCCATTCCATGCCATTCCATGCCATTCCATGCCATTCCATGCCATTCCATGCCATTCCATGCCATTCCATGCCATTCCATGCCATTCCATGCCATTCCATGCCATTCCATGCCATTCCATGCCATTCCATGCCATTCCATGCCATTCAATGCCGTGCCATGCCGTGCCATGCCGTGCCATGCCGTGCCATGTCATTCCATGCCGTGCCATGTCATTCCATGCCATTCCATGTCATTCCATGCCATTCCATGTCATTCCATGCCATTCCATGTCATTCCATGCCATTCCATGTCATTCCATGCCATTCCATGTCATTCCATGCCATTCCATGCCATTCCATGCCATTCCATGCCATTCCATGCCATTCCATGCCATTCCATGCCATTCCATGCCATTCCATGCCATTCCATGCCATTCCATGCCATTCCATGCCATTCCATGCCATTCCATGCCATTCCATGCCATTCCATGCCATTCCATGCCATTCCATGCCATTCCATGCCATTCCATGCCATTCCATGCCATTCCATGCCATTCCATGCCATTCCATGCCATTCCATGCCATTCCATGCCATTCCATGCCATTCCATGCCATTCCATGCCATTCCATGCCATTCCATGCCATTCCATGCCATTCCATGCCATTCCATGCCATTCCATGCCATTCCATGCCATTCCATGCCATTCAATGCCGTGCCATGCCATTCAATGCCGTGCCATGCCATTCAATGCCGTGCCATGCCATTCAATGCCGTGCCATGCCGTGCCATGCCGGTGCCATGCCGTGCCATGCCGGTGCCATGCCGTGCCATGCCGGTGCCATGCCGTGCCATGCCGGTGCCATGCCGTGCCATGCCGGTGCCATGCCGTGCCATGCCGGTGCCATGCCGTGCCATGCCGGTGCCATGCCGTGCCATGCCGGTGCCATGCCGTGCCATGCCGGTGCCATGCCGTGCCATGCCGGTGCCATGCCGTGCCATGCCGGTGCCATGCCGTGCCATGCCGGTGCCATGCCGTGCCATGCCGGTGCCATGCCGTGCCATGCCGGTGCCATGCCGTGCCATGCCGGTGCCATGCCGTGCCATGCCGGTGCCATGCCGGTGCCATGCCGTGGCATGCCGGTGCCATGCCGTGGCATGCCGTGCCATGCCGGTGCCATGCCGTGCCATGCCGGTGCCATGCCGGTGCCATGCCGTGGCATGCCGGTGCCATGCCGTGCCATGCCGGTGCCATGCCGTGCCATGCCGGTGCCATGCCGTGCCATGCCGGTGCCATGCCGTGCCATGCCGGTGCCATGCCGTGCCATGCCGGTGCCATGCCATTCCATGCCGTGCCATGCCGTGCCATGCCGTGCCATGCCGGTGCCATGCCGTGCCATGCCGGTGCCATGCCGTGCCATGCCGGTGCCATGCCGTGCCATGCCGTGCCATGCCGGTGCCATGCCGTGCCATGCCGGTGCCATGCCGTGCCATGCCGTGCCATGCCGTGCCATGCCGTGCCATGCCGGTGCCATGCCGTGCCATGCCGTGCCATGCCATTCCATGCCATTCCATGCCATTCCATGCCATTCCATGCCATTCCATGCCATTCCATGCCATTCCATGCCATTCCATGCCATTCCATGCCATTCCATGCCATTCCATGCCATTCCATGCCATTCCATGCCATTCCATGCCATTCAATGCCGTGCCATGCCGTGCCATGCCGTGCCAAGCCGTGCCATGTCATTCCATGCCGTGCCATGTCATTCCATGCCATTCCATGTCATTCCATGCCATTCCATGTCATTCCATGCCATTCCATGTCATTCCATGCCATTCCATGTCATTCCATGCCATTCCATGTCATTCCATGCCATTCCATGTCATTCCATGCCATTCCATGCCATTCCATGCCATTCCATGCCATTCCATGCCATTCCATGCCATTCCATGCCATTCCATGCCATTCCATGCCATTCCATGCCATTCCATGCCATTCCATGCCATTCCATGCCATTCCATGCCATTCCATGCCATTCCATGCCATTCCATGCCATTCCATGCCATTCCATGCCATTCCATGCCATTCCATGCCATTCCATGCCATTCCATGCCATTCCATGCCATTCCATGCCATTCCATGCCATTCAATGCCGTGCCATGCCATTCAATGCCGTGCCATGCCATTCAATGCCGTGCCATGCCGTGCCATGCCGGTGCCATGCCGTGCCATGCCGGTGCCATGCCGTGCCATGCCGGTGCCATGCCGTGCCATGCCGGTGCCATGCCGTGCCATGCCGGTGCCATGCCGTGCCATGCCGGTGCCATGCCGTGCCATGCCGGTGCCATGCCGTGCCATGCCGGTGCCATGCCGTGCCATGCCGGTGCCATGCCGTGCCATGCCGGTGCCATGCCGTGCCATGCCGGTGCCATGCCGTGCCATGCCGGTGCCATGCCGTGCCATGCCGGCGCCATGCCGTGCCATGCCGGTGCCATGCCGTGCCATGCCGGTGCCATGCCGTGCCATGCCGGTGCCATGCCGGTGCCATGCCGGTGCCATGCCGGTGCCATGCCGTGCCATGCCGTGCCATGCCGGTGCCATGCGGTGCCATGCCGTGCCATGCCGGTGCCATGCGGTGCCATGCCGTGCCATGCCGGTGCCATGCCATTCCATGCCGTGCCATGCGGTGCCATGCCATTCCATGCGTTGCCATGCCATTCCATGCCGTGCCATGCGGTGCCATGCCATTCCATACGGTGCCATGCCATTCCATGCGGTGCCATGCCATTCCATGCGGTGCCATGCCATTCCATGCCATTCCATGCCATTCCATGCCATTCCATGCCATTCCATGCCATTCCATGCCATTCCATGCCATTCCATGCCATTCCATGCCATTCCATGCCATTCCATGCCATTCCATGCCATTCCATGCCATTCAATGCCGTGCCATGCCGGTGCCATGCCGTGCCATGCCGGTGCCATGCCGTGCCATGCCGTGCCATGCCGGTGCCATGCCGTGCCATGCCGGTGCCATGCCGTGCCATGCCGGTGCCATGCCGTGCCATGCCGTGCCATGCCGGGCCATGCCATTCCATGCCATTCCATGCCATTCCATGCCATTCCATGCCACTCAATGCGGTGCCATGCCGTGCCATGCCGTGCCATGCCGTGCCATTCAATGCCATTCCATGCCATTCAATGCCATTCAATGCCGTGCCATGCCGTGCCATGCCGGTGCCATGCCGTGCCATGCCGGTGCCATGCCGTGCCATGCCGGTGCCATGCCGTGCCATGCCGGTGCCATGCCGTGCCATGCCGGTGCCATGCCGTGCCATGCCGTGCCATGCCGGTGCCATGCCGTGCCATGCCGGTGCCATGCCGTGCCATGCCGTGCCATGCCGGGCCATGCCATTCCATGCCATTCCATGCCATTCCATGCCATTCCATGCCACTCAATGCGGTGCCATGCCGTGCCATGCCGTGCCATGCCGTGCCATTCAATGCCATTCCATGCCATTCAATGCCATTCAATGCCGTGCCATGCCGTGCCATGCCGGTGCCATGCCGTGCCATGCCGGTGCCATGCCGTGCCATGCCGGTGCCATGCCGTGCCATGCCGTGCCATGCGGTGCCATGCCGTGCCATGCGGTGCCATGCCATTCCATGCCATTCCATGCCATTCCATGCCATTCCATGCCATTCCATGTCATTCCATGCCATTCCATGCCATTCCATGCCATTCCATGCCATTCCATGCCATTCCATGCCATTCAATGCCGTGCCATGCCGTGCCATGCCGGTGCCATGCCGTGCCATGCCGGTGCCATGCCGTGCCATGCCGGTGCCATGCCGTGCCATGCCGGTGCCATGCCGTGCCATGCCGGTGCCATGCCGTGCCATGCCGGTGCCATGCCGTGCTATGCCGTGCCATGCCGGTGCCATGCCGTGCCATGCCGGTGCCATGCCGTGCCATGCCGGTGCCATGCCGTGCCATGCCGGTGCCATGCCGTGCCATGCCGGTGCCATGCCGTGCCATGCCGGTGCCATGCCGTGCCATGCCGTGCCATGCCGTGCCAT
Source organism: Cryptus armator (assembly GCA_963971235.1). NCBI lineage: Eukaryota > Metazoa > Arthropoda > Insecta > Hymenoptera > Ichneumonidae > Cryptus > Cryptus armator. The sequence continues at coordinate 290,603 of CAXARG010000143.1, read as the reverse complement.
GCCGTGCCATGCGGTGCCATGCCATTCCATGCCATTCCATGCCATTCCATGCCATTCCATGTCATTCCATGCCATTCCATGCCATTCCATGCCATTCCATGCCATTCCATGCCATTCCATGCCATTCCATGCCATTCCATGCCATTCCATGCCATTCAATGCCGTGCCATGCCGTGCCATGCCGGTGCCATGCCGTGCCATGCCGGTGCCATGCCGTGCCATGCCGGTGCCATGCCGGTGCCATGCCGTGCCATGCCGGTGCCATGCCGTGCCATGCCGGTGCCATGCCGTGCCATGCCGGTGCCATGCCGTGCCATGCCGGTGCCATGCCGTGCCATGCCGGTGCCATGCCGTGCCATGCCGGTGCCATGCCGTGCCATGCCGGTGCCATGCCGTGCCATGCCGGTGCCATGCCGTGCCATGCCGGTGCCATGCCGTGCCATGCCGGTGCCATGCCGTGCCATGCCGTGCCATGCCGTGCCATGCCGGTGCCATGCCGTGCCATGCCGTGCCATGCCGTGCCATGCCGTGCCATGCCATTCCATGCCATTCCATGTCATTCCATGCCATTCCATGTCATTCCATGCCATTCCATGCCATTCCATGCCATTCCATGCCATTCCATGCCATTCCATGCCATTCCATGCCATTCCATGCCATTCCATGCCATTCCATGCCATTCCATGCCATTCCATGCCATTCCATGCCATTCCATGCCATTCCATGCCATTCCATGCCATTCCATGCCATTCCATGCCATTCCATGCCATTCCATGCCATTCCATGCCATTCCATGCCATTCCATGCCATTCCATGCCATTCCATGCCATTCCATGCCATTCCATGCCATTCCATGCCATTCCATGCCATTCCATGCCATTCCATGCCATTCCATGCCATTCCATGCCATTCCATGCCATTCCATGCCATTCCATGCCATTCCATGCCATTCCATGCCATTCCATGCCATTCCATGCCATTCCATGCCATTCCATGCCATTCCATGCCATTCCATGCCATTCCATGCCATTCCATGACATTCCATGCCATTCCATGCCATTCCATGCCATTCAATGCCGTGCCATGCCGTGCCATGCCGTGCCATGCCGTGCCATGCCGGTGCCATGCCGTGCCATGCCGGTGCCATGCCGTGCCATGCCGGTGCCATGCCGTGCCATGCCGGTGCCATGCCGTGCCATGCCGGTGCCATGCCGTGCCATGCCGGTGCCATGCCGTGCCATGCCGTGCCATGCCGGTGCCATGCCGTGCCATGCCGGTGCCATGCCGTGCCATGCCGGTGCCATGCCGTGCTATGCCGTGCCATGCCGGTGCCATGCCGTGCCATGCCGGTGCCATGCCGTGCCATGCCGGTGCCATGCCGTGCCATGCCGGTGCCATGCCGTGCCATGCCGGTGCCATGCCGTGCCATGCCGGTGCCATGCCGTGCCATGCCGTGCCATGCCGTGCCATGCCGTGCCATGCGGTGCCATGCCATTCCATGCCATTCCATGCCATTCCATGCCATTCCATGCCATTCCATGCCATTCCATGCCATTCCATGCCATTCCATGCCATTCCATGTCATTCCATGCCATTCCATGCCATTCCATGCCATTCCATGCCATTCCATGCCATTCCATGCCATTCAATGCCGTGCCATGCCGTGCCATGCCGGTGCCATGCCGTGCCATGCCGGTGCCATGCCGTGCCATGCCGGTGCCATGCCGGTGCCATGCCGTGCCATGCCGGTGCCATGCCGTGCCATGCCGGTGCCATGCCGTGCCATGCCGGTGCCATGCCGTGCCATGCCGGTGCCATGCCGTGCCATGCCGGTGCCATGCCGTGCCATGCCGGTGCCATGCCGTGCCATGCCGTGCCATGCCGGTGCCATGCCGGTGCCATGCCGTGCCATGCCGGTGCCATGACGTGCCATGCCGTGCCATGCCGTGCCATGCGGTGCCATGCCATTCCATGCCATTCCATGTCATTCCATGCCATTCCATGTCATTCCATGCCATTCCATGTCATTCCATGCCATTCCATGCCATTCCATGCCATTCCATGCCATTCCATGCCATTCCATGCCATTCCATGCCATTCCATGCCATTCCATGCCATTCCATGCCATTCCATGCCATTCCATGCCATTCCATGCCATTCCATGCCATTCCATGCCATTCCATGCCATTCCATGCCATTCCATGCCATTCCATGCCATTCCATGCCATTCCATGCCATTCCATGCCATTCCATGCCATTCCATGCCATTCCATGCCATTCCATGCCATTCCATGCCATTCCATGCCATTCCATGCCATTCCATGCCATTCCATGCCATTCCATGCCATTCCATGCCATTCCATGCCATTCCATGCCATTCCATGCCATTCCATGCCATTCCATGCCATTCCATGCCATTCCATGCCATTCCATGCCATTCCATGCCATTCCATGCCATTCCATGCCATTCCATGCCATTCCATGCCATTCCATGCCATTCCATGCCATTCCATGCCATTCCATGCCGTGCCATGCCGGTGCCATGCCGTGCCATGCCGGTGCCATGCCGTGCCATGCCGGTGCCATGCCGTGCCATGCCGGTGCCATGCCGGTGCCATGCCGTGCCATGCCGGTGCCATGCCGTGCCATGCCGGTGCCATGCCGTGCCATGCCGGTGCCATGCCGTGCCATGCCGGTGCCATGCCGTGCCATGCCGGTGCCATGCCGTGCCATGCCGGTGCCATGCCGTGCCATGCCGGTGCCATGCCGTGCCATGCCGGTGCCATGCCGTGCCATGCCGGTGCCATGCCGTGCCATGCCGGTGCCATGCCGTGCCATGCCGGTGCCATGCCGTGCCATGCCGTGCCATGCCGGTGCCATGCCGTGCCATGCCGGTGCCATGCCGTGCCATGCCGGTGCCATGCCGTGCCATGCCGGTGCCATGCCGTGCCATGCCGGTGCCATGCCGTGCCATGCCGGTGCCATGCCGTGCCATGCCGGTGCCATGCCGTGCCATGCCGGTGCCATGCCGTGCCATGCCGGTGCCATGCCGTGCCATGCCGGTGCCATGCCGTGCCATGCCGGTGCCATGCCGTGCCATGCCGGTGCCATGCCGTGCCATGCCGGTGCCATGCCGGTGCCATGCCGTGCCATGCCGGTGCCATGCCGTGCCATGCCGGTGCCATGCCGTGGCATGCCGGTGCCATGCCGTGGCATGCCGGTGCCATGCCGTGGCATGCCGTGCCATGCCGGTGCCATGCCGTGCCATGCCGGTGCCATGCCGTGCCATGCCGGTGCCATGCCGTGCCATGCCGGTGCCATGCCGTGCCATGCCGGTGCCATGCCGTGCCATGCCGGTGCCATGCCGTGCCATGCCGGTGCCATGCCGTGCCATGCCGGTGCCATGCCGTGCCATGCCGGTGCCATGCCGTGCCATGCCGGTGCCATGCCGTGCCATGCCGGTGCCATGCCGTGCCATGCCGGTGCCATGCCGTGCCATGCCGGTGCCATGCCGTGCCATGCCGGTGCCATGCCGTTCCATGCCATTCCATGCCATTCCATGCCATTCCATGCCATTCCATGCCATTCCATGCCATTCCATGCCATTCCATGCCATTCCATGCCATTCCATGCCATTCCATGCCATTCCATGCCATTCCATGCCATTCCATGCCATTCCATGCCATTCCATGCCATTCCATGCCATTCCATGCCATTCCATGCCATTCCATGCCATTCCATGCCATTCCATGCCATTCCATGCCATTCCATGCCATTCCATGCCATTCCATGCCATTCCATGCCATTCCATGCCATTCCATGCCATTCCATGCCGTGCCATGCCGGTGCCATACCGTGCCATGCCGGTGCCATGCCGTGCCATGCCGGTGCCATGCCGTGCCATGCCGGTGCCATGCCGTGCCATGCCGGTGCCATGCCGTGCCATGCCGGTGCCATGCCGGTGCCATGCCGTGCCATGCCGGTGCCATGCCGTGCCATGCCGGTGCCATGCCGTGCCATGCCGGTGCCATGCCGTGCCATGCCGGTGCCATGCCGTGCCATGCCGGTGCCATGCCGTGCCATGCCGGTGCCATGCCGTGCCATGCCGGTGCCATGCCGTGCCATGCCGGTGCCATGCCGTGCCATGCCGGTGCCATGCCGTGCCATGCCGGTGCCATGCCGTGCCATGCCGGTGCCATGCCGTGCCATGCCGGTGCCATGCCGTGCCATGCCGGTGCCATGCCGTGCCATGCCGGTGCCATGCCGTGCCATGCCGGTGCCATGCCGTGCCATGCCGGTGCCATGCCGTGCCATGCCGGTGCCATGCCGTGCCATGCCGGTGCCATGCCGTGCCATGCCGGTGCCATGCCGTGCCATGCCGGTGCCATGCCGTGCCATGCCGGTGCCATGCCGTGCCATGCCGGTGCCATGCCGTGCCATGCCGGTGCCATGCCGTGCCATGCCGGTGCCATGCCGTGGCATGCCGTGCCATGCCGGTGCCATGCCGTGCCATGCCGGTGCCATGCCGTGCCATGCCGGTGCCATGCCGTGCCATGCCGGTGCCATGCCGTGCCATGCCGGTGCCATGCCGTGCCATGCCGGTGCCATGCCGTGCCATGCCGGTGCCATGCCGTGCCATGCCGGTGCCATGCCGTGCCATGCCGGTGCCATGCCGTGCCATGCCGGTGCCATGCCGTGCCATGCCGGTGCCATGCCGTGCCATGCCGGTGCCATGCCGTGCCATGCCGGTGCCATGCCGTGCCATGCCGGTGCCATGCCGTGCCATGCCGGTGCCATGCCGTGCCATGCCGGTGCCATGCCGTGCCATGCCGGTGCCATGCCGTGCCATGCCGGTGCCATGCCGTGCCATGCCGGTGCCATGCCGTGCCATGCCGGTGCCATGCCGTGCCATGCCGGTGCCATGCCGTGCCATGCCGGTGCCATGCCGTGCCATGCCGGTGCCATGCCGTGCCATGCCGGTGCCATGCCGTGCCATGCCGGTGCCATGCCGTGCCATGCCGGTGCCATGCCGTGCCATGCCGGTGCCATGCCGTGCCATGCCGGTGCCATGCCGTGCCATGCCGGTGCCATGCCGTGCCATGCCGGTGCCATGCCGTGCCATGCCGGTGCCATGCCGTGCCATGCCGGTGCCATGCCGTGCCATGCCGGTGCCATGCCGTGCCATGCCGGTGCCATGCCGTGCCATGCCGGTGCCATGCCGTGCCATGCCGGTGCCATGCCGTGCCATGCCGGTGCCATGCCGTGCCATGCCGGTGCCATGCCGTGCCATGCCGGTGCCATGCCGTGCCATGCCGGTGCCATGCCGTGCCATGCCGGTGCCATGCCATTCCATGCCATTCCATGCCATTCCATGCCATTCCATGCCATTCCATGCCGTGCCATGCCGTGCCATGCCGTGCCATGCCGTGCCATGCCGGTGCCATGCCGTGCCATGCCGGTGCCATGCCGTGCCATGCCGGTGCCATGCCGGTGCCATGCCGGTGCCATGCCGTGCCATGCCGTGCCATGCCGTGCCATGCCGTGCCATGCCGGTGCCATGCCGTGCCATGCCGTGCCATGCCATTCCATGCCATTCCATGCCATTCCATGCCATTCCATGCCATTCCATGCCATTCCATGCCATTCCATGCCATTCCATGCCATTCCATGCCATTCCATGCCATTCCATGCCATTCCATGCCATTCCATGCCATTCCATGCCATTCCATGCCATTCCATGCCATTCCATGCCATTCCATGCCATTCAATGCCGTGCCATGCCGTGCCATGCCGTGCCATGCCGTGCCATGTCATTCCATGCCGTGCCATGTCATTCCATGCCATTCCATGTCATTCCATGCCATTCCATGTCATTCCATGCCATTCCATGTCATTCCATGCCATTCCATGTCATTCCATGCCATTCCATGTCATTCCATGCCATTCCATGCCATTCCATGCCATTCCATGCCATTCCATGCCATTCCATGCCATTCCATGCCATTCCATGCCATTCCATGCCATTCCATGCCATTCCATGCCATTCCATGCCATTCCATGCCATTCCATGCCATTCCATGCCATTCCATGCCATTCCATGCCATTCCATGCCATTCCATGCCATTCAATGCCGTGCCATGCCATTCAATGCCGTGCCATGCCATTCAATGCCGTGCCATGCCATTCAATGCCGTGCCATGCCATTCAATGCCGGTGCCATGCCGTGCCATGCCGGTGCCATGCCGTGCCATGCCGGTGCCATGCCGTGCCATGCCGGTGCCATGCCGTGCCATGCCGGTGCCATGCCGTGCCATGCCGGTGCCATGCCGTGCCATGCCGGTGCCATGCCGTGCCATGCCGGTGCCATGCCGTGCCATGCCGGTGCCATGCCGTGCCATGCCGGTGCCATGCCGTGCCATGCCGGTGCCATGCCGTGCCATGCCGGTGCCATGCCGTGCCATGCCGGTGCCATGCCGGTGCCATGCCGTGGCATGCCGGTGCCATGCCGTGGCATGCCGTGCCATGCCGGTGCCATGCCGTGCCATGCCGGTGCCATGCCGTGCCATGCCGGTGCCATGCCGTGCCATGCCGGTGCCATGCCGTGCCATGCCGGTGCCATGCCGTGCCATGCCGGTGCCATGCCGTGCCATGCCGGTGCCATGCCGTGCCATGCCGGTGCCATGCCGTGCCATGCCGGTGCCATGCCGTGCCATGCCGGTGCCATGCCGTGCCATGCCGGTGCCATGCCATTCCATGCCGTGCCATGCCGTGCCATGCCGGTGCCATGCCGTGCCATGCCGGTGCCATGCCGTGCCATGCCGTGCCATGCCGGTGCCATGCCGTGCCATGCCGGTGCCATGCCGTGCCATGCCGTGCCATGCCGTGCCATGCCGTGCCATGCCGGTGCCATGCCGTGCCATGCCGTGCCATGCCATTCCATGCCATTCCATGCCATTCCATGCCATTCCATGCCATTCCATGCCATTCCATGCCATTCCATGCCATTCCATGCCATTCCATGCCATTCCATGCCATTCCATGCCATTCCATGCCATTCCATGCCATTCCATGCCATTCCATGCCATTCCATGCCATTCCATGCCATTCCATGCCATTCCATGCCATTCCATGCCATTCCATGCCATTCCATGCCATTCAATGCCGTGCCATGCCATTCAATGCCGTGCCATGCCGTGCCATGCCGGTGCCATGCCGTGCCATGCCGGTGCCATGCCGGTGCCATGCCGTGCCATGCCGGTGCCATGCCGTGCCATGCCGGTGCCATGCCGTGCCATGCCGGTGCCATGCCGTGCCATGCCGGTGCCATGCCGTGCCATGCCGGTGCCATGCCGTGCCATGCCGGTGCCATGCCGTGCCATGCCGGTGCCATGCCGTGCCATGCCGGTGCCATGCCGTGCCATGCCGGTGCCATGCCGTGCCATGCCGGTGCCATGCCGTGCCATGCCGGCGCCATGCCGTGCCATGCCGGTGCCATGCCGTGCCATGCCGGTGCCATGCCGTGCCATGCCGGTGCCATGCCGGTGCCATGCCGGTGCCATGCCGGTGCCATGCCGTGCCATGCCGTGCCATGCCGGTGCCATGCGGTGCCATGCCGTGCCATGCCGGTGACATGCGGTGCCATGCCATTCCATGCCGTGCCATGCGGTGCCATGCCATTCCATGCGTTGCCATGCCATTCCATGCCGTGCCATGCGGTGCCATGCCATTCCATACGGTGCCATGCCATTCCATGCGGTGCCATGCCATTCCATGCGGTGCCATGCCATTCCATGCCATTCCATGCCATTCCATGCCATTCCATGCCATTCCATGCCATTCCATGCCATTCCATGCCATTCCATGCCATTCCATGCCATTCCATGCCATTCCATGCCATTCCATGCCATTCCATGCCATTCCATGCCATTCCATGCCATTCCATGCCATTCCATGCCATTCCATGCCATTCCATGCCATTCAATGCCGTGCCATGCCGGTGCCATGCCGTGCCATGCCGGTGCCATGCCGTGCCATGCCGTGCCATGCCGGTGCCATGCCGTGCCATGCCGGTGCCATGCCGTGCCATGCCGTGCCATGCCGGGCCATGCCATTCCATGCCATTCCATGCCATTCCATGCCATTCCATGCCACTCAATGCGGTGCCATGCCGTGCCATGCCGTGCCATGCCGTGCCATTCAATGCCATTCCATGCCATTCAATGCCATTCAATGCCGTGCCATGCCGTGCCATGCCGGTGCCATGCCGTGCCATGCCGGTGCCATGCCGTGCCATGCCGGTGCCATGCCGTGCCATGCCGTGCCATGCGGTGCCATGCCGTGCCATGCGGTGCCATGCCATTCCATGCCATTCCATGCCATTCCATGCCATTCCATGCCATTCCATGCCATTCCATGCCATTCCATGCCATTCCATGCCATTCCATGCCATTCCATGCCATTCCATGCCATTCCATGCCATTCCATGCCATTCCATGCCATTCCATGCCATTCCATGCCATTCCATGCCATTCCATGCCATTCCATGCCATTCCATGCCATTCCATGACATTCCATGCCATTCCATGCCATTCCATGCCATTCAATGCCGTGCCATGCCGTGCCATGCCGTGCCATGCCGTGCCATGCCGTGCCATGCCGGTGCCATGCCGTGCCATGCCGGTGCCATGCCGTGCCATGCCGGTGCCATGCCGTGCCATGCCGGTGCCATGCCGTGCCATGCCGGTGCCATGCCGTGCCATGCCGGTGCCATGCCGTGCCATGCCGGTGCCATGCCGTGCCATGCCGTGCCATGCCGTGCCATGCCGGTGCCATGCCGTGCCATGCCGGTGCCATGCCGTGCCATGCCGGTGCCATGCCGTGCTATGCCGTGCCATGCCGGTGCCATGCCGTGCCATGCCGGTGCCATGCCGTGCCATGCCGGTGCCATGCCGTGCCATGCCGGTGCCATGCCGTGCCATGCCGGTGCCATGCCGTGCCATGCCGGTGCCATGCCGTGCCATGCCGTGCCATGCCGTGCCATGCCGTGCCATGCGGTGCCATGCCATTCCATGCCATTCCATGTCATTCCATGCCATTCCATGCCATTCCATGCCATTCCATGCCATTCCATGCCATTCCATGCCATTCCATGCCATTCCATGCCATTCCATGCCATTCCATGCCATTCCATGCCATTCAATGCCGTGCCATGCCGTGCCATGCCGGTGCCATGCCGTGCCATGCCGGTGCCATGCCGTGCCATGCCGGTGCCATGCCGGTGCCATGCCGTGCCATGCCGGTGCCATGCCGTGCCATGCCGGTGCCATGCCGTGCCATGCCGGTGCCATGCCGTGCCATGCCGGTGCCATGCCGTGCCATGCCGGTGCCATGCCGTGCCATGCCGTGCCATGCCGGTGCCATGCCGTGCCATGCCGGTGCCATGCCGTGCCATGCCGTGCCATGCCGGTGCCATGCCGTGCCATGCCGGTGCCATGCCGTGCCATGCCGTGCCATGCCATTCCATGCCATTCCATGTCATTCCATGCCATTCCATGTCATTCCATGCCATTCCATGCCATTCCATGCCATTCCATGCCATTCCATGCCATTCCATGCCATTCCATGCCATTCCATGCCATTCCATGCCATTCCATGCCATTCCATGCCATTCCATGCCATTCCATGCCATTCCATGCCATTCCATGCCATTCCATGCCATTCCATGCCATTCCATGCCATTCCATGCCATTCCATGCCATTCCATGCCATTCCATGCCATTCCATGCCATTCCATGCCATTCCATGCCATTCCATGCCATTCCATGCCATTCCATGCATTCCATGCCATTCCATGCCATTCCATGCCATTCCATGCCATTCCATGCCATTCCATGCCATTCCATGCCATTCCATGCCATTCCAGCATTCCATGCCATTCCATGCCATTCCATGCCATTCCATGCCATTCCATGCCATTCCATGCCATTCCATGCCATTCCATGCCATTCCATGCCATTCCATGCCATTCCATGCCATTCCATGCCATTCCATGCCATTCCATGCCATTCCATGCCATTCCATGCCATTCCATGCCATTCCATGCCATTCCATGCCATTCCATGCCATTCCATGCCGTGCCATGCCGGTGCCATAGCCGTGCCATGCCGGTGCCATACCGTGCCATGCCGGTGCCATGCCGTGCCATGCCGGTGCCATGCCGTGCCATGCCGGTGCCATGCCGTGCCATGCCGGTGCCATGCCGTGCCATGCCGGTGCCATGCCGTGCCATGCCGGTGCCATGCCGGTGCCATGCCGTGCCATGCCGGTGCCATGCCGTGCCATGCCGGTGCCATGCCGTGCCATGCCGGTGCCATGCCGTGCCATGCCGGTGCCATGCCGTGCCATGCCGGTGCCATGCCGTGCCATGCCGGTGCCATGCCGTGCCATGCCGGTGCCATGCCGTGCCATTGCCGGTGCCATGCCGTGCCATGCCGGTGCCATGCCGTGCCATGCCGGTGCCATGCCGTGCCATGCCGGTGCCATGCCGTGCCATGCCGGCTGCCATGCCGTGCCATGCCGGTGCCATGCCGTGCCATGCCGGTGCCATGCCGTGCCATGCCGGTGCCATGCCGGTGCCATGCCGGTGCCATGCCGGTGCCATGCCGTGCCATGCCGTGCCATGCCGTGCCATGCCGGTGCCATGCGGTGCCATGCCGTGCCATGCCGGTGCCATGCGGTGCCATGCCGTGCCATGCCGGTGCCATGCCATTCCATGCCGTGCCATGCGGTGCCATGCCATTCCATGCGTTGCCATGCCATTCCATGCCGTGCCATGCGGTGCCATGCCATTCCATACGGTGCCATGCCATTCCATGCGGTGCCATGCCATTCCATGCGGTGCCATGCCATTCCATGCCATTCCATGCCATTCCATGCCATTCCATGCCATTCCATGCCATTCCATGCCATTCCATGCCATTCCATGCCATTCCATGCCATTCCATGCCATTCCATGCCATTCCATGCCATTCCATGCCATTCCATGCCATTCCATGCCATTCCATGCCATTCCATGCCATTCAATGCCGTGCCATGCCGGTGCCATGCCGTGCCATGCCGGTGCCATGCCGTGCCATGCCGGTGCCATGCCATGCCATGCCGGTGCCATGCCGTGCCATGCCGGTGCCATGCCGTGCCATGCCGGTGCCATGCCGTGCCATGCCGTGCCATGCCGGGCCATGCCATTCCATGCCATTCCATGCCAGTCCATGCCAGTCCATGCCATTCCATGCCATTCCATGCCACTCAATGCGGTGCCATGCCGTGCCATGCCGTGCCATGCCGTGCCATTCAATGCCATTCCATGCCATTCAATGCCATTCAATGCCGTGCCATGCCGTGCCATGCCGGTGCCATGCCGTGCCATGCCGGTGCCATGCCGTGCCATGCCGGTGCCATGCCGTGCCATGCCGTGCCATGCGGTGCCATGCCGTGCCATGCGGTGCCATGCCATTCCATGCCATTCCATGCCATTCCATGCCATTCCATGCCATTCCATGCCATTCCATGCCATTCCATGCCATTCCATGCCATTCCATGCCATTCCATGCCATTCCATGCCATTCCATGCCATTCCATGCCATTCCATGCCATTCCATGCCATTCCATGCCATTCCATGCCATTCCATGCCATTCCATGCCATTCCATGACATTCCATGCCATTCCATGCCATTCCATGCCATTCAATGCCGTGCCATGCCGTGCCATGCCGTGCCATGCCGTGCCATGCCGTGCCATGCCGGTGCCATGCCGTGCCATGCCGGTGCCATGCCGTGCCATGCCGGTGCCATGCCGTGCCATGCCGGTGCCATGCCGTGCCATGCCGGTGCCATGCCGTGCCATGCCGGTGCCATGCCGTGCCATGCCGTGCCATGCCGGTGCCATGCCGTGCCATGCCGGTGCCATGCCGTGCCATGCCGGTGCCATGCCGTGCTATGCCGTGCCATGCCGGTGCCATGCCGTGCCATGCCGGTGCCATGCCGTGCCATGCCGGTGCCATGCCGTGCCATGCCGGTGCCATGCCGTGCCATGCCGGTGCCATGCCGTGCCATGCCGGTGCCATGCCGTGCCATGCCGGTGCCATGCCGTGCCATGCCGTGCCATGCCGTGCCATGCCGTGCCATGCCGTGCCATGCGGTGCCATGCCATTCCATGCCATTCCATGCCATTCCATGCCATTCCATGCCATTCCATGCCATTCCATGCCATTCCATGTCATTCCATGCCATTCCATGCCATTCCATGCCATTCCATGCCATTCCATGCCATTCCATGCCATTCAATGCCGTGCCATGCCGTGCCATGCCGGTGCCATGCCGTGCCATGCCGGTGCCATGCCGTGCCATGCCGGTGCCATGCCGGTGCCATGCCGTGCCATGCCGGTGCCATGCCGTGCCATGCCGGTGCCATGCCGTGCCATGCCGGTGCCATGCCGTGCCATGCCGGTGCCATGCCGTGCCATGCCGGTGCCATGCCGTGCCATGCCGGTGCCATGCCGTGCCATGCCGTGCCATGCCGGTGCCATGCCGGTGCCATGCCGTGCCATGCCGGTGCCATGACGTGCCATGCCGTGCCATGCCGTGCCATGCGGTGCCATGCCATTCCATGCCATTCCATGTCATTCCATGCCATTCCATGTCATTCCATGCCATTCCATGCCATTCCATGCCATTCCATGCCATTCCATGCCATTCCATGCCATTCCATGCCATTCCATGCCATTCCATGCCATTCCATGCCATTCCATGCCATTCCATGCCATTCCATGCCATTCCATGCCATTCCATGCCATTCCATGCCATTCCATGCCATTCCATGCCATTCCATGCCATTCCATGCCATTCCATGCCATTCCATGCCATTCCATGCCATTCCATGCCATTCCATGCCATTCCATGCCATTCCATGCCATTCCATGCCATTCCATGCCATTCCATGCCATTCCATGCCATTCCATGCCATTCCATGCCATTCCATGCCATTCCATGCCATTCCATGCCATTCCATGCCATTCCATGCCATTCCATGCCATTCCATGCCATTCCATGCCATTCCATGCCATTCCATGCCATTCCATGCCATTCCATGCCATTCCATGCCATTCCATGCCATTCCATGCCATTCCATGCCGTGCCATGCCGGTGCCATACCGTGCCATGCCGGTGCCATGCCGTGCCATGCCGGTGCCATGCCGTGCCATGCCGGTGCCATGCCGTGCCATGCCGGTGCCATGCCGTGCCATGCCGGTGCCATGCCGGTGCCATGCCGTGCCATGCCGGTGCCATGCCGTGCCATGCCGGTGCCATGCCGTGCCATGCCGGTGCCATGCCGTGCCATGCCGGTGCCATGCCGTGCCATGCCGGTGCCATGCCGTGCCATGCCGGTGCCATGCCGTGCCATGCCGGTGCCATGCCGTGCCATGCCGGTGCCATGCCGTGCCATGCCGGTGCCATGCCGTGCCATGCCGGTGCCATGCCGTGCCATGCCGGTGCCATGCCGTGCCATGCCGGTGCCATGCCGTGCCATGCCGGTGCCATGCCGTGCCATGCCGGTGCCATGCCGTGCCATGCCGGTGCCATGCCGTGCCATGCCGTGCCATGCCGGTGCCATGCCGTGCCATGCCGGTGCCATGCCGTGCCATGCCGGTGCCATGCCGGTGCCATGCCGTGCCATGCCGGTGCCATGCCGTGCCATGCCGGTGCCATGCCGTGCCATGCCGGTGCCATGCCGTGCCATGCCGGTGCCATGCCGTGCCATGCCGGTGCCATGCCGTGCCATGCCGGTGCCATGCCGTGCCATGCCGGTGCCATGCCGTGCCATGCCGGTGCCATGCCGTGCCATGCCGGTGCCATGCCGTGCCATGCCGGTGCCATGCCGTGCCATGCCGGTGCCATGCCGTGCCATGCCGGTGCCATGCCGTGCCATGCCGGTGCCATGCCGTGGCATGCCGGTGCCATGCCGTGGCATGCCGTGCCATGCCGGTGCCATGCCGTGCCATGCCGGTGCCATGCCGTGCCATGCCGGTGCCATGCCGTGCCATGCCGGTGCCATGCCGTGCCATGCCGGTGCCATGCCGTGCCATGCCGGTGCCATGCCGTGCCATGCCGGTGCCATGCCGTGCCATGCCGGTGCCATGCCGTGCCATGCCGGTGCCATGCCGTGCCATGCCGGTGCCATGCCGTTCCATGCCATTCCATGCCATTCCATGCCATTCCATGCCATTCCATGCCATTCCATGCCATTCCATGCCATTCCATGCCATTCCATGCCGTGCCATGCCGTGCCATGCCGTGCCATGCCGTGCCATGCCGTGCCATGCCGTGCCATGCCGGTGCCATGCCGTGCCATGCCGGTGCCATGCCGTGCCATGCCGGTGCCATGCCCTGCCATGCCGTGCCATGCCGGTGCCATGCCGTGCCATGCCGGTGCCATGCCGTGCCATGCCGTGCCATGCCGTGCCATGCCGTGCCATGCCGGTGCCATGCCGTGCCATGCCGTGCCATGCCATTCCATGCCATTCCATGCCATTCCATGCCATTCCATGCCATTCCATGCCATTCCATGCCATTCCATGCCATTCCATGCCATTCAATGCCGTGCCATGCCGTGCCATGCCGTGCCATGCCGTGCCATGCCGTGCCATGTCATTCCATGCCGTGCCATGTCATTCCATGCCATTCCATGTCATTCCATGCCATTCCATGTCATTCCATGCCATTCCATGTCATTCCATGCCATTCCATGTCATTCCATGCCATTCCATGTCATTCCATGCCATTCCATGTCATTCCATGCCATTCCATGCCATTCCATGCCATTCCATGCCATTCCATGCCATTCCATGCCATTCCATGCCATTCCATGCCATTCCATGCCATTCCATGCCATTCCATGCCATTCCATGCCATTCCATGCCATTCCATGCCATTCCATGCCATTCCATGCCATTCCATGCCATTCCATGCCATTCCATGCCGTGCCATGCCATTCAATGCCGTGCCATGCCGTGCCATGCCGGTGCCATGCCGTGCCATGCCGGTGCCATGCCGTGCCATGCCGGTGCCATGCCGTGCCATGCCGGTGCCATGCCGTGCCATGCCGGTGCCATGCCGTGCCATGCCGGTGCCATGCCGTGCCATGCCGGTGCCATGCCGTGCCATGCCGGTGCCATGCCGTGCCATGCCGGTGCCATGCCGTGCCATGCCGGTGCCATGCCGTGCCATGCCGGTGCCATGCCGTGCCATGCCGGTGCCATGCCGTGCCATGCCGGCGCCATGCCGTGCCATGCCGGTGCCATGCCGTGCCATGCCGGTGCCATGCCGTGCCATGCCGGTGCCATGCCGGTGCCATGCCGGTGCCATGCCGGTGCCATGCCGTGCCATGCCGTGCCATGCCGGTGCCATGCGGTGCCATGCCGTGCCATGCCGGTGCCATGCGGTGCCATGCCGTGCCATGCCGGTGCCATGCCATTCCATGCCGTGCCATGCGGTGCCATGCCATTCCATGCGTTGCCATGCCATTCCATGCCGTGCCATGCGGTGCCATGCCATTCCATACGGTGCCATGCCATTCCATGCGGTGCCATGCCATTCCATGCCATTCCATGCCATTCCATGCCATTCCATGCCATTCCATGCCATTCCATGCCATTCCATGCCATTCCATGCCATTCCATGCCATTCCATGCCATTCAATGCCGTGCCATGCCGGTGCCATGCCGTGCCATGCCGGTGCCATGCCGTGCCATGCCGTGCCATGCCGGTGCCATGCCGTGCCATGCCGGTGCCATGCCGTGCCATGCCGTGCCATGCCGGGCCATGCCATTCCATGCCATTCCATGCCAGTCCATGCCAGTCCATGCCATTCCATGCCATTCCATGCCACTCAATGCGGTGCCATGCCGTGCCATGCCGTGCCATGCCGTGCCATTCAATGCCATTCCATGCCATTCAATGCCATTCAATGCCGTGCCATGCCGTGCCATGCCGGTGCCATGCCGTGCCATGCCGGTGCCATGCCGTGCCATGCCGGTGCCATGCCGTGCCATGCCGTGCCATGCGGTGCCATGCCGTGCCATGCGGTGCCATGCCATTCCATGCCATTCCATGCCATTCCATGCCATTCCATGCCATTCCATGCCATTCCATGCCATTCCATGCCATTCCATGCCATTCCATGCCATTCCATGCCATTCCATGCCATTCCATGCCATTCCATGCCATTCCATGCCATTCCATGACATTCCATGCCATTCCATGCCATTCCATGCCATTCAATGCCGTGCCATGCCGTGCCATGCCGTGCCATGCCGTGCCATGCCGGTGCCATGCCGTGCCATGCCGGTGCCATGCCGTGCCATGCCGGTGCCATGCCGTGCCATGCCGGTGCCATGCCGTGCCATGCCGGTGCCATGCCGTGCCATGCCGTGCCATGCCGTGCCATGCCGGTGCCATGCCGTGCCATGCCGGTGCCATGCCGTGCTATGCCGTGCCATGCCGGTGCCATGCCGTGCCATGCCGGTGCCATGCCGTGCCATGCCGGTGCCATGCCGTGCCATGCCGGTGCCATGCCGTGCCATGCCGGTGCCATGCCGTGCCATGCCGTGCCATGCCGTGCCATGCCGTGCCATGCGGTGCCATGCCATTCCATGCCATTCCATGCCATTCCATGCCATTCCATGTCATTCCATGCCATTCCATGCCATTCCATGCCATTCCATGCCATTCCATGCCATTCCATGCCATTCAATGCCGTGCCATGCCGTGCCATGCCGGTGCCATGCCGTGCCATGCCGGTGCCATGCCGGTGCCATGCCGTGCCATGCCGGTGCCATGCCGTGCCATGCCGGTGCCATGCCGTGCCATGCCGGTGCCATGCCGTGCCATGCCGGTGCCATGCCGTGCCATGCCGGTGCCATGCCGTGCCATGCCGGTGCCATGCCGTGCCATGCCGGTGCCATGCCGTGCCATGCCGGTGCCATGCCGTGCCATGCCGGTGCCATGCCGTGCCATGCCGGTGCCATGCCGTGCCATGCCGGTGCCATGCCGTGCCATGCCGTGCCATGCCGGTGCCATGCCGTGCCATGCCGTGCCATGCCATTCCATGCCATTCCATGTCATTCCATGCCATTCCATGTCATTCCATGCCATTCCATGCCATTCCATGCCATTCCATGCCATTCCATGCCATTCCATGCCATTCCATGCCATTCCATGCCATTCCATGCCATTCCATGCCATTCCATGCCATTCCATGCCATTCCATGCCATTCCATGCCATTCCATGCCATTCCATGCCATTCCATGCCATTCCATGCCATTCCATGCCATTCCATGCCATTCCATGCCATTCCATGCCATTCCATGCCATTCAATGCCGTGCCATGCCATTCAATGCCGTGCCATGCCATTCAATGCCGTGCCATGCCGTGCCATGCCGGTGCCATGCCGTGCCATGCCGGTGCCATGCCGGTGCCATGCCGTGCCATGCCGGTGCCATGCCGTGCCATGCCGGTGCCATGCCGTGCCATGCCGGTGCCATGCCGTGCCATGCCGGTGCCATGCCGTGCCATGCCGGTGCCATGCCGTGCCATGCCGGTGCCATGCCGTGCCATGCCGGTGCCATGCCGTGCCATGCCGGTGCCATGCCGTGCCATGCCGGTGCCATGCCGGTGCCATGCCGGTGCCATGCCGGTGCCATGCCGTGCCATGCCGTGCCATGCCGGTGCCATGCGGTGCCATGCCGTGCCATGCCGGTGCCATGCGGTGCCATGCCATTCCATGCCGTGCCATGCGGTGCCATGCCATTCCATACGTTGCCATGCCATTCCATGCCGTGCCATGCGGTGCCATGCCATTCCATACGGTGCCATGCCATTCCATGCGGTGCCATGCCATTCCATGCGGTGCCATGCCATTCCATGCCATTCCATGCCATTCCATGCCATTCCATGCCATTCCATGCCATTCCATGCCATTCCATGCCATTCCATGCCATTCCATGCCATTCCATGCCATTCCATGCCATTCCATGCCATTCCATGCCATTCCATGCCATTCCATGCCATTCAATGCCGTGCCATGCCGGTGCCATGCCGTGCCATGCCGGTGCCATGCCGTGCCATGCCGTGCCATGCCGGTGCCATGCCGTGCCATGCCGGTGCCATGCCGTGCCATGCCGGTGCCATGCCGTGCCATGCCGTGCCATGCCGGGCCATGCCGGTGCCATGCCGTGCCATGCCGGTGCCATGCCGTGCCATGCCGGTGCCATGCCGTGCTATGCCGTGCCATGCCGGTGCCATGCCGTGCCATGCCGGTGCCATGCCGTGCCATGCCGGTGCCATGCCGTGCCATGCCGGTGCCATGCCGTGCCATGCCGGTGCCATGCCGTGCCATGCCGGTGCCATGCCGTGCCATGCCGTGCCATGCCGTGCCATGCCGTGCCATGCCGTGCCATGCCGTGCCATGCCGTGCCATGCGGTGCCATGCCATTCCATGCCATTCCATGCCATTCCATGCCATTCCATGTCATTCCATGCCATTCCATGCCATTCCATGCCATTCCATGCCATTCCATGCCATTCCATGCCATTCCATGCCATTCCATGCCATTCAATGCCGTGCCATGCCGTGCCATGCCGGTGCCATGCCGTGCCATGCCGGTGCCATGCCGTGCCATGCCGGTGCCATGCCGGTGCCATGCCGTGCCATGCCGGTGCCATGCCGTGCCATGCCGGTGCCATGCCGTGCCATGCCGGTGCCATGCCGTGCCATGCCGGTGCCATGCCGTGCCATGCCGGTGCCATGCCGTGCCATGCCGGTGCCATGCCGTGCCATGCCGGTGCCATGCCGTGCCATGCCGGTGCCATGCCGTGCCATGCCGTGCCATGCCGGTGCCATGCCGTGCCATGCCGTGCCATGCCATTCCATGCCATTCCATGTCATTCCATGCCATTCCATGTCATTCCATGCCATTCCATGCCATTCCATGCCATTCCATGCCATTCCATGCCATTCCATGCCATTCCATGCCATTCCATGCCATTCCATGCCATTCCATGCCATTCCATGCCATTCCATGCCATTCCATGCCATTCCATGCCATTCCATGCCATTCCATGCCATTCCATGCCATTCCATGCCATTCCATGCCATTCCATGCCATTCCATGCCATTCCATGCCATTCCATGCCATTCCATGCCATTCCATGCCATTCCATGCCATTCCATGCCATTCCATGCCATTCCATGCCATTCCATGCCATTCCATGCCATTCCATGCCATTCCATGCCATTCCATGCCATTCCATGCCATTCCATGCCATTCCATGCCATTCCATGCCATTCCATGCCATTCCATGCCATTCCATGCCATTCCATGCCATTCCATGCCATTCCATGCCATTCCATGCCATTCCATGCCATTCCATGCCATTCCATGCCATTCCATGCCATTCCATGCCATTCCATGCCATTCCATGCCATTCCATGCCATTCCATGCCATTCCATGCCATTCCATGCCATTCCATGCCATTCCATGCCATTCCATGCCATTCCATGCCATTCCATGCCGTGCCATGCCATTCCATGCCGTGCCATGCCGGTGCCATACCGTGCCATGCCGGTGCCATGCCGTGCCATGCCGGTGCCATGCCGTGCCATGCCGGTGCCATGCCGTGCCATGCCGGTGCCATGCCGTGCCATGCCGGTGCCATGCCGTGCCATGCCGGTGCCATGCCGTGCCATGCCGGTGCCATGCCGGTGCCATGCCGTGCCATGCCGGTGCCATGCCGTGCCATGCCGGTGCCATGCCGTGCCATGCCGGTGCCATGCCGTGCCATGCCGGTGCCATGCCGTGCCATGCCGGTGCCATGCCGTGCCATGCCGGTGCCATGCCGTGCCATGCCGGTGCCATGCCGTGCCATGCCGGTGCCATGCCGTGCCATGCCGGTGCCATGCCGTGCCATGCCGGTGCCATGCCGTGCCATGCCGGTGCCATGCCGTGCCATGCCGGTGCCATGCCGTGCCATGCCGGCGCCATGCCGTGCCATGCCGGTGCCATGCCGTGCCATGCCGGTGCCATGCCGTGCCATGCCGGTGCCATGCCGTGCCATGCCGGTGCCATGCCGGTGCCATGCCGGTGCCATGCCGGTGCCATGCCGTGCCATGCCGTGCCATGCCGTGCCATGCCGGTGCCATGCGGTGCCATGCCGTGCCATGCCGGTGCCATGCGGTGCCATGCCGTGCCATGCCGGTGCCATGCCATTCCATGCCGTGCCATGCGGTGCCATGCCATTCCATGCGTTGCCATGCCATTCCATGCCGTGCCATGCGGTGCCATGCCATTCCATACGGTGCCATGCCATTCCATGCGGTGCCATGCCATTCCATGCGGTGCCATGCCATTCCATGCCATTCCATGCCATTCCATGCCATTCCATGCCATTCCATGCCATTCAATGCCGTGCCATGCCGGTGCCATGCCGTGCCATGCCGGTGCCATGCCGTGCCATGCCGGTGCCATGCCATGCCATGCCGGTGCCATGCCGTGCCATGCCGGTGCCATGCCGTGCCATGCCGGTGCCATGCCGTGCCATGCCGTGCCATGCCGGGCCATGCCATTCCATGCCATTCCATGCCAGTCCATGCCAGTCCATGCCATTCCATGCCATTCCATGCCACTCAATGCGGTGCCATGCCGTGCCATGCCGTGCCATGCCGTGCCATTCAATGCCATTCCATGCCATTCAATGCCATTCAATGCCGTGCCATGCCGTGCCATGCCGTGCCATGCCGGTGCCATGCCGTGCCATGCCGGTGCCATGCCGTGCCATGCCGGTGCCATGCCGTGCCATGCCGTGCCATGCGGTGCCATGCCGTGCCATGCGGTGCCATGCCATTCCATGCCATTCCATGCCATTCCATGCCATTCCATGCCATTCCATGCCATTCCATGCCATTCCATGCCATTCCATGCCATTCCATGCCATTCCATGCCATTCCATGCCATTCCATGCCATTCCATGCCATTCCATGCCATTCCATGCCATTCCATGCCATTCCATGCCATTCCATGCCATTCCATGCCATTCCATGCCATTCCATGCCATTCCATGACATTCCATGCCATTCCATGCCATTCCATGCCATTCAATGCCGTGCCATGCCGTGCCATGCCGTGCCATGCCGTGCCATGCCGTGCCATGCCGGTGCCATGCCGTGCCATGCCGGTGCCATGCCGTGCCATGCCGGTGCCATGCCGTGCCATGCCGGTGCCATGCCGTGCCATGCCGGTGCCATGCCGTGCCATGCCGGTGCCATGCCGTGCCATGCCGTGCCATGCCGGTGCCATGCCGTGCCATGCCGGTGCCATGCCGTGCCATGCCGGTGCCATGCCGTGCTATGCCGTGCCATGCCGGTGCCATGCCGTGCCATGCCGGTGCCATGCCGTGCCATGCCGGTGCCATGCCGTGCCATGCCGGTGCCATGCCGTGCCATGCCGGTGCCATGCCGTGCCATGCCGGTGCCATGCCGTGCCATGCCGTGCCATGCCGTGCCATGCCGTGCCATGCGGTGCCATGCCATTCCATGCCATTCCATGCCATTCCATGCCATTCCATGCCATTCCATGCCATTCCATGCCATTCCATGCCATTCCATGTCATTCCATGCCATTCCATGCCATTCCATGCCATTCCATGCCATTCCATGCCATTCCATGCCATTCCATGCCATTCAATGCCGTGCCATGCCGTGCCATGCCGGTGCCATGCCGTGCCATGCCGGTGCCATGCCGTGCCATGCCGGTGCCATGCCGGTGCCATGCCGTGCCATGCCGGTGCCATGCCGTGCCATGCCGGTGCCATGCCGTGCCATGCCGGTGCCATGCCGTGCCATGCCGGTGCCATGCCGTGCCATGCCGGTGCCATGCCGTGCCATGCCGTGCCATGCCGGTGCCATGCCGGTGCCATGCCGTGCCATGCCGGTGCCATGACGTGCCATGCCGTGCCATGCCGTGCCATGCGGTGCCATGCCATTCCATGCCATTCCATGTCATTCCATGCCATTCCATGTCATTCCATGCCATTCCATGCCATTCCATGCCATTCCATGCCATTCCATGCCATTCCATGCCATTCCATGCCATTCCATGCCATTCCATGCCATTCCATGCCATTCCATGCCATTCCATGCCATTCCATGCCATTCCATGCCATTCCATGCCATTCCATGCCATTCCATGCCATTCCATGCCATTCCATGCCATTCCATGCCATTCCATGCCATTCCATGCCATTCCATGCCATTCCATGCCATTCCATGCCATTCCATGCCATTCCATGCCATTCCATGCCATTCCATGCCATTCCATGCCATTCCATGCCATTCCATGCCATTCCATGCCATTCCATGCCATTCCATGCCATTCCATGCCATTCCATGCCATTCCATGCCATTCCATGCCATTCCATGCCATTCCATGCCATTCCATGCCATTCCATGCCATTCCATGCCGTGCCATGCCGGTGCCATACCGTGCCATGCCGGTGCCATGCCGTGCCATGCCGGTGCCATGCCGTGCCATGCCGGTGCCATGCCGTGCCATGCCGGTGCCATGCCGGTGCCATGCCGTGCCATGCCGGTGCCATGCCGTGCCATGCCGGTGCCATGCCGTGCCATGCCGGTGCCATGCCGTGCCATGCCGGTGCCATGCCGTGCCATGCCGGTGCCATGCCGTGCCATGCCGGTGCCATGCCGTGCCATGCCGGTGCCATGCCGTGCCATGCCGGTGCCATGCCGTGCCATGCCGGTGCCATGCCGTGCCATGCCGGTGCCATGCCGTGCCATGCCGGTGCCATGCCGTGCCATGCGGTGCCATGCCATTCCATGCCATTCCATGCCATTCCATGCCATTCCATGCCATTCCATGCCATTCCATGCCATTCCATGCCATTCCATGTCATTCCATGCCATTCCATGCCATTCCATGCCATTCCATGCCATTCCATGCCATTCCATGCCATTCCATGCCATTCCATGCCATTCAATGCCGTGCCATGCCGTGCCATGCCGGTGCCATGCCGTGCCATGCCGGTGCCATGCCGTGCCATGCCGGTGCCATGCCGGTGCCATGCCGTGCCATGCCGGTGCCATGCCGTGCCATGCCGGTGCCATGCCGTGCCATGCCGGTGCCATGCCGTGCCATGCCGGTGCCATGCCGTGCCATGCCGGTGCCATGCCGTGCCATGCCGGTGCCATGCCGTGCCATGCCGGTGCCATGCCGTGCCATGCCGGTGCCATGCCGTGCCATGCCGTGCCATGCCGGTGCCATGCCGTGCCATGCCGTGCCATGCCATTCCATGCCATTCCATGTCATTCCATGCCATTCCATGTCATTCCATGCCATTCCATGCCATTCCATGCCATTCCATGCCATTCCATGCCATTCCATGCCATTCCATGCCATTCCATGCCATTCCATGCCATTCCATGCCATTCCATGCCATTCCATGCCATTCCATGCCATTCCATGCCATTCCATGCCATTCCATGCCATTCCATGCCATTCCATGCCATTCCATGCCATTCCATGCCATTCCATGCCATTCCATGCCATTCCATGCCATTCCATGCCATTCCATGCCATTCCATGCCATTCCATGCCATTCCATGCCATTCCATGCCATTCCATGCCATTCCATGCCATTCCATGCCATTCCATGCCATTCCATGCCATTCCATGCCATTCCATGCCATTCCATGCCATTCCATGCCATTCCATGCCATTCCATGCCATTCCATGCCATTCCATGCCATTCCATGCCATTCCATGCCATTCCATGCCATTCCATGCCATTCCATGCCATTCCATGCCATTCCATGCCATTCCATGCCATTCCATGCCATTCCATGCCATTCCATGCCATTCCATGCCATTCCATGCCATTCCATGCCATTCCATGCCATTCCATGCCATTCCATGCCATTCCATGCCATTCCATGCCATTCCATGCCATTCCATGCCATTCCATGCCATTCCATGCCATTCCATGCCGTGCCATGCCATTCCATGCCGTGCCATGCCGGTGCCATACCGTGCCATGCCGGTGCCATACCGTGCCATGCCGGTGCCATGCCGTGCCATGCCGGTGCCATGCCGTGCCATGCCGGTGCCATGCCGTGCCATGCCGGTGCCATGCCGTGCCATGCCGGTGCCATGCCGTGCCATGCCGGTGCCATGCCGTGCCATGCCGGTGCCATGCCGGTGCCATGCCGTGCCATGCCGGTGCCATGCCGTGCCATGCCGGTGCCATGCCGTGCCATGCCGGTGCCATGCCGTGCCATGCCGGTGCCATGCCGTGCCATGCCGGTGCCATGCCGTGCCATGCCGGTGCCATGCCGTGCCATGCCGGTGCCATGCCGTGCCATGCCGGTGCCATGCCGTGCCATGCCGGTGCCATGCCGTGCCATGCCGGTGCCATGCCGTGCCATGCCGGTGCCATGCCGTGCCATGCCGGCGCCATGCCGTGCCATGCCGGTGCCATGCCGTGCCATGCCGGTGCCATGCCGTGCCATGCCGGTGCCATGCCGTGCCATGCCGGTGCCATGCCGGTGCCATGCCGGTGCCATGCCGGTGCCATGCCGTGCCATGCCGTGCCATGCCGTGCCATGCCGGTGCCATGCGGTGCCATGCCGTGCCATGCCGGTGCCATGCGGTGCCATGCCGTGCCATGCCGGTGCCATGCCATTCCATGCCGTGCCATGCGGTGCCATGCCATTCCATGCGTTGCCATGCCATTCCATGCCGTGCCATGCGGTGCCATGCCATTCCATACGGTGCCATGCCATTCCATGCGGTGCCATGCCATTCCATGCGGTGCCATGCCATTCCATGCCATTCCATGCCATTCCATGCCATTCCATGCCATTCCATGCCATTCAATGCCGTGCCATGCCGGTGCCATGCCGTGCCATGCCGGTGCCATGCCGTGCCATGCCGGTGCCATGCCATGCCATGCCGGTGCCATGCCGTGCCATGCCGGTGCCATGCCGTGCCATGCCGGTGCCATGCCGTGCCATGCCGTGCCATGCCGGGCCATGCCATTCCATGCCATTCCATGCCAGTCCATGCCAGTCCATGCCATTCCATGCCATTCCATGCCACTCAATGCGGTGCCATGCCGTGCCATGCCGTGCCATGCCGTGCCATTCAATGCCATTCCATGCCATTCAATGCCATTCAATGCCGTGCCATGCCGTGCCATGCCGTGCCATGCCGGTGCCATGCCGTGCCATGCCGGTGCCATGCCGTGCCATGCCGGTGCCATGCCGTGCCATGCCGTGCCATGCGGTGCCATGCCGTGCCATGCGGTGCCATGCCATTCCATGCCATTCCATGCCATTCCATGCCATTCCATGCCATTCCATGCCATTCCATGCCATTCCATGCCATTCCATGCCATTCCATGCCATTCCATGCCATTCCATGCCATTCCATGCCATTCCATGCCATTCCATGCCATTCCATGCCATTCCATGCCATTCCATGCCATTCCATGCCATTCCATGACATTCCATGCCATTCCATGCCATTCCATGCCATTCAATGCCGTGCCATGCCGTGCCATGCCGTGCCATGCCGTGCCATGCCGTGCCATGCCGGTGCCATGCCGTGCCATGCCGGTGCCATGCCGTGCCATGCCGGTGCCATGCCGTGCCATGCCGGTGCCATGCCGTGCCATGCCGGTGCCATGCCGTGCCATGCCGGTGCCATGCCGTGCCATGCCGTGCCATGCCGGTGCCATGCCGTGCCATGCCGGTGCCATGCCGTGCCATGCCGGTGCCATGCCGTGCTATGCCGTGCCATGCCGGTGCCATGCCGTGCCATGCCGGTGCCATGCCGTGCCATGCCGGTGCCATGCCGTGCCATGCCGGTGCCATGCCGTGCCATGCCGGTGCCATGCCGTGCCATGCCGGTGCCATGCCGTG
Source organism: Cryptus armator (assembly GCA_963971235.1). Lineage (NCBI taxonomy): Eukaryota > Metazoa > Arthropoda > Insecta > Hymenoptera > Ichneumonidae > Cryptus > Cryptus armator. Next base: position 264,556 of record CAXARG010000143.1, on the reverse strand, counting down.
CCATGCCGTGCCATGCCGTGCCATGCCGTGCCATGCGGTGCCATGCCATTCCATGCCATTCCATGCCATTCCATGCCATTCCATGCCATTCCATGCCATTCCATGCCATTCCATGCCATTCCATGTCATTCCATGCCATTCCATGCCATTCCATGCCATTCCATGCCATTCCATGCCATTCCATGCCATTCAATGCCGTGCCATGCCGTGCCATGCCGGTGCCATGCCGTGCCATGCCGGTGCCATGCCGTGCCATGCCGGTGCCATGCCGGTGCCATGCCGTGCCATGCCGGTGCCATGCCGTGCCATGCCGGTGCCATGCCGTGCCATGCCGGTGCCATGCCGTGCCATGCCGGTGCCATGCCGTGCCATGCCGGTGCCATGCCGTGCCATGCCGTGCCATGCCGGTGCCATGCCGGTGCCATGCCGTGCCATGCCGGTGCCATGACGTGCCATGCCGTGCCATGCCGTGCCATGCGGTGCCATGCCATTCCATGCCATTCCATGTCATTCCATGCCATTCCATGTCATTCCATGCCATTCCATGCCATTCCATGCCATTCCATGCCATTCCATGCCATTCCATGCCATTCCATGCCATTCCATGCCATTCCATGCCATTCCATGCCATTCCATGCCATTCCATGCCATTCCATGCCATTCCATGCCATTCCATGCCATTCCATGCCATTCCATGCCATTCCATGCCATTCCATGCCATTCCATGCCATTCCATGCCATTCCATGCCATTCCATGCCATTCCATGCCATTCCATGCCATTCCATGCCATTCCATGCCATTCCATGCCATTCCATGCCATTCCATGCCATTCCATGCCATTCCATGCCATTCCATGCCATTCCATGCCATTCCATGCCATTCCATGCCATTCCATGCCATTCCATGCCATTCCATGCCATTCCATGCCATTCCATGCCATTCCATGCCATTCCATGCCATTCCATGCCATTCCATGCCATTCCATGCCATTCCATGCCATTCCATGCCATTCCATGCCATTCCATGCCATTCCATGCCATTCCATGCCATTCCATGCCATTCCATGCCATTCCATGCCGTGCCATGCCGGTGCCATACCGTGCCATGCCGGTGCCATGCCGTGCCATGCCGGTGCCATGCCGTGCCATGCCGGTGCCATGCCGTGCCATGCCGGTGCCATGCCGGTGCCATGCCGTGCCATGCCGGTGCCATGCCGTGCCATGCCGGTGCCATGCCGTGCCATGCCGGTGCCATGCCGTGCCATGCCGGTGCCATGCCGTGCCATGCCGGTGCCATGCCGTGCCATGCCGGTGCCATGCCGTGCCATGCCGGTGCCATGCCGTGCCATGCCGGTGCCATGCCGTGCCATGCCGGTGCCATGCCGTGCCATGCCGGTGCCATGCCGTGCCATGCCGGTGCCATGCCGTGCCATGCCGGTGCCATGCCGTGCCATGCCGGTGCCATGCCGTGCCATGCCGTGCCATGCCGGTGCCATGCCGGTGCCATGCCGTGCCATGCCGGTGCCATGCCGTGCCATGCCGGTGCCATGCCGTGCCATGCCGGTGCCATGCCGGTGCCATGCCGTGCCATGCCGGTGCCATGCCGTGCCATGCCGGTGCCATGCCGTGCCATGCCGGTGCCATGCCGTGCCATGCCGGTGCCATGCCGTGCCATGCCGGTGCCATGCCGTGCCATGCCGGTGCCATGCCGTGCCATGCCGGTGCCATGCCGTGCCATGCCGGTGCCATGCCGTGCCATGCCGGTGCCATGCCGTGCCATGCCGGTGCCATGCCGTGCCATGCCGGTGCCATGCCGTGCCATGCCGGTGCCATGCCGTGCCATGCCGGTGCCATGCCGTGCCATGCCGGTGCCATGCCGTGCCATGCCGGTGCCATGCCGTGCCATGCCGGTGCCATGCCGTGCCATGCCGGTGCCATGCCGTGGCATGCCGGTGCCATGCCGGTGCCATGCCGTGCCATGCCGGTGCCATGCCGTGCCATGCCGGTGCCATGCCGTGCCATGCCGGTGCCATGCCGTGCCATGCCGGTGCCATGCCGTGCCATGCCGGTGCCATGCCGTGCCATGCCGGTGCCATGCCGTGCCATGCCGGTGCCATGCCGTGCCATGCCGGTGCCATGCCGTGCCATGCCGGTGCCATGCCGTGCCATGCCGGTGCCATGCCGTGCCATGCCGGTGCCATGCCGTGCCATGCCGGTGCCATGCCGTGCCATGCCGGTGCCATGCCGTGCCATGCCGGTGCCATGCCGTGCCATGCCGGTGCCATGCCGTGCCATGCCGGTGCCATGCCGTGCCATGCCGGTGCCATGCCGTGCCATGCCGGTGCCATGCCGTTCCATGCCATTCCATGCCATTCCATGCCATTCCATGCCATTCCATGCCATTCCATGCCATTCCATGCCATTCCATGCCATTCCATGCCATTCCATGCCGTGCCATGCCGTGCCATGCCGTGCCATGCCGTGCCATGCCGTGCCATGCCGTGCCATGCCGGTGCCATGCCGTGCCATGCCGGTGCCATGCCGTGCCATGCCGGTGCCATGCCCTGCCATGCCGTGCCATGCCGGTGCCATGCCGTGCCATGCCGGTGCCATGCCGTGCCATGCCGTGCCATGCCGTGCCATGCCGTGCCATGCCGGTGCCATGCCGTGCCATGCCGTGCCATGCCATTCCATGCCATTCCATGCCATTCCATGCCATTCCATGCCATTCCATGCCATTCCATGCCATTCCATGCCATTCCATGCCATTCAATGCCGTGCCATGCCGTGCCATGCCGTGCCATGCCGTGCCATGTCATTCCATGCCGTGCCATGTCATTCCATGCCATTCCATGTCATTCCATGCCATTCCATGTCATTCCATGCCATTCCATGTCATTCCATGCCATTCCATGTCATTCCATGCCATTCCATGTCATTCCATGCCATTCCATGTCATTCCATGCCATTCCATGCCATTCCATGCCATTCCATGCCATTCCATGCCATTCCATGCCATTCCATGCCATTCCATGCCATTCCATGCCATTCCATGCCATTCCATGCCATTCCATGCCATTCCATGCCATTCCATGCCATTCCATGCCATTCCATGCCATTCCATGCCATTCCATGCCGTGCCATGCCATTCAATGCCGTGCCATGCCGTGCCATGCCGTGCCATGCCGTGCCATGCCGGTGCCATGCCGTGCCATGCCGGTGCCATGCCGTGCCATGCCGGTGCCATGCCGTGCCATGCCGGTGCCATGCCGTGCCATGCCGGTGCCATGCCGTGCCATGCCGGTGCCATGCCGTGCCATGCCGGTGCCATGCCGTGCCATGCCGGTGCCATGCCGTGCCATGCCGGTGCCATGCCGTGCCATGCCGGTGCCATGCCGTGCCATGCCGGCGCCATGCCGTGCCATGCCGGTGCCATGCCGTGCCATGCCGGTGCCATGCCGTGCCATGCCGGTGCCATGCCGGTGCCATGCCGTGCCATGCCGTGCCATGCCGGTGCCATGCGGTGCCATGCCGTGCCATGCCGGTGCCATGCGGTGCCATGCCGTGCCATGCCGGTGCCATGCCATTCCATGCCGTGCCATGCGGTGCCATGCCATTCCATGCGTTGCCATGCCATTCCATGCCGTGCCATGCGGTGCCATGCCATTCCATGCCGTGCCATGCGGTGCCATGCCATTCCATGCGTTGCCATGCCATTCCATGCCGTGCCATGCGGTGCCATGCCATTCCATACGGTGCCATGCCATTCCATGCGGTGCCATGCCATTCCATGCCATTCCATGCCATTCCATGCCATTCCATGCCATTCCATGCCATTCCATGCCATTCCATGCCATTCCATGCCATTCCATGCCATTCAATGCCGTGCCATGCCGGTGCCATGCCGTGCCATGCCGGGCCATGCCATTCCATGCCATTCCATGCCAGTCCATGCCAGTCCATGCCATTCCATGCCGTGCCATGCCGTGCCATTCAATGCCATTCCATGCCATTCAATGCCATTCAATGCCGTGCCATGCCGTGCCATGCCGGTGCCATGCCGTGCCATGCCGGTGCCATGCCGTGCCATGCCGTGCCATGCCGGTGCCATGCCGTGCCATGCCGGTGCCATGCCGTGCCATGCCGTGCCATGCGGTGCCATGCCATTCCATGCCATTCCATGCCATTCCATGCCATTCCATGCCATTCCATGCCATTCCATGCCATTCCATGCCATTCCATGTCATTCCATGCCATTCCATGCCATTCCATGCCATTCCATGCCATTCCATGCCATTCCATGCCATTCAATGCCGTGCCATGCCGTGCCATGCCGGTGCCATGCCGTGCCATGCCGGTGCCATGCCGTGCCATGCCGGTGCCATGCCGGTGCCATGCCGTGCCATGCCGGTGCCATGCCGTGCCATGCCGGTGCCATGCCGTGCCATGCCGGTGCCATGCCGTGCCATGCCGGTGCCATGCCGTGCCATGCCGGTGCCATGCCGTGCCATGCCGTGCCATGCCGGTGCCATGCCGGTGCCATGCCGTGCCATGCCGGTGCCATGACGTGCCATGCCGTGCCATGCCGTGCCATGCGGTGCCATGCCATTCCATGCCATTCCATGTCATTCCATGCCATTCCATGTCATTCCATGCCATTCCATGCCATTCCATGCCATTCCATGCCATTCCATGCCATTCCATGCCATTCCATGCCATTCCATGCCATTCCATGCCATTCCATGCCATTCCATGCCATTCCATGCCATTCCATGCCATTCCATGCCATTCCATGCCATTCCATGCCATTCCATGCCATTCCATGCCATTCCATGCCATTCCATGCCATTCCATGCCATTCCATGCCATTCCATGCCATTCCATGCCATTCCATGCCATTCCATGCCATTCCATGCCATTCCATGCCATTCCATGCCATTCCATGCCATTCCATGCCATTCCATGCCATTCCATGCCATTCCATGCCATTCCATGCCATTCCATGCCATTCCATGCCATTCCATGCCATTCCATGCCATTCCATGCCATTCCATGCCATTCCATGCCATTCCATGCCATTCCATGCCATTCCATGCCATTCCATGCCATTCCATGCCATTCCATGCCATTCCATGCCATTCCATGCCATTCCATGCCATTCCATGCCATTCCATGCCATTCCATGCCGTGCCATGCCGGTGCCATACCGTGCCATGCCGGTGCCATGCCGTGCCATGCCGGTGCCATGCCGTGCCATGCCGGTGCCATGCCGTGCCATGCCGGTGCCATGCCGGTGCCATGCCGTGCCATGCCGGTGCCATGCCGTGCCATGCCGGTGCCATGCCGTGCCATGCCGGTGCCATGCCGTGCCATGCCGGTGCCATGCCGTGCCATGCCGGTGCCATGCCGTGCCATGCCGGTGCCATGCCGTGCCATGCCGGTGCCATGCCGTGCCATGCCGGTGCCATGCCGTGCCATGCCGGTGCCATGCCGTGCCATGCCGGTGCCATGCCGTGCCATGCCGGTGCCATGCCGTGCCATGCCGGTGCCATGCCGTGCCATGCCGTGCCATGCCGGTGCCATGCCGGTGCCATGCCGTGCCATGCCGGTGCCATGCCGTGCCATGCCGGTGCCATGCCGTGCCATGCCGGTGCCATGCCGGTGCCATGCCGTGCCATGCCGGTGCCATGCCGTGCCATGCCGGTGCCATGCCGTGCCATGCCGGTGCCATGCCGTGCCATGCCGGTGCCATGCCGTGCCATGCCGGTGCCATGCCGTGCCATGCCGGTGCCATGCCGTGCCATGCCGGTGCCATGCCGTGCCATGCCGGTGCCATGCCGTGCCATGCCGGTGCCATGCCGTGCCATGCCGGTGCCATGCCGTGCCATGCCGGTGCCATGCCGTGCCATGCCGGTGCCATGCCGTGCCATGCCGGTGCCATGCCGTGCCATGCCGGTGCCATGCCGTGCCATGCCGGTGCCATGCCGTGCCATGCCGGTGCCATGCCGTGCCATGCCGGTGCCATGCCGTGCCATGCCGGTGCCATGCCGTGGCATGCCGGTGCCATGCCGGTGCCATGCCGTGCCATGCCGGTGCCATGCCGTGCCATGCCGGTGCCATGCCGTGCCATGCCGGTGCCATGCCGTGCCATGCCGGTGCCATGCCGTGCCATGCCGGTGCCATGCCGTGCCATGCCGGTGCCATGCCGTGCCATGCCGGTGCCATGCCGTGCCATGCCGGTGCCATGCCGTGCCATGCCGGTGCCATGCCGTGCCATGCCGGTGCCATGCCGTGCCATGCCGGTGCCATGCCGTGCCATGCCGGTGCCATGCCGTGCCATGCCGGTGCCATGCCGTGCCATGCCGGTGCCATGCCGTGCCATGCCGGTGCCATGCCGTGCCATGCCGGTGCCATGCCGTGCCATGCCGGTGCCATGCCGTGCCATGCCGGTGCCATGCCGTTCCATGCCATTCCATGCCATTCCATGCCATTCCATGCCATTCCATGCCATTCCATGCCATTCCATGCCATTCCATGCCATTCCATGCCATTCCATGCCGTGCCATGCCGTGCCATGCCGTGCCATGCCGTGCCATGCCGTGCCATGCCGTGCCATGCCGTGCCATGCCGGTGCCATGCCGTGCCATGCCGGTGCCATGCCGTGCCATGCCGGTGCCATGCCCTGCCATGCCGTGCCATGCCGGTGCCATGCCGTGCCATGCCGGTGCCATGCCGTGCCATGCCGTGCCATGCCGTGCCATGCCGTGCCATGCCGGTGCCATGCCGTGCCATGCCGTGCCATGCCATTCCATGCCATTCCATGCCATTCCATGCCATTCCATGCCATTCCATGCCATTCCATGCCATTCCATGCCATTCCATGCCATTCAATGCCGTGCCATGCCGTGCCATGCCGTGCCATGCCGTGCCATGTCATTCCATGCCGTGCCATGTCATTCCATGCCATTCCATGTCATTCCATGCCATTCCATGTCATTCCATGCCATTCCATGTCATTCCATGCCATTCCATGTCATTCCATGCCATTCCATGTCATTCCATGCCATTCCATGTCATTCCATGCCATTCCATGCCATTCCATGCCATTCCATGCCATTCCATGCCATTCCATGCCATTCCATGCCATTCCATGCCATTCCATGCCATTCCATGCCATTCCATGCCATTCCATGCCATTCCATGCCATTCCATGCCATTCCATGCCATTCCATGCCATTCCATGCCATTCCATGCCGTGCCATGCCATTCAATGCCGTGCCATGCCGTGCCATGCCGTGCCATGCCGTGCCATGCCGGTGCCATGCCGTGCCATGCCGGTGCCATGCCGTGCCATGCCGGTGCCATGCCGTGCCATGCCGGTGCCATGCCGTGCCATGCCGGTGCCATGCCGTGCCATGCCGGTGCCATGCCGTGCCATGCCGGTGCCATGCCGTGCCATGCCGGTGCCATGCCGTGCCATGCCGGTGCCATGCCGTGCCATGCCGGTGCCATGCCGTGCCATGCCGGCGCCATGCCGTGCCATGCCGGTGCCATGCCGTGCCATGCCGGTGCCATGCCGTGCCATGCCGGTGCCATGCCGGTGCCATGCCGTGCCATGCCGTGCCATGCCGGTGCCATGCGGTGCCATGCCGTGCCATGCCGGTGCCATGCGGTGCCATGCCGTGCCATGCCGGTGCCATGCCATTCCATGCCGTGCCATGCGGTGCCATGCCATTCCATGCGTTGCCATGCCATTCCATGCCGTGCCATGCGGTGCCATGCCATTCCATGCCGTGCCATGCGGTGCCATGCCATTCCATGCGTTGCCATGCCATTCCATGCCGTGCCATGCGGTGCCATGCCATTCCATACGGTGCCATGCCATTCCATGCGGTGCCATGCCATTCCATGCCATTCCATGCCATTCCATGCCATTCCATGCCATTCCATGCCATTCCATGCCATTCCATGCCATTCCATGCCATTCCATGCCATTCAATGCCGTGCCATGCCGGTGCCATGCCGTGCCATGCCGGGCCATGCCATTCCATGCCATTCCATGCCAGTCCATGCCAGTCCATGCCATTCCATGCCATTCCATGCCACTCAATGCGGTGCCATGCCGTGCCATGCCGTGCCATGCCGTGCCATTCAATGCCATTCCATGCCATTCAATGCCATTCAATGCCGTGCCATGCCGTGCCATGCCGGTGCCATGCCGTGCCATGCCGGTGCCATGCCGTGCCATGCCGTGCCATGCCGGTGCCATGCCGTGCCATGCCGGTGCCATGCCGTGCCATGCCGTGCCATGCGGTGCCATGCCATTCCATGCCATTCCATGCCATTCCATGCCATTCCATGCCATTCCATGCCATTCCATGCCATTCCATGCCATTCCATGCCATTCCATGCCATTCCATGCCATTCCATGCCATTCCATGCCATTCCATGCCATTCCATGCCATTCCATGCCATTCCATGCCATTCCATGCCATTCCATGCCATTCCATGCCATTCCATGACATTCCATGCCATTCCATGCCATTCCATGCCATTCAATGCCGTGCCATGCCGTGCCATGCCGTGCCATGCCGTGCCATGCCGGTGCCATGCCGTGCCATGCCGGTGCCATGCCGTGCCATGCCGGTGCCATGCCGTGCCATGCCGGTGCCATGCCGTGCCATGCCGGTGCCATGCCGTGCCATGCCGTGCCATGCCGGTGCCATGCCGTGCCATGCCGGTGCCATGCCGTGCTATGCCGTGCCATGCCGGTGCCATGCCGTGCCATGCCGGTGCCATGCCGTGCCATGCCGGTGCCATGCCGTGCCATGCCGGTGCCATGCCGTGCCATGCCGGTGCCATGCCGTGCCATGCCGTGCCATGCCGTGCCATGCGGTGCCATGCCATTCCATGCCATTCCATGCCATTCCATGCCATTCCATGCCATTCCATGTCATTCCATGCCATTCCATGCCATTCCATGCCATTCCATGCCATTCCATGCCATTCCATGCCATTCAATGCCGTGCCATGCCGTGCCATGCCGGTGCCATGCCGTGCCATGCCGGTGCCATGCCGGTGCCATGCCGTGCCATGCCGGTGCCATGCCGTGCCATGCCGGTGCCATGCCGTGCCATGCCGGTGCCATGCCGTGCCATGCCGGTGCCATGCCGGTGCCATGCCGTGCCATGCCGGTGCCATGCCGTGCCATGCCGGTGCCATGCCGTGCCATGCCGGTGCCATGCCGTGCCATGCCGGTGCCATGCCGTGCCATGCCGTGCCATGCCGGTGCCATGCCGTGCCATGCCGTGCCATGCCATTCCATGCCATTCCATGTCATTCCATGCCATTCCATGTCATTCCATGCCATTCCATGCCATTCCATGCCATTCCATGCCATTCCATGCCATTCCATGCCATTCCATGCCATTCCATGCCATTCCATGCCATTCCATGCCATTCCATGCCATTCCATGCCATTCCATGCCATTCCATGCCATTCCATGCCATTCCATGCCATTCCATGCCATTCCATGCCATTCCATGCCATTCCATGCCATTCCATGCCATTCCATGCCATTCCATGCCATTCCATGCCATTCCATGCCATTCCATGCCATTCCATGCCATTCCATGCCATTCCATGCCATTCCATGCCATTCCATGCCATTCCATGCCATTCCATGCCATTCCATGCCATTCCATGCCATTCCATGCCATTCCATGCCATTCCATGCCATTCCATGCCATTCCATGCCATTCCATGCCATTCCATGCCATTCCATGCCATTCCATGCCATTCCATGCCATTCCATGCCATTCCATGCCATTCCATGCCATTCCATGCCATTCCATGCCATTCCATGCCATTCCATGCCATTCCATGCCATTCCATGCCATTCCATGCCATTCCATGCCATTCCATGCCATTCCATGCCATTCCATGCCATTCCATGCCATTCCATGCCATTCCATGCCATTCCATGCCATTCCATGCCATTCCATGCCATTCCATGCCATTCCATGCCATTCCATGCCATTCCATGCCATTCCATGCCGTGCCATGCCGTGCCATGCCGTGCCATGCCGTGCCATGCCGTGCCATGCCGTGCCATGCCGTGCCATGCCGGTGCCATGCCGTGCCATGCCGGTGCCATGCCGTGCCATGCCGGTGCCATGCCGTGCCATGCCGGTGCCATGCCGTGCCATGCCGTGCCATGCCGGTGCCATGCCATGCCGGTGCCATGGCGTGCCATGCCGTGCCATGCCGTGCCATGCCGTGCCATGCCGTGCCATGCCGTGCCATGCCGTGCCATGCCGTGCCATGCCGTGCCATGCCGTGCCATGCCGTGCCATGCCGGTGCCATGCCGTGCCATGCCGGTGCCATGCCGTGCCATGCCGTGCCATGCCGGTGCCATGCCATGCCGGTGCCATGCCGTGCCATGCCGGTGCCATGCCGTGCCATGCCGGTGCCATGCCGTGCCATGCCGGTGCCATGCCGTGCCATGCCGGTGCCATGCCGTGCCATGCCGGTGCCATGCCGTGCCATGCCGGTGCCATGCCGTGCCATGCCGGCGCCATGCCGTGCCATGCCGGTGCCATGCCGTGCCATGCCGGTGCCATGCCGTGCCATGCCGGTGCCATGCCGGTGCCATGCCGGTGCCATGCCGGTGCCATGCCGTGCCATGCCGTGCCATGCCGGTGCCATGCGGTGCCATGCCGTGCCATGCCGGTGCCATGCGGTGCCATGCCGTGCCATGCCGGTGCCATGCCATTCCATGCCGTGCCATGCGGTGCCATGCCATTCCATGCGTTGCCATGCCATTCCATGCCGTGCCATGCGGTGCCATGCCATTCCATACGGTGCCATGCCATTCCATGCGGTGCCATGCCATTCCATGCCATTCCATGCGGTGCCATGCCATTCCATGCCATTCCATGCCATTCCATGCCATTCCATGCCATTCCATGCCATTCCATGCCATTCCATGCCATTCCATGCCATTCCATGCCATTCCATGCCATTCCATGCCATTCAATGCCGTGCCATGCCGGTGCCATGCCGTGCCATGCCGGTGCCATGCCGTGCCATGCCGTGCCATGCCGGTGCCATGCCGTGCCATGCCGGTGCCATGCCGTGCCATGCCGTGCCATGCCGGGCCATGCCATTCCATGCCATTCCATGCCAGTCCATGCCAGTCCATGCCATTCCATGCCATTCCATGCCACTCAATGCGGTGCCATGCCGTGCCATGCCGTGCCATGCCGTGCCATTCAATGCCATTCCATGCCATTCAATGCCATTCAATGCCGTGCCATGCCGTGCCATGCCGGTGCCATGCCGTGCCATGCCGGTGCCATGCCGTGCCATGCCGGTGCCATGCCGTGCCATGCCGTGCCATGCGGTGCCATGCCGTGCCATGCGGTGCCATGCCATTCCATGCCATTCCATGCCATTCCATGCCATTCCATGCCATTCCATGCCATTCCATGCCATTCCATGCCATTCCATGCCATTCCATGCCATTCCATGCCATTCCATGCCATTCCATGCCATTCCATGCCATTCCATGCCATTCCATGCCATTCCATGCCATTCCATGCCATTCCATGACATTCCATGCCATTCCATGCCATTCCATGCCATTCAATGCCGTGCCATGCCGTGCCATGCCGTGCCATGCCGTGCCATGCCGGTGCCATGCCGTGCCATGCCGGTGCCATGCCGTGCCATGCCGGTGCCATGCCGTGCCATGCCGGTGCCATGCCGTGCCATGCCGGTGCCATGCCGTGCCATGCCGTGCCATGCCGTGCCATGCCGGTGCCATGCCGTGCCATGCCGGTGCCATGCCGTGCTATGCCGTGCCATGCCGGTGCCATGCCGTGCCATGCCGGTGCCATGCCGTGCCATGCCGGTGCCATGCCGTGCCATGCCGGTGCCATGCCGTGCCATGCCGGTGCCATGCCGTGCCATGCCGTGCCATGCCGTGCCATGCCGTGCCATGCGGTGCCATGCCATTCCATGCCATTCCATGCCATTCCATGCCATTCCATGTCATTCCATGCCATTCCATGCCATTCCATGCCATTCCATGCCATTCCATGCCATTCCATGCCATTCAATGCCGTGCCATGCCGTGCCATGCCGGTGCCATGCCGTGCCATGCCGGTGCCATGCCGGTGCCATGCCGTGCCATGCCGGTGCCATGCCGTGCCATGCCGGTGCCATGCCGTGCCATGCCGGTGCCATGCCGTGCCATGCCGGTGCCATGCCGTGCCATGCCGGTGCCATGCCGTGCCATGCCGGTGCCATGCCGTGCCATGCCGGTGCCATGCCGGTGCCATGCCGTGCCATGCCGGTGCCATGCCGTGCCATGCCGGTGCCATGCCGTGCCATGCCGGTGCCATGCCGTGCCATGCCGTGCCATGCCGGTGCCATGCCGTGCCATGCCGTGCCATGCCATTCCATGCCATTCCATGTCATTCCATGCCATTCCATGTCATTCCATGCCATTCCATGCCATTCCATGCCATTCCATGCCATTCCATGCCATTCCATGCCATTCCATGCCATTCCATGCCATTCCATGCCATTCCATGCCATTCCATGCCATTCCATGCCATTCCATGCCATTCCATGCCATTCCATGCCATTCCATGCCATTCCATGCCATTCCATGCCATTCCATGCCATTCCATGCCATTCCATGCCATTCCATGCCATTCCATGCCATTCCATGCCATTCCATGCCATTCCATGCCATTCCATGCCATTCCATGCCATTCAATGCCGTGCCATGCCATTCAATGCCGTGCCATGCCATTCAATGCCGTGCCATGCCGTGCCATGCCGGTGCCATGCCGTGCCATGCCGGTGCCATGCCGGTGCCATGCCGTGCCATGCCGGTGCCATGCCGTGCCATGCCGGTGCCATGCCGTGCCATGCCGGTGCCATGCCGTGCCATGCCGGTGCCATGCCGTGCCATGCCGGTGCCATGCCGTGCCATGCCGGTGCCATGCCGTGCCATGCCGGTGCCATGCCGTGCCATGCCGGTGCCATGCCGTGCCATGCCGGTGCCATGCCGTGCCATGCCGGCGCCATGCCGTGCCATGCCGGTGCCATGCCGTGCCATGCCGGTGCCATGCCGTGCCATGCCGGTGCCATGCCGGTGCCATGCCGGTGCCATGCCGGTGCCATGCCGTGCCATGCCGTGCCATGCCGGTGCCATGCGGTGCCATGCCGTGCCATGCCGGTGCCATGCGGTGCCATGCCATTCCATGCCGTGCCATGCGGTGCCATGCCATTCCATGCGTTGCCATGCCATTCCATGCCGTGCCATGCGGTGCCATGCCATTCCATACGGTGCCATGCCATTCCATGCGGTGCCATGCCATTCCATGCGGTGCCATGCCATTCCATGCCATTCCATGCCATTCCATGCCATTCCATGCCATTCCATGCCATTCCATGCCATTCCATGCCATTCCATGCCATTCCATGCCATTCCATGCCATTCCATGCCATTCCATGCCATTCCATGCCATTCCATGCCATTCCATGCCATTCCATGCCATTCCATGCCATTCAATGCCGTGCCATGCCGGTGCCATGCCGTGCCATGCCGGTGCCATGCCGTGCCATGCCGTGCCATGCCGGTGCCATGCCGTGCCATGCCGGTGCCATGCCGTGCCATGCCGGTGCCATGCCGTGCCATGCCGTGCCATGCCGGGCCATGCCATTCCATGCCATTCCATGCCATTCCATGCCATTCCATGCCACTCAATGCGGTGCCATGCCGTGCCATGCCGTGCCATGCCGTGCCATTCAATGCCATTCCATGCCATTCAATGCCATTCAATGCCGTGCCATGCCGTGCCATGCCGGTGCCATGCCGTGCCATGCCGGTGCCATGCCGTGCCATGCCGGTGCCATGCCGTGCCATGCCGTGCCATGCGGTGCCATGCCGTGCCATGCGGTGCCATGCCATTCCATGCCATTCCATGCCATTCCATGCCATTCCATGCCATTCCATGCCATTCCATGCCATTCCATGCCATTCCATGCCATTCCATGCCATTCCATGCCATTCCATGCCATTCCATGCCATTCCATGCCATTCCATGCCATTCCATGCCATTCCATGCCATTCCATGCCATTCCATGCCATTCCATGACATTCCATGCCATTCCATGCCATTCCATGCCATTCAATGCCGTGCCATGCCGTGCCATGCCGTGCCATGCCGTGCCATGCCGGTGCCATGCCGTGCCATGCCGGTGCCATGCCGTGCCATGCCGGTGCCATGCCGTGCCATGCCGTGCCATGCCGTGCCATGCCGGTGCCATGCCGTGCCATGCCGGTGCCATGCCGTGCCATGCCGGTGCCATGCCGTGCCATGCCGGTGCCATGCCGTGCCATGCCGGTGCCATGCCGTGCCATGCCGGTGCCATGCCGTGCCATGCCGTGCCATGCCGTGCCATGCCGGTGCCATGCCGTGCCATGCCGGTGCCATGCCGTGCCATGCCGGTGCCATGCCGTGCTATGCCGTGCCATGCCGGTGCCATGCCGTGCCATGCCGGTGCCATGCCGTGCCATGCCGGTGCCATGCCGTGCCATGCCGGTGCCATGCCGTGCCATGCCGGTGCCATGCCGTGCCATGCCGGTGCCATGCCGTGCCATGCCGTGCCATGCCGTGCCATGCCGTGCCATGCCGTGCCATGCCGTGCCATGCCGTGCCATGCGGTGCCATGCCATTCCATGCCATTCCATGCCATTCCATGCCATTCCATGTCATTCCATGCCATTCCATGCCATTCCATGCCATTCCATGCCATTCCATGCCATTCCATGCCATTCCATGCCATTCCATGCCATTCAATGCCGTGCCATGCCGTGCCATGCCGGTGCCATGCCGTGCCATGCCGGTGCCATGCCGTGCCATGCCGGTGCCATGCCGGTGCCATGCCGTGCCATGCCGGTGCCATGCCGTGCCATGCCGGTGCCATGCCGTGCCATGCCGGTGCCATGCCGTGCCATGCCGGTGCCATGCCGTGCCATGCCGGTGCCATGCCGTGCCATGCCGGTGCCATGCCGTGCCATGCCGGTGCCATGCCGTGCCATGCCGGTGCCATGCCGTGCCATGCCGGTGCCATGCCGTGCCATGCCGTGCCATGCCGGTGCCATGCCGTGCCATGCCGTGCCATGCCATTCCATGCCATTCCATGTCATTCCATGCCATTCCATGTCATTCCATGCCATTCCATGCCATTCCATGCCATTCCATGCCATTCCATGCCATTCCATGCCATTCCATGCCATTCCATGCCATTCCATGCCATTCCATGCCATTCCATGCCATTCCATGCCATTCCATGCCATTCCATGCCATTCCATGCCATTCCATGCCATTCCATGCCATTCCATGCCATTCCATGCCATTCCATGCCATTCCATGCCATTCCATGCCATTCCATGCCATTCCATGCCATTCCATGCCATTCCATGCCATTCCATGCCATTCCATGCCATTCCATGCCATTCCATGCCATTCCATGCCATTCCATGCCATTCCATGCCATTCCATGCCATTCCATGCCATTCCATGCCATTCCATGCCATTCCATGCCATTCCATGCCATTCCATGCCATTCCATGCCATTCCATGCCATTCCATGCCATTCCATGCCATTCCATGCCATTCCATGCCATTCCATGCCATTCCATGCCATTCCATGCCATTCCATGCCATTCCATGCCATTCCATGCCATTCCATGCCATTCCATGCCATTCCATGCCATTCCATGCCATTCCATGCCATTCCATGCCATTCCATGCCATTCCATGCCATTCCATGCCATTCCATGCCATTCCATGCCATTCCATGCCATTCCATGCCATTCCATGCCATTCCATGCCATTCCATGCCGTGCCATGCCATTCCATGCCGTGCCATGCCGGTGCCATACCGTGCCATGCCGGTGCCATACCGTGCCATGCCGGTGCCATGCCGTGCCATGCCGGTGCCATGCCGTGCCATGCC
Organism: Cryptus armator; assembly: GCA_963971235.1. Taxonomy (NCBI): domain Eukaryota; kingdom Metazoa; phylum Arthropoda; class Insecta; order Hymenoptera; family Ichneumonidae; genus Cryptus; species Cryptus armator. The sequence continues at coordinate 248,513 of CAXARG010000143.1, read as the reverse complement.
GGTGCCATGCCGTGCCATGCCGGTGCCATGCCGTGCCATGCCGGTGCCATGCCGTGCCATGCCGGTGCCATGCCGGTGCCATGCCGTGCCATGCCGGTGCCATGCCGTGCCATGCCGGTGCCATGCCGTGCCATGCCGGTGCCATGCCGTGCCATGCCGGTGCCATGCCGTGCCATGCCGGTGCCATGCCGTGCCATGCCGGTGCCATGCCGTGCCATGCCGGTGCCATGCCGTGCCATGCCGGTGCCATGCCGTGCCATGCCGGTGCCATGCCGTGCCATGCCGGTGCCATGCCGTGCCATGCCGGTGCCATGCCGTGCCATGCCGGCGCCATGCCGTGCCATGCCGGTGCCATGCCGTGCCATGCCGGTGCCATGCCGTGCCATGCCGGTGCCATGCCGTGCCATGCCGGTGCCATGCCGTGCCATGCCGGTGCCATGCCGGTGCCATGCCGGTGCCATGCCGGTGCCATGCCGTGCCATGCCGTGCCATGCCGTGCCATGCCGGTGCCATGCGGTGCCATGCCGTGCCATGCCGGTGCCATGCGGTGCCATGCCGTGCCATGCCGGTGCCATGCCATTCCATGCCGTGCCATGCGGTGCCATGCCATTCCATGCGTTGCCATGCCATTCCATGCCGTGCCATGCGGTGCCATGCCATTCCATACGGTGCCATGCCATTCCATGCGGTGCCATGCCATTCCATGCGGTGCCATGCCATTCCATGCCATTCCATGCCATTCCATGCCATTCCATGCCATTCCATGCCATTCAATGCCGTGCCATGCCGGTGCCATGCCGTGCCATGCCGGTGCCATGCCGTGCCATGCCGGTGCCATGCCATGCCATGCCGGTGCCATGCCGTGCCATGCCGGTGCCATGCCGTGCCATGCCGGTGCCATGCCGTGCCATAGCGTGCCATGCCGGGCCATGCCATTCCATGCCATTCCATGCCAGTCCATGCCAGTCCATGCCATTCCATGCCATTCCATGCCACTCAATGCGGTGCCATGCCGTGCCATGCCGTGCCATGCCGTGCCATTCAATGCCATTCCATGCCATTCAATGCCATTCAATGCCGTGCCATGCCGTGCCATGCCGGTGCCATGCCGTGCCATGCCGGTGCCATGCCGTGCCATGCCGGTGCCATGCCGTGCCATGCCGTGCCATGCGGTGCCATGCCGTGCCATGCGGTGCCATGCCATTCCATGCCATTCCATGCCATTCCATGCCATTCCATGCCATTCCATGCCATTCCATGCCATTCCATGCCATTCCATGCCATTCCATGCCATTCCATGCCATTCCATGCCATTCCATGCCATTCCATGCCATTCCATGCCATTCCATGCCATTCCATGCCATTCCATGCCATTCCATGCCATTCCATGCCATTCCATGCCATTCCATGCCATTCCATGCCATTCCATGACATTCCATGCCATTCCATGCCATTCCATGCCATTCAATGCCGTGCCATGCCGTGCCATGCCGGTGCCATGCCGTGCCATGCCGGTGCCATGCCGTGCCATGCCGGTGCCATGCCGTGCCATGCCGGTGCCATGCCGTGCCATGCCGTGCCATGCCGGTGCCATGCCGTGCCATGCCGGTGCCATGCCGTGCCATGCCGGTGCCATGCCGTGCTATGCCGTGCCATGCCGGTGCCATGCCGTGCCATGCCGGTGCCATGCCGTGCCATGCCGGTGCCATGCCGTGCCATGCCGGTGCCATGCCGTGCCATGCCGGTGCCATGCCGTGCCATGCCGGTGCCATGCCGTGCCATGCCGTGCCATGCCGTGCCATGCCGTGCCATGCGGTGCCATGCCATTCCATGCCATTCCATGCCATTCCATGCCATTCCATGCCATTCCATGCCATTCCATGCCATTCCATGCCATTCCATGTCATTCCATGCCATTCCATGCCATTCCATGCCATTCCATGCCATTCCATGCCATTCCATGCCATTCAATGCCGTGCCATGCCGTGCCATGCCGGTGCCATGCCGTGCCATGCCGGTGCCATGCCGTGCCATGCCGGTGCCATGCCGGTGCCATGCCGTGCCATGCCGGTGCCATGCCGTGCCATGCCGGTGCCATGCCGTGCCATGCCGGTGCCATGCCGTGCCATGCCGGTGCCATGCCGTGCCATGCCGGTGCCATGCCGTGCCATGCCGTGCCATGCCGGTGCCATGCCGGTGCCATGCCGTGCCATGCCGGTGCCATGACGTGCCATGCCGTGCCATGCCGTGCCATGCGGTGCCATGCCATTCCATGCCATTCCATGTCATTCCATGCCATTCCATGTCATTCCATGCCATTCCATGCCATTCCATGCCATTCCATGCCATTCCATGCCATTCCATGCCATTCCATGCCATTCCATGCCATTCCATGCCATTCCATGCCATTCCATGCCATTCCATGCCATTCCATGCCATTCCATGCCATTCCATGCCATTCCATGCCATTCCATGCCATTCCATGCCATTCCATGCCATTCCATGCCATTCCATGCCATTCCATGCCATTCCATGCCATTCCATGCCATTCCATGCCATTCCATGCCATTCCATGCCATTCCATGCCATTCCATGCCATTCCATGCCATTCCATGCCATTCCATGCCATTCCATGCCATTCCATGCCATTCCATGCCATTCCATGACATTCCATGCCATTCCATGCCATTCCATGCCATTCAATGCCGTGCCATGCCGTGCCATGCCGTGCCATGCCGTGCCATGCCGTGCCATGCCGGTGCCATGCCGTGCCATGCCGGTGCCATGCCGTGCCATGCCGGTGCCATGCCGTGCCATGCCGGTGCCATGCCGTGCCATGCCGGTGCCATGCCGTGCCATGCCGTGCCATGCCGTGCCATGCCGTGCCATGCCGGTGCCATGCCGTGCCATGCCGGTGCCATGCCGTGCTATGCCGTGCCATGCCGGTGCCATGCCGTGCCATGCCGGTGCCATGCCGTGCCATGCCGGTGCCATGCCGTGCCATGCCGGTGCCATGCCGTGCCATGCCGGTGCCATGCCGTGCCATGCCGGTGCCATGCCGTGCCATGCCGGTGCCATGCCGTGCCATGCCGTGCCATGCCGTGCCATGCCGTGCCATGCGGTGCCATGCCATTCCATGCCATTCCATGCCATTCCATGCCATTCCATGCCATTCCATGCCATTCCATGCCATTCCATGCCATTCCATGTCATTCCATGCCATTCCATGCCATTCCATGCCATTCCATGCCATTCCATGCCATTCCATGCCATTCAATGCCGTGCCATGCCGTGCCATGCCGGTGCCATGCCGTGCCATGCCGGTGCCATGCCGTGCCATGCCGGTGCCATGCCGGTGCCATGCCGTGCCATGCCGGTGCCATGCCGTGCCATGCCGGTGCCATGCCGTGCCATGCCGGTGCCATGCCGTGCCATGCCGGTGCCATGCCGTGCCATGCCGGTGCCATGCCGTGCCATGCCGTGCCATGCCGGTGCCATGCCGGTGCCATGCCGTGCCATGCCGGTGCCATGACGTGCCATGCCGTGCCATGCCGTGCCATGCGGTGCCATGCCATTCCATGCCATTCCATGTCATTCCATGCCATTCCATGTCATTCCATGCCATTCCATGCCATTCCATGCCATTCCATGCCATTCCATGCCATTCCATGCCATTCCATGCCATTCCATGCCATTCCATGCCATTCCATGCCATTCCATGCCATTCCATGCCATTCCATGCCATTCCATGCCATTCCATGCCATTCCATGCCATTCCATGCCATTCCATGCCATTCCATGCCATTCCATGCCATTCCATGCCATTCCATGCCATTCCATGCCATTCCATGCCATTCCATGCCATTCCATGCCATTCCATGCCATTCCATGCCATTCCATGCCATTCCATGCCATTCCATGCCATTCCATGCCATTCCATGCCATTCCATGCCATTCCATGCCATTCCATGCCATTCCATGCCATTCCATGCCATTCCATGCCATTCCATGCCGTGCCATGCCGGTGCCATACCGTGCCATGCCGGTGCCATGCCGTGCCATGCCGGTGCCATGCCGTGCCATGCCGGTGCCATGCCGTGCCATGCCGGTGCCATGCCGGTGCCATGCCGTGCCATGCCGGTGCCATGCCGTGCCATGCCGGTGCCATGCCGTGCCATGCCGGTGCCATGCCGTGCCATGCCGGTGCCATGCCGTGCCATGCCGGTGCCATGCCGTGCCATGCCGGTGCCATGCCGTGCCATGCCGGTGCCATGCCGTGCCATGCCGGTGCCATGCCGTGCCATGCCGGTGCCATGCCGTGCCATGCCGGTGCCATGCCGTGCCATGCCGGTGCCATGCCGTGCCATGCCGGTGCCATGCCGTGCCATGCCGGTGCCATGCCGTGCCATGCCGTGCCATGCCGGTGCCATGCCGGTGCCATGCCGTGCCATGCCGGTGCCATGCCGTGCCATGCCGGTGCCATGCCGTGCCATGCCGGTGCCATGCCGGTGCCATGCCGTGCCATGCCGGTGCCATGCCGTGCCATGCCGGTGCCATGCCGTGCCATGCCGGTGCCATGCCGTGCCATGCCGGTGCCATGCCGTGCCATGCCGGTGCCATGCCGTGCCATGCCGGTGCCATGCCGTGCCATGCCGGTGCCATGCCGTGCCATGCCGGTGCCATGCCGTGCCATGCCGGTGCCATGCCGTGCCATGCCGGTGCCATGCCGTGCCATGCCGGTGCCATGCCGTGCCATGCCGGTGCCATGCCGTGCCATGCCGGTGCCATGCCGTGCCATGCCGGTGCCATGCCGTGCCATGCCGGTGCCATGCCGTGCCATGCCGGTGCCATGCCGTGCCATGCCGGTGCCATGCCGTGCCATGCCGGTGCCATGCCGTGCCATGCCGGTGCCATGCCGTGGCATGCCGTGCCATGCCGGTGCCATGCCGTGCCATGCCGGTGCCATGCCGTGCCATGCCGGTGCCATGCCGTGCCATGCCGGTGCCATGCCGTGCCATGCCGGTGCCATGCCGTGCCATGCCGGTGCCATGCCGTGCCATGCCGGTGCCATGCCGTGCCATGCCGGTGCCATGCCGTGCCATGCCGGTGCCATGCCGTGCCATGCCGGTGCCATGCCGTGCCATGCCGGTGCCATGCCGTGCCATGCCGGTGCCATGCCGTGCCATGCCGGTGCCATGCCGTGCCATGCCGGTGCCATGCCGTGCCATGCCGGTGCCATGCCGTGCCATGCCGGTGCCATGCCGTGCCATGCCGGTGCCATGCCGTGCCATGCCGGTGCCATGCCGTGCCATGCCGGTGCCATGCCGTGCCATGCCGGTGCCATGCCGTTCCATGCCATTCCATGCCATTCCATGCCATTCCATGCCATTCCATGCCATTCCATGCCATTCCATGCCATTCCATGCCATTCCATGCCATTCCATGCCGTGCCATGCCGTGCCATGCCGTGCCATGCCGTGCCATGCCGTGCCATGCCGTGCCATGCCGGTGCCATGCCGTGCCATGCCGGTGCCATGCCGTGCCATGCCGGTGCCATGCCCTGCCATGCCGTGCCATGCCGGTGCCATGCCGTGCCATGCCGGTGCCATGCCGTGCCATGCCGTGCCATGCCGTGCCATGCCGTGCCATGCCGGTGCCATGCCGTGCCATGCCGTGCCATGCCATTCCATGCCATTCCATGCCATTCCATGCCATTCCATGCCATTCCATGCCATTCCATGCCATTCCATGCCATTCCATGCCATTCAATGCCGTGCCATGCCGTGCCATGCCGTGCCATGCCGTGCCATGTCATTCCATGCCGTGCCATGTCATTCCATGCCATTCCATGTCATTCCATGCCATTCCATGTCATTCCATGCCATTCCATGTCATTCCATGCCATTCCATGTCATTCCATGCCATTCCATGTCATTCCATGCCATTCCATGTCATTCCATGCCATTCCATGCCATTCCATGCCATTCCATGCCATTCCATGCCATTCCATGCCATTCCATGCCATTCCATGCCATTCCATGCCATTCCATGCCATTCCATGCCATTCCATGCCATTCCATGCCATTCCATGCCATTCCATGCCATTCCATGCCATTCCATGCCATTCCATGCCGTGCCATGCCATTCAATGCCGTGCCATGCCGTGCCATGCCGTGCCATGCCGTGCCATGCCGGTGCCATGCCGTGCCATGCCGGTGCCATGCCGTGCCATGCCGGTGCCATGCCGTGCCATGCCGGTGCCATGCCGTGCCATGCCGGTGCCATGCCGTGCCATGCCGGTGCCATGCCGTGCCATGCCGGTGCCATGCCGTGCCATGCCGGTGCCATGCCGTGCCATGCCGGTGCCATGCCGTGCCATGCCGGTGCCATGCCGTGCCATGCCGGCGCCATGCCGTGCCATGCCGGTGCCATGCCGTGCCATGCCGGTGCCATGCCGTGCCATGCCGGTGCCATGCCGGTGCCATGCCGTGCCATGCCGTGCCATGCCGGTGCCATGCGGTGCCATGCCGTGCCATGCCGGTGCCATGCGGTGCCATGCCGTGCCATGCCGGTGCCATGCCATTCCATGCCGTGCCATGCGGTGCCATGCCATTCCATGCGTTGCCATGCCATTCCATGCCGTGCCATGCGGTGCCATGCCATTCCATACGGTGCCATGCCATTCCATGCGGTGCCATGCCATTCCATGCCATTCCATGCCATTCCATGCCATTCCATGCCATTCCATGCCATTCCATGCCATTCCATGCCATTCCATGCCATTCCATGCCATTCAATGCCGTGCCATGCCGGTGCCATGCCGTGCCATGCCGGTGCCATGCCGTGCCATGCCGTGCCATGCCGGTGCCATGCCGTGCCATGCCGGTGCCATGCCGTGCCATGCCGTGCCATGCCGGGCCATGCCATTCCATGCCATTCCATGCCAGTCCATGCCAGTCCATGCCATTCCATGCCATTCCATGCCACTCAATGCGGTGCCATGCCGTGCCATGCCGTGCCATGCCGTGCCATTCAATGCCATTCCATGCCATTCAATGCCATTCAATGCCGTGCCATGCCGTGCCATGCCGGTGCCATGCCGTGCCATGCCGGTGCCATGCCGTGCCATGCCGTGCCATGCCGGTGCCATGCCGTGCCATGCCGGTGCCATGCCGTGCCATGCCGTGCCATGCGGTGCCATGCCATTCCATGCCATTCCATGCCATTCCATGCCATTCCATGCCATTCCATGCCATTCCATGCCATTCCATGCCATTCCATGCCATTCCATGCCATTCCATGCCATTCCATGCCATTCCATGCCATTCCATGCCATTCCATGCCATTCCATGCCATTCCATGCCATTCCATGCCATTCCATGCCATTCCATGACATTCCATGCCATTCCATGCCATTCCATGCCATTCAATGCCGTGCCATGCCGTGCCATGCCGTGCCATGCCGTGCCATGCCGGTGCCATGCCGTGCCATGCCGGTGCCATGCCGTGCCATGCCGGTGCCATGCCGTGCCATGCCGGTGCCATGCCGTGCCATGCCGGTGCCATGCCGTGCCATGCCGTGCCATGCCGGTGCCATGCCGTGCCATGCCGGTGCCATGCCGTGCTATGCCGTGCCATGCCGGTGCCATGCCGTGCCATGCCGGTGCCATGCCGTGCCATGCCGGTGCCATGCCGTGCCATGCCGGTGCCATGCCGTGCCATGCCGGTGCCATGCCGTGCCATGCCGTGCCATGCCGTGCCATGCCGTGCCATGCGGTGCCATGCCATTCCATGCCATTCCATGCCATTCCATGCCATTCCATGTCATTCCATGCCATTCCATGCCATTCCATGCCATTCCATGCCATTCCATGCCATTCCATGCCATTCAATGCCGTGCCATGCCGTGCCATGCCGGTGCCATGCCGTGCCATGCCGGTGCCATGCCGGTGCCATGCCGTGCCATGCCGGTGCCATGCCGTGCCATGCCGGTGCCATGCCGTGCCATGCCGGTGCCATGCCGTGCCATGCCGGTGCCATGCCGTGCCATGCCGGTGCCATGCCGTGCCATGCCGGTGCCATGCCGTGCCATGCCGGTGCCATGCCGTGCCATGCCGGTGCCATGCCGTGCCATGCCGGTGCCATGCCGTGCCATGCCGTGCCATGCCGGTGCCATGCCGTGCCATGCCGTGCCATGCCATTCCATGCCATTCCATGTCATTCCATGCCATTCCATGTCATTCCATGCCATTCCATGCCATTCCATGCCATTCCATGCCATTCCATGCCATTCCATGCCATTCCATGCCATTCCATGCCATTCCATGCCATTCCATGCCATTCCATGCCATTCCATGCCATTCCATGCCATTCCATGCCATTCCATGCCATTCCATGCCATTCCATGCCATTCCATGCCATTCCATGCCATTCCATGCCATTCCATGCCATTCCATGCCATTCCATGCCATTCCATGCCATTCCATGCCATTCCATGCCATTCCATGCCATTCCATGCCATTCCATGCCATTCCATGCCATTCCATGCCATTCCATGCCATTCCATGCCATTCCATGCCATTCCATGCCATTCCATGCCATTCCATGCCATTCCATGCCATTCCATGCCATTCCATGCCATTCCATGCCATTCCATGCCATTCCATGCCATTCCATGCCATTCCATGCCATTCCATGCCATTCCATGCCATTCCATGCCATTCCATGCCATTCCATGCCATTCCATGCCATTCCATGCCATTCCATGCCATTCCATGCCATTCCATGCCATTCCATGCCATTCCATGCCATTCCATGCCATTCCATGCCATTCCATGCCATTCCATGCCATTCCATGCCGTGCCATGCCGTGCCATGCCGTGCCATGCCGTGCCATGCCGTGCCATGCCGTGCCATGCCGTGCCATGCCGGTGCCATGCCGTGCCATGCCGGTGCCATGCCGTGCCATGCCGTGCCATGCCGGTGCCATGCCATGCCGGTGCCATGGCGTGCCATGCCGTGCCATGCCGTGCCATGCCGTGCCATGCCGTGCCATGCCGTGCCATGCCGTGCCATGCCGTGCCATGCCGTGCCATGCCGTGCCATGCCGTGCCATGCCGGTGCCATGCCGTGCCATGCCGGTGCCATGCCGTGCCATGCCGTGCCATGCCGGTGCCATGCCATGCCGGTGCCATGCCGTGCCATGCCGGTGCCATGCCGTGCCATGCCGGTGCCATGCCGTGCCATGCCGGTGCCATGCCGTGCCATGCCGGTGCCATGCCGTGCCATGCCGGTGCCATGCCGTGCCATGCCGGTGCCATGCCGTGCCATGCCGGCGCCATGCCGTGCCATGCCGGTGCCATGCCGTGCCATGCCGGTGCCATGCCGTGCCATGCCGGTGCCATGCCGGTGCCATGCCGGTGCCATGCCGGTGCCATGCCGTGCCATGCCGTGCCATGCCGGTGCCATGCGGTGCCATGCCGTGCCATGCCGGTGCCATGCGGTGCCATGCCGTGCCATGCCGGTGCCATGCCATTCCATGCCGTGCCATGCGGTGCCATGCCATTCCATGCGTTGCCATGCCATTCCATGCCGTGCCATGCGGTGCCATGCCATTCCATACGGTGCCATGCCATTCCATGCGGTGCCATGCCATTCCATGCCATTCCATGCGGTGCCATGCCATTCCATGCCATTCCATGCCATTCCATGCCATTCCATGCCATTCCATGCCATTCCATGCCATTCCATGCCATTCCATGCCATTCCATGCCATTCCATGCCATTCCATGCCATTCCATGCCATTCAATGCCGTGCCATGCCGGTGCCATGCCGTGCCATGCCGGTGCCATGCCGTGCCATGCCGTGCCATGCCGGTGCCATGCCGTGCCATGCCGGTGCCATGCCGTGCCATGCCGTGCCATGCCGGGCCATGCCATTCCATGCCATTCCATGCCAGTCCATGCCAGTCCATGCCATTCCATGCCATTCCATGCCACTCAATGCGGTGCCATGCCGTGCCATGCCGTGCCATGCCGTGCCATTCAATGCCATTCCATGCCATTCAATGCCATTCAATGCCGTGCCATGCCGTGCCATGCCGGTGCCATGCCGTGCCATGCCGGTGCCATGCCGTGCCATGCCGGTGCCATGCCGTGCCATGCCGTGCCATGCGGTGCCATGCCGTGCCATGCGGTGCCATGCCATTCCATGCCATTCCATGCCATTCCATGCCATTCCATGCCATTCCATGCCATTCCATGCCATTCCATGCCATTCCATGCCATTCCATGCCATTCCATGCCATTCCATGCCATTCCATGCCATTCCATGCCATTCCATGCCATTCCATGCCATTCCATGACATTCCATGCCATTCCATGCCATTCCATGCCATTCAATGCCGTGCCATGCCGTGCCATGCCGTGCCATGCCGTGCCATGCCGGTGCCATGCCGTGCCATGCCGGTGCCATGCCGTGCCATGCCGGTGCCATGCCGTGCCATGCCGGTGCCATGCCGTGCCATGCCGGTGCCATGCCGTGCCATGCCGTGCCATGCCGTGCCATGCCGGTGCCATGCCGTGCCATGCCGGTGCCATGCCGTGCTATGCCGTGCCATGCCGGTGCCATGCCGTGCCATGCCGGTGCCATGCCGTGCCATGCCGGTGCCATGCCGTGCCATGCCGGTGCCATGCCGTGCCATGCCGGTGCCATGCCGTGCCATGCCGTGCCATGCCGTGCCATGCCGTGCCATGCGGTGCCATGCCATTCCATGCCATTCCATGCCATTCCATGCCATTCCATGTCATTCCATGCCATTCCATGCCATTCCATGCCATTCCATGCCATTCCATGCCATTCCATGCCATTCAATGCCGTGCCATGCCGTGCCATGCCGGTGCCATGCCGTGCCATGCCGGTGCCATGCCGGTGCCATGCCGTGCCATGCCGGTGCCATGCCGTGCCATGCCGGTGCCATGCCGTGCCATGCCGGTGCCATGCCGTGCCATGCCGGTGCCATGCCGTGCCATGCCGGTGCCATGCCGTGCCATGCCGGTGCCATGCCGTGCCATGCCGGTGCCATGCCGGTGCCATGCCGTGCCATGCCGGTGCCATGCCGTGCCATGCCGGTGCCATGCCGTGCCATGCCGGTGCCATGCCGTGCCATGCCGGTGCCATGCCGTGCCATGCCGTGCCATGCCATTCCATGCCATTCCATGTCATTCCATGCCATTCCATGTCATTCCATGCCATTCCATGCCATTCCATGCCATTCCATGCCATTCCATGCCATTCCATGCCATTCCATGCCATTCCATGCCATTCCATGCCATTCCATGCCATTCCATGCCATTCCATGCCATTCCATGCCATTCCATGCCATTCCATGCCATTCCATGCCATTCCATGCCATTCCATGCCATTCCATGCCATTCCATGCCATTCCATGCCATTCCATGCCATTCCATGCCATTCCATGCCATTCCATGCCATTCCATGCCATTCCATGCCATTCCATGCCATTCAATGCCGTGCCATGCCATTCAATGCCGTGCCATGCCATTCAATGCCGTGCCATGCCGTGCCATGCCGGTGCCATGCCGTGCCATGCCGGTGCCATGCCGGTGCCATGCCGTGCCATGCCGGTGCCATGCCGTGCCATGCCGGTGCCATGCCGTGCCATGCCGGTGCCATGCCGTGCCATGCCGGTGCCATGCCGTGCCATGCCGGTGCCATGCCGTGCCATGCCGGTGCCATGCCGTGCCATGCCGGTGCCATGCCGTGCCATGCCGGTGCCATGCCGTGCCATGCCGGTGCCATGCCGTGCCATGCCGGCGCCATGCCGTGCCATGCCGGTGCCATGCCGTGCCATGCCGGTGCCATGCCGTGCCATGCCGGTGCCATGCCGGTGCCATGCCGGTGCCATGCCGGTGCCATGCCGTGCCATGCCGTGCCATGCCGGTGCCATGCGGTGCCATGCCGTGCCATGCCGGTGCCATGCGGTGCCATGCCATTCCATGCCGTGCCATGCGGTGCCATGCCATTCCATGCGTTGCCATGCCATTCCATGCCGTGCCATGCGGTGCCATGCCATTCCATACGGTGCCATGCCATTCCATGCGGTGCCATGCCATTCCATGCGGTGCCATGCCATTCCATGCCATTCCATGCCATTCCATGCCATTCCATGCCATTCCATGCCATTCCATGCCATTCCATGCCATTCCATGCCATTCCATGCCATTCCATGCCATTCCATGCCATTCCATGCCATTCCATGCCATTCCATGCCATTCCATGCCATTCCATGCCATTCAATGCCGTGCCATGCCGGTGCCATGCCGTGCCATGCCGGTGCCATGCCGTGCCATGCCGTGCCATGCCGGTGCCATGCCGTGCCATGCCGGTGCCATGCCGTGCCATGCCGGTGCCATGCCGTGCCATGCCGTGCCATGCCGGGCCATGCCATTCCATGCCATTCCATGCCATTCCATGCCATTCCATGCCACTCAATGCGGTGCCATGCCGTGCCATGCCGTGCCATGCCGTGCCATTCAATGCCATTCCATGCCATTCAATGCCATTCAATGCCGTGCCATGCCGTGCCATGCCGGTGCCATGCCGTGCCATGCCGGTGCCATGCCGTGCCATGCCGGTGCCATGCCGTGCCATGCCGGTGCCATGCCGTGCCATGCCGTGCCATGCGGTGCCATGCCGTGCCATGCGGTGCCATGCCATTCCATGCCATTCCATGCCATTCCATGCCATTCCATGCCATTCCATGCCATTCCATGCCATTCCATGCCATTCCATGCCATTCCATGCCATTCCATGCCATTCCATGCCATTCCATGCCATTCCATGCCATTCCATGCCATTCCATGCCATTCCATGCCATTCCATGCCATTCCATGACATTCCATGCCATTCCATGCCATTCCATGCCATTCAATGCCGTGCCATGCCGTGCCATGCCGTGCCATGCCGTGCCATGCCGTGCCATGCCGGTGCCATGCCGTGCCATGCCGGTGCCATGCCGTGCCATGCCGGTGCCATGCCGTGCCATGCCGTGCCATGCCGTGCCATGCCGGTGCCATGCCGTGCCATGCCGGTGCCATGCCGTGCCATGCCGGTGCCATGCCGTGCCATGCCGGTGCCATGCCGTGCCATGCCGGTGCCATGCCGTGCCATGCCGGTGCCATGCCGTGCCATGCCGTGCCATGCCGTGCCATGCCGGTGCCATGCCGTGCCATGCCGGTGCCATGCCGTGCCATGCCGGTGCCATGCCGTGCTATGCCGTGCCATGCCGGTGCCATGCCGTGCCATGCCGGTGCCATGCCGTGCCATGCCGGTGCCATGCCGTGCCATGCCGGTGCCATGCCGTGCCATGCCGGTGCCATGCCGTGCCATGCCGGTGCCATGCCGTGCCATGCCGGTGCCATGCCGTGCCATGCCGTGCCATGCCGTGCCATGCCGTGCCATGCCGTGCCATGCCGTGCCATGCCGTGCCATGCGGTGCCATGCCATTCCATGCCATTCCATGCCATTCCATGCCATTCCATGTCATTCCATGCCATTCCATGCCATTCCATGCCATTCCATGCCATTCCATGCCATTCCATGCCATTCCATGCCATTCCATGCCATTCAATGCCGTGCCATGCCGTGCCATGCCGGTGCCATGCCGTGCCATGCCGGTGCCATGCCGTGCCATGCCGGTGCCATGCCGGTGCCATGCCGTGCCATGCCGGTGCCATGCCGTGCCATGCCGGTGCCATGCCGTGCCATGCCGGTGCCATGCCGTGCCATGCCGGTGCCATGCCGTGCCATGCCGTGCCATGCCGGTGCCATGCCGTGCCATGCCGTGCCATGCCATTCCATGCCATTCCATGTCATTCCATGCCATTCCATGTCATTCCATGCCATTCCATGCCATTCCATGCCATTCCATGCCATTCCATGCCATTCCATGCCATTCCATGCCATTCCATGCCATTCCATGCCATTCCATGCCATTCCATGCCATTCCATGCCATTCCATGCCATTCCATGCCATTCCATGCCATTCCATGCCATTCCATGCCATTCCATGCCATTCCATGCCATTCCATGCCATTCCATGCCATTCCATGCCATTCCATGCCATTCCATGCCATTCCATGCCATTCCATGCCATTCCATGCCATTCCATGCCATTCCATGCCATTCCATGCCATTCCATGCCATTCCATGCCATTCCATGCCATTCCATGCCATTCCATGCCATTCCATGCCATTCCATGCCATTCCATGCCATTCCATGCCATTCCATGCCATTCCATGCCATTCCATGCCATTCCATGCCATTCCATGCCATTCCATGCCATTCCATGCCATTCCATGCCATTCCATGCCATTCCATGCCATTCCATGCCATTCCATGCCATTCCATGCCATTCCATGCCATTCCATGCCATTCCATGCCATTCCATGCCATTCCATGCCATTCCATGCCATTCCATGCCATTCCATGCCATTCCATGCCATTCCATGCCATTCCATGCCATTCCATGCCATTCCATGCCATTCCATGCCATTCCATGCCATTCCATGCCATTCCATGCCATTCCATGCCATTCCATGCCATTCCATGCCGTGCCATGCCATTCCATGCCGTGCCATGCCGGTGCCATACCGTGCCATGCCGGTGCCATACCGTGCCATGCCGGTGCCATGCCGTGCCATGCCGGTGCCATGCCGTGCCATGCCGGTGCCATGCCGTGCCATGCCGGTGCCATGCCGTGCCATGCCGGTGCCATGCCGTGCCATGCCGGTGCCATGCCGGTGCCATGCCGTGCCATGCCGGTGCCATGCCGTGCCATGCCGGTGCCATGCCGTGCCATGCCGGTGCCATGCCGTGCCATGCCGGTGCCATGCCGTGCCATGCCGGTGCCATGCCGTGCCATGCCGGTGCCATGCCGTGCCATGCCGGTGCCATGCCGTGCCATGCCGGTGCCATGCCGTGCCATGCCGGTGCCATGCCGTGCCATGCCGGTGCCATGCCGTGCCATGCCGGTGCCATGCCGTGCCATGCCGGCGCCATGCCGTGCCATGCCGGTGCCATGCCGTGCCATGCCGGTGCCATGCCGTGCCATGCCGGTGCCATGCCGTGCCATGCCGGTGCCATGCCGGTGCCATGCCGGTGCCATGCCGGTGCCATGCCGTGCCATGCCGTGCCATGCCGTGCCATGCCGGTGCCATGCGGTGCCATGCCGTGCCATGCCGGTGCCATGCGGTGCCATGCCGTGCCATGCCGGTGCCATGCCATTCCATGCCGTGCCATGCGGTGCCATGCCATTCCATGCGTTGCCATGCCATTCCATGCCGTGCCATGCGGTGCCATGCCATTCCATACGGTGCCATGCCATTCCATGCGGTGCCATGCCATTCCATGCGGTGCCATGCCATTCCATGCCATTCCATGCCATTCCATGCCATTCCATGCCATTCCATGCCATTCAATGCCGTGCCATGCCGGTGCCATGCCGTGCCATGCCGGTGCCATGCCGTGCCATGCCGGTGCCATGCCATGCCATGCCGGTGCCATGCCGTGCCATGCCGGTGCCATGCCGTGCCATGCCGGTGCCATGCCGTGCCATGCCGTGCCATGCCGGGCCATGCCATTCCATGCCATTCCATGCCAGTCCATGCCAGTCCATGCCATTCCATGCCATTCCATGCCACTCAATGCGGTGCCATGCCGTGCCATGCCGTGCCATGCCGTGCCATTCAATGCCATTCCATGCCATTCAATGCCATTCAATGCCGTGCCATGCCGTGCCATGCCGGTGCCATGCCGTGCCATGCCGGTGCCATGCCGTGCCATGCCGGTGCCATGCCGTGCCATGCCGTGCCATGCGGTGCCATGCCGTGCCATGCGGTGCCATGCCATTCCATGCCATTCCATGCCATTCCATGCCATTCCATGCCATTCCATGCCATTCCATGCCATTCCATGCCATTCCATGCCATTCCATGCCATTCCATGCCATTCCATGCCATTCCATGCCATTCCATGCCATTCCATGCCATTCCATGCCATTCCATGCCATTCCATGCCATTCCATGCCATTCCATGCCATTCCATGCCATTCCATGCCATTCCATGCCATTCCATGACATTCCATGCCATTCCATGCCATTCCATGCCATTCAATGCCGTGCCATGCCGTGCCATGCCGGTGCCATGCCGTGCCATGCCGGTGCCATGCCGTGCCATGCCGGTGCCATGCCGTGCCATGCCGGTGCCATGCCGTGCCATGCCGTGCCATGCCGGTGCCATGCCGTGCCATGCCGGTGCCATGCCGTGCCATGCCGGTGCCATGCCGTGCTATGCCGTGCCATGCCGGTGCCATGCCGTGCCATGCCGGTGCCATGCCGTGCCATGCCGGTGCCATGCCGTGCCATGCCGGTGCCATGCCGTGCCATGCCGGTGCCATGCCGTGCCATGCCGGTGCCATGCCGTGCCATGCCGTGCCATGCCGTGCCATGCCGTGCCATGCGGTGCCATGCCATTCCATGCCATTCCATGCCATTCCATGCCATTCCATGCCATTCCATGCCATTCCATGCCATTCCATGCCATTCCATGTCATTCCATGCCATTCCATGCCATTCCATGCCATTCCATGCCATTCCATGCCATTCCATGCCATTCAATGCCGTGCCATGCCGTGCCATGCCGGTGCCATGCCGTGCCATGCCGGTGCCATGCCGTGCCATGCCGGTGCCATGCCGGTGCCATGCCGTGCCATGCCGGTGCCATGCCGTGCCATGCCGGTGCCATGCCGTGCCATGCCGGTGCCATGCCGTGCCATGCCGGTGCCATGCCGTGCCATGCCGGTGCCATGCCGTGCCATGCCGTGCCATGCCGGTGCCATGCCGGTGCCATGCCGTGCCATGCCGGTGCCATGACGTGCCATGCCGTGCCATGCCGTGCCATGCGGTGCCATGCCATTCCATGCCATTCCATGTCATTCCATGCCATTCCATGTCATTCCATGCCATTCCATGCCATTCCATGCCATTCCATGCCATTCCATGCCATTCCATGCCATTCCATGCCATTCCATGCCATTCCATGCCATTCCATGCCATTCCATGCCATTCCATGCCATTCCATGCCATTCCATGCCATTCCATGCCATTCCATGCCATTCCATGCCATTCCATGCCATTCCATGCCATTCCATGCCATTCCATGCCATTCCATGCCATTCCATGCCATTCCATGCCATTCCATGCCATTCCATGCCATTCCATGCCATTCCATGCCATTCCATGCCATTCCATGCCATTCCATGCCATTCCATGCCATTCCATGCCATTCCATGCCATTCCATGCCATTCCATGCCATTCCATGCCATTCCATGCCATTCCATGCCATTCCATGCCATTCCATGCCATTCCATGCCATTCCATGCCATTCCATGCCATTCCATGCCATTCCATGCCATTCCATGCCATTCCATGCCATTCCATGCCATTCCATGCCATTCCATGCCATTCCATGCCATTCCATGCCATTCCATGCCATTCCATGCCATTCCATGCCATTCCATGCCATTCCATGCCATTCCATGCCATTCCATGCCATTCCATGCCGTGCCATGCCGGTGCCATACCGTGCCATGCCGGTGCCATGCCGTGCCATGCCGGTGCCATGCCGTGCCATGCCGGTGCCATGCCGTGCCATGCCGGTGCCATGCCGGTGCCATGCCGTGCCATGCCGGTGCCATGCCGTGCCATGCCGGTGCCATGCCGTGCCATGCCGGTGCCATGCCGTGCCATGCCGGTGCCATGCCGTGCCATGCCGGTGCCATGCCGTGCCATGCCGGTGCCATGCCGTGCCATGCCGGTGCCATGCCGTGCCATGCCGGTGCCATGCCGTGCCATGCCGGTGCCATGCCGTGCCATGCCGGTGCCATGCCGTGCCATGCCGGTGCCATGCCGTGCCATGCCGGTGCCATGCCGTGCCATGCCGGTGCCATGCCGTGCCATGCCGTGCCATGCCGGTGCCATGCCGTGCCATGCCGGTGCCATGCCGTGCCATGCCGGTGCCATGCCGTGCCATGCCGGTGCCATGCCGGTGCCATGCCGTGCCATGCCGGTGCCATGCCGTGCCATGCCGGTGCCATGCCGTGCCATGCCGGTGCCATGCCGTGCCATGCCGGTGCCATGCCGTGCCATGCCGGTGCCATGCCGTGCCATGCCGGTGCCATGCCGTGCCATGCCGGTGCCATGCCGTGCCATGCCGGTGCCATGCCGTGCCATGCCGGTGCCATGCCGTGCCATGCCGGTGCCATGCCGTGCCATGCCGGTGCCATGCCGTGCCATGCCGGTGCCATGCCGTGCCATGCCGGTGCCATGCCGTGCCATGCCGGTGCCATGCCGTGCCATGCCGGTGCCATGCCGTGGCATGCCGTGCCATGCCGGTGCCATGCCGTGCCATGCCGGTGCCATGCCGTGCCATGCCGGTGCCATGCCGTGCCATGCCGGTGCCATGCCGTGCCATGCCGGTGCCATGCCGTGCCATGCCGGTGCCATGCCGTGCCATGCCGGTGCCATGCCGTGCCATGCCGGTGCCATGCCGTGCCATGCCGGTGCCATGCCGTGCCATGCCGGTGCCATGCCGTGCCATGCCGGTGCCATGCCGTGCCATGCCGGTGCCATGCCGTGCCATGCCGGTGCCATGCCGTGCCATGCCGGTGCCATGCCGTGCCATGCCGGTGCCATGCCGTGCCATGCCGGTGCCATGCCGTGCCATGCCGGTGCCATGCCGTGCCATGCCGGTGCCATGCCGTGCCATGCCGGTGCCATGCCGTTCCATGCCATTCCATGCCATTCCATGCCATTCCATGCCATTCCATGCCATTCCATGCCATTCCATGCCGTGCCATGCCGTGCCATGCCGTGCCATGCCGTGCCATGCCGTGCCATGCCGTGCCATGCCGTGCCATGCCGGTGCCATGCCGTGCCATGCCGGTGCCATGCCGTGCCATGCCGGTGCCATGCCCTGCCATGCCGTGCCATGCCGGTGCCATGCCGTGCCATGCCGGTGCCATGCCGTGCCATGCCGTGCCATGCCGTGCCATGCCGTGCCATGCCGGTGCCATGCCGTGCCATGCCGGTGCCATGCCGTGCCATGCCGTGCCATGCCATTCCATGCCATTCCATGCCATTCCATGCCATTCCATGCCATTCCATGCCATTCCATGCCATTCAATGCCGTGCCATGCCGTGCCATGCCGTGCCATGCCGTGCCATGTCATTCCATGCCGTGCCATGTCATTCCATGCCATTCCATGTCATTCCATGCCATTCCATGTCATTCCATGCCATTCCATGTCATTCCATGCCATTCCATGTCATTCCATGCCATTCCATGTCATTCCATGCCATTCCATGTCATTCCATGCCATTCCATGCCATTCCATGCCATTCCATGCCATTCCATGCCATTCCATGCCATTCCATGCCATTCCATGCCATTCCATGCCATTCCATGCCATTCCATGCCATTCCATGCCATTCCATGCCATTCCATGCCATTCCATGCCATTCCATGCCATTCCATGCCATTCCATGCCATTCCATGCCATTCCATGCCATTCCATGCCGTGCCATGCCATTCAATGCCGTGCCATGCCGTGCCATGCCGGTGCCATGCCGTGCCATGCCGGTGCCATGCCGTGCCATGCCGGTGCCATGCCGTGCCATGCCGGTGCCATGCCGTGCCATGCCGGTGCCATGCCGTGCCATGCCGGTGCCATGCCGTGCCATGCCGGTGCCATGCCGTGCCATGCCGGTGCCATGCCGTGCCATGCCGGTGCCATGCCGTGCCATGCCGGTGCCATGCCGTGCCATGCCGGTGCCATGCCGTGCCATGCCGGTGCCATGCCGTGCCATGCCGGTGCCATGCCGTGCCATGCCGGTGCCATGCCGTGCCATGCCGGTGCCATGCCGTGCCATGCCGGCGCCATGCCGTGCCATGCCGGTGCCATGCCGTGCCATGCCGTGCCATGCCGGTGCCATGCCGTGCCATGCCGGTGCCATGCCGTGCCATGCCGGTGCCATGCCGTGCCATGCCGGTGCCATGCCGTGCCATGCCGGTGCCATGCCGTGCCATGCCGTGCCATGCCGGTGCCATGCCGTGCCATGCCGGTGCCATGCCGTGCTATGCCGTGCCATGCCGGTGCCATGCCGTGCCATGCCGGTGCCATGCCGTGCCATGCCGGTGCCATGCCGTGCCATGCCGGTGCCATGCCGTGCCATGCCGGTGCCATGCCGTGCCATGCCGTGCCATGCCGTGCCATGCCGTGCCATGCGGTGCCATGCCATTCCATGCCATTCCATGCCATTCCATGCCATTCCATGTCATTCCATGCCATTCCATGCCATTCCATGCCATTCCATGCCATTCCATGCCATTCCATGCCATTCAATGCCGTGCCATGCCGTGCCATGCCGGTGCCATGCCGTGCCATGCCGGTGCCATGCCGGTGCCATGCCGTGCCATGCCGGTGCCATGCCGTGCCATGCCGGTGCCATGCCGTGCCATGCCGGTGCCATGCCGTGCCATGCCGGTGCCATGCCGTGCCATGCCGGTGCCATGCCGTGCCATGCCGGTGCCATGCCGTGCCATGCCGGTGCCATGCCGTGCCATGCCGGTGCCATGCCGTGCCATGCCGGTGCCATGCCGTGCCATGCCGGTGCCATGCCGTGCCATGCCGGTGCCATGCCGTGCCATGCCGGTGCCATGCCGTGCCATGCCGGTGCCATGCCGTGCCATGCCATTCCATGCCATTCCATGCCATTCCATGTCATTCCATGCCATTCCATGCCATTCCATGCCATTCCATGCCATTCCATGCCATTCCATGTCATTCCATGCCATGCCGGTGCCATGCCGTGCCATGCCGTGCCATGCCGTGCCATGCCGGTGCCATGCCGTGCCATGCCGGTGCCATGCCGTGCCATGCCGGTGCCATGCCGTGCCATGCCGGTGCCATGCCGTGCCATGCCGGTGCCATGCCGTGCCATGCCGGTGCCATGCCGGTGCCATGCCGGTGCCATGCCGTGCCATGCCGTGCCATGCCGGTGCCATGCGGTGCCATGCCATTCCATGCCGTGCCATGCGGTGCCATGCCATTCCATGCGGTGCCATGCCATTCCATGCCGTGCCATGCGGTGCCATGCCATTCCATGCGGTGCCATGCCATTCCATGCGGTGCCATGCCATTCCATGCGGTGCCATGCCATTCCATGCCGTGCCATGCGGTGCCATGCCATTCCATGCGGTGCCATGCCATTCCATGCCATTCCATGCCATTCCATGCCATTCCATGCCATTCCATGCCATTCCATGCCATTCCATGCCATTCCATGCCATTCCATGCCATTCCATGCCATTCCATGCCATTCCATGCCATTCCATGCCATTCCATGCCATTCCATGCCATTCCATGCCATTCCATGCCATTCCATGCCATTCAATGCCGTGCCATGCCGGTGCCATGCCGTGCCATGCCGGTGCCATGCCGTGCCATGCCGGTGCCATGCCGTGCCATGCCGGTGCCATGCCGTGCCATGCCGGTGCCATGCCGTGCCATGCCGGTGCCATGCCGTGCCATGCCGTGCCATGCCGGGCCATGCCATTCCATGCCATTCCATGCCAGTCCATGCCAGTCCATGCCATTCCATGCCATTCCATGCCACTCAATGCGGTGCCATGCCGTGCCATGCCGTGCCATTCCATGCCAGTCCATGCCAGTCCATGCCATTCCATGCCATTCCATGCCACTCAATGCGGTGCCATGCCGTGCCATGCCGTGCCATTCCGTGCCATTCAATGCCACTCAATGCGGTGCCATGCCGTGCCATGCCGTGCCATTCCGTGCCATTCAATGCCATTCCATGCCATTCAATGCCGTGCCATGCCGTGCCATGCCGGTGCCATGCCGTGCCATGCCGGTGCCATGCCGTGCCATGCCGGTGCCATGCCGTGCCATGCCGGTGCCATGCCGTGCCATGCGGTGCCATGCCGTGCCATGCGGTGCCATGCCATTCCATGCCATTCCATGCCATTCCATGCCATTCCATGCCATTCCATGCCATTCCATGCCATTCCATGCCATTCCATGCCATTCCATGCCATTCCATGCCATTCCATGCCATTCCATGCCATTCCATGCCATTCCATGCCATTCCATGCCATTCCATGCCATTCCATGCCATTCCATGCCATTCCATGCCATTCCATGCCATTCCATGCCATTCCATGCCATTCCATGCCATTCCATGCCATTCCATGCCATTCCATGCCATTCCATGCCATTCCATGCCATTCCATGCCATTCCATGCCATTCCATGCCATTCCATGCCATTCCATGCCATTCCATGCCATTCCATGCCATTCCATGCCATTCCATGCCATTCCATGCCATTCCATGCCATTCCATGCCATTCCATGCCATTCCATGCCATGCCGGTGCCATGCCGTGCCATGCCGGTGCCATGCCGTGCCATGCCGGTGCCATGCCGTGCTATGCCGTGCCATGCCGGTGCCATGCCGTGCCATGCCGGTGCCATGCCGTGCCATGCCGGTGCCATGCCGTGCCATGCCGTGCCATGCCGTGCCACGCCGTGCCATGCCGTGCCATGCCGTGCCATGCGGTGCCATGCCATTCCATGCCATTCCATGCCATTCCATGCCATTCCATGCCATTCCATGCCATTCCATGCCATTCCATGCCATTCCATGCCATTCCATGCCATTCCATGCCATTCCATGCCATTCCATGCCATTCCATGCCATTCCATGCCATTCCATGCCATTCCATGCCATTCCATGCCATTCCATGCCATTCCATGCCATTCCATGCCATTCCATGCCATTCCATGCCATTCCATGCCATTCCATGCCATTCCATGCCATTCCATGCCATTCCATGCCATTCCATGCCATTCCATGCCATTCCATGCCATTCCATGCCATTCCATGCCATTCCATGCCATTCCATGCCATTCCATGCCATTCCATGCCATTCCATGCCATTCCATGCCATTCCATGCCATTCCATGCCATTCCATGCCATTCCATGCCATTCCATGCCATTCCATGCCATTCCATGCCATTCCATGCCATGCCGGTGCCATGCCGTGCCATGCCGGTGCCATGCCGTGCCATGCCGGTGCCATGCCGTGCTATGCCGTGCCATGCCGGTGCCATGCCGTGCCATGCCGGTGCCATGCCGTGCCATGCCGGTGCCATGCCGTGCCATGCCGTGCCACGCCGTGCCATGCCGTGCCATGCCGTGCCATGCGGTGCCATGCCATTCCATGCCATTCCATGCCATTCCATGCCATTCCATGCCATTCCATGTCATTCCATGCCATTCCATGCCATTCCATGCCATTCCATGCCATTCCATGCCATTCCATGCCATTCCATGCCATTCCATGCCATTCCATGCCATTCCATGCCATTCCATGCCATTCCATGCCATTCAATGCCGTGCCATGCCGTGCCATGCCGGTGCCATGCCGTTCCATGCCGGTGCCATGCCGTGCCATGCCGGTGCCATGCCTTGCCATGCCGGTGCCATGCCGTGCCATGCCGGTGCCATGCCGTGCCATGCCGGTGCCATGCCGTGCCATGCCGGTGCCATGCCGTGCCATGCCGGTGCCATGCCGTGCCATGCCGTGCCATGCCGGTGCCATGCCGTGCCATGCCGGTGCCATGCCGTGCCATGCCGTGCCATGCCGTGCCATGCCGTGCCATGCGGTGCCATGCCATTCCATGCCATTCCATGTCATTCCATGCCATTCCATGTCATTCCATGCCATTCCATGTCATTCCATGGCATTCCATGTCATTCCATGCCATTCCATGCCATTCCATGCCATTCCATGCCATTCCATGCCATTCCATGCCATTCCATGCCATTCCATGCCATTCCATGCCGTGCCATGCCGGTGCCATGCCGTGCCATGCCGGTGCCATGCCGTGCCATGCCGGTGCCATGCCGTGCCATGCCGGTGCCATGCCGTGCCATGCCGGTGCCATGCCGTGCCATGCCGGTGCCATGCCGTGCCATGCCGGTGCCATGCCGTGCCATGCCGGTGCCATGCCGTGCCATGCCGGTGCCATGCCGTGCCATGCCGGTGCCATGCCGTGCCATGCCGTGCCATGCCGGTGCCATGCCGTGCCATGCCGGTGCCATGCCGTGCCATGCCGGTGCCATGCCGTGCCATGCCGGTGCCATGCCGTGCCATGCCGGTGCCATGCCGTGCCATGCCGGTGCCATGCCGTGCCATGCCGGTGCCATGCCGTGCCATGCCGGTGCCATGCCGTGCCATGCCGGTGCCATGCCGTGCCATGCCGGTGCCATGCCGGTGCCATGCCGTGCCATGCCGTGCCATGCCGTGCCATGCCGGTGCCATGCCGTGCCATGCCGGTGCCATGCCATTCCATGCCGTGCCATGCGGTGCCATGCCATTCCATGCGGTGCCATGCCATTCCATGCCGTGCCATGCGGTGCCATGCCATTCCATGCGGTGCCATGCCATTACATGCGGTGCCATGCCATTCCATGCCATTCCATGCCATTCCATGCCATTCCATGCCATTCCATGCCATTCCATGCCATTCCATGCCATTCCATGCCATTCAATGCCGTGCCATGCCGGTGCCATGCCGTGCCATGCCGGTGCCATGCCGGTGCCATGCCGTGCCATGCCGGTGCCATGCCGTGCCATGCCGGTGCCATGCCGTGCCATGCCGGTGCCATGCCGTGCCATGCCGGTGCCATGCCGTGCCATGCCGGTGCCATGCCGTGCCATGCCGGTGCCATGCCGTGCCATGCCGGTGCCATGCCGTGCCATGCCGGTGCCATGCCGGTGCCATGCCGTGCCATGCCGTGCCATGCCGGTGCCATGCCAATCCATGCCATTCCATGCCATTCCATGCCATTCCATGCCATTCCATGCCATTCCATGCCATTCCATGCCATTCCATGCCATTCCATGCCATTCCATGCCATTCCATGCCATTCCATGCCATTCCATGCCATTCCATGCCATTCCATGCCATTCCATGCCATTCCATGCCATTCCATGCCATTCCATGCCATTCCATGCCATTCAATGCCGTGCCATGCCGTGCCATGCCGGTGCCATGCCGTGCCATGCCGGTGCCATGCCGTGCCATGCCGGTGCCATGCCGTGCCATGCGGTGCCATGCCATTCCATGCCATTCCATGCCATTCCATGCCATTCCATGCCATTCCATGCCATTCCATGCCATTCCATGTCATTCCATGCCATTCCATGCCATTCCATGCCATTCCATGCCATTCCATGCCATTCCATGCCATTCCATGCCATTCCATGCCATTCCATGTCATTCCATGCCATTCCATACCATTCCATGCCATTCCATGCCATTCCATGCCATTCCATGCCATTCCATGCCATTCCATGCCATTCCATGCCATTCCATGCCATTCCATGCCATTCCATGCCATTCCATGCCATTCCATGCCATTCCATGTCATTCCATGCCATTCCATGCCATTCCATGCCATTCCATACCATTCCATGCCATTCCATGCCATTCCATGCCATTCCATGCCATTCCATGCCATTCCATGCCATTCCATGCCATTCCATGCCATTCCATGCCATTCCATGCCATTCCATGCCATTCCATGCCATTCCATGCCATTCCATGCCATTCCATGCCATTCCATGCCATTCCATGCCATTCCATGCCATTCCATGCCATTCCATGCCATTCCATGCCATTCCATGTCATTCCATGCCATTCCATGTCATTCCATGCCATGCCGTGCCATGCCGTGCCATGCCGGTGCCATGCCGTGCCATGCCGGTGCCATGCCGTGCCATGCCGTGCCATGCCGTGCCATGCCGTGCCATGCGGTGCCATGCCATTCCATGCCATTCCATGCCATTCCATGTCATTCCATGCCATTCCATGCCATTCCATGCCATGCCGTGCCATGCCGGTGCCATGCCGTGCCATGCCGGTGCCATGCCGTGCCATGCCGGTGCCATGCCGTGCCATGCCGGTGCCATGCCGTGCTATGCCGTGCCATGCCGGTGCCATGCCGTGCCATGCCGGTGCCATGCCGTGCCATGCCGGTGCCATGCCGTGCCATGCCGGTGCCATGCCGTGCCATGCCGGTGCCATGCCGTGCCATGCCGGTGCCATGCCGTGCCATGCCGGTGCCATGCCGTGCCATGCCGGTGCCATGCCGTGCTATGCCGTGCCATGCCGTGCCATGCCGTGTCATGCCGTGCCATGCGGTGCCATGCCATTCCATGCCATTCCATGCCATTCCATGCCATTCCATGTCATTCCATGCCATTCCATGCCATTCCATGCCATTCCATGCCATTCCATGCCATTCCATGCCATTCAATGCCGTGCCATGCCGTGCCATGCCGGTGCCATGCCGTGCCATGCCGGTGCCATGCCGTGCCATGCCGGTGCCATGCCGTGCCATGCCGGTGCCATGCCGTGCCATGCCGGTGCCATGCCGTGCCATGCCGGTGCCATGCCGTGCCATGCCGGTGCCATGCCGTGCCATGCCGGTGCCATGCCGTGCCATGCCGGTGCCATGCCGTGCCATGCCGGTGCCATGCCGTGCCATGCCGGTGCCATGCCGTGCCATGCCGGTGCCATGCCGTGCCATGCCGGTGCCATGCCGTGCCATGCCGGTGCCATGCCGTGCCATGCCGGTGCCATGCCGTGCCATGCCGGTGCCATGCCGTGCCATGCCGGTGCCATGCCGTGCCATGCCGTGCCATGCCGGTGCCATGCCGTGCCATGCCGGTGCCATGCCGTGCCATGCCGTGCCATGCCGTGCCATGCGGTGCCATGCCATTCCATGTCATTCCATGCCATTCCATGTCATTCCATGCCATTCCATGCCATTCCATGCCATTCCATGCCATTCCATGCCATTCCATGCCATTCCATGCCATTCCATGCCATTCCATGCCATTCCATGCCATTCCATGCCATTCCATGCCATTCCATGCCATTCCATGCCATTCCATGCCATTCCATGCCATTCCATGCCATTCCATGCCATTCCATGCCATTCAATGCCGTGCCATGCCGGTGCCATGCCGTGCCATGCCGGTGCCATGCCGTGCCATGCCGGTGCCATGCCGTGCCATGCCGGTGCCATGCCGTGCCATGCCGGTGCCATGCCGTGCCATGCCGGTGCCATGCCGTGCCATGCCGGTGCCATGCCGTGCCATGCCGGTGCCATGCCGTGCCATGCCGGTGCCATGCCGTGCCATGCCGGTGCCATGCCGTGCCATGCCGGTGCCATGCCGTGCCATGCCGTGCCATGCCGTGCCATGCCGTGCCATGCGGTGCCATGCCATTCCATGCCATTCCATGCCATTCCATGTCATTCCATGCCATTCCATGCCATTCCATGCCATTCCATGCCATTCCATGCCATTCCATGTCATTCCATGCCATGCCGGTACCATGCCGTGCCATGCCGTGCCATGCCGTGCCATGCCGGTGCCATGCCGTGCCATGCCGGTGCCATGCCGTGCCATGCCGGTGCCATGCCGTGCCATGCCGGTGCCATGCCGTGCCATGCCGGTGCCATGCCGTGCCATGCCGGTGCCATGCCGTGCCATGCCGGTGCCATGCCGTGCCATGCCGGTGCCATGCCGTGCCATGCCATTCCATGCCATTCCATGCCATTCCATGCCATTCCATGCCATTCCATGCCATTCCATGCCATTCCATGCCATTCCATGCCATTCCATGCCATTCCATGCCATTCCATGCCATTCCATGCCATTCCATGCCATTCCATGCCATTCCATGCCATTCCATGACATTCCATGCCATTCCATGCCATTCCATGCCATTCAATGCCGTGCCATGCCGTGCCATGCCGTGCCATGCCGTGCCATGCCGGTGCCATGCCGTGCCATGCCGGTGCCATGCCGTGCCATGCCGGTGCCATGCCGTGCCATGCCGGTGCCATGCCGTGCCATGCCGGTGCCATGCCGTGCCATGCCGGTGCCATGCCGTGCCATGCCGTGCCATGCCGGTGCCATGCCGTGCCATGCCGGTGCCATGCCGTGCTATGCCGTGCCATGCCGGTGCCATGCCGTGCCATGCCGGTGCCATGCCGTGCCATGCCGGTGCCATGCCGTGCCATGCCGGTGCCATGCCGTGCCATGCCGGTGCCATGCCGTGCCATGCCGGTGCCATGCCGTGCCATGCCGGTGCCATGCCGTGCCATGCCGGTGCCATGCCGTGCCATGCCGTGCCATGCCGTGCCATGCCGTGCCATGCGGTGCCATGCCATTCCATGCCATTCCATGCCATTCCATGCCATTCCATGTCATTCCATGCCATTCCATGCCATTCCATGCCATTCCATGCCATTCCATGCCATTCCATGCCATTCAATGCCGTGCCATGCCGTGCCATGCCGGTGCCATGCCGTGCCATGCCGGTGCCATGCCGTGCCATGCCGGTGCCATGCCGGTGCCATGCCGTGCCATGCCGGTGCCATGCCGTGCCATGCCGGTGCCATGCCGTGCCATGCCGGTGCCATGCCATTCCATGCCATTCCATGCCATTCCATGTCATTCCATGCCATTCCATGCCATTCCATGCCATTCCATGCCATTCCATGCCATTCCATGTCATTCCATGCCATGCCGGTACCATGCCGTGCCATGCCGTGCCATGCCGTGCCATGCCGGTGCCATGCCGTGCCATGCCGGTGCCATGCCGTGCCATGCCGGTTCCATGCCGTGCCATGCCGGTGCCATGCCGTGCCATGCCGGTGCCATCCCGTGCCATGCCGGTGCCATGCCGTGCCATGCCGGTGCCATGCCGTGCCATGCCGGTGCCATGCCGTGCCATGCCGGTGCCATGCCGTGCCATGCCGGTGCCATGCCGTGCCATGCCGGTGCCATGCCGTGCCATGCCGGTGCCATGCCGTGCCATGCCGGTGCCATGCCGTGCCATGCCGGTGCCATGCCGTGCCATGCCGGTGCCATGCCGTGCCATGCCGGTGCCATGCCGTGCCATGCCGGTGCCATGCCGTGCCATGCCGGTGCCATGCCGTGCCATGCCGGTGCCATGCCGTGCCATGCCGGTGCCATGCCGTGCCATGCCGGTGCCATGCCGTGCCATGCCGGTGCCATGCCGTGCCATGCCGGTGCCATGCCGTGCCATGCCGGTGCCATGCCGTGCCATGCCGTGCCATGCCGTGCCATGCCGTGCCATGCCGTGCCATGCCGTGCCATGCCGTGCCATGCGGTGCCATGCCATTCCATGCCATTCCATGCCATTCCATGTCATTCCATGCCATTCCATGCCATTCCATGCCATTCCATGCCATTCCATGCCATGCCGGTACCATGCCGTGCCATGCCGTGCCATGCCGTGCCATGCCGGTGCCATGCCGTGCCATGCCGGTGCCATGCCGTGCCATGCCGGTGCCATGCCGTGCCATGCCGGTGCCATGCCGTGCCATGCCGGTGCCATGCCGTGCCATGCCGGTGCCATGCCGTGCCATGCCGGTGCCATGCCGTGCCATGCCGGTGCCATGCCGTGCCATGCCGGTGCCATGCCGTGCCATGCCGGTGCCATGCCGTGCCATGCCGGTGCCATGCCGTGCCATGCCGGTGCCATGCCATTCCATGCCATTCCATGCCATTCCATGCCATTCCATGCCATTCCATGCCATTCCATGCCATTCCATGCCATTCAATGCCGTGCCATGCCGTGCCATGCCGGTGCCATGCCGTGCCATGCCGGTGCCATGCCGTGCCATGCCGGTGCCATGCCGTGCCATGCCGGTGCCATGCCGTGCCATGCCGGTGCCATGCCGTGCCATGCCGGTGCCATGCCGTGCCATGCCGGTGCCATGCCGTGCCATGCCGGTGCCATGCCGTGCCATGCCGGTGCCATGCCGTGCCATGCCGGTGCCATGCCGTGCCATGCCGGTGCCATGCCGTGCCATGCCGGTGCCATGCCGTGCCATGCCGGTGCCATGCCGGTGCCATGCCGTGCCATGCCGTGCCATGCCGTGCCATGCCGGTGCCATGCCGTGCCATGCCGGTGCCATGCCATTCCATGCCGTGCCATGCGGTGCCATGCCATTCCATGCGGTGCCATGCCATTCCATGCCGTGCCATGCGGTGCCATGCCATTCCATGCGGTGCCATGCCATTACATGCGGTGCCATGCCATTCCATGCCATTCCATGCCATTCCATGCCATTCCATGCCATTCCATGCCATTCCATGCCATTCCATGCCATTCAATGCCGTGCCATGCCGGTGCCATGCCGTGCCATGCCGGTGCCATGCCGGTGCCATGCCGTGCCATGCCGGTGCCATGCCGTGCCATGCCGGTGCCATGCCGTGCCATGCCGGTGCCATGCCGTGCCATGCCGGTGCCATGCCGTGCCATGCCGGTGCCATGCCGTGCCATGCCGGTGCCATGCCGTGCCATGCCGGTGCCATGCCGTGCCATGCCGGTGCCATGCCGTGCCATGCCGGTGCCATGCCGGTGCCATGCCGTGCCATGCCGTGCCATGCCGGTGCCATGCCAATCCATGCCATTCCATGCCATTCCATGCCATTCCATGCCATTCCATGCCATTCCATGCCATTCCATGCCATTCCATGCCATTCCATGCCATTCCATGCCATTCCATGCCATTCCATGCCATTCCATGCCATTCCATGCCATTCCATGCCATTCCATGCCATTCCATGCCATTCCATGCCATTCAATGCCGTGCCATGCCGTGCCATGCCGGTGCCATGCCGTGCCATGCCGGTGCCATGCCGTGCCATGCCGGTGCCATGCCGTGCCATGCGGTGCCATGCCATTCCATGCCATTCCATGCCATTCCATGCCATTCCATGCCATTCCATGCCATTCCATGTCATTCCATGCCATTCCATGCCATTCCATGCCATTCCATGCCATTCCATGCCATTCCATGCCATTCCATGCCATTCCATGTCATTCCATGCCATTCCATACCATTCCATGCCATTCCATGCCATTCCATGCCATTCCATGCCATTCCATGCCATTCCATGCCATTCCATGCCATTCCATGCCATTCCATGCCATTCCATGCCATTCCATGCCATTCCATGCCATTCCATGTCATTCCATGCCATTCCATGCCATTCCATGCCATTCCATGCCATTCCATGCCATTCCATGCCATTCCATGCCATTCCATGCCATTCCATGCCATTCCATGCCATTCCATGCCATTCCATGCCATTCCATGCCATTCCATGCCATTCCATGCCATTCCATGCCATTCCATGCCATTCCATGCCATTCCATGCCATTCCATGTCATTCCATGCCATTCCATGTCATTCCATGCCATGCCGTGCCATGCCGTGCCATGCCGGTGCCATGCCGTGCCATGCCGGTGCCATGCCGTGCCATGCCGTGCCATGCCGTGCCATGCCGTGCCATGCGGTGCCATGCCATTCCATGCCATTCCATGCCATTCCATGTCATTCCATGCCATTCCATGCCATTCCATGCCATGCCGTGCCATGCCGGTGCCATGCCGTGCCATGCCGGTGCCATGCCGTGCCATGCCGGTGCCATGCCGTGCCATGCCGGTGCCATGCCGTGCCATGCCGGTGCCATGCCGTGCTATGCCGTGCCATGCCGGTGCCATGCCGTGCCATGCCGGTGCCATGCCGTGCCATGCCGGTGCCATGCCGTGCCATGCCGGTGCCATGCCGTGCCATGCCGGTGCCATGCCGTGCCATGCCGGTGCCATGCCGTGCCATGCCGGTGCCATGCCGTGCCATGCCGGTGCCATGCCGTGCTATGCCGTGCCATGCCGTGCCATGCCGTGTCATGCCGTGCCATGCGGTGCCATGCCATTCCATGCCATTCCATGCCATTCCATGCCATTCCATGTCATTCCATGCCATTCCATGCCATTCCATGCCATTCCATGCCATTCCATGCCATTCCATGCCATTCAATGCCGTGCCATGCCGTGCCATGCCGGTGCCATGCCGTGCCATGCCGGTGCCATGCCGTGCCATGCCGGTGCCATGCCGTGCCATGCCGGTGCCATGCCGTGCCATGCCGGTGCCATGCCGTGCCATGCCGGTGCCATGCCGTGCCATGCCGGTGCCATGCCGTGCCATGCCGGTGCCATGCCGTGCCATGCCGGTGCCATGCCGTGCCATGCCGGTGCCATGCCGTGCCATGCCGGTGCCATGCCGTGCCATGCCGGTGCCATGCCGTGCCATGCCGGTGCCATGCCGTGCCATGCCGGTGCCATGCCGTGCCATGCCGGTGCCATGCCGTGCCATGCCGGTGCCATGCCGTGCCATGCCGTGCCATGCCGGTGCCATGCCGTGCCATGCCGGTGCCATGCCGTGCCATGCCGTGCCATGCCGTGCCATGCGGTGCCATGCCATTCCATGTCATTCCATGCCATTCCATGTCATTCCATGCCATTCCATGCCATTCCATGCCATTCCATGCCATTCCATGCCATTCCATGCCATTCCATGCCATTCCATGCCATTCCATGCCATTCCATGCCATTCCATGCCATTCCATGCCATTCCATGCCATTCCATGCCATTCCATGCCATTCCATGCCATTCCATGCCATTCCATGCCATTCCATGCCATTCCATGCCATTCAATGCCGTGCCATGCCGGTGCCATGCCGTGCCATGCCGGTGCCATGCCGTGCCATGCCGGTGCCATGCCGTGCCATGCCGGTGCCATGCCGTGCCATGCCGGTGCCATGCCGTGCCATGCCGGTGCCATGCCGTGCCATGCCGGTGCCATGCCGTGCCATGCCGGTGCCATGCCGTGCCATGCCGGTGCCATGCCGTGCCATGCCGGTGCCATGCCGTGCCATGCCGGTGCCATGCCGTGCCATGCCGTGCCATGCCGTGCCATGCCGTGCCATGCGGTGCCATGCCATTCCATGCCATTCCATGCCATTCCATGTCATTCCATGCCATTCCATGCCATTCCATGCCATTCCATGCCATTCCATGCCATTCCATGTCATTCCATGCCATGCCGGTACCATGCCGTGCCATGCCGTGCCATGCCGTGCCATGCCGGTGCCATGCCGTGCCATGCCGGTGCCATGCCGTGCCATGCCGGTGCCATGCCGTGCCATGCCGGTGCCATGCCGTGCCATGCCGGTGCCATGCCGTGCCATGCCGGTGCCATGCCGTGCCATGCCGGTGCCATGCCGTGCCATGCCGGTGCCATGCCGTGCCATGCCATTCCATGCCATTCCATGCCATTCCATGCCATTCCATGCCATTCCATGCCATTCCATGCCATTCCATGCCATTCCATGCCATTCCATGCCATTCCATGCCATTCCATGCCATTCCATGCCATTCCATGCCATTCCATGCCATTCCATGCCATTCCATGCCATTCCATGACATTCCATGCCATTCCATGCCATTCCATGCCATTCAATGCCGTGCCATGCCGTGCCATGCCGTGCCATGCCGTGCCATGCCGGTGCCATGCCGTGCCATGCCGGTGCCATGCCGTGCCATGCCGGTGCCATGCCGTGCCATGCCGGTGCCATGCCGTGCCATGCCGGTGCCATGCCGTGCCATGCCGGTGCCATGCCGTGCCATGCCGTGCCATGCCGGTGCCATGCCGTGCCATGCCGGTGCCATGCCGTGCTATGCCGTGCCATGCCGGTGCCATGCCGTGCCATGCCGGTGCCATGCCGTGCCATGCCGGTGCCATGCCGTGCCATGCCGGTGCCATGCCGTGCCATGCCGGTGCCATGCCGTGCCATGCCGGTGCCATGCCGTGCCATGCCGGTGCCATGCCGTGCCATGCCGGTGCCATGCCGTGCCATGCCGTGCCATGCCGTGCCATGCCGTGCCATGCGGTGCCATGCCATTCCATGCCATTCCATGCCATTCCATGCCATTCCATGCCATTCCATGCCATTCCATGTCATTCCATGCCATTCCATGCCATTCCATGCCATTCCATGCCATTCCATGCCATTCCATGCCATTCAATGCCGTGCCATGCCGTGCCATGCCGGTGCCATGCCGTGCCATGCCGGTGCCATGCCGTGCCATGCCGGTGCCATGCCGGTGCCATGCCGTGCCATGCCGGTGCCATGCCGTGCCATGCCGGTGCCATGCCGTGCCATGCCGGTGCCATGCCATTCCATGCCATTCCATGCCATTCCATGTCATTCCATGCCATTCCATGCCATTCCATGCCATTCCATGCCATTCCATGCCATTCCATGTCATTCCATGCCATGCCGGTACCATGCCGTGCCATGCCGTGCCATGCCGTGCCATGCCGGTGCCATGCCGTGCCATGCCGGTGCCATGCCGTGCCATGCCGGTTCCATGCCGTGCCATGCCGGTGCCATGCCGTGCCATGCCGGTGCCATCCCGTGCCATGCCGGTGCCATGCCGTGCCATGCCGGTGCCATGCCGTGCCATGCCGGTGCCATGCCGTGCCATGCCGGTGCCATGCCGTGCCATGCCGGTGCCATGCCGTGCCATGCCGGTGCCATGCCGTGCCATGCCGGTGCCATGCCGTGCCATGCCGGTGCCATGCCGTGCCATGCCGGTGCCATGCCGTGCCATGCCGGTGCCATGCCGTGCCATGCCGGTGCCATGCCGTGCCATGCCGGTGCCATGCCGTGCCATGCCGGTGCCATGCCGTGCCATGCCGGTGCCATGCCGTGCCATGCCGGTGCCATGCCGTGCCATGCCGGTGCCATGCCGTGCCATGCCGGTGCCATGCCGTGCCATGCCGGTGCCATGCCGTGCCATGCCGTGCCATGCCGTGCCATGCCGTGCCATGCCGTGCCATGCCGTGCCATGCCGTGCCATGCGGTGCCATGCCATTCCATGCCATTCCATGCCATTCCATGTCATTCCATGCCATTCCATGCCATTCCATGCCATTCCATGCCATTCCATGCCATGCCGGTACCATGCCGTGCCATGCCGTGCCATGCCGTGCCATGCCGGTGCCATGCCGTGCCATGCCGGTGCCATGCCGTGCCATGCCGGTGCCATGCCGTGCCATGCCGGTGCCATGCCGTGCCATGCCGGTGCCATGCCGTGCCATGCCGGTGCCATGCCGTGCCATGCCGGTGCCATGCCGTGCCATGCCGGTGCCATGCCGTGCCATGCCGGTGCCATGCCGTGCCATGCCGGTGCCATGCCGTGCCATGCCGGTGCCATGCCGTGCCATGCCGGTGCCATGCCGTGCCATGCCGGTGCCATGCCATTCCATGCCATTCCATGCCATTCCATGCCGTGCCATGCCGGTGCCATGCCGTGCCATGCCGGTGCCATGCCGTGCCATGCCGGTGCCATGCCGTGCCATGCCGGTGCCATGCCGTGCCATGCCGGTGCCATGCCGTGCCATGCCGTGCCATGCCGGTGCCATGCCGTGCCATGCCGGTGCCATGCCGTGCCATGCCGTGCCATGCCGTGCCATGCCATTCCATGCCATTCCATGCCATTCCATGCCATTCCATGCCATTCCATGCCATTCCATGCCATTCCATGCCATTCCATGCCATTCCATGCCATTCCATGCCATTCCATGCCATTCCATGCCATTCCATGCCATTCCATGCCATTCCATGCCATTCCATGCCATTCCATGCCATTCCATGCCATTCCATGCCATTCCATGCCATTCCATGCCATTCCATGCCATTCCATGCCATTCCATGCCATTCCATGCCATTCCATGCCATTCAATGCCGTGCCATGCCGGTGCCATGCCGTGCCATGCCGGTGCCATGCCGTGCCATGCCGGTGCCATGCCGTGCCATGCCGGTGCCATGCCGTGCCATGCCGGTGCCATGCCATTCCATGCCATTCCATGCCATTCCATGCCATTCCATGCCGTGCCATGCCGTGCCATGCCGTGCCATGCCGGTGCCATGCCGTGCCATGCCGGTGCCATGCCGTGCCATGCCGGTGCCATGCCGTGCCATGCCGGTGCCATGCCGTGCCATGCCGTGCCATGCCGGTGCCATGCCGTGCCATGCCGGTGCCATGCCGTGCCATGCCGTGCCATGCCGGTGCCATGCCGTGCCATGCCGGTGCCATGCCGTGCCATGCCGTGCCATGCCATTCCATGCCATTCCATGCCATTCCATGCCATTCCATGCCATTCCATGCCATTCCATGCCATTCCATGCCATTCCATGCCATTCCATGCCATTCCATGCCATTCCATGCCATTCCATGCCATTCCATGCCATTCCATGCCATTCCATGCCATTCCATGCCATTCCATGCCATTCCATGCCATTCCATGCCATTCAATGCCGTGCCATGCCGTGCCATGCCGTGCCATGCCGTGCCATGCCGTGCCATGCCGGTGCCATGCCGTGCCATGCCGGTGCCATGCCGTGCCATGCCGGTGCCATGCCGTGCCATGCCGTGCTATGCCGGTGCCATGCCGTGCCATGCCGGTGCCATGCCGTGCCATGCCGGTGCCATGCCGTGCCATGCCGGTGCCATGCCGTGCTATGCCGGTGCCATGCCGGTGCCATGCCGTGCCATGCCGGTGCCATGCCGTGCCATGCCGGTGCCATGCCGTGCCATGCCGTGCCATGCCGTGCCATGCCGTGCCATGCGGTGCCATGCCATTCCATGCCATTCCATGCCATTCCATGCCATTCCATGCCATTCCATGCCATTCCATGCCATTCCATGCCATTCCATGCCATTCCATGCCATTCCATGCCATTCCATGCCATTCCATGCCATTCCATGCCATTCCATGCCATTCCATGCCATTCCATGCCATTCCATGCCATTCCATGCCATTCCATGCCATTCCATGCCATTCCATGCCATTCCATGCCATTCCATGCCATTCCATGCCATTCCATGCCATTCCATGCCATTCCATGCCATTCCATGCCATTCAATGCCGTGCCATGCCATTCAATGCCGTGCCATGCCGTGCCATGCCGGTGCCATGCCGTGCCATGCCGGTGCCATGCCGTGCCATGCCGGTGCCATGCCGTGCCATGCCGGTGCCATGCCGTGCCATGCCGGTGCCATGCCGTGCCATGCCGGTGCCATGCCGTGCCATGCCGGTGCCATGCCGTGCCATGCCGGTGCCATGCCGTGCCATGCCGGTGCCATGCCGTGCCATGCCGGTGCCATGCCGTGCCATGCCGGTGCCATGCCGTGCCATGCCGGTGCCATGCCGTGCCATGCCGGTGCCATGCCGTGCCATGCCGGTGCCATGCCGTGCCATGCCGGCGCCATGCCGTGCCATGCCGGTGCCATGCCGTGCCATGCCGGTGCCATGCCGTGCCATGCCGGTGCCATGCCGGTGCCATGCCGGTGCCATGCCGGTGCCATGCCGTGCCATGCCGGTGCCATGCGGTGCCATGCCGTGCCATGCCGGTGCCATGCGGTGCCATGCCGTGCCATGCCGGTGCCATGCGGTGCCATGCCGTGCCATGCCGGTGCCATGCCATTCCATGCCGTGCCATGCGGTGCCATGCCATTCCATGCGTTGCCATGCCATTCCATGCCGTGCCATGCGGTGCCATGCCATTCCATACGGTGCCATGCCATTCCATGCGGTGCCATGCCATTCCATGCGGTGCCATGCCATTCCATGCCATTCCATGCCATTCCATGCCATTCCATGCCATTCCATGCCATTCCATGCCATTCCATGCCATTCCATGCCATTCCATGCCATTCCATGCCATTCCATGCCATTCCATGCCATTCAATGCCGTGCCATGCCGGTGCCATGCCGTGCCATGCCGGTGCCATGCCGTGCCATGCCGGTGCCATGCCATGCCATGCCGGTGCCATGCCGTGCCATGCCGGTGCCATGCCGTGCCATGCCGGTGCCATGCCGTGCCATGCCGTGCCATGCCGGGCCATGCCATTCCATGCCATTCCATGCCATTCCATGCCATTCCATGCCAGTCCATGCCAGTCCATGCCATTCCATGCCATTCCATGCCACTCAATGCGGTGCCATGCCGTGCCATGCCGTGCCATGCCGTGCCATTCAATGCCATTCCATGCCATTCAATGCCATTCAATGCCGTGCCATGCCGTGCCATGCCGGTGCCATGCCGTGCCATGCCGGTGCCATGCCGGTGCCATGCCGTGCCATGCCGGTGCCATGCCGTGCCATGCCGTGCCATGCGGTGCCATGCCATTCCATGCCATTCCATGCCATTCCATGCCATTCCATGCCATTCCATGCCATTCCATGCCATTCCATGCCATTCCATGCCATTCCATGCCATTCCATGCCATTCCATGCCATTCCATGCCATTCCATGCCATTCCATGCCATTCCATGCCATTCCATGCCATTCCATGCCATTCCATGCCATTCCATGCCATTCCATGCCATTCCATGCCATTCCATGACATTCCATGCCATTCCATGCCATTCCATGCCATTCAATGCCGTGCCATGCCGTGCCATGCCGTGCCATGCCGTGCCATGCCGTGCCATGCCGGTGCCATGCCGTGCCATGCCGGTGCCATGCCGTGCCATGCCGGTGCCATGCCGTGCCATGCCGGTGCCATGCCGTGCCATGCCGGTGCCATGCCGTGCCATGCCGTGCCATGCCGGTGCCATGCCGTGCCATGCCGGTGCCATGCCGTGCCATGCCGGTGCCATGTCGTGCTATGCCGTGCCATGCCGGTGCCATGCCGTGCCATGCCGGTGCCATGCCGTGCCATGCCGGTGCCATGCCGTGCCATGCCGGTGCCATGCCGTGCCATGCCGGTGCCATGCCGTGCCATGCCGGTGCCATGCCGTGCCATGCCGGTGCCATGCCGTGCCATGCCGTGCCATGCCGTGCCATGCCGTGCCATGCGGTGCCATGCCGTTCCATGCCATTCCATGCCATTCCATGCCATTCCATGCCATTCCATGCCATTCCATGTCATTCCATGCCATTCCATGCCATTCCATGCCATTCCATGCCATTCCATGCCATTCCATGCCATTCAATGCCGTGCCATGCCGTGCCATGCCGGTGCCATGCCGTGCCATGCCGGTGCCATGCCGTGCCATGCCGGTGCCATGCCGGTGCCATGCCGTGCCATGCCGGTGCCATGCCGTGCCATGCCGGTGCCATGCCGTGCCATGCCGGTGCCATGCCGTGCCATGCCGGTGCCATGCCGTGCCATGCCGGTGCCATGCCGTGCCATGCCGGTGCCATGCCGTGCCATGCCGTGCCATGCCGGTGCCATGCCGTGCCATGCCGGTGCCATGCCGTGCCATGCCGTGCCATGCCGTGCCATGCGGTGCCATGCCATTCCATGCCATTCCATGTCATTCCATGCCATTCCATGCCATTCCATGCCATTCCATGCCATTCCATGCCATTCCATGCCATTCCATGCCATTCCATGCCATTCCATGCCATTCCATGCCATTCCATGCCATTCCATGCCATTCCATGCCATTCCATGCCATTCCATGCCGTGCCATGCCATTCCATGCCGTGCCATGCCGGTGCCATACCGTGCCATGCCGGTGCCATGCCGTGCCATGCCGGTGCCATGCCGTGCCATGCCGGTGCCATGCCGTGCCATGCCGGTGCCATGCCGTGCCATGCCGGTGCCATGCCGGTGCCATGCCGTGCCATGCCGGTGCCATGCCGTGCCATGCCGGTGCCATGCCGTGCCATGCCGGTGCCATGCCATTCCATGCCATTCCATGCCATTCCATGCCATTCCATGCCATTCCATGCCATTCCATGCCGTGCCATGCCGTGCCATGCCGTGCCATGCCGTGCCATGCCGGTGCCATGCCGTGCCATGCCGGTGCCATGCCGTGCCATGCCGTGCCATGCCGGTGCCATGCCGTGCCATGCCGGTGCCATGCCGTGCCATGCCGTGCCATGCCGTGCCATGCCGTGCCATGCCGTGCCATGCCGGTGCCATGCCGTGCCATGCCGTGCCATGCCATTCCATGCCATTCCATGCCATTCCATGCCATTCCATGCCATTCCATGCCATTCCATGCCATTCCATGCCATTCCATGCCATTCCATGCCATTCCATGCCATTCCATGCCATTCCATGCCATTCCATGCCATTCCATGCCATTCCATGCCATTCAATGCCGTGCCATGCCGTGCCATGCCGTGCCATGCCGTGCCATGTCATTCCATGCCATTCCATGTCATTCCATGCCATTCCATGTCATTCCATGCCATTCCATGTCATTCCATGCCATTCCATGTCATTCCATGCCATTCCATGTCATTCCATGCCATTCCATGTCATTCCATGCCATTCCATGCCATTCCATGCCATTCCATGCCATTCCATGCCATTCCATGCCATTCCATGCCATTCCATGCCATTCCATGCCATTCCATGCCATTCCATGCCATTCCATGCCATTCCATGCCATTCCATGCCATTCCATGCCATTCCATGCCATTCCATGCCATTCCATGCCATTCCATGCCATTCCATGCCATTCCATGCCATTCCATGCCATTCCATGCCATTCCATGCCATTCCATGCCATTCAATGCCGTGCCATGCCATTCAATGCCGTGCCATGCCGTGCCATGCCGGTGCCATGCCGTGCCATGCCGGTGCCATGCCGTGCCATGCCGGTGCCATGCCGTGCCATGCCGGTGCCATGCCGTGCCATGCCGGTGCCATGCCGTGCCATGCCGGTGCCATGCCGTGCCATGCCGGTGCCATGCCGTGCCATGCCGGTGCCATGCCGTGCCATGCCGGTGCCATGCCGTGCCATGCCGGTGCCATGCCGTGCCATGCCGGTGCCATGCCGTGCCATGCCGGCGCCATGCCGTGCCATGCCGGTGCCATGCCGTGCCATGCCGGTGCCATGCCGTGCCATGCCGGTGCCATGCCGGTGCCATGCCGTGCCATGCCGTGCCATGCCGGTGCCATGCGGTGCCATGCCGTGCCATGCCGGTGCCATGCCATTCCATGCCGTGCCATGCGGTGCCATGCCATTCCATGCGTTGCCATGCCATTCCATGCCGTGCCATGCGGTGCCATGCCATTCCATACGGTGCCATGCCATTCCATGCGGTGCCATGCCATTCCATGCGGTGCCATGCCATTCCATGCCATTCCATGCCATTCCATGCCATTCCATGCCATTCCATGCCATTCCATGCCATTCCATGCCATTCCATGCCATTCCATGCCATTCCATGCCATTCAATGCCGTGCCATGCCGGTGCCATGCCGTGCCATGCCGGTGCCATGCCGTGCCATGCCGGTGCCATGCCATGCCATGCCGGTGCCATGCCGTGCCATGCCGGTGCCATGCCGTGCCATGCCGGTGCCATGCCGTGCCATGCCGTGCCATGCCGGGCCATGCCATTCCATGCCATTCCATGCCAGTCCATGCCAGTCCATGCCATTCCATGCCATTCCATGCCACTCAATGCGGTGCCATGCCGTGCCATGCCGTGCCATGCCGTGCCATTCAATGCCATTCCATGCCATTCAATGCCATTCAATGCCGTGCCATGCCGTGCCATGCCGGTGCCATGCCGTGCCATGCCGGTGCCATGCCGTGCCATGCCGGTGCCATGCCGTGCCATGCCGTGCCATGCGGTGCCATGCCGTGCCATGCGGTGCCATGCCATTCCATGCCATTCCATGCCATTCCATGCCATTCCATGCCATTCCATGCCATTCCATGCCATTCCATGCCATTCCATGCCATTCCATGCCATTCCATGCCATTCCATGCCATTCCATGCCATTCCATGCCATTCCATGCCATTCCATGCCATTCCATGCCATTCCATGCCATTCCATGCCATTCCATGCCATTCCATGCCATTCAATGCCGTGCCATGCCGTGCCATGCCGTGCCATGCCGTGCCATGCCGGTGCCATGCCGTGCCATGCCGGTGCCATGCCGTGCCATGCCGGTGCCATGCCGTGCCATGCCGGTGCCATGCCGTGCCATGCCGGTGCCATGCCGTGCCATGCCGGTGCCATGCCGTGCCATGCCGTGCCATGCCGGTGCCATGCCGTGCCATGCCGGTGCCATGCCGTGCCATGCCGGTGCCATGCCGTGCTATGCCGTGCCATGCCGGTGCCATGCCGTGCCATGCCGGTGCCATGCCGTGCCATGCCGGTGCCATGCCGTGCCATGCCGGTGCCATGCCGTGCCATGCCGGTGCCATGCCGTGCCATGCCGGTGCCATGCCGTGCCATGCCGTGCCATGCCGTGCCATGCCGTGCCATGCCGTGCCATGCGGTGCCATGCCATTCCATGCCATTCCATGCCATTCCATGCCATTCCATGCCATTCCATGTCATTCCATGCCATTCCATGCCATTCCATGCCATTCCATGCCATTCCATGCCATTCCATGCCATTCCATGCCATTCCATGCCATTCCATGCCATTCCATGCCATTCCATGCCATTCCATGCCATTCCATGCCATTCCATGCCATTCCATGCCATTCCATGCCATTCCATGCCATTCCATGCCATTCCATGCCATTCCATGCCATTCCATGCCATTCCATGCCATTCCATGCCATTCCATGCCATTCCATGCCATTCCATGCCATTCCATGCCATTCCATGCCATTCCATGCCATTCCATGCCATTCCATGCCATTCCATGCCATTCCATGCCATTCCATGCCATTCCATGCCATTCCATGCCATTCCATGCCATTCCATGCCATTCCATGCCATTCCATGCCATTCCATGCCATTCCATGCCATTCCATGCCATTCCATGCCATTCCATGCCATTCCATGCCATTCCATGCCATTCCATGCCATTCCATGCCATTCCATGCCATTCCATGCCATTCCATGCCATTCCATGCCGTGCCATGCCGGTGCCATACCGTGCCATGCCGGTGCCATGCCGTGCCATGCCGGTGCCATGCCGTGCCATGCCGGTGCCATGCCGGTGCCATGCCGTGCCATGCCGGTGCCATGCCGTGCCATGCCGGTGCCATGCCGTGCCATGCCGGTGCCATGCCGTGCCATGCCGGTGCCATGCCGTGCCATGCCGGTGCCATGCCGTGCCATGCCGGTGCCATGCCGTGCCATGCCGGTGCCATGCCGTGCCATGCCGGTGCCATGCCGTGCCATGCCGGTGCCATGCCGTGCCATGCCGGTGCCATGCCGTGCCATGCCGGTGCCATGCCGTGCCATGCCGGTGCCATGCCGTGCCATGCCGGTGCCATGCCGTGCCATGCCGGTGCCATGCCGTGCCATGCCGGTGCCATGCCATTCCATGCCATTCAATGCCGTGCCATGCCGGTGCCATGCCGTGCCATGCCGGTGCCATGCCATGCCATGCCGGTGCCATGCCGTGCCATGCCGGTGCCATGCCGTGCCATGCCGGTGCCATGCCGTGCCATGCCGTGCCATGCCGGGCCATGCCAGTCCATGCCAGTCCATGCCATTCCATGCCATTCCATGCCATTCCATGCCACTCAATGCGGTGCCATGCCGTGCCATGCCGTGCCATGCCGTGCCATTCAATGCCATTCAATGCCATTCCATGCCATTCAATGCCATTCAATGCCGTGCCATGCCGTGCCATGCCGGTGCCATGCCGTGCCATGCCGGTGCCATGCCGGTGCCATGCCGTGCCATGCCGTGCCATGCGGTGCCATGCCGTGCCATGCGGTGCCATGCCATTCCATGCCATTCCATGCCATTCCATGCCATTCCATGCCATTCCATGCCATTCCATGCCATTCCATGCCATTCCATGCCATTCCATGTCATTCCATGCCATTCCATGTCATTCCATGCCATTCCATGTCATTCCATGCCATTCCATGCCATTCCATGCCATTCCATGCCATTCCATGCCATTCCATGCCATTCCATGCCATTCCATGCCATTCCATGCCATTCCATGCCATTCCATGCCATTCCATGCCATTCCATGCCATTCCATGCCATTCCATGCCATTCCATGCCATTCCATGCCATTCCATGCCATTCCATGCCATTCCATGCCATTCCATGCCATTCCATGCCATTCCATGCCATTCCATGACATTCCATGCCATTCCATGCCATTCCATGCCATTCAATGCCGTGCCATGCCGTGCCATGCCGTGCCATGCCGTGCCATGCCGGTGCCATGCCGTGCCATGCCGGTGCCATGCCGTGCCATGCCGGTGCCATGCCGTGCCATGCCGGTGCCATGCCGTGCCATGCCGGTGCCATGCCGTGCCATGCCGGTGCCATGCCGTGCCATGCCGGTGCCATGCCGTGCCATGCCGGTGCCATGCCGTGCCATGCCGGTGCCATGCCGTGCCATGCCGGTGCCATGCCGTGCCATGCCGGTGCCATGCCGTGCCATGCCGGTGCCATGCCGTGCCATGCCGGTGCCATGCCGTGCCATGCCGGTGCCATGCCGTGCCATGCCGGTGCCATGCCGTGCCATGCCGGTGCCATGCCGTGCCATGCCGGTGCCATGCCGTGCCATGCCGGTGCCATGCCGTGCCATGCCGGTGCCATGCCGTGCCATGCCATTCCATGCCATTCCATGCCGTGCCATGCCATTCCATGCCATTCCATGCCATTCCATGCCATTCCATGCCATTCCATGCCATTCCATGCCATTCCATGCCATTCCATGCCATTCCATGCCAT
Source organism: Cryptus armator (assembly GCA_963971235.1). NCBI lineage: Eukaryota > Metazoa > Arthropoda > Insecta > Hymenoptera > Ichneumonidae > Cryptus > Cryptus armator. The sequence continues at coordinate 203,742 of CAXARG010000143.1, read as the reverse complement.
TCCATGCCATTCCATGCCATTCCATGCCATTCCATGCCATTCCATGCCATTCCATGCCATTCCATGCCATTCAATGCCGTGCCATGCCGTGCCATGCCGTGCCATGCCGTGCCATGTCATTCCATGCCGTGCCATGTCATTCCATGCCATTCCATGTCATTCCATGCCATTCCATGTCATTCCATGCCATTCCATGTCATTCCATGCCATTCCATGTCATTCCATGCCATTCCATGTCATTCCATGCCATTCCATGCCATTCCATGCCATTCCATGCCATTCCATGCCATTCCATGCCATTCCATGCCATTCCATGCCATTCCATGCCATTCCATGCCATTCCATGCCATTCCATGCCATTCCATGCCATTCAATGCCGTGCCATGCCGGTGCCATGCCGTGCCATGCCGGTGCCATGCCGTGCCATGCCGGTGCCATGCCATGCCATGCCGGTGCCATGCCGTGCCATGCCGGTGCCATGCCGTGCCATGCCGGTGCCATGCCGTGCCATGCCGTGCCATGCCGGGCCATGCCAGTCCATGCCAGTCCATGCCATTCCATGCCATTCCATGCCACTCAATGCGGTGCCATGCCGTGCCATGCCGTGCCATGCCGTGCCATGCCGTGCCATTCAATGCCATTCAATGCCATTCCATGCCATTCAATGCCATTCAATGCCGTGCCATGCCGTGCCATGCCGGTGCCATGCCGTGCCATGCCGGTGCCATGCCGGTGCCATGCCGTGCCATGCCGTGCCATGCGGTGCCATGCCGTGCCATGCGGTGCCATGCCATTCCATGCCATTCCATGCCATTCCATGCCATTCCATGCCATTCCATGCCATTCCATGCCATTCCATGCCATTCCATGCCATTCCATGCCATTCCATGCCATTCCATGCCATTCCATGCCATTCCATGCCATTCCATGCCATTCCATGCCATTCCATGCCATTCCATGCCATTCCATGCCATTCCATGCCATTCCATGCCATTCCATGCCATTCCATGCCATTCCATGCCATTCCATGCCATTCCATGCCATTCCATGCCATTCCATGACATTCCATGCCATTCCATGCCATTCCATGCCATTCAATGCCGTGCCATGCCGTGCCATGCCGTGCCATGCCGTGCCATGCCGGTGCCATGCCGTGCCATGCCGGTGCCATGCCGTGCTATGCCGTGCCATGCCGGTGCCATGCCGTGCCATGCCGGTGCCATGCCGTGCCATGCCGGTGCCATGCCGTGCCATGCCGGTGCCATGCCGTGCCATGCCGGTGCCATGCCGTGCCATGCCGGTGCCATGCCGTGCCATGCCGTGCCATGCGGTGCCATGCCATTCCATGCCATTCCATGCCATTCCATGCCATTCCATGCCATTCCATGCCATTCCATGTCATTCCATGCCATTCCATGCCATTCCATGCCATTCCATGCCATTCCATGCCATTCCATGCCATTCAATGCCGTGCCATGCCGTGCCATGCCGGTGCCATGCCGTGCCATGCCGGTGCCATGCCGGTGCCATGCCGGTGCCATGCCGGTGCCATGCCGGTGCCATGCCGTGCCATGCCGGTGCCATGCCGTGCCATGCCGGTGCCATGCCGTGCCATGCCGGTGCCATGCCGTGCCATGCCGGTGCCATGCCGTGCCATGCCGTGCCATGCCGGTGCCATGCCGTGCCATGCCGGTGCCATGCCGTGCCATGCCGGTGCCATGCCGTGCCATGCCGGTGCCATGCCGTGCCATGCCGTGCCATGCCGTGCCATGCCGTGCCATGCGGTGCCATGCCATTCCATGCCATTCAATGTCATTCCATGCCATTCCATGTCATTCCATGCCATTCCATGCCATTCCATGCCATTCCATGCCATTCCATGCCATTCCATGCCATTCCATGCCATTCCATGCCATTCCATGCCATTCCATGCCATTCCATGCCATTCCATGCCATTCCATGCCATTCCATGCCATTCCATGCCATTCCATGCCATTCCATGCCATTCCATGCCATTCCATGCCGTGCCATGCCGGTGCCATACCGTGCCATGCCGGTGCCATGCCGTGCCATGCCGGTGCCATGCCGTGCCATGCCGGTGCCATGCCGTGCCATGCCGGTGCCATGCCGTGCCATGCCGTGCCATGCCGGTGCCATGCCGTGCCATGCCGGTGCCATGCCGTGCCATGCCGGTGCCATGCCGTGCCATGCCGTGCCATGCCGGTGCCATGCCGTGCCATGCCGTGCCATGCCGTGCCATGCCGTGCCATGCCGGTGCCATGCCGTGCCATGCCGTGCCATGCCATTCCATGCCATTCCATGCCATTCCATGCCATTCCATGCCATTCCATGCCATTCCATGCCATTCCATGCCATTCCATGCCATTCCATGCCATTCCATGCCATTCCATGCCATTCCATGCCATTCCATGCCATTCCATGCCATTCAATGCCGTGCCATGCCGTGCCATGCCGTGCCATGCCGTGCCATGTCATTCCATGCCGTGCCATGTCATTCCATGCCATTCCATGTCATTCCATGCCATTCCATGTCATTCCATGCCATTCCATGTCATTCCATGCCATTCCATGTCATTCCATGCCATTCCATGCCATTCCATGCCATTCCATGCCATTCCATGCCATTCCATGCCATTCCATGCCATTCCATGCCATTCCATGCCATTCCATGCCATTCCATGCCATTCCATGCCATTCCATGCCATTCCATGCCATTCCATGCCATTCCATGCCATTCCATGCCATTCCATGCCATTCCATGCCATTCCATGCCATTCCATGCCATTCAATGCCGTGCCATGCCATTCAATGCCGTGCCATGCCATTCAATTCCGTGCCATGCCGTGCCATGCCGGTGCCATGCCGTGCCATGCCGGTGCCATGCCGTGCCATGCCGGTGCCATGCCGTGCCATGCCGGTGCCATGCCGTGCCATGCCGGTGCCATGCCGTGCCATGCCGGTGCCATGCCGTGCCATGCCGGTGCCATGCCGTGCCATGCCGGTGCCATGCCGTGCCATGCCGGTGCCATGCCGTGCCATGCCGGTGCCATGCCGTGCCATGCCGGTGCCATGCCGTGCCATGCCGGTGCCATGCCGGTGCCATGCCGTGGCATGCCGGTGCCATGCCGTGGCATGCCGTGCCATGCCGGTGCCATGCCGTGCCATGCCGGTGCCATGCCGTGCCATGCCGGTGCCATGCCGTGCCATGCCGGTGCCATGCCGTGCCATGCCGGTGCCATGCCGTGCCATGCCGGTGCCATGCCGTGCCATGCCGGTGCCATGCCGTGCCATGCCGGTGCCATGCCGTGCCATGCCGGTGCCATGCCGTGCCATGCCGGTGCCATGCCGTGCCATGCCGGTGCCATGCCATTCCATGCCGTGCCATGCCGTGCCATGCCGTGCCATGCCGTGCCATGCCGGTGCCATGCCGTGCCATGCCGGTGCCATGCCGTGCCATGCCGGTGCCATGCCGTGCCATGCCGTGCCATGCCGGTGCCATGCCGTGCCATGCCGGTGCCATGCCGTGCCATGCCGTGCCATGCCGTGCCATGCCGTGCCATGCCGGTGCCATGCCGTGCCATGCCGTGCCATGCCATTCCATGCCATTCCATGCCATTCCATGCCATTCCATGCCATTCCATGCCATTCCATGCCATTCCATGCCATTCCATGCCATTCCATGCCATTCCATGCCATTCCATGCCATTCCATGCCATTCAATGCCGTGCCATGCCGTGCCATGCCGTGCCATGCCGTGCCATGTCATTCCATGCCGTGCCATGTCATTCCATGCCATTCCATGTCATTCCATGCCATTCCATGTCATTCCATGCCATTCCATGTCATTCCATGCCATTCCATGTCATTCCATGCCATTCCATGTCATTCCATGCCATTCCATGCCATTCCATGCCATTCCATGCCATTCCATGCCATTCCATGCCATTCCATGCCATTCCATGCCATTCCATGCCATTCCATGCCATTCCATGCCATTCCATGCCATTCCATGCCATTCCATGCCATTCCATGCCATTCCATGCCATTCCATGCCATTCCATGCCATTCCATGCCATTCCATGCCATTCCATGCCATTCCATGCCATTCCATGCCATTCCATGCCATTCCATGCCATTCCATGCCATTCCATGCCATTCCATGCCATTCCATGCCATTCCATGCCATTCCATGCCATTCCATGCCATTCAATGCCGTGCCATGCCATTCAATGCCGTGCCATGCCATTCAATGCCGTGCCATGCCGTGCCATGCCGGTGCCATGCCGTGCCATGCCGGTGCCATGCCGTGCCATGCCGGTGCCATGCCGTGCCATGCCGGTGCCATGCCGTGCCATGCCGGTGCCATGCCGTGCCATGCCGGTGCCATGCCGTGCCATGCCGGTGCCATGCCGTGCCATGCCGGTGCCATGCCGTGCCATGCCGGTGCCATGCCGTGCCATGCCGGTGCCATGCCGTGCCATGCCGGTGCCATGCCGTGCCATGCCGGTGCCATGCCGTGCCATGCCGGTGCCATGCCGTGCCATGCCGGTGCCATGCCGTGCCATGCCGGCGCCATGCCGTGCCATGCCGGTGCCATGCCGTGCCATGCCGGTGCCATGCCGGTGCCATGCCGGTGCCATGCCGGTGCCATGCCGTGCCATGCCGTGCCATGCCGGTGCCATGCGGTGCCATGCCGTGCCATGCCGGTGCCATGCGGTGCCATGCCGTGCCATGCCGGTGCCATGCCATTCCATGCCGTGCCATGCGGTGCCATGCCATTCCATGCGTTGCCATGCCATTCCATGCCGTGCCATGCGGTGCCATGCCATTCCATACGGTGCCATGCCATTCCATGCGGTGCCATGCCATTCCATGCGGTGCCATGCCATTCCATGCCATTCCATGCCATTCCATGCCATTCCATGCCATTCCATGCCATTCCATGCCATTCCATGCCATTCCATGCCATTCCATGCCATTCCATGCCATTCCATGCCATTCCATGCCATTCAATGCCGTGCCATGCCGGTGCCATGCCGTGCCATGCCGGTGCCATGCCGTGCCATGCCGGTGCCATGCCGTGCCATGCCGTGCCATGCCGGTGCCATGCCGTGCCATGCCGGTGCCATGCCGTGCCATGCCGTGCCATGCCGGGCCATGCCATTCCATGCCATTCCATGCCATTCCATGCCATTCCATGCCACTCAATGCGGTGCCATGCCGTGCCATGCCGTGCCATGCCGTGCCATTCAATGCCATTCCATGCCATTCAATGCCATTCAATGCCGTGCCATGCCGTGCCATGCCGGTGCCATGCCGTGCCATGCCGTGCCATGCGGTGCCATGCCGTGCCATGCGGTGCCATGCCATTCCATGCCATTCCATGCCATTCCATGCCATTCCATGCCATTCCATGCCATTCCATGCCATTCCATGCCATTCCATGCCATTCCATGCCATTCCATGCCATTCCATGCCATTCCATGCCATTCCATGCCATTCCATGCCATTCCATGACATTCCATGCCATTCCATGCCATTCCATGCCATTCAATGCCGTGCCATGCCGTGCCATGCCGGTGCCATGCCGTGCCATGCCGGTGCCATGCCGTGCCATGCCGGTGCCATGCCGTGCCATGCCGGTGCCATGCCGTGCCATGCCGGTGCCATGCCGTGCCATGCCGGTGCCATGCCGTGCCATGCCGTGCCATGCCGTGCCATGCCGGTGCCATGCCGTGCCATGCCGGTGCCATGCCGTGCCATGCCGGTGCCATGCCGTGCTATGCCGTGCCATGCCGGTGCCATGCCGTGCCATGCCGGTGCCATGCCGTGCCATGCCGGTGCCATGCCGTGCCATGCCGGTGCCATGCCGTGCCATGCCGGTGCCATGCCGTGCCATGCCGTGCCATGCCGTGCCATGCCGTGCCATGCGGTGCCATGCCATTCCATGCCATTCCATGCCATTCCATGCCATTCCATGTCATTCCATGCCATTCCATGCCATTCCATGCCATTCCATGCCATTCCATGCCATTCCATGCCATTCCATGCCATTCCATGCCATTCCATGCCATTCAATGCCGTGCCATGCCGTGCCATGCCGGTGCCATGCCGTGCCATGCCGGTGCCATGCCGTGCCATGCCGGTGCCATGCCGGTGCCATGCCGTGCCATGCCGGTGCCATGCCGTGCCATGCCGGTGCCATGCCGTGCCATGCCGGTGCCATGCCGTGCCATGCCGGTGCCATGCCGTGCCATGCCGGTGCCATGCCGTGCCATGCCGGTGCCATGCCGTGCCATGCCGGTGCCATGCCGTGCCATGCCGTGCCATGCCGGTGCCATGCCGTGCCATGCCGTGCCATGCCATTCCATGCCATTCCATGTCATTCCATGCCATTCCATGTCATTCCATGCCATTCCATGCCATTCCATGCCATTCCATGCCATTCCATGCCATTCCATGCCATTCCATGCCATTCCATGCCATTCCATGCCATTCCATGCCATTCCATGCCATTCCATGCCATTCCATGCCATTCCATGCCATTCCATGCCATTCCATGCCATTCCATGCCATTCCATGCCATTCCATGCCATTCCATGCCATTCCATGCCATTCCATGCCATTCCATGCCATTCCATGCCATTCCATGCCATTCCATGCCATTCCATGCCATTCCATGCCATTCCATGCCATTCCATGCCATTCCATGCCATTCCATGCCATTCCATGCCATTCCATGCCATTCCATGCCATTCCATGCCATTCCATGCCATTCCATGACATTCCATGCCATTCCATGCCATTCCATGCCATTCAATGCCGTGCCATGCCGTGCCATGCCGTGCCATGCCGTGCCATGCCGGTGCCATGCCGTGCCATGCCGGTGCCATGCCGTGCCATGCCGGTGCCATGCCGTGCCATGCCGGTGCCATGCCGTGCCATGCCGGTGCCATGCCGTGCCATGCCGGTGCCATGCCGTGCCATGCCGTGCCATGCCGGTGCCATGCCGTGCCATGCCGGTGCCATGCCGTGCTATGCCGTGCCATGCCGGTGCCATGCCGTGCCATGCCGGTGCCATGCCGTGCCATGCCGGTGCCATGCCGTGCCATGCCGGTGCCATGCCGTGCCATGCCGGTGCCATGCCGTGCCATGCCGGTGCCATGCCGTGCCATGCCGGTGCCATGCCGTGCCATGCCGTGCCATGCCGTGCCATGCGGTGCCATGCCATTCCATGCCATTCCATGCCATTCCATGCCATTCCATGCCATTCCATGCCATTCCATGCCATTCCATGTCATTCCATGCCATTCCATGCCATTCAATGCCGTGCCATGCCGTGCCATGCCGGTGCCATGCCGTGCCATGCCGGTGCCATGCCGGTGCCATGCCGTGCCATGCCGGTGCCATGCCGTGCCATGCCGGTGCCATGCCGTGCCATGCCGGTGCCATGCCGTGCCATGCCGGTGCCATGCCGTGCCATGCCGGTGCCATGCCGTGCCATGCCGGTGCCATGCCGTGCCATGCCGTGCCATGCCGGTGCCATGCCGGTGCCATGCCGTGCCATGCCGGTGCCATGACGTGCCATGCCGTGCCATGCCGTGCCATGCGGTGCCATGCCATTCCATGCCATTCCATGTCATTCCATGCCATTCCATGTCATTCCATGCCATTCCATGCCATTCCATGCCATTCCATGCCATTCCATGCCATTCCATGCCATTCCATGCCATTCCATGCCATTCCATGCCATTCCATGCCATTCCATGCCATTCCATGCCATTCCATGCCATTCCATGCCATTCCATGCCATTCCATGCCATTCCATGCCATTCCATGCCATTCCATGCCATTCCATGCCATTCCATGCCATTCCATGCCATTCCATGCCATTCCATGCCATTCCATGCCATTCCATGCCATTCCATGCCATTCCATGCCATTCCATGCCATTCCATGCCATTCCATGCCATTCCATGCCATTCCATGCCATTCCATGCCATTCCATGCCATTCCATGCCATTCCATGCCATTCCATGCCATTCCATGCCATTCCATGCCATTCCATGCCATTCCATGCCATTCCATGCCATTCCATGCCGTGCCATGCCGGTGCCATACCGTGCCATGCCGGTGCCATGCCGTGCCATGCCGGTGCCATGCCGTGCCATGCCGGTGCCATGCCGTGCCATGCCGGTGCCATGCCGGTGCCATGCCGTGCCATGCCGGTGCCATGCCGTGCCATGCCGGTGCCATGCCGTGCCATGCCGGTGCCATGCCGTGCCATGCCGGTGCCATGCCGTGCCATGCCGGTGCCATGCCGTGCCATGCCGGTGCCATGCCGTGCCATGCCGGTGCCATGCCGTGCCATGCCGGTGCCATGCCGTGCCATGCCGGTGCCATGCCGTGCCATGCCGTGCCATGCCGGTGCCATGCCGTGCCATGCCGGTGCCATGCCGTGCCATGCCGGTGCCATGCCGTGCCATGCCGGTGCCATGCCGTGCCATGCCGGTGCCATGCCGTGCCATGCCGGTGCCATGCCGTGCCATGCCGGTGCCATGCCGTGCCATGCCGGTGCCATGCCGTGCCATGCCGGTGCCATGCCGTGCCATGCCGGTGCCATGCCGTGCCATGCCGGTGCCATGCCGTGCCATGCCGGTGCCATGCCGTGCCATGCCGGTGCCATGCCGTGCCATGCCGGTGCCATGCCGTGCCATGCCGGTGCCATGCCGTGCCATGCCGGTGCCATGCCGTGCCATGCCGGTGCCGTGCCATTCAATGCCGTGCCATGCCGTGCCATGCCGTGCCATGCCGTGCCATGTCATTCCATGCCGTGCCATGTCATTCCATGCCATTCCATGTCATTCCATGCCATTCCATGTCATTCCATGCCATTCCATGTCATTCCATGCCATTCCATGTCATTCCATGCCATTCCATGTCATTCCATGCCATTCCATGTCATTCCATGCCATTCCATGCCATTCCATGCCATTCCATGCCATTCCATGCCATTCCATGCCATTCCATGCCATTCCATGCCATTCCATGCCATTCCATGCCATTCCATGCCATTCCATGCCATTCCATGCCATTCCATGCCATTCCATGCCATTCCATGCCATTCCATGCCATTCCATGCCATTCCATGCCATTCCATGCCATTCCATGCCATTCCATGCCATTCCATGCCATTCCATGCCATTCCATGCCATTCCATGCCATTCCATGCCATTCCATGCCATTCCATGCCATTCCATGCCATTCCATGCCATTCCATGCCATTCCATGCCATTCCATGCCATTCCATGCCATTCCATGCCATTCCATGCCATTCCATGCCATTCCATGCCATTCAATGCCGTGCCATGCCATTCAATGCCGTGCCATGCCGTGCCATGCCGGTGCCATGCCGTGCCATGCCGGTGCCATGCCGTGCCATGCCGGTGCCATGCCGTGCCATGCCGGTGCCATGCCGTGCCATGCCGGTGCCATGCCGTGCCATGCCGGTGCCATGCCGTGCCATGCCGGTGCCATGCCGTGCCATGCCGGTGCCATGCCGTGCCATGCCGGTGCCATGCCGTGCCATGCCGGTGCCATGCCGTGCCATGCCGGTGCCATGCCGTGCCATGCCGGTGCCATGCCGTGCCATGCCGGTGCCATGCCGTGCCATGCCGGTGCCATGCCGTGCCATGCCGGTGCCATGCCGTGCCATGCCGGTGCCATGCCGTGCCATGCCGGTGCCATGCCGTGCCATGCCGGTGCCATGCCGTGCCATGCCGGTGCCATGCCGTGCCATGCCGGTGCCATGCCGTGCCATGCCGGTGCCATGCCGTGCCATGCCGGTGCCATGCCGTGCCATGCCGGTGCCATGCCGTGCCATGCCGGTGCCATGCCGTGCCATGCCGGTGCCATGCCGTGCCATGCCGGTGCCATGCCGGTGCCATGCCGTGGCATGCCGGTGCCATGCCGTGGCATGCCGTGCCATGCCGGTGCCATGCCGTGCCATGCCGGTGCCATGCCGTGCCATGCCGGTGCCATGCCGTGCCATGCCGGTGCCATGCCGTGCCATGCCGGTGCCATGCCGTGCCATGCCGGTGCCATGCCGTGCCATGCCGGTGCCATGCCGTGCCATGCCGGTGCCATGCCGTGCCATGCCGGTGCCATGCCGTGCCATGCCGGTGCCATGCCATTCCATGCCGTGCCATGCCGTGCCATGCCGTGCCATGCCGGTGCCATGCCGTGCCATGCCGGTGCCATGCCGTGCCATGCCGGTGCCATGCCGTGCCATGCCGTGCCATGCCGTGCCATGCCGTGCCATGCCGTGCCATGCCGGTGCCATGCCGTGCCATGCCGGTGCCATGCCGTGCCATGCCGGTGCCATGCCGTGCCATGCCGTGCCATGCCGGTGCCATGCCGTGCCATGCCGGTGCCATGCCGTGCCATGCCGTGCCATGCCGTGCCATGCCGTGCCATGCCGGTGCCATGCCGTGCCATGCCGTGCCATGCCATTCCATGCCATTCCATGCCATTCCATGCCATTCCATGCCATTCCATGCCATTCCATGCCATTCCATGCCATTCCATGCCATTCCATGCCATTCCATGCCATTCAATGCCGTGCCATGCCGTGCCATGCCGTGCCATGCCGTGCCATGTCATTCCATGCCGTGCCATGTCATTCCATGCCATTCCATGTCATTCCATGCCATTCCATGTCATTCCATGCCATTCCATGTCATTCCATGCCATTCCATGTCATTCCATGCCATTCCATGTCATTCCATGCCATTCCATGCCATTCCATGCCATTCCATGCCATTCCATGCCATTCCATGCCATTCCATGCCATTCCATGCCATTCCATGCCATTCCATGCCATTCCATGCCATTCCATGCCATTCCATGCCATTCCATGCCATTCCATGCCATTCCATGCCATTCCATGCCATTCCATGCCATTCCATGCCATTCCATGCCATTCCATGCCATTCCATGCCATTCCATGCCATTCCATGCCATTCCATGCCATTCCATGCCATTCCATGCCATTCCATGCCATTCCATGCCATTCCATGCCATTCCATGCCATTCAATGCCGTGCCATGCCATTCAATGCCGTGCCATGCCATTCAATGCCGTGCCATGCCGTGCCATGCCGGTGCCATGCCGTGCCATGCCGGTGCCATGCCGTGCCATGCCGGTGCCATGCCGTGCCATGCCGGTGCCATGCCGTGCCATGCCGGTGCCATGCCGTGCCATGCCGGTGCCATGCCGTGCCATGCCGGTGCCATGCCGTGCCATGCCGGTGCCATGCCGTGCCATGCCGGTGCCATGCCGTGCCATGCCGGTGCCATGCCGTGCCATGCCGGTGCCATGCCGTGCCATGCCGGTGCCATGCCGTGCCATGCCGGTGCCATGCCGTGCCATGCCGGTGCCATGCCGTGCCATGCCGGCGCCATGCCGTGCCATGCCGGTGCCATGCCGTGCCATGCCGGTGCCATGCCGGTGCCATGCCGGTGCCATGCCGGTGCCATGCCGTGCCATGCCGTGCCATGCCGGTGCCATGCGGTGCCATGCCGTGCCATGCCGGTGCCATGCGGTGCCATGCCGTGCCATGCCGGTGCCATGCCATTCCATGCCGTGCCATGCGGTGCCATGCCATTCCATGCGTTGCCATGCCATTCCATGCCGTGCCATGCGGTGCCATGCCATTCCATACGGTGCCATGCCATTCCATGCGGTGCCATGCCATTCCATGCGGTGCCATGCCATTCCATGCCATTCCATGCCATTCCATGCCATTCCATGCCATTCCATGCCATTCCATGCCATTCCATGCCATTCCATGCCATTCCATGCCATTCCATGCCATTCCATGCCATTCAATGCCGTGCCATGCCGGTGCCATGCCGTGCCATGCCGGTGCCATGCCGTGCCATGCCGGTGCCATGCCGTGCCATGCCGTGCCATGCCGGTGCCATGCCGTGCCATGCCGGTGCCATGCCGTGCCATGCCGTGCCATGCCGGGCCATGCCATTCCATGCCATTCCATGCCATTCCATGCCATTCCATGCCACTCAATGCGGTGCCATGCCGTGCCATGCCGTGCCATGCCGTGCCATTCAATGCCATTCCATGCCATTCAATGCCATTCAATGCCGTGCCATGCCGTGCCATGCCGGTGCCATGCCGTGCCATGCCGTGCCATGCGGTGCCATGCCGTGCCATGCGGTGCCATGCCATTCCATGCCATTCCATGCCATTCCATGCCATTCCATGCCATTCCATGCCATTCCATGCCATTCCATGCCATTCCATGCCATTCCATGCCATTCCATGCCATTCCATGCCATTCCATGCCATTCCATGACATTCCATGCCATTCCATGCCATTCCATGCCATTCAATGCCGTGCCATGCCGTGCCATGCCGGTGCCATGCCGTGCCATGCCGGTGCCATGCCGTGCCATGCCGGTGCCATGCCGTGCCATGCCGGTGCCATGCCGTGCCATGCCGGTGCCATGCCGTGCCATGCCGGTGCCATGCCGTGCCATGCCGTGCCATGCCGTGCCATGCCGGTGCCATGCCGTGCCATGCCGGTGCCATGCCGTGCCATGCCGGTGCCATGCCGTGCTATGCCGTGCCATGCCGGTGCCATGCCGTGCCATGCCGGTGCCATGCCGTGCCATGCCGGTGCCATGCCGTGCCATGCCGGTGCCATGCCGTGCCATGCCGGTGCCATGCCGTGCCATGCCGTGCCATGCCGTGCCATGCCGTGCCATGCGGTGCCATGCCATTCCATGCCATTCCATGCCATTCCATGCCATTCCATGTCATTCCATGCCATTCCATGCCATTCCATGCCATTCCATGCCATTCCATGCCATTCCATGCCATTCCATGCCATTCCATGCCATTCCATGCCATTCAATGCCGTGCCATGCCGTGCCATGCCGGTGCCATGCCGTGCCATGCCGGTGCCATGCCGTGCCATGCCGGTGCCATGCCGGTGCCATGCCGTGCCATGCCGGTGCCATGCCGTGCCATGCCGGTGCCATGCCGTGCCATGCCGGTGCCATGCCGTGCCATGCCGGTGCCATGCCGTGCCATGCCGGTGCCATGCCGTGCCATGCCGGTGCCATGCCGTGCCATGCCGGTGCCATGCCGTGCCATGCCGTGCCATGCCGGTGCCATGCCGTGCCATGCCGTGCCATGCCATTCCATGCCATTCCATGTCATTCCATGCCATTCCATGTCATTCCATGCCATTCCATGCCATTCCATGCCATTCCATGCCATTCCATGCCATTCCATGCCATTCCATGCCATTCCATGCCATTCCATGCCATTCCATGCCATTCCATGCCATTCCATGCCATTCCATGCCATTCCATGCCATTCCATGCCATTCCATGCCATTCCATGCCATTCCATGCCATTCCATGCCATTCCATGCCATTCCATGCCATTCCATGCCATTCCATGCCATTCCATGCCATTCCATGCCATTCCATGCCATTCCATGCCATTCCATGCCATTCCATGCCATTCCATGCCATTCCATGCCATTCCATGCCATTCCATGCCATTCCATGCCATTCCATGCCATTCCATGCCATTCCATGCCATTCCATGCCATTCCATGCCATTCCATGCCATTCCATGCCATTCCATGCCATTCCATGACATTCCATGCCATTCCATGCCATTCCATGCCATTCAATGCCGTGCCATGCCGTGCCATGCCGTGCCATGCCGTGCCATGCCGGTGCCATGCCGTGCCATGCCGGTGCCATGCCGTGCCATGCCGGTGCCATGCCGTGCCATGCCGGTGCCATGCCGTGCCATGCCGGTGCCATGCCGTGCCATGCCGGTGCCATGCCGTGCCATGCCGTGCCATGCCGGTGCCATGCCGTGCCATGCCGGTGCCATGCCGTGCTATGCCGTGCCATGCCGGTGCCATGCCGTGCCATGCCGGTGCCATGCCGTGCCATGCCGGTGCCATGCCGTGCCATGCCGGTGCCATGCCGTGCCATGCCGGTGCCATGCCGTGCCATGCCGGTGCCATGCCGTGCCATGCCGGTGCCATGCCGTGCCATGCCGTGCCATGCCGTGCCATGCGGTGCCATGCCATTCCATGCCATTCCATGCCATTCCATGCCATTCCATGCCATTCCATGCCATTCCATGCCATTCCATGTCATTCCATGCCATTCCATGCCATTCAATGCCGTGCCATGCCGTGCCATGCCGGTGCCATGCCGTGCCATGCCGGTGCCATGCCGGTGCCATGCCGTGCCATGCCGGTGCCATGCCGTGCCATGCCGGTGCCATGCCGTGCCATGCCGGTGCCATGCCGTGCCATGCCGGTGCCATGCCGTGCCATGCCGGTGCCATGCCGTGCCATGCCGGTGCCATGCCGTGCCATGCCGTGCCATGCCGGTGCCATGCCGGTGCCATGCCGTGCCATGCCGGTGCCATGACGTGCCATGCCGTGCCATGCCGTGCCATGCGGTGCCATGCCATTCCATGCCATTCCATGTCATTCCATGCCATTCCATGTCATTCCATGCCATTCCATGCCATTCCATGCCATTCCATGCCATTCCATGCCATTCCATGCCATTCCATGCCATTCCATGCCATTCCATGCCATTCCATGCCATTCCATGCCATTCCATGCCATTCCATGCCATTCCATGCCATTCCATGCCATTCCATGCCATTCCATGCCATTCCATGCCATTCCATGCCATTCCATGCCATTCCATGCCATTCCATGCCATTCCATGCCATTCCATGCCATTCCATGCCATTCCATGCCATTCCATGCCATTCCATGCCATTCCATGCCATTCCATGCCATTCCATGCCATTCCATGCCATTCCATGCCATTCCATGCCATTCCATGCCATTCCATGCCATTCCATGCCATTCCATGCCATTCCATGCCATTCCATGCCATTCCATGCCATTCCATGCCATTCCATGCCATTCCATGCCATTCCATGCCATTCCATGCCATTCCATGCCATTCCATGCCATTCCATGCCATTCCATGCCGTGCCATGCCGGTGCCATACCGTGCCATGCCGGTGCCATGCCGTGCCATGCCGGTGCCATGCCGTGCCATGCCGGTGCCATGCCGTGCCATGCCGGTGCCATGCCGGTGCCATGCCGTGCCATGCCGGTGCCATGCCGTGCCATGCCGGTGCCATGCCGTGCCATGCCGGTGCCATGCCGTGCCATGCCGGTGCCATGCCGTGCCATGCCGGTGCCATGCCGTGCCATGCCGGTGCCATGCCGTGCCATGCCGGTGCCATGCCGTGCCATGCCGGTGCCATGCCGTGCCATGCCGGTGCCATGCCGTGCCATGCCGGTGCCATGCCGTGCCATGCCGTGCCATGCCGGTGCCATGCCGTGCCATGCCGGTGCCATGCCGTGCCATGCCGGTGCCATGCCGTGCCATGCCGGTGCCATGCCGTGCCATGCCGGTGCCATGCCGTGCCATGCCGGTGCCATGCCGTGCCATGCCGGTGCCATGCCGTGCCATGCCGGTGCCATGCCGTGCCATGCCGGTGCCATGCCGTGCCATGCCGGTGCCATGCCGTGCCATGCCGGTGCCATGCCGTGCCATGCCGGTGCCATGCCGTGCCATGCCGGTGCCATGCCGTGCCATGCCGGTGCCATGCCGTGCCATGCCGGTGCCATGCCGTGCCATGCCGGTGCCGTGCCATTCAATGCCGTGCCATGCCGTGCCATGCCGTGCCATGCCGTGCCATGTCATTCCATGCCGTGCCATGTCATTCCATGCCATTCCATGTCATTCCATGCCATTCCATGTCATTCCATGCCATTCCATGTCATTCCATGCCATTCCATGTCATTCCATGCCATTCCATGTCATTCCATGCCATTCCATGTCATTCCATGCCATTCCATGCCATTCCATGCCATTCCATGCCATTCCATGCCATTCCATGCCATTCCATGCCATTCCATGCCATTCCATGCCATTCCATGCCATTCCATGCCATTCCATGCCATTCCATGCCATTCCATGCCATTCCATGCCATTCCATGCCATTCCATGCCATTCCATGCCATTCCATGCCATTCCATGCCATTCCATGCCATTCCATGCCATTCCATGCCATTCCATGCCATTCCATGCCATTCCATGCCATTCCATGCCATTCCATGCCATTCCATGCCATTCCATGCCATTCCATGCCATTCCATGCCATTCCATGCCATTCCATGCCATTCCATGCCATTCCATGCCATTCCATGCCATTCCATGCCATTCCATGCCATTCCATGCCATTCAATGCCGTGCCATGCCATTCAATGCCGTGCCATGCCATTCAATGCCGTGCCATGCCGTGCCATGCCGGTGCCATGCCGTGCCATGCCGGTGCCATGCCGTGCCATGCCGGTGCCATGCCGTGCCATGCCGGTGCCATGCCGTGCCATGCCGGTGCCATGCCGTGCCATGCCGGTGCCATGCCGTGCCATGCCGGTGCCATGCCGTGCCATGCCGGTGCCATGCCGTGCCATGCCGGTGCCATGCCGTGCCATGCCGGTGCCATGCCGTGCCATGCCGGTGCCATGCCGTGCCATGCCGGTGCCATGCCGTGCCATGCCGGTGCCATGCCGTGCCATGCCGGTGCCATGCCGTGCCATGCCGGTGCCATGCCGTGCCATGCCGGTGCCATGCCGTGCCATGCCGGTGCCATGCCGTGCCATGCCGGTGCCATGCCGTGCCATGCCGGTGCCATGCCGTGCCATGCCGGTGCCATGCCGTGCCATGCCGGTGCCATGCCGTGCCATGCCGGTGCCATGCCGTGCCATGCCGGTGCCATGCCGTGCCATGCCGGTGCCATGCCGGTGCCATGCCGTGGCATGCCGGTGCCATGCCGTGGCATGCCGTGCCATGCCGGTGCCATGCCGTGCCATGCCGGTGCCATGCCGTGCCATGCCGGTGCCATGCCGTGCCATGCCGGTGCCATGCCGTGCCATGCCGGTGCCATGCCGTGCCATGCCGGTGCCATGCCGTGCCATGCCGGTGCCATGCCGTGCCATGCCGGTGCCATGCCGTGCCATGCCGGTGCCATGCCGTGCCATGCCGGTGCCATGCCGTGCCATGCCGGTGCCATGCCGTGCCATGCCGGTGCCATGCCATTCCATGCCGTGCCATGCCGTGCCATGCCGTGCCATGCCGGTGCCATGCCGTGCCATGCCGGTGCCATGCCGTGCCATGCCGGTGCCATGCCGTGCCATGCCGTGCCATGCCGGTGCCATGCCGTGCCATGCCGGTGCCATGCCGTGCCATGCCGTGCCATGCCGTGCCATGCCGTGCCATGCCGGTGCCATGCCGTGCCATGCCGTGCCATGCCATTCCATGCCATTCCATGCCATTCCATGCCATTCCATGCCATTCCATGCCATTCCATGCCATTCCATGCCATTCCATGCCATTCCATGCCATTCCATGCCATTCCATGCCATTCCATGCCATTCCATGCCATTCCATGCCATTCAATGCCGTGCCATGCCGTGCCATGCCGTGCCATGCCGTGCCATGTCATTCCATGCCGTGCCATGTCATTCCATGCCATTCCATGTCATTCCATGCCATTCCATGTCATTCCATGCCATTCCATGTCATTCCATGCCATTCCATGTCATTCCATGCCATTCCATGTCATTCCATGCCATTCCATGCCATTCCATGCCATTCCATGCCATTCCATGCCATTCCATGCCATTCCATGCCATTCCATGCCATTCCATGCCATTCCATGCCATTCCATGCCATTCCATGCCATTCCATGCCATTCCATGCCATTCCATGCCATTCCATGCCATTCCATGCCATTCCATGCCATTCCATGCCATTCCATGCCATTCCATGCCATTCCATGCCATTCCATGCCATTCCATGCCATTCCATGCCATTCCATGCCATTCAATGCCGTGCCATGCCATTCAATGCCGTGCCATGCCATTCAATGCCGTGCCATGCCGTGCCATGCCGGTGCCATGCCGTGCCATGCCGGTGCCATGCCGTGCCATGCCGGTGCCATGCCGTGCCATGCCGGTGCCATGCCGTGCCATGCCGGTGCCATGCCGTGCCATGCCGGTGCCATGCCGTGCCATGCCGGTGCCATGCCGTGCCATGCCGGTGCCATGCCGTGCCATGCCGGTGCCATGCCGTGCCATGCCGGTGCCATGCCGTGCCATGCCGGTGCCATGCCGTGCCATGCCGGTGCCATGCCGTGCCATGCCGGCGCCATGCCGTGCCATGCCGGTGCCATGCCGTGCCATGCCGGTGCCATGCCGTGCCATGCCGGTGCCATGCCGGTGCCATGCCGGTGCCATGCCGGTGCCATGCCGTGCCATGCCGTGCCATGCCGGTGCCATGCGGTGCCATGCCGTGCCATGCCGGTGCCATGCGGTGCCATGCCGTGCCATGCCGGTGCCATGCCATTCCATGCCGTGCCATGCGGTGCCATGCCATTCCATGCGTTGCCATGCCATTCCATGCCGTGCCATGCGGTGCCATGCCATTCCATACGGTGCCATGCCATTCCATGCGGTGCCATGCCATTCCATGCGGTGCCATGCCATTCCATGCCATTCCATGCCATTCCATGCCATTCCATGCCATTCCATGCCATTCCATGCCATTCCATGCCATTCCATGCCATTCCATGCCATTCCATGCCATTCAATGCCGTGCCATGCCGGTGCCATGCCGTGCCATGCCGGTGCCATGCCGTGCCATGCCGTGCCATGCCGGTGCCATGCCGTGCCATGCCGGTGCCATGCCGTGCCATGCCGTGCCATGCCGGGCCATGCCATTCCATGCCATTCCATGCCATTCCATGCCATTCCATGCCACTCAATGCGGTGCCATGCCGTGCCATGCCGTGCCATGCCGTGCCATTCAATGCCATTCCATGCCATTCAATGCCATTCAATGCCGTGCCATGCCGTGCCATGCCGGTGCCATGCCGTGCCATGCCGGTGCCATGCCGTGCCATGCCGGTGCCATGCCGTGCCATGCCGTGCCATGCGGTGCCATGCCGTGCCATGCGGTGCCATGCCATTCCATGCCATTCCATGCCATTCCATGCCATTCCATGCCATTCCATGCCATTCCATGCCATTCCATGCCATTCCATGCCATTCCATGCCATTCCATGCCATTCCATGCCATTCCATGCCATTCCATGCCATTCCATGCCATTCCATGCCATTCCATGCCATTCCATGCCATTCCATGCCATTCCATGACATTCCATGCCATTCCATGCCATTCCATGCCATTCAATGCCGTGCCATGCCGTGCCATGCCGGTGCCATGCCGTGCCATGCCGGTGCCATGCCGTGCCATGCCGGTGCCATGCCGTGCCATGCCGGTGCCATGCCGTGCCATGCCGGTGCCATGCCGTGCCATGCCGGTGCCATGCCGTGCCATGCCGGTGCCATGCCGTGCCATGCCGTGCCATGCCGTGCCATGCCGGTGCCATGCCGTGCCATGCCGGTGCCATGCCGTGCCATGCCGGTGCCATGCCGTGCTATGCCGTGCCATGCCGGTGCCATGCCGTGCCATGCCGGTGCCATGCCGTGCCATGCCGGTGCCATGCCGTGCCATGCCGGTGCCATGCCGTGCCATGCCGGTGCCATGCCGTGCCATGCCGGTGCCATGCCGTGCCATGCCGTGCCATGCCGTGCCATGCCGTGCCATGCGGTGCCATGCCATTCCATGCCATTCCATGCCATTCCATGCCATTCCATGTCATTCCATGCCATTCCATGCCATTCCATGCCATTCCATGCCATTCCATGCCATTCCATGCCATTCCATGCCATTCCATGCCATTCAATGCCGTGCCATGCCGTGCCATGCCGGTGCCATGCCGTGCCATGCCGGTGCCATGCCGTGCCATGCCGGTGCCATGCCGGTGCCATGCCGTGCCATGCCGGTGCCATGCCGTGCCATGCCGGTGCCATGCCGTGCCATGCCGGTGCCATGCCGTGCCATGCCGGTGCCATGCCGTGCCATGCCGGTGCCATGCCGTGCCATGCCGGTGCCATGCCGTGCCATGCCGGTGCCATGCCGTGCCATGCCGTGCCATGCCGGTGCCATGCCGTGCCATGCCGTGCCATGCCGGTGCCATGCCGTGCCATGCCGTGCCATGCCATTCCATGCCATTCCATGTCATTCCATGCCATTCCATGTCATTCCATGCCATTCCATGCCATTCCATGCCATTCCATGCCATTCCATGCCATTCCATGCCATTCCATGCCATTCCATGCCATTCCATGCCATTCCATGCCATTCCATGCCATTCCATGCCATTCCATGCCATTCCATGCCATTCCATGCCATTCCATGCCATTCCATGCCATTCCATGCCATTCCATGCCATTCCATGCCATTCCATGCCATTCCATGCCATTCCATGCCATTCCATGCCATTCCATGCCATTCCATGCCATTCCATGCCATTCCATGCCATTCCATGCCATTCCATGCCATTCCATGCCATTCCATGCCATTCCATGCCATTCCATGCCATTCCATGCCATTCCATGCCATTCCATGCCATTCCATGCCATTCCATGCCATTCCATGCCATTCCATGCCATTCCATGCCATTCCATGCCATTCCATGCCATTCCATGCCATTCAATGCCGTGCCATGCCATTCAATGCCGTGCCATGCCATTCAATGCCGTGCCATGCCGTGCCATGCCGGTGCCATGCCGTGCCATGCCGGTGCCATGCCGTGCCATGCCGGTGCCATGCCGTGCCATGCCGGTGCCATGCCGTGCCATGCCGGTGCCATGCCGTGCCATGCCGGTGCCATGCCGTGCCATGCCGGTGCCATGCCGTGCCATGCCGGTGCCATGCCGTGCCATGCCGGTGCCATGCCGTGCCATGCCGGTGCCATGCCGTGCCATGCCGGTGCCATGCCGTGCCATGCCGGTGCCATGCCGTGCCATGCCGGTGCCATGCCGTGCCATGCCGGCGCCATGCCGTGCCATGCCGGTGCCATGCCGTGCCATGCCGGTGCCATGCCGGTGCCATGCCGGTGCCATGCCGGTGCCATGCCGTGCCATGCCGTGCCATGCCGGTGCCATGCGGTGCCATGCCGTGCCATGCCGGTGCCATGCGGTGCCATGCCGTGCCATGCCGGTGCCATGCCATTCCATGCCGTGCCATGCGGTGCCATGCCATTCCATGCGTTGCCATGCCATTCCATGCCGTGCCATGCGGTGCCATGCCATTCCATACGGTGCCATGCCATTCCATGCGGTGCCATGCCATTCCATGCGGTGCCATGCCATTCCATGCCATTCCATGCCATTCCATGCCATTCCATGCCATTCCATGCCATTCCATGCCATTCCATGCCATTCCATGCCATTCCATGCCATTCCATGCCATTCCATGCCATTCAATGCCGTGCCATGCCGGTGCCATGCCGTGCCATGCCGGTGCCATGCCGTGCCATGCCGGTGCCATGCCGTGCCATGCCGTGCCATGCCGGTGCCATGCCGTGCCATGCCGGTGCCATGCCGTGCCATGCCGTGCCATGCCGGGCCATGCCATTCCATGCCATTCCATGCCATTCCATGCCATTCCATGCCACTCAATGCGGTGCCATGCCGTGCCATGCCGTGCCATGCCGTGCCATTCAATGCCATTCCATGCCATTCAATGCCATTCAATGCCGTGCCATGCCGTGCCATGCCGGTGCCATGCCGTGCCATGCCGTGCCATGCGGTGCCATGCCGTGCCATGCGGTGCCATGCCATTCCATGCCATTCCATGCCATTCCATGCCATTCCATGCCATTCCATGCCATTCCATGCCATTCCATGCCATTCCATGCCATTCCATGCCATTCCATGCCATTCCATGCCATTCCATGCCATTCCATGCCATTCCATGCCATTCCATGACATTCCATGCCATTCCATGCCATTCCATGCCATTCAATGCCGTGCCATGCCGTGCCATGCCGGTGCCATGCCGTGCCATGCCGGTGCCATGCCGTGCCATGCCGGTGCCATGCCGTGCCATGCCGGTGCCATGCCGTGCCATGCCGGTGCCATGCCGTGCCATGCCGGTGCCATGCCGTGCCATGCCGTGCCATGCCGTGCCATGCCGGTGCCATGCCGTGCCATGCCGGTGCCATGCCGTGCCATGCCGGTGCCATGCCGTGCTATGCCGTGCCATGCCGGTGCCATGCCGTGCCATGCCGGTGCCATGCCGTGCCATGCCGGTGCCATGCCGTGCCATGCCGGTGCCATGCCGTGCCATGCCGGTGCCATGCCGTGCCATGCCGTGCCATGCCGTGCCATGCCGTGCCATGCGGTGCCATGCCATTCCATGCCATTCCATGCCATTCCATGCCATTCCATGTCATTCCATGCCATTCCATGCCATTCCATGCCATTCCATGCCATTCCATGCCATTCCATGCCATTCCATGCCATTCCATGCCATTCCATGCCATTCAATGCCGTGCCATGCCGTGCCATGCCGGTGCCATGCCGTGCCATGCCGGTGCCATGCCGTGCCATGCCGGTGCCATGCCGGTGCCATGCCGTGCCATGCCGGTGCCATGCCGTGCCATGCCGGTGCCATGCCGTGCCATGCCGGTGCCATGCCGTGCCATGCCGGTGCCATGCCGTGCCATGCCGGTGCCATGCCGTGCCATGCCGGTGCCATGCCGTGCCATGCCGGTGCCATGCCGTGCCATGCCGTGCCATGCCGGTGCCATGCCGTGCCATGCCGTGCCATGCCATTCCATGCCATTCCATGTCATTCCATGCCATTCCATGTCATTCCATGCCATTCCATGCCATTCCATGCCATTCCATGCCATTCCATGCCATTCCATGCCATTCCATGCCATTCCATGCCATTCCATGCCATTCCATGCCATTCCATGCCATTCCATGCCATTCCATGCCATTCCATGCCATTCCATGCCATTCCATGCCATTCCATGCCATTCCATGCCATTCCATGCCATTCCATGCCATTCCATGCCATTCCATGCCATTCCATGCCATTCCATGCCATTCCATGCCATTCCATGCCATTCCATGCCATTCCATGCCATTCCATGCCATTCCATGCCATTCCATGCCATTCCATGACATTCCATGCCATTCCATGCCATTCCATGCCATTCAATGCCGTGCCATGCCGTGCCATGCCGTGCCATGCCGTGCCATGCCGGTGCCATGCCGTGCCATGCCGGTGCCATGCCGTGCCATGCCGGTGCCATGCCGTGCCATGCCGGTGCCATGCCGTGCCATGCCGGTGCCATGCCGTGCCATGCCGGTGCCATGCCGTGCCATGCCGTGCCATGCCGGTGCCATGCCGTGCCATGCCGGTGCCATGCCGTGCTATGCCGTGCCATGCCGGTGCCATGCCGTGCCATGCCGGTGCCATGCCGTGCCATGCCGGTGCCATGCCGTGCCATGCCGGTGCCATGCCGTGCCATGCCGGTGCCATGCCGTGCCATGCCGGTGCCATGCCGTGCCATGCCGGTGCCATGCCGTGCCATGCCGTGCCATGCCGTGCCATGCGGTGCCATGCCATTCCATGCCATTCCATGCCATTCCATGCCATTCCATGCCATTCCATGCCATTCCATGCCATTCCATGTCATTCCATGCCATTCCATGCCATTCAATGCCGTGCCATGCCGTGCCATGCCGGTGCCATGCCGTGCCATGCCGGTGCCATGCCGGTGCCATGCCGTGCCATGCCGGTGCCATGCCGTGCCATGCCGGTGCCATGCCGTGCCATGCCGGTGCCATGCCGTGCCATGCCGGTGCCATGCCGTGCCATGCCGGTGCCATGCCGTGCCATGCCGGTGCCATGCCGTGCCATGCCGTGCCATGCCGGTGCCATGCCGGTGCCATGCCGTGCCATGCCGGTGCCATGACGTGCCATGCCGTGCCATGCCGTGCCATGCGGTGCCATGCCATTCCATGCCATTCCATGTCATTCCATGCCATTCCATGTCATTCCATGCCATTCCATGCCATTCCATGCCATTCCATGCCATTCCATGCCATTCCATGCCATTCCATGCCATTCCATGCCATTCCATGCCATTCCATGCCATTCCATGCCATTCCATGCCATTCCATGCCATTCCATGCCATTCCATGCCATTCCATGCCATTCCATGCCATTCCATGCCATTCCATGCCATTCCATGCCATTCCATGCCATTCCATGCCATTCCATGCCATTCCATGCCATTCCATGCCATTCCATGCCATTCCATGCCATTCCATGCCATTCCATGCCATTCCATGCCATTCCATGCCATTCCATGCCATTCCATGCCATTCCATGCCATTCCATGCCATTCCATGCCATTCCATGCCATTCCATGCCATTCCATGCCATTCCATGCCATTCCATGCCATTCCATGCCATTCCATGCCATTCCATGCCATTCCATGCCATTCCATGCCATTCCATGCCGTGCCATGCCGGTGCCATACCGTGCCATGCCGGTGCCATGCCGTGCCATGCCGGTGCCATGCCGTGCCATGCCGGTGCCATGCCGTGCCATGCCGGTGCCATGCCGGTGCCATGCCGTGCCATGCCGGTGCCATGCCGTGCCATGCCGGTGCCATGCCGTGCCATGCCGGTGCCATGCCGTGCCATGCCGGTGCCATGCCGTGCCATGCCGGTGCCATGCCGTGCCATGCCGGTGCCATGCCGTGCCATGCCGGTGCCATGCCGTGCCATGCCGGTGCCATGCCGTGCCATGCCGGTGCCATGCCGTGCCATGCCGTGCCATGCCGGTGCCATGCCGTGCCATGCCGGTGCCATGCCGTGCCATGCCGGTGCCATGCCGTGCCATGCCGGTGCCATGCCGTGCCATGCCGGTGCCATGCCGTGCCATGCCGGTGCCATGCCGTGCCATGCCGGTGCCATGCCGTGCCATGCCGGTGCCATGCCGTGCCATGCCGGTGCCATGCCGTGCCATGCCGGTGCCATGCCGTGCCATGCCGGTGCCATGCCGTGCCATGCCGGTGCCATGCCGTGCCATGCCGGTGCCATGCCGTGCCATGCCGGTGCCATGCCGTGCCATGCCGGTGCCATGCCGTGCCATGCCGGTGCCGTGCCATTCAATGCCGTGCCATGCCGTGCCATGCCGTGCCATGCCGTGCCATGTCATTCCATGCCGTGCCATGTCATTCCATGCCATTCCATGTCATTCCATGCCATTCCATGTCATTCCATGCCATTCCATGTCATTCCATGCCATTCCATGTCATTCCATGCCATTCCATGTCATTCCATGCCATTCCATGTCATTCCATGCCATTCCATGCCATTCCATGCCATTCCATGCCATTCCATGCCATTCCATGCCATTCCATGCCATTCCATGCCATTCCATGCCATTCCATGCCATTCCATGCCATTCCATGCCATTCCATGCCATTCCATGCCATTCCATGCCATTCCATGCCATTCCATGCCATTCCATGCCATTCCATGCCATTCCATGCCATTCCATGCCATTCCATGCCATTCCATGCCATTCCATGCCATTCCATGCCATTCCATGCCATTCCATGCCATTCCATGCCATTCCATGCCATTCCATGCCATTCCATGCCATTCCATGCCATTCCATGCCATTCCATGCCATTCCATGCCATTCCATGCCATTCCATGCCATTCCATGCCATTCAATGCCGTGCCATGCCATTCAATGCCGTGCCATGCCGTGCCATGCCGGTGCCATGCCGTGCCATGCCGGTGCCATGCCGTGCCATGCCGGTGCCATGCCGTGCCATGCCGGTGCCATGCCGTGCCATGCCGGTGCCATGCCGTGCCATGCCGGTGCCATGCCGTGCCATGCCGGTGCCATGCCGTGCCATGCCGGTGCCATGCCGTGCCATGCCGGTGCCATGCCGTGCCATGCCGGTGCCATGCCGTGCCATGCCGGTGCCATGCCGTGCCATGCCGGTGCCATGCCGTGCCATGCCGGTGCCATGCCGTGCCATGCCGGTGCCATGCCGTGCCATGCCGGTGCCATGCCGTGCCATGCCGGTGCCATGCCGTGCCATGCCGGTGCCATGCCGTGCCATGCCGGTGCCATGCCGTGCCATGCCGGTGCCATGCCGTGCCATGCCGGTGCCATGCCGTGCCATGCCGGTGCCATGCCGTGCCATGCCGGTGCCATGCCGTGCCATGCCGGTGCCATGCCGTGCCATGCCGGTGCCATGCCGTGCCATGCCGGTGCCATGCCGTGCCATGCCGGTGCCATGCCGGTGCCATGCCGTGGCATGCCGGTGCCATGCCGTGGCATGCCGTGCCATGCCGGTGCCATGCCGTGCCATGCCGGTGCCATGCCGTGCCATGCCGGTGCCATGCCGTGCCATGCCGGTGCCATGCCGTGCCATGCCGGTGCCATGCCGTGCCATGCCGGTGCCATGCCGTGCCATGCCGGTGCCATGCCGTGCCATGCCGGTGCCATGCCGTGCCATGCCGGTGCCATGCCGTGCCATGCCGGTGCCATGCCATTCCATGCCGTGCCATGCCGTGCCATGCCGTGCCATGCCGGTGCCATGCCGTGCCATGCCGGTGCCATGCCGTGCCATGCCGGTGCCATGCCGTGCCATGCCGTGCCATGCCGTGCCATGCCGTGCCATGCCGTGCCATGCCGGTGCCATGCCGTGCCATGCCGGTGCCATGCCGTGCCATGCCGGTGCCATGCCGTGCCATGCCGTGCCATGCCGGTGCCATGCCGTGCCATGCCGGTGCCATGCCGTGCCATGCCGTGCCATGCCGTGCCATGCCGTGCCATGCCGGTGCCATGCCGTGCCATGCCGTGCCATGCCATTCCATGCCATTCCATGCCATTCCATGCCATTCCATGCCATTCCATGCCATTCCATGCCATTCCATGCCATTCCATGCCATTCCATGCCATTCCATGCCATTCAATGCCGTGCCATGCCGTGCCATGCCGTGCCATGCCGTGCCATGTCATTCCATGCCGTGCCATGTCATTCCATGCCATTCCATGTCATTCCATGCCATTCCATGTCATTCCATGCCATTCCATGTCATTCCATGCCATTCCATGTCATTCCATGCCATTCCATGTCATTCCATGCCATTCCATGCCATTCCATGCCATTCCATGCCATTCCATGCCATTCCATGCCATTCCATGCCATTCCATGCCATTCCATGCCATTCCATGCCATTCCATGCCATTCCATGCCATTCCATGCCATTCCATGCCATTCCATGCCATTCCATGCCATTCCATGCCATTCCATGCCATTCCATGCCATTCCATGCCATTCCATGCCATTCCATGCCATTCCATGCCATTCCATGCCATTCCATGCCATTCCATGCCATTCCATGCCATTCCATGCCATTCCATGCCATTCAATGCCGTGCCATGCCATTCAATGCCGTGCCATGCCATTCAATGCCGTGCCATGCCGTGCCATGCCGGTGCCATGCCGTGCCATGCCGGTGCCATGCCGTGCCATGCCGGTGCCATGCCGTGCCATGCCGGTGCCATGCCGTGCCATGCCGGTGCCATGCCGTGCCATGCCGGTGCCATGCCGTGCCATGCCGGTGCCATGCCGTGCCATGCCGGTGCCATGCCGTGCCATGCCGGTGCCATGCCGTGCCATGCCGGTGCCATGCCGTGCCATGCCGGTGCCATGCCGTGCCATGCCGGTGCCATGCCGTGCCATGCCGGTGCCATGCCGTGCCATGCCGGTGCCATGCCGTGCCATGCCGGCGCCATGCCGTGCCATGCCGGTGCCATGCCGTGCCATGCCGGTGCCATGCCGGTGCCATGCCGGTGCCATGCCGGTGCCATGCCGTGCCATGCCGTGCCATGCCGGTGCCATGCGGTGCCATGCCGTGCCATGCCGGTGCCATGCGGTGCCATGCCGTGCCATGCCGGTGCCATGCCATTCCATGCCGTGCCATGCGGTGCCATGCCATTCCATGCGTTGCCATGCCATTCCATGCCGTGCCATGCGGTGCCATGCCATTCCATACGGTGCCATGCCATTCCATGCGGTGCCATGCCATTCCATGCGGTGCCATGCCATTCCATGCCATTCCATGCCATTCCATGCCATTCCATGCCATTCCATGCCATTCCATGCCATTCCATGCCATTCCATGCCATTCCATGCCATTCAATGCCGTGCCATGCCGGTGCCATGCCGTGCCATGCCGGTGCCATGCCGTGCCATGCCGGTGCCATGCCGTGCCATGCCGTGCCATGCCGGTGCCATGCCGTGCCATGCCGGTGCCATGCCGTGCCATGCCGTGCCATGCCGGGCCATGCCATTCCATGCCATTCCATGCCATTCCATGCCATTCCATGCCACTCAATGCGGTGCCATGCCGTGCCATGCCGTGCCATGCCGTGCCATTCAATGCCATTCCATGCCATTCAATGCCATTCAATGCCGTGCCATGCCGTGCCATGCCGGTGCCATGCCGTGCCATGCCGTGCCATGCGGTGCCATGCCGTGCCATGCGGTGCCATGCCATTCCATGCCATTCCATGCCATTCCATGCCATTCCATGCCATTCCATGCCATTCCATGCCATTCCATGCCATTCCATGCCATTCCATGCCATTCCATGCCATTCCATGCCATTCCATGCCATTCCATGCCATTCCATGCCATTCCATGACATTCCATGCCATTCCATGCCATTCCATGCCATTCAATGCCGTGCCATGCCGTGCCATGCCGGTGCCATGCCGTGCCATGCCGGTGCCATGCCGTGCCATGCCGGTGCCATGCCGTGCCATGCCGGTGCCATGCCGTGCCATGCCGGTGCCATGCCGTGCCATGCCGGTGCCATGCCGTGCCATGCCGTGCCATGCCGTGCCATGCCGGTGCCATGCCGTGCCATGCCGGTGCCATGCCGTGCCATGCCGGTGCCATGCCGTGCTATGCCGTGCCATGCCGGTGCCATGCCGTGCCATGCCGGTGCCATGCCGTGCCATGCCGGTGCCATGCCGTGCCATGCCGGTGCCATGCCGTGCCATGCCGGTGCCATGCCGTGCCATGCCGTGCCATGCCGTGCCATGCCGTGCCATGCGGTGCCATGCCATTCCATGCCATTCCATGCCATTCCATGCCATTCCATGTCATTCCATGCCATTCCATGCCATTCCATGCCATTCCATGCCATTCCATGCCATTCCATGCCATTCCATGCCATTCCATGCCATTCCATGCCATTCAATGCCGTGCCATGCCGTGCCATGCCGGTGCCATGCCGTGCCATGCCGGTGCCATGCCGTGCCATGCCGGTGCCATGCCGGTGCCATGCCGTGCCATGCCGGTGCCATGCCGTGCCATGCCGGTGCCATGCCGTGCCATGCCGGTGCCATGCCGTGCCATGCCGGTGCCATGCCGTGCCATGCCGGTGCCATGCCGTGCCATGCCGGTGCCATGCCGTGCCATGCCGGTGCCATGCCGTGCCATGCCGTGCCATGCCGGTGCCATGCCGTGCCATGCCGTGCCATGCCATTCCATGCCATTCCATGTCATTCCATGCCATTCCATGTCATTCCATGCCATTCCATGCCATTCCATGCCATTCCATGCCATTCCATGCCATTCCATGCCATTCCATGCCATTCCATGCCATTCCATGCCATTCCATGCCATTCCATGCCATTCCATGCCATTCCATGCCATTCCATGCCATTCCATGCCATTCCATGCCATTCCATGCCATTCCATGCCATTCCATGCCATTCCATGCCATTCCATGCCATTCCATGCCATTCCATGCCATTCCATGCCATTCCATGCCATTCCATGCCATTCCATGCCATTCCATGCCATTCCATGCCATTCCATGCCATTCCATGCCATTCCATGCCATTCCATGCCATTCCATGCCATTCCATGCCATTCCATGCCATTCCATGCCATTCCATGCCATTCCATGACATTCCATGCCATTCCATGCCATTCCATGCCATTCAATGCCGTGCCATGCCGTGCCATGCCGTGCCATGCCGTGCCATGCCGGTGCCATGCCGTGCCATGCCGGTGCCATGCCGTGCCATGCCGGTGCCATGCCGTGCCATGCCGGTGCCATGCCGTGCCATGCCGGTGCCATGCCGTGCCATGCCGTGCCATGCCGGTGCCATGCCGTGCCATGCCGGTGCCATGCCGTGCTATGCCGTGCCATGCCGGTGCCATGCCGTGCCATGCCGGTGCCATGCCGTGCCATGCCGGTGCCATGCCGTGCCATGCCGGTGCCATGCCGTGCCATGCCGGTGCCATGCCGTGCCATGCCGGTGCCATGCCGTGCCATGCCGGTGCCATGCCGTGCCATGCCGTGCCATGCCGTGCCATGCGGTGCCATGCCATTCCATGCCATTCCATGCCATTCCATGCCATTCCATGCCATTCCATGCCATTCCATGCCATTCCATGTCATTCCATGCCATTCCATGCCATTCAATGCCGTGCCATGCCGTGCCATGCCGGTGCCATGCCGTGCCATGCCGGTGCCATGCCGGTGCCATGCCGTGCCATGCCGGTGCCATGCCGTGCCATGCCGGTGCCATGCCGTGCCATGCCGGTGCCATGCCGTGCCATGCCGGTGCCATGCCGTGCCATGCCGGTGCCATGCCGTGCCATGCCGGTGCCATGCCGTGCCATGCCGTGCCATGCCGGTGCCATGCCGGTGCCATGCCGTGCCATGCCGGTGCCATGACGTGCCATGCCGTGCCATGCCGTGCCATGCGGTGCCATGCCATTCCATGCCATTCCATGTCATTCCATGCCATTCCATGTCATTCCATGCCATTCCATGCCATTCCATGCCATTCCATGCCATTCCATGCCATTCCATGCCATTCCATGCCATTCCATGCCATTCCATGCCATTCCATGCCATTCCATGCCATTCCATGCCATTCCATGCCATTCCATGCCATTCCATGCCATTCCATGCCATTCCATGCCATTCCATGCCATTCCATGCCATTCCATGCCATTCCATGCCATTCCATGCCATTCCATGCCATTCCATGCCATTCCATGCCATTCCATGCCATTCCATGCCATTCCATGCCATTCCATGCCATTCCATGCCATTCCATGCCATTCCATGCCATTCCATGCCATTCCATGCCATTCCATGCCATTCCATGCCATTCCATGCCATTCCATGCCATTCCATGCCATTCCATGCCATTCCATGCCATTCCATGCCATTCCATGCCATTCCATGCCATTCCATGCCATTCCATGCCATTCCATGCCATTCCATGCCATTCCATGCCATTCCATGCCATTCCATGCCATTCCATGCCGTGCCATGCCGGTGCCATACCGTGCCATGCCGGTGCCATGCCGTGCCATGCCGGTGCCATGCCGTGCCATGCCGGTGCCATGCCGTGCCATGCCGGTGCCATGCCGGTGCCATGCCGTGCCATGCCGGTGCCATGCCGTGCCATGCCGGTGCCATGCCGTGCCATGCCGGTGCCATGCCGTGCCATGCCGGTGCCATGCCGTGCCATGCCGGTGCCATGCCGTGCCATGCCGGTGCCATGCCGTGCCATGCCGGTGCCATGCCGTGCCATGCCGGTGCCATGCCGTGCCATGCCGGTGCCATGCCGTGCCATGCCGTGCCATGCCGGTGCCATGCCGTGCCATGCCGGTGCCATGCCGTGCCATGCCGGTGCCATGCCGTGCCATGCCGGTGCCATGCCGTGCCATGCCGGTGCCATGCCGTGCCATGCCGGTGCCATGCCGTGCCATGCCGGTGCCATGCCGTGCCATGCCGGTGCCATGCCGTGCCATGCCGGTGCCATGCCGTGCCATGCCGGTGCCATGCCGTGCCATGCCGGTGCCATGCCGTGCCATGCCGGTGCCATGCCGTGCCATGCCGGTGCCATGCCGTGCCATGCCGGTGCCATGCCGTGCCATGCCGGTGCCATGCCGTGCCATGCCGGTGCCGTGCCATTCAATGCCGTGCCATGCCGTGCCATGCCGTGCCATGCCGTGCCATGTCATTCCATGCCGTGCCATGTCATTCCATGCCATTCCATGTCATTCCATGCCATTCCATGTCATTCCATGCCATTCCATGTCATTCCATGCCATTCCATGTCATTCCATGCCATTCCATGTCATTCCATGCCATTCCATGTCATTCCATGCCATTCCATGCCATTCCATGCCATTCCATGCCATTCCATGCCATTCCATGCCATTCCATGCCATTCCATGCCATTCCATGCCATTCCATGCCATTCCATGCCATTCCATGCCATTCCATGCCATTCCATGCCATTCCATGCCATTCCATGCCATTCCATGCCATTCCATGCCATTCCATGCCATTCCATGCCATTCCATGCCATTCCATGCCATTCCATGCCATTCCATGCCATTCCATGCCATTCCATGCCATTCCATGCCATTCCATGCCATTCCATGCCATTCCATGCCATTCCATGCCATTCCATGCCATTCCATGCCATTCCATGCCATTCCATGCCATTCCATGCCATTCAATGCCGTGCCATGCCATTCAATGCCGTGCCATGCCATTCAATGCCGTGCCATGCCGTGCCATGCCGGTGCCATGCCGTGCCATGCCGGTGCCATGCCGTGCCATGCCGGTGCCATGCCGTGCCATGCCGGTGCCATGCCGTGCCATGCCGGTGCCATGCCGTGCCATGCCGGTGCCATGCCGTGCCATGCCGGTGCCATGCCGTGCCATGCCGGTGCCATGCCGTGCCATGCCGGTGCCATGCCGTGCCATGCCGGTGCCATGCCGTGCCATGCCGGTGCCATGCCGTGCCATGCCGGTGCCATGCCGTGCCATGCCGGTGCCATGCCGTGCCATGCCGGTGCCATGCCGTGCCATGCCGGTGCCATGCCGTGCCATGCCGGTGCCATGCCGTGCCATGCCGGTGCCATGCCGTGCCATGCCGGTGCCATGCCGTGCCATGCCGGTGCCATGCCGTGCCATGCCGGTGCCATGCCGTGCCATGCCGGTGCCATGCCGTGCCATGCCGGTGCCATGCCGTGCCATGCCGGTGCCATGCCGTGCCATGCCGGTGCCATGCCGTGCCATGCCGGTGCCATGCCGGTGCCATGCCGTGGCATGCCGTGCCATGCCGGTGCCATGCCGTGCCATGCCGGTGCCATGCCGTGCCATGCCGGTGCCATGCCGTGCCATGCCGGTGCCATGCCGTGCCATGCCGGTGCCATGCCGTGCCATGCCGGTGCCATGCCGTGCCATGCCGGTGCCATGCCGTGCCATGCCGGTGCCATGCCGTGCCATGCCGGTGCCATGCCGTGCCATGCCGGTGCCATGCCGTGCCATGCCGGTGCCATGCCGTGCCATGCCGGTGCCATGCCATTCCATGCCGTGCCATGCCGTGCCATGCCGTGCCATGCCGGTGCCATGCCGTGCCATGCCGGTGCCATGCCGTGCCATGCCGGTGCCATGCCGTGCCATGCCGTGCCATGCCGGTGCCATGCCGTGCCATGCCGGTGCCATGCCGTGCCATGCCGTGCCATGCCGTGCCATGCCGTGCCATGCCGGTGCCATGCCGTGCCATGCCGTGCCATGCCATTCCATGCCATTCCATGCCATTCCATGCCATTCCATGCCATTCCATGCCATTCCATGCCATTCCATGCCATTCCATGCCATTCCATGCCATTCCATGCCATTCCATGCCATTCCATGCCATTCCATGCCATTCCATGCCATTCAATGCCGTGCCATGCCGTGCCATGCCGTGCCATGCCGTGCCATGTCATTCCATGCCGTGCCATGTCATTCCATGCCATTCCATGTCATTCCATGCCATTCCATGTCATTCCATGCCATTCCATGTCATTCCATGCCATTCCATGTCATTCCATGCCATTCCATGTCATTCCATGCCATTCCATGCCATTCCATGCCATTCCATGCCATTCCATGCCATTCCATGCCATTCCATGCCATTCCATGCCATTCCATGCCATTCCATGCCATTCCATGCCATTCCATGCCATTCCATGCCATTCCATGCCATTCCATGCCATTCCATGCCATTCCATGCCATTCCATGCCATTCCATGCCATTCCATGCCATTCCATGCCATTCCATGCCATTCCATGCCATTCCATGCCATTCCATGCCATTCCATGCCATTCCATGCCATTCAATGCCGTGCCATGCCATTCAATGCCGTGCCATGCCATTCAATGCCGTGCCATGCCGTGCCATGCCGGTGCCATGCCGTGCCATGCCGGTGCCATGCCGTGCCATGCCGGTGCCATGCCGTGCCATGCCGGTGCCATGCCGTGCCATGCCGGTGCCATGCCGTGCCATGCCGGTGCCATGCCGTGCCATGCCGGTGCCATGCCGTGCCATGCCGGTGCCATGCCGTGCCATGCCGGTGCCATGCCGTGCCATGCCGGTGCCATGCCGTGCCATGCCGGTGCCATGCCGTGCCATGCCGGCGCCATGCCGTGCCATGCCGGTGCCATGCCGTGCCATGCCGGTGCCATGCCGGTGCCATGCCGTGCCATGCCGTGCCATGCCGGTGCCATGCGGTGCCATGCCGTGCCATGCCGGTGCCATGCGGTGCCATGCCGTGCCATGCCGGTGCCATGCCATTCCATGCCGTGCCATGCGGTGCCATGCCATTCCATGCGTTGCCATGCCATTCCATGCCGTGCCATGCGGTGCCATGCCATTCCATACGGTGCCATGCCATTCCATGCGGTGCCATGCCATTCCATGCGGTGCCATGCCATTCCATGCCATTCCATGCCATTCCATGCCATTCCATGCCATTCCATGCCATTCCATGCCATTCCATGCCATTCCATGCCATTCCATGCCATTCCATGCCATTCAATGCCGTGCCATGCCGGTGCCATGCCGTGCCATGCCGGTGCCATGCCGTGCCATGCCGTGCCATGCCGGTGCCATGCCGTGCCATGCCGGTGCCATGCCGTGCCATGCCGTGCCA
Source organism: Cryptus armator (assembly GCA_963971235.1). NCBI lineage: Eukaryota > Metazoa > Arthropoda > Insecta > Hymenoptera > Ichneumonidae > Cryptus > Cryptus armator. Next base: position 168,632 of record CAXARG010000143.1, on the reverse strand, counting down.
TGCCGGGCCATGCCATTCCATGCCATTCCATGCCATTCCATGCCATTCCATGCCACTCAATGCGGTGCCATGCCGTGCCATGCCGTGCCATGCCGTGCCATTCAATGCCATTCCATGCCATTCAATGCCATTCAATGCCGTGCCATGCCGTGCCATGCCGGTGCCATGCCGTGCCATGCCGGTGCCATGCCGTGCCATGCCGGTGCCATGCCGTGCCATGCCGTGCCATGCGGTGCCATGCCGTGCCATGCGGTGCCATGCCATTCCATGCCATTCCATGCCATTCCATGCCATTCCATGCCATTCCATGCCATTCCATGCCATTCCATGCCATTCCATGCCATTCCATGCCATTCCATGCCATTCCATGCCATTCCATGCCATTCCATGCCATTCCATGCCATTCCATGCCATTCCATGCCATTCCATGCCATTCCATGACATTCCATGCCATTCCATGCCATTCCATGCCATTCAATGCCGTGCCATGCCGTGCCATGCCGGTGCCATGCCGTGCCATGCCGGTGCCATGCCGTGCCATGCCGGTGCCATGCCGTGCCATGCCGGTGCCATGCCGTGCCATGCCGGTGCCATGCCGTGCCATGCCGGTGCCATGCCGTGCCATGCCGGTGCCATGCCGTGCCATGCCGTGCCATGCCGTGCCATGCCGGTGCCATGCCGTGCCATGCCGGTGCCATGCCGTGCCATGCCGGTGCCATGCCGTGCTATGCCGTGCCATGCCGGTGCCATGCCGTGCCATGCCGGTGCCATGCCGTGCCATGCCGGTGCCATGCCGTGCCATGCCGGTGCCATGCCGTGCCATGCCGGTGCCATGCCGTGCCATGCCGGTGCCATGCCGTGCCATGCCGTGCCATGCCGTGCCATGCCGTGCCATGCGGTGCCATGCCATTCCATGCCATTCCATGCCATTCCATGCCATTCCATGTCATTCCATGCCATTCCATGCCATTCCATGCCATTCCATGCCATTCCATGCCATTCCATGCCATTCCATGCCATTCCATGCCATTCAATGCCGTGCCATGCCGTGCCATGCCGGTGCCATGCCGTGCCATGCCGGTGCCATGCCGTGCCATGCCGGTGCCATGCCGGTGCCATGCCGTGCCATGCCGGTGCCATGCCGTGCCATGCCGGTGCCATGCCGTGCCATGCCGGTGCCATGCCGTGCCATGCCGGTGCCATGCCGTGCCATGCCGGTGCCATGCCGTGCCATGCCGGTGCCATGCCGTGCCATGCCGGTGCCATGCCGGTGCCATGCCGTGCCATGCCGGTGCCATGCCGTGCCATGCCGTGCCATGCCGTGCCATGCCGTGCCATGCGGTGCCATGCCATTCCATGCCATTCCATGCCATTCCATGCCATTCCATGTCATTCCATGCCATTCCATGCCATTCCATGCCATTCCATGCCATTCCATGCCATTCCATGCCATTCCATGCCATTCCATGCCATTCCATGCCATTCAATGCCGTGCCATGCCGTGCCATGCCGGTGCCATGCCGTGCCATGCCGGTGCCATGCCGTGCCATGCCGGTGCCATGCCGGTGCCATGCCGTGCCATGCCGGTGCCATGCCGTGCCATGCCGGTGCCATGCCGTGCCATGCCGGTGCCATGCCGTGCCATGCCGGTGCCATGCCGTGCCATGCCGGTGCCATGCCGTGCCATGCCGGTGCCATGCCGTGCCATGCCGGTGCCATGCCGTGCCATGCCGGTGCCATGCCGTGCCATGCCGTGCCATGCCGGTGCCATGCCGTGCCATGCCGTGCCATGCCATTCCATGCCATTCCATGTCATTCCATGCCATTCCATGTCATTCCATGCCATTCCATGCCATTCCATGCCATTCCATGCCATTCCATGCCATTCCATGCCATTCCATGCCATTCCATGCCATTCCATGCCATTCCATGCCATTCCATGCCATTCCATGCCATTCCATGCCATTCCATGCCATTCCATGCCATTCCATGCCATTCCATGCCATTCCATGCCATTCCATGCCATTCCATGCCATTCCATGCCATTCCATGCCATTCCATGCCATTCCATGCCATTCCATGCCATTCCATGCCATTCCATGCCATTCCATGCCATTCCATGCCATTCCATGCCATTCCATGCCATTCCATGCCATTCCATGCCATTCCATGCCATTCCATGCCATTCCATGCCATTCCATGCCATTCCATGCCATTCCATGACATTCCATGCCATTCCATGCCATTCCATGCCATTCAATGCCGTGCCATGCCGTGCCATGCCGTGCCATGCCGTGCCATGCCGTGCCATGCCGGTGCCATGCCGTGCCATGCCGGTGCCATGCCGTGCCATGCCGGTGCCATGCCGTGCCATGCCGGTGCCGCCGGTGCCATGCCGTGCCATGCCGGTGCCATGCCGTGCCATGCCGGTGCCATGCCGTGCCATGCCGTGCCATGCCGGTGCCATGCCGTGCCATGCCGGTGCCATGCCGTGCTATGCCGTGCCATGCCGGTGCCATGCCGTGCCATGCCGGTGCCATGCCGTGCCATGCCGGTGCCATGCCGTGCCATGCCGGTGCCATGCCGTGCCATGCCGGTGCCATGCCGTGCCATGCCGGTGCCATGCCGTGCCATGCCGGTGCCATGCCGTGCCATGCCGGTGCCATGCCGTGCCATGCCGTGCCATGCCGTGCCATGCCGTGCCATGCGGTGCCATGCCATTCCATGCCATTCCATGCCATTCCATGCCATTCCATGCCATTCCATGCCATTCCATGCCATTCCATGTCATTCCATGCCATTCCATGCCATTCCATGCCATTCCATGCCATTCCATGCCATTCCATGCCATTCAATGCCGTGCCATGCCGTGCCATGCCGGTGCCATGCCGTGCCATGCCGGTGCCATGCCGGTGCCATGCCGTGCCATGCCGGTGCCATGCCGTGCCATGCCGGTGCCATGCCGTGCCATGCCGGTGCCATGCCGTGCCATGCCGGTGCCATGCCGTGCCATGCCGGTGCCATGCCGTGCCATGCCGGTGCCATGCCGTGCCATGCCGTGCCATGCCGGTGCCATGCCGGTGCCATGCCGTGCCATGCCGGTGCCATGACGTGCCATGCCGTGCCATGCCGTGCCATGCGGTGCCATGCCATTCCATGCCATTCCATGTCATTCCATGCCATTCCATGTCATTCCATGCCATTCCATGCCATTCCATGCCATTCCATGCCATTCCATGCCATTCCATGCCATTCCATGCCATTCCATGCCATTCCATGCCATTCCATGCCATTCCATGCCATTCCATGCCATTCCATGCCATTCCATGCCATTCCATGCCATTCCATGCCATTCCATGCCATTCCATGCCATTCCATGCCATTCCATGCCATTCCATGCCATTCCATGCCATTCCATGCCATTCCATGCCATTCCATGCCATTCCATGCCATTCCATGCCATTCCATGCCATTCCATGCCATTCCATGCCATTCCATGCCATTCCATGCCATTCCATGCCATTCCATGCCATTCCATGCCATTCCATGCCATTCCATGCCATTCCATGCCATTCCATGCCATTCCATGCCATTCCATGCCATTCCATGCCATTCCATGCCATTCCATGCCATTCCATGCCATTCCATGCCATTCCATGCCATTCCATGCCATTCCATGCCATTCCATGCCATTCCATGCCATTCCATGCCATTCCATGCCGTGCCATGCCGGTGCCATACCGTGCCATGCCGGTGCCATGCCGTGCCATGCCGGTGCCATGCCGTGCCATGCCGGTGCCATGCCGTGCCATGCCGGTGCCATGCCGGTGCCATGCCGTGCCATGCCGGTGCCATGCCGTGCCATGCCGGTGCCATGCCGTGCCATGCCGGTGCCATGCCGTGCCATGCCGGTGCCATGCCGTGCCATGCCGGTGCCATGCCGTGCCATGCCGGTGCCATGCCGTGCCATGCCGGTGCCATGCCGTGCCATGCCGGTGCCATGCCGTGCCATGCCGGTGCCATGCCGTGCCATGCCGGTGCCATGCCGTGCCATGCCGTGCCATGCCGGTGCCATGCCGTGCCATGCCGGTGCCATGCCGTGCCATGCCGGTGCCATGCCGTGCCATGCCGGTGCCATGCCGTGCCATGCCGGTGCCATGCCGTGCCATGCCGGTGCCATGCCGTGCCATGCCGGTGCCATGCCGTGCCATGCCGGTGCCATGCCGTGCCATGCCGGTGCCATGCCGTGCCATGCCGGTGCCATGCCGTGCCATGCCGGTGCCATGCCGTGCCATGCCGGTGCCATGCCGTGCCATGCCGGTGCCATGCCGTGCCATGCCGGTGCCATGCCGTGCCATGCCGGTGCCATGCCGTGCCATGCCGGTGCCATGCCGTGCCATGCCGGTGCCATGCCGTGCCATGCCGGTGCCATGCCGGTGCCATGCCGTGGCATGCCGGTGCCATGCCGTGGCATGCCGTGCCATGCCGGTGCCATGCCGTGCCATGCCGGTGCCATGCCGTGCCATGCCGGTGCCATGCCGTGCCATGCCGGTGCCATGCCGTGCCATGCCGGTGCCATGCCGTGCCATGCCGGTGCCATGCCGTGCCATGCCGGTGCCATGCCGTGCCATGCCGGTGCCATGCCGTGCCATGCCGGTGCCATGCCGTGCCATGCCGGTGCCATGCCGTGCCATGCCGGTGCCATGCCGTGCCATGCCGGTGCCATGCCATTCCATGCCGTGCCATGCCGTGCCATGCCGTGCCATGCCGGTGCCATGCCGTGCCATGCCGGTGCCATGCCGTGCCATGCCGGTGCCATGCCGTGCCATGCCGTGCCATGCCGGTGCCATGCCGTGCCATGCCGGTGCCATGCCGTGCCATGCCGTGCCATGCCGTGCCATGCCGTGCCATGCCGGTGCCATGCCGTGCCATGCCGTGCCATGCCATTCCATGCCATTCCATGCCATTCCATGCCATTCCATGCCATTCCATGCCATTCCATGCCATTCCATGCCATTCCATGCCATTCCATGCCATTCCATGCCATTCCATGCCATTCCATGCCATTCAATGCCGTGCCATGCCGTGCCATGCCGTGCCATGCCGTGCCATGTCATTCCATGCCGTGCCATGTCATTCCATGCCATTCCATGTCATTCCATGCCATTCCATGTCATTCCATGCCATTCCATGTCATTCCATGCCATTCCATGTCATTCCATGCCATTCCATGCCATTCCATGCCATTCCATGCCATTCCATGCCATTCCATGCCATTCCATGCCATTCCATGCCATTCCATGCCATTCCATGCCATTCCATGCCATTCCATGCCATTCCATGCCATTCCATGCCATTCCATGCCATTCCATGCCATTCCATGCCATTCCATGCCATTCCATGCCATTCCATGCCATTCCATGCCATTCCATGCCATTCCATGCCATTCCATGCCATTCCATGCCATTCCATGCCATTCAATGCCGTGCCATGCCATTCAATGCCGTGCCATGCCATTCAATGCCGTGCCATGCCGTGCCATGCCGGTGCCATGCCGTGCCATGCCGGTGCCATGCCGTGCCATGCCGGTGCCATGCCGTGCCATGCCGGTGCCATGCCGTGCCATGCCGGTGCCATGCCGTGCCATGCCGGTGCCATGCCGTGCCATGCCGGTGCCATGCCGTGCCATGCCGGTGCCATGCCGTGCCATGCCGGTGCCATGCCGTGCCATGCCGGTGCCATGCCGTGCCATGCCGGTGCCATGCCGTGCCATGCCGGCGCCATGCCGTGCCATGCCGGTGCCATGCCGTGCCATGCCGGTGCCATGCCGTGCCATGCCGGTGCCATGCCGGTGCCATGCCGTGCCATGCCGTGCCATGCCGGTGCCATGCGGTGCCATGCCGTGCCATGCCGGTGCCATGCGGTGCCATGCCGTGCCATGCCGGTGCCATGCCATTCCATGCCGTGCCATGCGGTGCCATGCCATTCCATGCGTTGCCATGCCATTCCATGCCGTGCCATGCGGTGCCATGCCATTCCATACGGTGCCATGCCATTCCATGCGGTGCCATGCCATTCCATGCGGTGCCATGCCATTCCATGCCATTCCATGCCATTCCATGCCATTCCATGCCATTCCATGCCATTCCATGCCATTCCATGCCATTCCATGCCATTCCATGCCATTCCATGCCATTCCATGCCATTCCATGCCATTCAATGCCGTGCCATGCCGGTGCCATGCCGTGCCATGCCGGTGCCATGCCGTGCCATGCCGTGCCATGCCGGTGCCATGCCGTGCCATGCCGGTGCCATGCCGTGCCATGCCGGTGCCATGCCGTGCCATGCCGTGCCATGCCGGGCCATGCCATTCCATGCCATTCCATGCCATTCCATGCCATTCCATGCCACTCAATGCGGTGCCATGCCGTGCCATGCCGTGCCATGCCGTGCCATTCAATGCCATTCCATGCCATTCAATGCCATTCAATGCCGTGCCATGCCGTGCCATGCCGGTGCCATGCCGTGCCATGCCGGTGCCATGCCGTGCCATGCCGGTGCCATGCCGTGCCATGCCGTGCCATGCGGTGCCATGCCGTGCCATGCGGTGCCATGCCATTCCATGCCATTCCATGCCATTCCATGCCATTCCATGCCATTCCATGCCATTCCATGCCATTCCATGCCATTCCATGCCATTCCATGCCATTCCATGCCATTCCATGCCATTCCATGCCATTCCATGCCATTCCATGCCATTCCATGCCATTCCATGCCATTCCATGACATTCCATGCCATTCCATGCCATTCCATGCCATTCAATGCCGTGCCATGCCGTGCCATGCCGGTGCCATGCCGTGCCATGCCGGTGCCATGCCGTGCCATGCCGGTGCCATGCCGTGCCATGCCGGTGCCATGCCGTGCCATGCCGGTGCCATGCCGTGCCATGCCGGTGCCATGCCGTGCCATGCCGGTGCCATGCCGTGCCATGCCGGTGCCATGCCGTGCCATGCCGTGCCATGCCGTGCCATGCCGGTGCCATGCCGTGCCATGCCGGTGCCATGCCGTGCCATGCCGGTGCCATGCCGTGCTATGCCGTGCCATGCCGGTGCCATGCCGTGCCATGCCGGTGCCATGCCGTGCCATGCCGGTGCCATGCCGTGCCATGCCGGTGCCATGCCGTGCCATGCCGGTGCCATGCCGTGCCATGCCGGTGCCATGCCGTGCCATGCCGTGCCATGCCGTGCCATGCCGTGCCATGCGGTGCCATGCCATTCCATGCCATTCCATGCCATTCCATGCCATTCCATGTCATTCCATGCCATTCCATGCCATTCCATGCCATTCCATGCCATTCCATGCCATTCCATGCCATTCCATGCCATTCCATGCCATTCCATGCCATTCAATGCCGTGCCATGCCGTGCCATGCCGGTGCCATGCCGTGCCATGCCGGTGCCATGCCGTGCCATGCCGGTGCCATGCCGGTGCCATGCCGTGCCATGCCGGTGCCATGCCGTGCCATGCCGGTGCCATGCCGTGCCATGCCGGTGCCATGCCGTGCCATGCCGGTGCCATGCCGTGCCATGCCGGTGCCATGCCGTGCCATGCCGGTGCCATGCCGTGCCATGCCGGTGCCATGCCGTGCCATGCCGTGCCATGCCGGTGCCATGCCGTGCCATGCCGTGCCATGCCGGTGCCATGCCGTGCCATGCCGTGCCATGCCATTCCATGCCATTCCATGTCATTCCATGCCATTCCATGTCATTCCATGCCATTCCATGCCATTCCATGCCATTCCATGCCATTCCATGCCATTCCATGCCATTCCATGCCATTCCATGCCATTCCATGCCATTCCATGCCATTCCATGCCATTCCATGCCATTCCATGCCATTCCATGCCATTCCATGCCATTCCATGCCATTCCATGCCATTCCATGCCATTCCATGCCATTCCATGCCATTCCATGCCATTCCATGCCATTCCATGCCATTCCATGCCATTCCATGCCATTCCATGCCATTCCATGCCATTCCATGCCATTCCATGCCATTCCATGCCATTCCATGCCATTCCATGCCATTCCATGCCATTCCATGCCATTCCATGCCATTCCATGCCATTCCATGCCATTCCATGCCATTCCATGCCATTCAATGCCGTGCCATGCCGGTGCCATGCCGTGCCATGCCGGTGCCATGCCGTGCCATGCCGTGCCATGCCGGTGCCATGCCGTGCCATGCCGGTGCCATGCCGTGCCATGCCGTGCCATGCCGGGCCATGCCATTCCATGCCATTCCATGCCATTCCATGCCATTCCATGCCACTCAATGCGGTGCCATGCCGTGCCATGCCGTGCCATGCCGTGCCATTCAATGCCATTCCATGCCATTCAATGCCATTCAATGCCGTGCCATGCCGTGCCATGCCGGTGCCATGCCGTGCCATGCCGGTGCCATGCCGTGCCATGCCGTGCCATGCGGTGCCATGCCGTGCCATGCGGTGCCATGCCATTCCATGCCATTCCATGCCATTCCATGCCATTCCATGCCATTCCATGCCATTCCATGCCATTCCATGCCATTCCATGCCATTCCATGCCATTCCATGCCATTCCATGCCATTCCATGCCATTCCATGCCATTCCATGCCATTCCATGACATTCCATGCCATTCCATGCCATTCCATGCCATTCAATGCCGTGCCATGCCGTGCCATGCCGGTGCCATGCCGTGCCATGCCGGTGCCATGCCGTGCCATGCCGGTGCCATGCCGTGCCATGCCGGTGCCATGCCGTGCCATGCCGGTGCCATGCCGTGCCATGCCGGTGCCATGCCGTGCCATGCCGTGCCATGCCGTGCCATGCCGGTGCCATGCCGTGCCATGCCGGTGCCATGCCGTGCCATGCCGGTGCCATGCCGTGCTATGCCGTGCCATGCCGGTGCCATGCCGTGCCATGCCGGTGCCATGCCGTGCCATGCCGGTGCCATGCCGTGCCATGCCGGTGCCATGCCGTGCCATGCCGGTGCCATGCCGTGCCATGCCGGTGCCATGCCGTGCCATGCCGTGCCATGCCGTGCCATGCCGTGCCATGCGGTGCCATGCCATTCCATGCCATTCCATGCCATTCCATGCCATTCCATGTCATTCCATGCCATTCCATGCCATTCCATGCCATTCCATGCCATTCCATGCCATTCCATGCCATTCCATGCCATTCCATGCCATTCCATGCCATTCAATGCCGTGCCATGCCGTGCCATGCCGGTGCCATGCCGTGCCATGCCGGTGCCATGCCGTGCCATGCCGGTGCCATGCCGGTGCCATGCCGTGCCATGCCGGTGCCATGCCGTGCCATGCCGGTGCCATGCCGTGCCATGCCGGTGCCATGCCGTGCCATGCCGGTGCCATGCCGTGCCATGCCGGTGCCATGCCGTGCCATGCCGGTGCCATGCCGTGCCATGCCGGTGCCATGCCGTGCCATGCCGTGCCATGCCGGTGCCATGCCGTGCCATGCCGTGCCATGCCATTCCATGCCATTCCATGTCATTCCATGCCATTCCATGTCATTCCATGCCATTCCATGCCATTCCATGCCATTCCATGCCATTCCATGCCATTCCATGCCATTCCATGCCATTCCATGCCATTCCATGCCATTCCATGCCATTCCATGCCATTCCATGCCATTCCATGCCATTCCATGCCATTCCATGCCATTCCATGCCATTCCATGCCATTCCATGCCATTCCATGCCATTCCATGCCATTCCATGCCATTCCATGCCATTCCATGCCATTCCATGCCATTCCATGCCATTCCATGCCATTCCATGCCATTCCATGCCATTCCATGCCATTCCATGCCATTCCATGCCATTCCATGCCATTCCATGCCATTCCATGCCATTCCATGCCATTCCATGCCATTCCATGCCATTCCATGCCATTCCATGCCATTCCATGACATTCCATGCCATTCCATGCCATTCCATGCCATTCAATGCCGTGCCATGCCGTGCCATGCCGTGCCATGCCGTGCCATGCCGGTGCCATGCCGTGCCATGCCGGTGCCATGCCGTGCCATGCCGGTGCCATGCCGTGCCATGCCGGTGCCATGCCGTGCCATGCCGGTGCCATGCCGTGCCATGCCGGTGCCATGCCGTGCCATGCCGGTGCCATGCCGTGCCATGCCGTGCCATGCCGGTGCCATGCCGTGCCATGCCGGTGCCATGCCGTGCTATGCCGTGCCATGCCGGTGCCATGCCGTGCCATGCCGGTGCCATGCCGTGCCATGCCGGTGCCATGCCGTGCCATGCCGGTGCCATGCCGTGCCATGCCGGTGCCATGCCGTGCCATGCCGGTGCCATGCCGTGCCATGCCGGTGCCATGCCGTGCCATGCCGTGCCATGCCGTGCCATGCCGTGCCATGCGGTGCCATGCCATTCCATGCCATTCCATGCCATTCCATGCCATTCCATGCCATTCCATGCCATTCCATGCCATTCCATGTCATTCCATGCCATTCCATGCCATTCCATGCCATTCCATGCCATTCCATGCCATTCCATGCCATTCCATGCCATTCCATGCCATTCAATGCCGTGCCATGCCGTGCCATGCCGGTGCCATGCCGGTGCCATGCCGTGCCATGCCGGTGCCATGCCGTGCCATGCCGGTGCCATGCCGTGCCATGCCGGTGCCATGCCGTGCCATGCCGGTGCCATGCCGTGCCATGCCGGTGCCATGCCGTGCCATGCCGGTGCCATGCCGTGCCATGCCGGTGCCATGCCGTGCCATGCCGTGCCATGCCGGTGCCATGCCGGTGCCATGCCGTGCCATGCCGGTGCCATGACGTGCCATGCCGTGCCATGCCGTGCCATGCGGTGCCATGCCATTCCATGCCATTCCATGTCATTCCATGCCATTCCATGTCATTCCATGCCATTCCATGCCATTCCATGCCATTCCATGCCATTCCATGCCATTCCATGCCATTCCATGCCATTCCATGCCATTCCATGCCATTCCATGCCATTCCATGCCATTCCATGCCATTCCATGCCATTCCATGCCATTCCATGCCATTCCATGCCATTCCATGCCATTCCATGCCATTCCATGCCATTCCATGCCATTCCATGCCATTCCATGCCATTCCATGCCATTCCATGCCATTCCATGCCATTCCATGCCATTCCATGCCATTCCATGCCATTCCATGCCATTCCATGCCATTCCATGCCATTCCATGCCATTCCATGCCATGCCGGTGCCATTCCATGCCGTGCCATGCCGGTGCCATACCGTGCCATGCCGGTGCCATGCCGTGCCATGCCGGTGCCATGCCGTGCCATGCCGGTGCCATGCCGTGCCATGCCGGTGCCATGCCGGTGCCATGCCGTGCCATGCCGGTGCCATGCCGTGCCATGCCGGTGCCATGCCGTGCCATGCCGGTGCCATGCCGTGCCATGCCGGTGCCATGCCGTGCCATGCCGGTGCCATGCCGTGCCATGCCGGTGCCATGCCGTGCCATGCCGGTGCCATGCCGTGCCATGCCGGTGCCATGCCGTGCCATGCCGGTGCCATGCCGTGCCATGCCGTGCCATGCCGGTGCCATGCCGTGCCATGCCGGTGCCATGCCGTGCCATGCCGGTGCCATGCCGTGCCATGCCGGTGCCATGCCGTGCCATGCCGGTGCCATGCCGTGCCATGCCGGTGCCATGCCGTGCCATGCCGGTGCCATGCCGTGCCATGCCGGTGCCATGCCGTGCCATGCCGGTGCCATGCCGTGCCATGCCGGTGCCATGCCGTGCCATGCCGGTGCCATGCCGTGCCATGCCGGTGCCATGCCGTGCCATGCCGGTGCCATGCCGTGCCATGCCGGTGCCATGCCGTGCCATGCCGGTGCCATGCCGTGCCATGCCGGTGCCATGCCGTGCCATGCCGGTGCCATGCCGGTGCCATGCCGTGCCATGCCGGTGCCATGCCGTGCCATGCCGGTGCCATGCCGTGGCATGCCGGTGCCATGCCGTGGCATGCCGGTGCCATGCCGTGGCATGCCGTGCCATGCCGGTGCCATGCCGTGCCATGCCGGTGCCATGCCGTGCCATGCCGGTGCCATGCCGTGCCATGCCGGTGCCATGCCGTGCCATGCCGGTGCCATGCCGTGCCATGCCGGTGCCATGCCGTGCCATGCCGGTGCCATGCCGTGCCATGCCGGTGCCATGCCGTGCCATGCCGGTGCCATGCCGTGCCATGCCGGTGCCATGCCGTGCCATGCCGGTGCCATGCCGTGCCATGCCGGTGCCATGCCGTGCCATGCCGGTGCCATGCCGTGCCATGCCGGTGCCATGCCGTTCCATGCCATTCCATGCCATTCCATGCCATTCCATGCCATTCCATGCCATTCCATGCCATTCCATGCCATTCCATGCCATTCCATGCCATTCCATGCCATTCCATGCCATTCCATGCCATTCCATGCCATTCCATGCCATTCCATGCCATTCCATGCCATTCCATGCCATTCCATGCCATTCCATGCCATTCCATGCCATTCCATGCCATTCCATGCCATTCCATGCCATTCCATGCCATTCCATGCCATTCCATGCCATTCCATGCCATTCAATGCCGTGCCATGCCGTGCCATGCCGTGCCATGCCGTGCCATGTCATTCCATGCCGTGCCATGTCATTCCATGCCATTCCATGTCATTCCATGCCATTCCATGTCATTCCATGCCATTCCATGTCATTCCATGCCATTCCATGTCATTCCATGCCATTCCATGTCATTCCATGCCATTCCATGCCATTCCATGCCATTCCATGCCATTCCATGCCATTCCATGCCATTCCATGCCATTCCATGCCATTCCATGCCATTCCATGCCATTCCATGCCATTCCATGCCATTCCATGCCATTCCATGCCATTCCATGCCATTCCATGCCATTCCATGCCATTCCATGCCATTCCATGCCATTCCATGCCATTCCATGCCATTCCATGCCATTCCATGCCATTCCATGCCATTCCATGCCATTCCATGCCATTCCATGCCATTCCATGCCATTCAATGCCGTGCCATGCCATTCAATGCCGTGCCATGCCGTGCCATGCCGGTGCCATGCCGTGCCATGCCGGTGCCATGCCGTGCCATGCCGGTGCCATGCCGTGCCATGCCGGTGCCATGCCGTGCCATGCCGGTGCCATGCCGTGCCATGCCGGTGCCATGCCGTGCCATGCCGGTGCCATGCCGTGCCATGCCGGTGCCATGCCGTGCCATGCCGGTGCCATGCCGTGCCATGCCGGTGCCATGCCGTGCCATGCCGGTGCCATGCCGTGCCATGCCGGTGCCATGCCGTGCCATGCCGGTGCCATGCCGTGCCATGCCGGTGCCATGCCGTGCCATGCCGGTGCCATGCCGTGCCATGCCGGTGCCATGCCGTGCCATGCCGGTGCCATGCCGTGCCATGCCGGTGCCATGCCGGTGCCATGCCGTGGCATGCCGTGCCATGCCGGTGCCATGCCGTGCCATGCCGGTGCCATGCCGGTGCCATGCCGTGGCATGCCGGTGCCATGCCGTGCCATGCCGGTGCCATGCCGTGCCATGCCGGTGCCATGCCATGCCATTCCATGCCATTCCATGCCATTCCATGCCATTCCATGCCATTCCATGCCATTCCATGCCATTCCATGCCATTCCATGCCATTCCATGCCATTCCATGCCATTCCATGCCATTCCATGCCATTCAATGCCGTGCCATGCCGTGCCATGCCGTGCCAAGCCGTGCCATGTCATTCCATGCCGTGCCATGTCATTCCATGCCATTCCATGTCATTCCATGCCATTCCATGTCATTCCATGCCATTCCATGTCATTCCATGCCATTCCATGTCATTCCATGCCATTCCATGTCATTCCATGCCATTCCATGCCATTCCATGCCATTCCATGCCATTCCATGCCATTCCATGCCATTCCATGCCATTCCATGCCATTCCATGCCATTCCATGCCATTCCATGCCATTCCATGCCATTCCATGCCATTCCATGCCATTCCATGCCATTCCATGCCATTCCATGCCATTCCATGCCATTCCATGCCATTCCATGCCATTCCATGCCATTCCATGCCATTCCATGCCATTCCATGCCATTCCATGCCATTCCATGCCATTCCATGCCATTCCATGCCATTCAATGCCGTGCCATGCCATTCAATGCCGTGCCATGCCATTCAATGCCGTGCCATGCCGTGCCATGCCGGTGCCATGCCGTGCCATGCCGGTGCCATGCCGTGCCATGCCGGTGCCATGCCGTGCCATGCCGGTGCCATGCCGTGCCATGCCGGTGCCATGCCGTGCCATGCCGGTGCCATGCCGTGCCATGCCGGTGCCATGCCGTGCCATGCCGGTGCCATGCCGTGCCATGCCGGTGCCATGCCGTGCCATGCCGGTGCCATGCCGTGCCATGCCGTGCCATGCCGTGCCATGCCGTGCCATGCGGTGCCATGCCATTCCATGCCATTCCATGCCATTCCATGCCATTCCATGTCATTCCATGCCATTCCATGCCATTCCATGCCATTCCATGCCATTCCATGCCATTCCATGCCATTCCATGCCATTCCATGCCATTCCATGCCATTCAATGCCGTGCCATGCCGTGCCATGCCGGTGCCATGCCGTGCCATGCCGGTGCCATGCCGTGCCATGCCGGTGCCATGCCGGTGCCATGCCGTGCCATGCCGGTGCCATGCCGTGCCATGCCGGTGCCATGCCGTGCCATGCCGGTGCCATGCCGTGCCATGCCGGTGCCATGCCGTGCCATGCCGGTGCCATGCCGTGCCATGCCGGTGCCATGCCGTGCCATGCCGGTGCCATGCCGTGCCATGCCGTGCCATGCCGGTGCCATGCCGTGCCATGCCGTGCCATGCCGGTGCCATGCCGTGCCATGCCGTGCCATGCCATTCCATGCCATTCCATGTCATTCCATGCCATTCCATGTCATTCCATGCCATTCCATGCCATTCCATGCCATTCCATGCCATTCCATGCCATTCCATGCCATTCCATGCCATTCCATGCCATTCCATGCCATTCCATGCCATTCCATGCCATTCCATGCCATTCCATGCCATTCCATGCCATTCCATGCCATTCCATGCCATTCCATGCCATTCCATGCCATTCCATGCCATTCCATGCCATTCCATGCCATTCCATGCCATTCCATGCCATTCCATGCCATTCCATGCCATTCCATGCCATTCCATGCCATTCCATGCCATTCCATGCCATTCCATGCCATTCCATGCCATTCCATGCCATTCCATGCCATTCCATGCCATTCCATGCCGTTCCATGCCATTCCATGCCATTCCATGCCATTCCATGCCATTCCATGCCATTCCATGCCATTCCATGCCATTCCATGCCATTCCATGCCATTCCATGCCATTCCATGCCATTCCATGCCATTCCATGCCATTCCATGCCATTCCATGCCATTCCATGCCATTCCATGCCATTCCATGCCATTCCATGCCATTCCATGCCATTCCATGCCATTCAATGCCGTGCCATGCCGTGCCATGCCGTGCCATGCCGTGCCATGTCATTCCATGCCGTGCCATGTCATTCCATGCCATTCCATGTCATTCCATGCCATTCCATGTCATTCCATGCCATTCCATGTCATTCCATGCCATTCCATGTCATTCCATGCCATTCCATGTCATTCCATGCCATTCCATGCCATTCCATGCCATTCCATGCCATTCCATGCCATTCCATGCCATTCCATGCCATTCCATGCCATTCCATGCCATTCCATGCCATTCCATGCCATTCCATGCCATTCCATGCCATTCCATGCCATTCCATGCCATTCCATGCCATTCCATGCCATTCCATGCCATTCCATGCCATTCCATGCCATTCCATGCCATTCCATGCCATTCCATGCCATTCCATGCCATTCCATGCCATTCCATGCCATTCCATGCCATTCCATGCCATTCCATGCCATTCAATGCCGTGCCATGCCATTCAATGCCGTGCCATGCCATTCAATGCCGTGCCATGCCGTGCCATGCCGGTGCCATGCCGTGCCATGCCGGTGCCATGCCGTGCCATGCCGGTGCCATGCCGTGCCATGCCGGTGCCATGCCGTGCCATGCCGGTGCCATGCCGTGCCATGCCGGTGCCATGCCGTGCCATGCCGGTGCCATGCCGTGCCATGCCGGTGCCATGCCGTGCCATGCCGGTGCCATGCCGTGCCATGCCGGTGCCATGCCGTGCCATGCCGGTGCCATGCCGTGCCATGCCGGTGCCATGCCGTGCCATGCCGGTGCCATGCCGTGCCATGCCGGTGCCATGCCGTGCCATGCCGGTGCCATGCCGTGCCATGCCGGTGCCATGCCGTGCCATGCCGGTGCCATGCCGTGCCATGCCGGTGCCATGCCGGTGCCATGCCGTGGCATGCCGGTGCCATGCCGTGGCATGCCGTGCCATGCCGGTGCCATGCCGTGCCATGCCGGTGCCATGCCGGTGCCATGCCGTGGCATGCCGGTGCCATGCCGTGCCATGCCGGTGCCATGCCGTGCCATGCCGGTGCCATGCCGTGCCATGCCGGTGCCATGCCGTGCCATGCCGGTGCCATGCCGTGCCATGCCGGTGCCATGCCGTGCCATGCCGGTGCCATGCCATTCCATGCCGTGCCATGCCGTGCCATGCCGTGCCATGCCGGTGCCATGCCGTGCCATGCCGGTGCCATGCCGTGCCATGCCGGTGCCATGCCGTGCCATGCCGTGCCATGCCGGTGCCATGCCGTGCCATGCCGGTGCCATGCCGTGCCATGCCGTGCCATGCCGTGCCATGCCGTGCCATGCCGGTGCCATGCCGTGCCATGCCGTGCCATGCCATTCCATGCCATTCCATGCCATTCCATGCCATTCCATGCCATTCCATGCCATTCCATGCCATTCCATGCCATTCCATGCCATTCCATGCCATTCCATGCCATTCCATGCCATTCCATGCCATTCCATGCCATTCCATGCCATTCCATGCCATTCAATGCCGTGCCATGCCGTGCCATGCCGTGCCAAGCCGTGCCATGTCATTCCATGCCGTGCCATGTCATTCCATGCCATTCCATGTCATTCCATGCCATTCCATGTCATTCCATGCCATTCCATGTCATTCCATGCCATTCCATGTCATTCCATGCCATTCCATGTCATTCCATGCCATTCCATGCCATTCCATGCCATTCCATGCCATTCCATGCCATTCCATGCCATTCCATGCCATTCCATGCCATTCCATGCCATTCCATGCCATTCCATGCCATTCCATGCCATTCCATGCCATTCCATGCCATTCCATGCCATTCCATGCCATTCCATGCCATTCCATGCCATTCCATGCCATTCCATGCCATTCCATGCCATTCCATGCCATTCCATGCCATTCCATGCCATTCCATGCCATTCCATGCCATTCCATGCCATTCCATGCCATTCCATGCCATTCAATGCCGTGCCATGCCATTCAATGCCGTGCCATGCCATTCAATGCCGTGCCATGCCGTGCCATGCCGGTGCCATGCCGTGCCATGCCGGTGCCATGCCGTGCCATGCCGGTGCCATGCCGTGCCATGCCGGTGCCATGCCGTGCCATGCCGGTGCCATGCCGTGCCATGCCGGTGCCATGCCGTGCCATGCCGGTGCCATGCCGTGCCATGCCGGTGCCATGCCGTGCCATGCCGGTGCCATGCCGTGCCATGCCGGTGCCATGCCGTGCCATGCCGGTGCCATGCCGTGCCATGCCGTGCCATGCCGTGCCATGCCGTGCCATGCGGTGCCATGCCATTCCATGCCATTCCATGCCATTCCATGCCATTCCATGTCATTCCATGCCATTCCATGCCATTCCATGCCATTCCATGCCATTCCATGCCATTCCATGCCATTCCATGCCATTCCATGCCATTCCATGCCATTCAATGCCGTGCCATGCCGTGCCATGCCGGTGCCATGCCGTGCCATGCCGGTGCCATGCCGTGCCATGCCGGTGCCATGCCGGTGCCATGCCGTGCCATGCCGGTGCCATGCCGTGCCATGCCGGTGCCATGCCGTGCCATGCCGGTGCCATGCCGTGCCATGCCGGTGCCATGCCGTGCCATGCCGGTGCCATGCCGTGCCATGCCGGTGCCATGCCGTGCCATGCCGGTGCCATGCCGTGCCATGCCGTGCCATGCCGGTGCCATGCCGTGCCATGCCGTGCCATGCCGGTGCCATGCCGTGCCATGCCGTGCCATGCCATTCCATGCCATTCCATGTCATTCCATGCCATTCCATGTCATTCCATGCCATTCCATGCCATTCCATGCCATTCCATGCCATTCCATGCCATTCCATGCCATTCCATGCCATTCCATGCCATTCCATGCCATTCCATGCCATTCCATGCCATTCCATGCCATTCCATGCCATTCCATGCCATTCCATGCCATTCCATGCCATTCCATGCCATTCCATGCCATTCCATGCCATTCCATGCCATTCCATGCCATTCCATGCCATTCCATGCCATTCCATGCCATTCCATGCCATTCCATGCCATTCCATGCCATTCCATGCCATTCCATGCCATTCCATGCCATTCCATGCCATTCCATGCCATTCCATGCCATTCCATGCCATTCCATGCCATTCCATGCCATTCCATGCCATTCCATGCCATTCCATGCCATTCCATGCCATTCCATGCCATTCCATGCCATTCCATGCCATTCCATGCCATTCCATGCCATTCCATGCCATTCCATGCCATTCCATGCCATTCCATGCCATTCCATGCCATTCCATGCCATTCCATGCCATTCAATGCCGTGCCATGCCGGTGCCATGCCGTGCCATGCCGGTGCCATGCCGTGCCATGCCGTGCCATGCCGGTGCCATGCCGTGCCATGCCGGTGCCATGCCGTGCCATGCCGTGCCATGCCGGGCCATGCCATTCCATGCCATTCCATGCCATTCCATGCCATTCCATGCCACTCAATGCGGTGCCATGCCGTGCCATGCCGTGCCATGCCGTGCCATTCAATGCCATTCCATGCCATTCAATGCCATTCAATGCCGTGCCATGCCGTGCCATGCCGGTGCCATGCCGTGCCATGCCGGTGCCATGCCGTGCCATGCCGGTGCCATGCCGTGCCATGCCGTGCCATGCGGTGCCATGCCGTGCCATGCGGTGCCATGCCATTCCATGCCATTCCATGCCATTCCATGCCATTCCATGCCATTCCATGCCATTCCATGCCATTCCATGCCATTCCATGCCATTCCATGCCATTCCATGCCATTCCATGCCATTCCATGCCATTCCATGCCATTCCATGCCATTCCATGCCATTCCATGCCATTCCATGACATTCCATGCCATTCCATGCCATTCCATGCCATTCCATGCCATTCAATGCCGTGCCATGCCGTGCCATGCCGGTGCCATGCCGTGCCATGCCGGTGCCATGCCGTGCCATGCCGGTGCCATGCCGTGCCATGCCGGTGCCATGCCGTGCCATGCCGGTGCCATGCCGTGCCATGCCGGTGCCATGCCGTGCCATGCCGTGCCATGCCGTGCCATGCCGGTGCCATGCCGTGCCATGCCGGTGCCATGCCGTGCCATGCCGGTGCCATGCCGTGCTATGCCGTGCCATGCCGGTGCCATGCCGTGCCATGCCGGTGCCATGCCGTGCCATGCCGGTGCCATGCCGTGCCATGCCGGTGCCATGCCGTGCCATGCCGGTGCCATGCCGTGCCATGCCGGTGCCATGCCGTGCCATGCCGTGCCATGCCGTGCCATGCCGTGCCATGCGGTGCCATGCCATTCCATGCCATTCCATGCCATTCCATGCCATTCCATGTCATTCCATGCCATTCCATGCCATTCCATGCCATTCCATGCCATTCCATGCCATTCCATGCCATTCCATGCCATTCCATGCCATTCCATGCCATTCAATGCCGTGCCATGCCGTGCCATGCCGGTGCCATGCCGTGCCATGCCGGTGCCATGCCGTGCCATGCCGGTGCCATGCCGGTGCCATGCCGTGCCATGCCGGTGCCATGCCGTGCCATGCCGGTGCCATGCCGTGCCATGCCGGTGCCATGCCGTGCCATGCCGGTGCCATGCCGTGCCATGCCGGTGCCATGCCGTGCCATGCCGGTGCCATGCCGTGCCATGCCGGTGCCATGCCGTGCCATGCCGTGCCATGCCGGTGCCATGCCGTGCCATGCCGTGCCATGCCATTCCATGCCATTCCATGTCATTCCATGCCATTCCATGTCATTCCATGCCATTCCATGCCATTCCATGCCATTCCATGCCATTCCATGCCATTCCATGCCATTCCATGCCATTCCATGCCATTCCATGCCATTCCATGCCATTCCATGCCATTCCATGCCATTCCATGCCATTCCATGCCATTCCATGCCATTCCATGCCATTCCATGCCATTCCATGCCATTCCATGCCATTCCATGCCATTCCATGCCATTCCATGCCATTCCATGCCATTCCATGCCATTCCATGCCATTCCATGCCATTCCATGCCATTCCATGCCATTCCATGCCATTCCATGCCATTCCATGCCATTCCATGCCATTCCATGCCATTCCATGCCATTCCATGCCATTCCATGCCATTCCATGCCATTCCATGCCATTCCATGCCATTCCATGACATTCCATGCCATTCCATGCCATTCCATGCCATTCCATGCCATTCCATGCCATTCAATGCCGTGCCATGCCGTGCCATGCCGGTGCCATGCCGTGCCATGCCGGTGCCATGCCGTGCCATGCCGGTGCCATGCCGTGCCATGCCGGTGCCATGCCGTGCCATGCCGGTGCCATGCCGTGCCATGCCGGTGCCATGCCGTGCCATGCCGTGCCATGCCGGTGCCATGCCGTGCCATGCCGGTGCCATGCCGTGCTATGCCGTGCCATGCCGGTGCCATGCCGTGCCATGCCGGTGCCATGCCGTGCCATGCCGGTGCCATGCCGTGCCATGCCGGTGCCATGCCGTGCCATGCCGGTGCCATGCCGTGCCATGCCGGTGCCATGCCGTGCCATGCCGGTGCCATGCCGTGCCATGCCGTGCCATGCCGTGCCATGCCGTGCCATGCGGTGCCATGCCATTCCATGCCATTCCATGCCATTCCATGCCATTCCATGCCATTCCATGCCATTCCATGCCATTCCATGTCATTCCATGCCATTCCATGCCATTCCATGCCATTCCATGCCATTCCATGCCATTCCATGCCATTCAATGCCGTGCCATGCCGTGCCATGCCGGTGCCATGCCGTGCCATGCCGGTGCCATGCCGGTGCCATGCCGTGCCATGCCGGTGCCATGCCGTGCCATGCCGGTGCCATGCCGTGCCATGCCGGTGCCATGCCGTGCCATGCCGGTGCCATGCCGTGCCATGCCGGTGCCATGCCGTGCCATGCCGGTGCCATGCCGTGCCATGCCGTGCCATGCCGGTGCCATGCCGGTGCCATGCCGTGCCATGCCGGTGCCATGACGTGCCATGCCGTGCCATGCCGTGCCATGCGGTGCCATGCCATTCCATGCCATTCCATGTCATTCCATGCCATTCCATGTCATTCCATGCCATTCCATGCCATTCCATGCCATTCCATGCCATTCCATGCCATTCCATGCCATTCCATGCCATTCCATGCCATTCCATGCCATTCCATGCCATTCCATGCCATTCCATGCCATTCCATGCCATTCCATGCCATTCCATGCCATTCCATGCCATTCCATGCCATTCCATGCCATTCCATGCCATTCCATGCCATTCCATGCCATTCCATGCCATTCCATGCCATTCCATGCCATTCCATGCCATTCCATGCCATTCCATGCCATTCCATGCCATTCCATGCCATTCCATGCCATTCCATGCCATTCCATGCCATTCCATGCCATTCCATGCCATTCCATGCCGTGCCATGCCGGTGCCATACCGTGCCATGCCGGTGCCATGCCGTGCCATGCCGGTGCCATGCCGTGCCATGCCGGTGCCATGCCGTGCCATGCCGGTGCCATGCCGGTGCCATGCCGTGCCATGCCGGTGCCATGCCGTGCCATGCCGGTGCCATGCCGTGCCATGCCGGTGCCATGCCGTGCCATGCCGGTGCCATGCCGTGCCATGCCGGTGCCATGCCGTGCCATGCCGGTGCCATGCCGTGCCATGCCGGTGCCATGCCGTGCCATGCCGGTGCCATGCCGTGCCATGCCGGTGCCATGCCGTGCCATGCCGTGCCATGCCGGTGCCATGCCGTGCCATGCCGGTGCCATGCCGTGCCATGCCGGTGCCATGCCGTGCCATGCCGGTGCCATGCCGTGCCATGCCGGTGCCATGCCGTGCCATGCCGGTGCCATGCCGTGCCATGCCGGTGCCATGCCGTGCCATGCCGGTGCCATGCCGTGCCATGCCGGTGCCATGCCGTGCCATGCCGGTGCCATGCCGTGCCATGCCGGTGCCATGCCGTGCCATGCCGGTGCCATGCCGTGCCATGCCGGTGCCATGCCGTGCCATGCCGGTGCCATGCCGTGCCATGCCGGTGCCATGCCGTGCCATGCCGGTGCCATGCCGGTGCCATGCCGTGCCATGCCGGTGCCATGCCGTGCCATGCCGGTGCCATGCCGTGGCATGCCGGTGCCATGCCGTGGCATGCCGGTGCCATGCCGTGGCATGCCGTGCCATGCCGGTGCCATGCCGTGCCATGCCGGTGCCATGCCGTGCCATGCCGGTGCCATGCCGTGCCATGCCGGTGCCATGCCGTGCCATGCCGGTGCCATGCCGTGCCATGCCGGTGCCATGCCGTGCCATGCCGGTGCCATGCCGTGCCATGCCGGTGCCATGCCGTGCCATGCCGGTGCCATGCCGTGCCATGCCGGTGCCATGCCGTGCCATGCCGGTGCCATGCCGTGCCATGCCGGTGCCATGCCGTGCCATGCCGGTGCCATGCCGTTCCATGCCATTCCATGCCATTCCATGCCATTCCATGCCATTCCATGCCATTCCATGCCATTCCATGCCATTCCATGCCATTCCATGCCATTCCATGCCATTCCATGCCATTCCATGCCATTCCATGCCATTCCATGCCATTCCATGCCATTCCATGCCATTCCATGCCATTCCATGCCATTCCATGCCATTCCATGCCATTCCATGCCATTCCATGCCATTCCATGCCATTCCATGCCATTCCATGCCATTCCATGCCATTCCATGCCATTCAATGCCGTGCCATGCCGTGCCATGCCGTGCCATGCCGTGCCATGTCATTCCATGCCGTGCCATGTCATTCCATGCCATTCCATGTCATTCCATGCCATTCCATGTCATTCCATGCCATTCCATGTCATTCCATGCCATTCCATGTCATTCCATGCCATTCCATGTCATTCCATGCCATTCCATGTCATTCCATGCCATTCCATGCCATTCCATGCCATTCCATGCCATTCCATGCCATTCCATGCCATTCCATGCCATTCCATGCCATTCCATGCCATTCCATGCCATTCCATGCCATTCCATGCCATTCCATGCCATTCCATGCCATTCCATGCCATTCCATGCCATTCCATGCCATTCCATGCCATTCCATGCCATTCCATGCCATTCCATGCCATTCCATGCCATTCCATGC
This sequence comes from Cryptus armator, assembly GCA_963971235.1. NCBI lineage: Eukaryota > Metazoa > Arthropoda > Insecta > Hymenoptera > Ichneumonidae > Cryptus > Cryptus armator. Next base: position 144,860 of record CAXARG010000143.1, on the reverse strand, counting down.
CATTCCATGCCATTCCATGCCATTCCATGCCATTCCATGCCATTCCATGCCATTCAATGCCGTGCCATGCCATTCAATGCCGTGCCATGCCATTCAATGCCGTGCCATGCCGTGCCATGCCGGTGCCATGCCGTGCCATGCCGGTGCCATGCCGTGCCATGCCGGTGCCATGCCGTGCCATGCCGGTGCCATGCCGTGCCATGCCGGTGCCATGCCGTGCCATGCCGGTGCCATGCCGTGCCATGCCGGTGCCATGCCGTGCCATGCCGGTGCCATGCCGTGCCATGCCGGTGCCATGCCGTGCCATGCCGGTGCCATGCCGTGCCATGCCGGTGCCATGCCGTGCCATGCCGGTGCCATGCCGTGCCATGCCGGTGCCATGCCGTGCCATGCCGGTGCCATGCCGTGCCATGCCGGTGCCATGCCGGTGCCATGCCGTGGCATGCCGGTGCCATGCCGTGGCATGCCGTGCCATGCCGGTGCCATGCCGTGCCATGCCGGTGCCATGCCGGTGCCATGCCGTGCCATGCCGGTGCCATGCCGTGCCATGCCGGTGCCATGCCGTGCCATGCCGGTGCCATGCCGTGCCATGCCGGTGCCATGCCGTGCCATGCCGGTGCCATGCCATTCCATGCCGTGCCATGCCGTGCCATGCCGTGCCATGCCGGTGCCATGCCGTGCCATGCCGGTGCCATGCCGTGCCATGCCGGTGCCATGCCGTGCCATGCCGTGCCATGCCGGTGCCATGCCGTGCCATGCCGGTGCCATGCCGTGCCATGCCGTGCCATGCCGTGCCATGCCGTGCCATGCCGGTGCCATGCCGTGCCATGCCGTGCCATGCCATTCCATGCCATTCCATGCCATTCCATGCCATTCCATGCCATTCCATGCCATTCCATGCCATTCCATGCCATTCCATGCCATTCCATGCCATTCCATGCCATTCCATGCCATTCCATGCCATTCCATGCCATTCCATGCCATTCAATGCCGTGCCATGCCGTGCCATGCCGTGCCAAGCCGTGCCATGTCATTCCATGCCGTGCCATGTCATTCCATGCCATTCCATGTCATTCCATGCCATTCCATGTCATTCCATGCCATTCCATGTCATTCCATGCCATTCCATGTCATTCCATGCCATTCCATGTCATTCCATGCCATTCCATGCCATTCCATGCCATTCCATGCCATTCCATGCCATTCCATGCCATTCCATGCCATTCCATGCCATTCCATGCCATTCCATGCCATTCCATGCCATTCCATGCCATTCCATGCCATTCCATGCCATTCCATGCCATTCCATGCCATTCCATGCCATTCCATGCCATTCCATGCCATTCCATGCCATTCCATGCCATTCCATGCCATTCCATGCCATTCCATGCCATTCCATGCCATTCCATGCCATTCCATGCCATTCCATGCCATTCCATGCCATTCAATGCCGTGCCATGCCATTCAATGCCGTGCCATGCCATTCAATGCCGTGCCATGCCATTCAATGCCGGTGCCATGCCGTGCCATGCCGGTGCCATGCCGTGCCATGCCGGTGCCATGCCGTGCCATGCCGGTGCCATGCCGTGCCATGCCGGTGCCATGCCGTGCCATGCCGGTGCCATGCCGTGCCATGCCGGTGCCATGCCGTGCCGTGCCGGTGCCATGCCGTGCCATGCCGGTGCCATGCCGGTGCCATGCCGGTGCCATGCCGGTGCCATGCCGTGCCATGCCGTGCCATGCCGGTGCCATGCGGTGCCATGCCGTGCCATGCCGGTGCCATGCGGTGCCATGCCGTGCCATGCCGGTGCCATGCCATTCCATGCCGTGCCATGCGGTGCCATGCCATTCCATGCGTTGCCATGCCATTCCATGCCGTGCCATGCGGTGCCATGCCATTCCATACGGTGCCATGCCATTCCATGCGGTGCCATGCCATTCCATGCGGTGCCATGCCATTCCATGCCATTCCATGCCATTCCATGCCATTCCATGCCATTCCATGCCATTCCATGCCATTCCATGCCATTCCATGCCATTCCATGCCATTCCATGCCATTCCATGCCATTCCATGCCATTCCATGCCATTCCATGCCATTCCATGCCATTCAATGCCGTGCCATGCCGGTGCCATGCCGTGCCATGCCGGTGCCATGCCGTGCCATGCCGTGCCATGCCGGTGCCATGCCGTGCCATGCCGGTGCCATGCCGTGCCATGCCGGTGCCATGCCGTGCCATGCCGTGCCATGCCGGGCCATGCCATTCCATGCCATTCCATGCCATTCCATGCCACTCAATGCGGTGCCATGCCGTGCCATGCCGTGCCATGCCGTGCCATTCAATGCCATTCCATGCCATTCAATGCCATTCAATGCCGTGCCATGCCGTGCCATGCCGGTGCCATGCCGTGCCATGCCGGTGCCATGCCGTGCCATGCCGGTGCCATGCCGTGCCATGCCGGTGCCATGCCGTGCCATGCCGGTGCCATGCCGTGCCATGCCGTGCCATGCCGGTGCCATGCCGTGCCATGCCGTGCCATGCCGGTGCCATGCCGTGCCATGCCGTGCCATGCCGGGCCATGCCATTCCATGCCATTCCATGCCATTCCATGCCATTCCATGCCACTCAATGCGGTGCCATGCCGTGCCATGCCGTGCCATGCCGTGCCATTCAATGCCATTCCATGCCATTCAATGCCATTCAATGCCGTGCCATGCCGTGCCATGCCGGTGCCATGCCGTGCCATGCCGGTGCCATGCCGTGCCATGCCGGTGCCATGCCGTGCCATGCCGTGCCATGCGGTGCCATGCCGTGCCATGCGGTGCCATGCCATTCCATGCCATTCCATGCCATTCCATGCCATTCCATGCCATTCCATGTCATTCCATGCCATTCCATGCCATTCCATGCCATTCCATGCCATTCCATGCCATTCCATGCCATTCAATGCCGTGCCATGCCGTGCCATGCCGGTGCCATGCCGTGCCATGCCGGTGCCATGCCGTGCCATGCCGGTGCCATGCCGTGCCATGCCGGTGCCATGCCGTGCCATGCCGGTGCCATGCCGTGCCATGCCGGTGCCATGCCGTGCTATGCCGTGCCATGCCGGTGCCATGCCGTGCCATGCCGGTGCCATGCCGTGCCATGCCGGTGCCATGCCGTGCCATGCCGGTGCCATGCCGTGCCATGCCGGTGCCATGCCGTGCCATGCCGGTGCCATGCCGTGCCATGCCGTGCCATGCCGTGCCATGCCGTGCCATGCGGTGCCATGCCATTCCATGCCATTCCATGCCATTCCATGCCATTCCATGTCATTCCATGCCATTCCATGCCATTCCATGCCATTCCATGCCATTCCATGCCATTCCATGCCATTCCATGCCATTCCATGCCATTCCATGCCATTCAATGCCGTGCCATGCCGTGCCATGCCGGTGCCATGCCGTGCCATGCCGGTGCCATGCCGTGCCATGCCGGTGCCATGCCGGTGCCATGCCGTGCCATGCCGGTGCCATGCCGTGCCATGCCGGTGCCATGCCGTGCCATGCCGGTGCCATGCCGTGCCATGCCGGTGCCATGCCGTGCCATGCCGGTGCCATGCCGTGCCATGCCGGTGCCATGCCGTGCCATGCCGGTGCCATGCCGTGCCATGCCGTGCCATGCCGGTGCCATGCCGTGCCATGCCGTGCCATGCCGGTGCCATGCCGTGCCATGCCGTGCCATGCCATTCCATGCCATTCCATGTCATTCCATGCCATTCCATGTCATTCCATGCCATTCCATGCCATTCCATGCCATTCCATGCCATTCCATGCCATTCCATGCCATTCCATGCCATTCCATGCCATTCCATGCCATTCCATGCCATTCCATGCCATTCCATGCCATTCCATGCCATTCCATGCCATTCCATGCCATTCCATGCCATTCCATGCCATTCCATGCCATTCCATGCCATTCCATGCCATTCCATGCCATTCCATGCCATTCCATGCCATTCCATGCCATTCCATGCCATTCCATGCCATTCCATGCCATTCCATGCCATTCCATGCCATTCCATGCCATTCCATGCCATTCCATGCCATTCCATGCCATTCCATGCCATTCCATGCCATTCCATGCCATTCCATGCCATTCCATGCCATTCCATGCCATTCCATGCCATTCCATGCCATTCCATGCCATTCCATGCCATGCCGTGCCATGCCGGTGCCATGCCGTGCCATGCCGGTGCCATGCCGTGCCATGCCGGTGCCATGCCGTGCCATGCCGGTGCCATGCCGTGCCATGCCGGTGCCATGCCGTGCCATGCCGGTGCCATGCCGTGCCATGCCGGTGCCATGCCGTGCCATGCCGTGCCATGCCGTGCCATGCCGTGCCATGCGGTGCCATGCCATTCCATGCCATTCCATGCCATTCCATGCCATTCCATGCCATTCCATGCCATTCCATGCCATTCCATGCCATTCCATGCCATTCCATGTCATTCCATGCCATTCCATGCCATTCCATGCCATTCCATGCCATTCCATGCCATTCCATGCCATTCAATGCCGTGCCATGCCGTGCCATGCCGGTGCCATGCCGTGCCATGCCGGTGCCATGCCGTGCCATGCCGGTGCCATGCCGGTGCCATGCCGTGCCATGCCGGTGCCATGCCGTGCCATGCCGGTGCCATGCCGTGCCATGCCGGTGCCATGCCGTGCCATGCCGGTGCCATGCCGTGCCATGCCGGTGCCATGCCGTGCCATGCCGGTGCCATGCCGTGCCATGCCGTGCCATGCCGGTGCCATGCCGGTGCCATGCCGTGCCATGCCGGTGCCATGACGTGCCATGCCGTGCCATGCCGTGCCATGCGGTGCCATGCCATTCCATGCCATTCCATGTCATTCCATGCCATTCCATGTCATTCCATGCCATTCCATGTCATTCCATGCCATTCCATGCCATTCCATGCCATTCCATGCCATTCCATGCCATTCCATGCCATTCCATGCCATTCCATGCCATTCCATGCCATTCCATGCCATTCCATGCCATTCCATGCCATTCCATGCCATTCCATGCCATTCCATGCCATTCCATGCCATTCCATGCCATTCCATGCCATTCCATGCCATTCCATGCCATTCCATGCCATTCCATGCCATTCCATGCCATTCCATGCCATTCCATGCCATTCCATGCCATTCCATGCCATTCCATGCCATTCCATGCCATTCCATGCCATTCCATGCCATTCCATGCCATTCCATGCCATTCCATGCCATTCCATGCCATTCCATGCCATTCCATGCCATTCCATGCCATTCCATGCCATTCCATGCCATTCCATGCCATTCCATGCCATTCCATGCCATTCCATGCCATTCCATGCCATTCCATGCCATTCCATGCCATTCCATGCCATTCCATGCCATTCCATGCCATTCCATGCCATTCCATGCCATTCCATGCCATTCCATGCCATTCCATGCCATTCCATGCCATTCCATGCCATTCCATGCCATTCCATGCCATTCCATGCCATTCCATGCCATTCCATGCCATTCCATGCCATTCCATGCCATTCCATGCCATTCCATGCCATTCCATGCCATTCCATGCCATTCCATGCCATTCCATGCCGTGCCATGCCGGTGCCATGCCGTGCCATGCCGGTGCCATGCCGTGCCATGCCGGTGCCATGCCGTGCCATGCCGGTGCCATGCCGGTGCCATGCCGTGCCATGCCGGTGCCATGCCGTGCCATGCCGGTGCCATGCCGTGCCATGCCGGTGCCATGCCGTGCCATGCCGGTGCCATGCCGTGCCATGCCGGTGCCATGCCGTGCCATGCCGGTGCCATGCCGTGCCATGCCGGTGCCATGCCGTGCCATGCCGGTGCCATGCCGTGCCATGCCGGTGCCATGCCGTGCCATGCCGGTGCCATGCCGTGCCATGCCGGTGCCATGCCGTGCCATGCCGTGCCATGCCGGTGCCATGCCGTGCCATGCCGGTGCCATGCCGTGCCATGCCGGTGCCATGCCGTGCCATGCCGGTGCCATGCCGTGCCATGCCGGTGCCATGCCGTGCCATGCCGGTGCCATGCCGTGCCATGCCGGTGCCATGCCGTGCCATGCCGGTGCCATGCCGTGCCATGCCGGTGCCATGCCGTGCCATGCCGGTGCCATGCCGTGCCATGCCGGTGCCATGCCGTGCCATGCCGGTGCCATGCCGTGCCATGCCGGTGCCATGCCGGTGCCATGCCGTGCCATGCCGGTGCCATGCCGTGCCATGCCGGTGCCATGCCGTGGCATGCCGGTGCCATGCCGTGGCATGCCGGTGCCATGCCGTGGCATGCCGTGCCATGCCGGTGCCATGCCGTGCCATGCCGGTGCCATGCCGTGCCATGCCGGTGCCATGCCGTGCCATGCCGGTGCCATGCCGTGCCATGCCGGTGCCATGCCGTGCCATGCCGGTGCCATGCCGTGCCATGCCGGTGCCATGCCGTGCCATGCCGGTGCCATGCCGTGCCATGCCGGTGCCATGCCGTGCCATGCCGGTGCCATGCCGTGCCATGCCGGTGCCATGCCGTGCCATGCCGGTGCCATGCCGTGCCATGCCGGTGCCATGCCGTGCCATGCCGGTGCCATGCCGTGCCATGCCGGTGCCATGCCGTTCCATGCCATTCCATGCCATTCCATGCCATTCCATGCCATTCCATGCCATTCCATGCCATTCCATGCCATTCCATGCCATTCCATGCCATTCCATGCCATTCCATGCCATTCCATGCCATTCCATGCCATTCCATGCCATTCCATGCCATTCCATGCCATTCCATGCCATTCCATGCCGTGCCATGCCGGTGCCATACCGTGCCATGCCGGTGCCATGCCGTGCCATGCCGGTGCCATGCCGTGCCATGCCGGTGCCATGCCGTGCCATGCCGGTGCCATGCCGGTGCCATGCCGTGCCATGCCGGTGCCATGCCGTGCCATGCCGGTGCCATGCCGTGCCATGCCGGTGCCATGCCGTGCCATGCCGGTGCCATGCCGTGCCATGCCGGTGCCATGCCGTGCCATGCCGGTGCCATGCCGTGCCATGCCGGTGCCATGCCGTGCCATGCCGGTGCCATGCCGTGCCATGCCGGTGCCATGCCGTGCCATGCCGGTGCCATGCCGTGCCATGCCGGTGCCATGCCGTGCCATGCCGGTGCCATGCCGTGCCATGCCGGTGCCATGCCGTGCCATGCCGGTGCCATGCCGTGCCATGCCGGTGCCATGCCGTGCCATGCCGGTGCCATGCCGTGCCATGCCGGTGCCATGCCGTGCCATGCCGGTGCCATGCCGTGCCATGCCGGTGCCATGCCGTGCCATGCCGGTGCCATGCCGTGCCATGCCGGTGCCATGCCGTGCCATGCCGGTGCCATGCCGTGCCATGCCGGTGCCATGCCGTGCCATGCCGGTGCCATGCCGTGCCATGCCGGTGCCATGCCGTGCCATGCCGGTGCCATGCCGTGCCATGCCGGTGCCATGCCGTGCCATGCCGGTGCCATGCCGTGCCATGCCGGTGCCATGCCGTGCCATGCCGGTGCCATGCCGTGCCATGCCGGTGCCATGCCGTGCCATGCCGGTGCCATGCCGTGGCATGCCGTGCCATGCCGGTGCCATGCCGTGCCATGCCGGTGCCATGCCGTGCCATGCCGGTGCCATGCCGTGCCATGCCGGTGCCATGCCGTGCCATGCCGGTGCCATGCCGTGCCATGCCGGTGCCATGCCGTGCCATGCCGGTGCCATGCCGTGCCATGCCGGTGCCATGCCGTGCCATGCCGGTGCCATGCCGTGCCATGCCGGTGCCATGCCGTGCCATGCCGGTGCCATGCCGTGCCATGCCGGTGCCATGCCGTGCCATGCCGGTGCCATGCCGTGCCATGCCGGTGCCATGCCGTGCCATGCCGGTGCCATGCCGTGCCATGCCGGTGCCATGCCGTGCCATGCCGGTGCCATGCCGTGCCATGCCGGTGCCATGCCGTGCCATGCCGGTGCCATGCCGTGCCATGCCGGTGCCATGCCGTGCCATGCCGGTGCCATGCCGTGCCATGCCGGTGCCATGCCGTGCCATGCCGGTGCCATGCCGTGCCATGCCGGTGCCATGCCGTGCCATGCCGGTGCCATGCCGTGCCATGCCGGTGCCATGCCGTGCCATGCCGGTGCCATGCCGTGCCATGCCGGTGCCATGCCGTGCCATGCCGGTGCCATGCCGTGCCATGCCGGTGCCATGCCATTCCATGCCATTCCATGCCATTCCATGCCATTCCATGCCATTCCATGCCGTGCCATGCCGTGCCATGCCGTGCCATGCCGTGCCATGCCGGTGCCATGCCGTGCCATGCCGGTGCCATGCCGTGCCATGCCGGTGCCATGCCGGTGCCATGCCGTGCCATGCCGTGCCATGCCGTGCCATGCCGTGCCATGCCGGTGCCATGCCGTGCCATGCCGTGCCATGCCATTCCATGCCATTCCATGCCATTCCATGCCATTCCATGCCATTCCATGCCATTCCATGCCATTCCATGCCATTCCATGCCATTCCATGCCATTCCATGCCATTCCATGCCATTCCATGCCATTCCATGCCATTCCATGCCATTCCATGCCATTCCATGCCATTCCATGCCATTCAATGCCGTGCCATGCCGTGCCATGCCGTGCCATGCCGTGCCATGTCATTCCATGCCGTGCCATGTCATTCCATGCCATTCCATGTCATTCCATGCCATTCCATGTCATTCCATGCCATTCCATGTCATTCCATGCCATTCCATGTCATTCCATGCCATTCCATGTCATTCCATGCCATTCCATGCCATTCCATGCCATTCCATGCCATTCCATGCCATTCCATGCCATTCCATGCCATTCCATGCCATTCCATGCCATTCCATGCCATTCCATGCCATTCCATGCCATTCCATGCCATTCCATGCCATTCCATGCCATTCCATGCCATTCCATGCCATTCCATGCCATTCCATGCCATTCCATGCCATTCCATGCCATTCAATGCCGTGCCATGCCATTCAATGCCGTGCCATGCCATTCAATGCCGTGCCATGCCATTCAATGCCGTGCCATGCCATTCAATGCCGGTGCCATGCCGTGCCATGCCGGTGCCATGCCGTGCCATGCCGGTGCCATGCCGTGCCATGCCGGTGCCATGCCGTGCCATGCCGGTGCCATGCCGTGCCATGCCGGTGCCATGCCGTGCCATGCCGGTGCCATGCCGTGCCATGCCGGTGCCATGCCGTGCCATGCCGGTGCCATGCCGTGCCATGCCGGTGCCATGCCGTGCCATGCCGGTGCCATGCCGTGCCATGCCGGTGCCATGCCGTGCCATGCCGGTGCCATGCCGTGCCATGCCGGTGCCATGCCGGTGCCATGCCGTGGCATGCCGGTGCCATGCCGTGGCATGCCGTGCCATGCCGGTGCCATGCCGTGCCATGCCGGTGCCATGCCGTGCCATGCCGGTGCCATGCCGTGCCATGCCGGTGCCATGCCGTGCCATGCCGGTGCCATGCCGTGCCATGCCGGTGCCATGCCGTGCCATGCCGGTGCCATGCCGTGCCATGCCGGTGCCATGCCGTGCCATGCCGGTGCCATGCCGTGCCATGCCGGTGCCATGCCGTGCCATGCCGGTGCCATGCCGTGCCATGCCGGTGCCATGCCGTGCCATGCCGGTGCCATGCCATTCCATGCCGTGCCATGCCGTGCCATGCCGTGCCATGCCGTGCCATGCCGGTGCCATGCCGTGCCATGCCGGTGCCATGCCGTGCCATGCCGTGCCATGCCGGTGCCATGCCGTGCCATGCCGGTGCCATGCCGTGCCATGCCGTGCCATGCCGTGCCATGCCGTGCCATGCCGGTGCCATGCCGTGCCATGCCGTGCCATGCCATTCCATGCCATTCCATGCCATTCCATGCCATTCCATGCCATTCCATGCCATTCCATGCCATTCCATGCCATTCCATGCCATTCCATGCCATTCCATGCCATTCCATGCCATTCCATGCCATTCCATGCCATTCCATGCCATTCCATGCCATTCCATGCCATTCAATGCCGTGCCATGCCATTCAATGCCGTGCCATGCCGTGCCATGCCGGTGCCATGCCGTGCCATGCCGGTGCCATGCCGGTGCCATGCCGTGCCATGCCGGTGCCATGCCGTGCCATGCCGGTGCCATGCCGTGCCATGCCGGTGCCATGCCGTGCCATGCCGGTGCCATGCCGTGCCATGCCGGTGCCATGCCGTGCCATGCCGGTGCCATGCCGTGCCATGCCGGTGCCATGCCGTGCCATGCCGGTGCCATGCCGTGCCATGCCGGTGCCATGCCGTGCCATGCCGGTGCCATGCCGTGCCATGCCGGCGCCATGCCGTGCCATGCCGGTGCCATGCCGTGCCATGCCGGTGCCATGCCGTGCCATGCCGGTGCCATGCCGGTGCCATGCCGGTGCCATGCCGGTGCCATGCCGTGCCATGCCGTGCCATGCCGGTGCCATGCGGTGCCATGCCGTGCCATGCCGGTGACATGCGGTGCCATGCCATTCCATGCCGTGCCATGCGGTGCCATGCCATTCCATGCGTTGCCATGCCATTCCATGCCGTGCCATGCGGTGCCATGCCATTCCATACGGTGCCATGCCATTCCATGCGGTGCCATGCCATTCCATGCGGTGCCATGCCATTCCATGCCATTCCATGCCATTCCATGCCATTCCATGCCATTCCATGCCATTCCATGCCATTCCATGCCATTCCATGCCATTCCATGCCATTCCATGCCATTCCATGCCATTCCATGCCATTCCATGCCATTCCATGCCATTCCATGCCATTCCATGCCATTCCATGCCATTCCATGCCATTCCATGCCATTCAATGCCGTGCCATGCCGGTGCCATGCCGTGCCATGCCGGTGCCATGCCGTGCCATGCCGTGCCATGCCGGTGCCATGCCGTGCCATGCCGGTGCCATGCCGTGCCATGCCGTGCCATGCCGGGCCATGCCATTCCATGCCATTCCATGCCATTCCATGCCATTCCATGCCACTCAATGCGGTGCCATGCCGTGCCATGCCGTGCCATGCCGTGCCATTCAATGCCATTCCATGCCATTCAATGCCATTCAATGCCGTGCCATGCCGTGCCATGCCGGTGCCATGCCGTGCCATGCCGGTGCCATGCCGTGCCATGCCGGTGCCATGCCGTGCCATGCCGTGCCATGCGGTGCCATGCCGTGCCATGCGGTGCCATGCCATTCCATGCCATTCCATGCCATTCCATGCCATTCCATGCCATTCCATGCCATTCCATGCCATTCCATGCCATTCCATGCCATTCCATGCCATTCCATGCCATTCCATGCCATTCCATGCCATTCCATGCCATTCCATGCCATTCCATGCCATTCCATGCCATTCCATGCCATTCCATGCCATTCCATGCCATTCCATGCCATTCCATGCCATTCCATGACATTCCATGCCATTCCATGCCATTCCATGCCATTCAATGCCGTGCCATGCCGTGCCATGCCGTGCCATGCCGTGCCATGCCGGTGCCATGCCGTGCCATGCCGGTGCCATGCCGTGCCATGCCGGTGCCATGCCGTGCCATGCCGGTGCCATGCCGTGCCATGCCGGTGCCATGCCGTGCCATGCCGGTGCCATGCCGTGCCATGCCGGTGCCATGCCGTGCCATGCCGTGCCATGCCGTGCCATGCCGGTGCCATGCCGTGCCATGCCGGTGCCATGCCGTGCCATGCCGGTGCCATGCCGTGCTATGCCGTGCCATGCCGGTGCCATGCCGTGCCATGCCGGTGCCATGCCGTGCCATGCCGGTGCCATGCCGTGCCATGCCGGTGCCATGCCGTGCCATGCCGGTGCCATGCCGTGCCATGCCGGTGCCATGCCGTGCCATGCCGTGCCATGCCGTGCCATGCCGTGCCATGCGGTGCCATGCCATTCCATGCCATTCCATGTCATTCCATGCCATTCCATGCCATTCCATGCCATTCCATGCCATTCCATGCCATTCCATGCCATTCCATGCCATTCCATGCCATTCCATGCCATTCCATGCCATTCCATGCCATTCAATGCCGTGCCATGCCGTGCCATGCCGGTGCCATGCCGTGCCATGCCGGTGCCATGCCGTGCCATGCCGGTGCCATGCCGGTGCCATGCCGTGCCATGCCGGTGCCATGCCGTGCCATGCCGGTGCCATGCCGTGCCATGCCGGTGCCATGCCGTGCCATGCCGGTGCCATGCCGTGCCATGCCGGTGCCATGCCGTGCCATGCCGGTGCCATGCCGTGCCATGCCGGTGCCATGCCGTGCCATGCCGTGCCATGCCGGTGCCATGCCGTGCCATGCCGTGCCATGCCATTCCATGCCATTCCATGTCATTCCATGCCATTCCATGTCATTCCATGCCATTCCATGCCATTCCATGCCATTCCATGCCATTCCATGCCATTCCATGCCATTCCATGCCATTCCATGCCATTCCATGCCATTCCATGCCATTCCATGCCATTCCATGCCATTCCATGCCATTCCATGCCATTCCATGCCATTCCATGCCATTCCATGCCATTCCATGCCATTCCATGCCATTCCATGCCATTCCATGCCATTCCATGCCATTCCATGCCATTCCATGCCATTCCATGCCATTCCATGCCATTCCATGCCATTCCATGCCATTCCATGCCATTCCATGCCATTCCATGCCATTCCATGCCATTCCATGCCATTCCATGCCATTCCATGCCATTCCATGCCATTCCATGCCATTCCATGCCATTCCATGCCATTCCATGCCATTCCATGCCATTCCATGCCATTCCATGCCATTCCATGCCATTCCATGCCATTCCATGCCATTCCATGCCATTCCATGCCATTCCATGCCATTCCATGCCATTCCATGCCATTCCATGCCGTGCCATGCCATTCCATGCCGTGCCATGCCGGTGCCATACCGTGCCATGCCGGTGCCATACCGTGCCATGCCGGTGCCATGCCGTGCCATGCCGGTGCCATGCCGTGCCATGCCGGTGCCATGCCGTGCCATGCCGGTGCCATGCCGTGCCATGCCGGTGCCATGCCGGTGCCATGCCGTGCCATGCCGGTGCCATGCCGTGCCATGCCGGTGCCATGCCGTGCCATGCCGGTGCCATGCCGTGCCATGCCGGTGCCATGCCGTGCCATGCCGGTGCCATGCCGTGCCATGCCGGTGCCATGCCGTGCCATGCCGGTGCCATGCCGTGCCATGCCGGTGCCATGCCGTGCCATGCCGGTGCCATGCCGTGCCATGCCGGTGCCATGCCGTGCCATGCCGGTGCCATGCCGTGCCATGCCGGTGCCATGCCGTGCCATGCCGGCGCCATGCCGTGCCATGCCGGTGCCATGCCGTGCCATGCCGGTGCCATGCCGTGCCATGCCGGTGCCATGCCGGTGCCATGCCGGTGCCATGCCGGTGCCATGCCGTGCCATGCCGTGCCATGCCGTGCCATGCCGGTGCCATGCGGTGCCATGCCGTGCCATGCCGGTGCCATGCGGTGCCATGCCGTGCCATGCCGGTGCCATGCCATTCCATGCCGTGCCATGCGGTGCCATGCCATTCCATGCGTTGCCATGCCATTCCATGCCGTGCCATGCGGTGCCATGCCATTCCATACGGTGCCATGCCATTCCATGCGGTGCCATGCCATTCCATGCGGTGCCATGCCATTCCATGCCATTCCATGCCATTCCATGCCATTCCATGCCATTCCATGCCATTCCATGCCATTCCATGCCATTCCATGCCATTCCATGCCATTCCATGCCATTCCATGCCATTCCATGCCATTCCATGCCATTCCATGCCATTCCATGCCATTCAATGCCGTGCCATGCCGGTGCCATGCCGTGCCATGCCGGTGCCATGCCGTGCCATGCCGGTGCCATGCCATGCCATGCCGGTGCCATGCCGTGCCATGCCGGTGCCATGCCGTGCCATGCCGGTGCCATGCCGTGCCATGCCGTGCCATGCCGGGCCATGCCATTCCATGCCATTCCATGCCAGTCCATGCCAGTCCATGCCATTCCATGCCATTCCATGCCACTCAATGCGGTGCCATGCCGTGCCATGCCGTGCCATGCCGTGCCATTCAATGCCATTCCATGCCATTCAATGCCATTCAATGCCGTGCCATGCCGTGCCATGCCGGTGCCATGCCGTGCCATGCCGGTGCCATGCCGTGCCATGCCGGTGCCATGCCGTGCCATGCCGTGCCATGCGGTGCCATGCCGTGCCATGCGGTGCCATGCCATTCCATGCCATTCCATGCCATTCCATGCCATTCCATGCCATTCCATGCCATTCCATGCCATTCCATGCCATTCCATGCCATTCCATGCCATTCCATGCCATTCCATGCCATTCCATGCCATTCCATGCCATTCCATGCCATTCCATGCCATTCCATGCCATTCCATGCCATTCCATGCCATTCCATGCCATTCCATGACATTCCATGCCATTCCATGCCATTCCATGCCATTCAATGCCGTGCCATGCCGTGCCATGCCGTGCCATGCCGTGCCATGCCGTGCCATGCCGGTGCCATGCCGTGCCATGCCGGTGCCATGCCGTGCCATGCCGGTGCCATGCCGTGCCATGCCGGTGCCATGCCGTGCCATGCCGGTGCCATGCCGTGCCATGCCGGTGCCATGCCGTGCCATGCCGTGCCATGCCGGTGCCATGCCGTGCCATGCCGGTGCCATGCCGTGCCATGCCGGTGCCATGCCGTGCTATGCCGTGCCATGCCGGTGCCATGCCGTGCCATGCCGGTGCCATGCCGTGCCATGCCGGTGCCATGCCGTGCCATGCCGGTGCCATGCCGTGCCATGCCGGTGCCATGCCGTGCCATGCCGGTGCCATGCCGTGCCATGCCGGTGCCATGCCGTGCCATGCCGTGCCATGCCGTGCCATGCCGTGCCATGCCGTGCCATGCGGTGCCATGCCATTCCATGCCATTCCATGCCATTCCATGCCATTCCATGCCATTCCATGCCATTCCATGCCATTCCATGTCATTCCATGCCATTCCATGCCATTCCATGCCATTCCATGCCATTCCATGCCATTCCATGCCATTCAATGCCGTGCCATGCCGTGCCATGCCGGTGCCATGCCGTGCCATGCCGGTGCCATGCCGTGCCATGCCGGTGCCATGCCGGTGCCATGCCGTGCCATGCCGGTGCCATGCCGTGCCATGCCGGTGCCATGCCGTGCCATGCCGGTGCCATGCCGTGCCATGCCGGTGCCATGCCGTGCCATGCCGGTGCCATGCCGTGCCATGCCGGTGCCATGCCGTGCCATGCCGTGCCATGCCGGTGCCATGCCGGTGCCATGCCGTGCCATGCCGGTGCCATGACGTGCCATGCCGTGCCATGCCGTGCCATGCGGTGCCATGCCATTCCATGCCATTCCATGTCATTCCATGCCATTCCATGTCATTCCATGCCATTCCATGCCATTCCATGCCATTCCATGCCATTCCATGCCATTCCATGCCATTCCATGCCATTCCATGCCATTCCATGCCATTCCATGCCATTCCATGCCATTCCATGCCATTCCATGCCATTCCATGCCATTCCATGCCATTCCATGCCATTCCATGCCATTCCATGCCATTCCATGCCATTCCATGCCATTCCATGCCATTCCATGCCATTCCATGCCATTCCATGCCATTCCATGCCATTCCATGCCATTCCATGCCATTCCATGCCATTCCATGCCATTCCATGCCATTCCATGCCATTCCATGCCATTCCATGCCATTCCATGCCATTCCATGCCATTCCATGCCATTCCATGCCATTCCATGCCATTCCATGCCATTCCATGCCATTCCATGCCATTCCATGCCATTCCATGCCATTCCATGCCATTCCATGCCATTCCATGCCATTCCATGCCATTCCATGCCATTCCATGCCATTCCATGCCATTCCATGCCATTCCATGCCATTCCATGCCATTCCATGCCATTCCATGCCATTCCATGCCATTCCATGCCGTGCCATGCCGGTGCCATACCGTGCCATGCCGGTGCCATGCCGTGCCATGCCGGTGCCATGCCGTGCCATGCCGGTGCCATGCCGTGCCATGCCGGTGCCATGCCGTGCCATGCCGGTGCCATGCCGGTGCCATGCCGTGCCATGCCGGTGCCATGCCGTGCCATGCCGGTGCCATGCCGTGCCATGCCGGTGCCATGCCGTGCCATGCCGGTGCCATGCCGTGCCATGCCGGTGCCATGCCGTGCCATGCCGGTGCCATGCCGTGCCATGCCGGTGCCATGCCGTGCCATGCCGGTGCCATGCCGTGCCATGCCGGTGCCATGCCGTGCCATGCCGGTGCCATGCCGTGCCATGCCGGTGCCATGCCGTGCCATGCCGGTGCCATGCCGTGCCATGCCGGTGCCATGCCGTGCCATGCCGTGCCATGCCGGTGCCATGCCGTGCCATGCCGGTGCCATGCCGTGCCATGCCGGTGCCATGCCGGTGCCATGCCGTGCCATGCCGGTGCCATGCCGTGCCATGCCGGTGCCATGCCGTGCCATGCCGGTGCCATGCCGTGCCATGCCGGTGCCATGCCGTGCCATGCCGGTGCCATGCCGTGCCATGCCGGTGCCATGCCGTGCCATGCCGGTGCCATGCCGTGCCATGCCGGTGCCATGCCGTGCCATGCCGGTGCCATGCCGTGCCATGCCGGTGCCATGCCGTGCCATGCCGGTGCCATGCCGTGCCATGCCGGTGCCATGCCGTGGCATGCCGGTGCCATGCCGTGGCATGCCGTGCCATGCCGGTGCCATGCCGTGCCATGCCGGTGCCATGCCGTGCCATGCCGGTGCCATGCCGTGCCATGCCGGTGCCATGCCGTGCCATGCCGGTGCCATGCCGTGCCATGCCGGTGCCATGCCGTGCCATGCCGGTGCCATGCCGTGCCATGCCGGTGCCATGCCGTGCCATGCCGGTGCCATGCCGTGCCATGCCGGTGCCATGCCGTGCCATGCCGGTGCCATGCCGTTCCATGCCATTCCATGCCATTCCATGCCATTCCATGCCATTCCATGCCATTCCATGCCATTCCATGCCATTCCATGCCATTCCATGCCGTGCCATGCCGTGCCATGCCGTGCCATGCCGTGCCATGCCGTGCCATGCCGTGCCATGCCGGTGCCATGCCGTGCCATGCCGGTGCCATGCCGTGCCATGCCGGTGCCATGCCCTGCCATGCCGTGCCATGCCGGTGCCATGCCGTGCCATGCCGGTGCCATGCCGTGCCATGCCGTGCCATGCCGTGCCATGCCGTGCCATGCCGGTGCCATGCCGTGCCATGCCGTGCCATGCCATTCCATGCCATTCCATGCCATTCCATGCCATTCCATGCCATTCCATGCCATTCCATGCCATTCCATGCCATTCCATGCCATTCAATGCCGTGCCATGCCGTGCCATGCCGTGCCATGCCGTGCCATGTCATTCCATGCCGTGCCATGTCATTCCATGCCATTCCATGTCATTCCATGCCATTCCATGTCATTCCATGCCATTCCATGTCATTCCATGCCATTCCATGTCATTCCAT
Organism: Cryptus armator; assembly: GCA_963971235.1. Lineage (NCBI taxonomy): Eukaryota > Metazoa > Arthropoda > Insecta > Hymenoptera > Ichneumonidae > Cryptus > Cryptus armator. Next base: position 127,166 of record CAXARG010000143.1, on the reverse strand, counting down.
GCCATTCCATGTCATTCCATGCCATTCCATGTCATTCCATGCCATTCCATGCCATTCCATGCCATTCCATGCCATTCCATGCCATTCCATGCCATTCCATGCCATTCCATGCCATTCCATGCCATTCCATGCCATTCCATGCCATTCCATGCCATTCCATGCCATTCCATGCCATTCCATGCCATTCCATGCCATTCCATGCCATTCCATGCCATTCCATGCCGTGCCATGCCATTCAATGCCGTGCCATGCCGTGCCATGCCGGTGCCATGCCGTGCCATGCCGGTGCCATGCCGTGCCATGCCGGTGCCATGCCGTGCCATGCCGGTGCCATGCCGTGCCATGCCGGTGCCATGCCGTGCCATGCCGGTGCCATGCCGTGCCATGCCGGTGCCATGCCGTGCCATGCCGGTGCCATGCCGTGCCATGCCGGTGCCATGCCGTGCCATGCCGGTGCCATGCCGTGCCATGCCGGTGCCATGCCGTGCCATGCCGGTGCCATGCCGTGCCATGCCGGCGCCATGCCGTGCCATGCCGGTGCCATGCCGTGCCATGCCGGTGCCATGCCGTGCCATGCCGGTGCCATGCCGGTGCCATGCCGGTGCCATGCCGGTGCCATGCCGTGCCATGCCGTGCCATGCCGGTGCCATGCGGTGCCATGCCGTGCCATGCCGGTGCCATGCGGTGCCATGCCGTGCCATGCCGGTGCCATGCCATTCCATGCCGTGCCATGCGGTGCCATGCCATTCCATGCGTTGCCATGCCATTCCATGCCGTGCCATGCGGTGCCATGCCATTCCATACGGTGCCATGCCATTCCATGCGGTGCCATGCCATTCCATGCCATTCCATGCCATTCCATGCCATTCCATGCCATTCCATGCCATTCCATGCCATTCCATGCCATTCCATGCCATTCCATGCCATTCCATGCCATTCAATGCCGTGCCATGCCGGTGCCATGCCGTGCCATGCCGGTGCCATGCCGTGCCATGCCGTGCCATGCCGGTGCCATGCCGTGCCATGCCGGTGCCATGCCGTGCCATGCCGTGCCATGCCGGGCCATGCCATTCCATGCCATTCCATGCCAGTCCATGCCAGTCCATGCCATTCCATGCCATTCCATGCCACTCAATGCGGTGCCATGCCGTGCCATGCCGTGCCATGCCGTGCCATTCAATGCCATTCCATGCCATTCAATGCCATTCAATGCCGTGCCATGCCGTGCCATGCCGGTGCCATGCCGTGCCATGCCGGTGCCATGCCGTGCCATGCCGGTGCCATGCCGTGCCATGCCGTGCCATGCGGTGCCATGCCGTGCCATGCGGTGCCATGCCATTCCATGCCATTCCATGCCATTCCATGCCATTCCATGCCATTCCATGCCATTCCATGCCATTCCATGCCATTCCATGCCATTCCATGCCATTCCATGCCATTCCATGCCATTCCATGCCATTCCATGCCATTCCATGCCATTCCATGCCATTCCATGACATTCCATGCCATTCCATGCCATTCCATGCCATTCAATGCCGTGCCATGCCGTGCCATGCCGTGCCATGCCGTGCCATGCCGGTGCCATGCCGTGCCATGCCGGTGCCATGCCGTGCCATGCCGGTGCCATGCCGTGCCATGCCGGTGCCATGCCGTGCCATGCCGGTGCCATGCCGTGCCATGCCGTGCCATGCCGTGCCATGCCGGTGCCATGCCGTGCCATGCCGGTGCCATGCCGTGCTATGCCGTGCCATGCCGGTGCCATGCCGTGCCATGCCGGTGCCATGCCGTGCCATGCCGGTGCCATGCCGTGCCATGCCGGTGCCATGCCGTGCCATGCCGGTGCCATGCCGTGCCATGCCGTGCCATGCCGTGCCATGCCGTGCCATGCGGTGCCATGCCATTCCATGCCATTCCATGCCATTCCATGCCATTCCATGTCATTCCATGCCATTCCATGCCATTCCATGCCATTCCATGCCATTCCATGCCATTCCATGCCATTCAATGCCGTGCCATGCCGTGCCATGCCGGTGCCATGCCGTGCCATGCCGGTGCCATGCCGGTGCCATGCCGTGCCATGCCGGTGCCATGCCGTGCCATGCCGGTGCCATGCCGTGCCATGCCGGTGCCATGCCGTGCCATGCCGGTGCCATGCCGTGCCATGCCGGTGCCATGCCGTGCCATGCCGGTGCCATGCCGTGCCATGCCGGTGCCATGCCGTGCCATGCCGGTGCCATGCCGTGCCATGCCGGTGCCATGCCGTGCCATGCCGGTGCCATGCCGTGCCATGCCGGTGCCATGCCGTGCCATGCCGTGCCATGCCGGTGCCATGCCGTGCCATGCCGTGCCATGCCATTCCATGCCATTCCATGTCATTCCATGCCATTCCATGTCATTCCATGCCATTCCATGCCATTCCATGCCATTCCATGCCATTCCATGCCATTCCATGCCATTCCATGCCATTCCATGCCATTCCATGCCATTCCATGCCATTCCATGCCATTCCATGCCATTCCATGCCATTCCATGCCATTCCATGCCATTCCATGCCATTCCATGCCATTCCATGCCATTCCATGCCATTCCATGCCATTCCATGCCATTCCATGCCATTCAATGCCGTGCCATGCCATTCAATGCCGTGCCATGCCATTCAATGCCGTGCCATGCCGTGCCATGCCGGTGCCATGCCGTGCCATGCCGGTGCCATGCCGGTGCCATGCCGTGCCATGCCGGTGCCATGCCGTGCCATGCCGGTGCCATGCCGTGCCATGCCGGTGCCATGCCGTGCCATGCCGGTGCCATGCCGTGCCATGCCGGTGCCATGCCGTGCCATGCCGGTGCCATGCCGTGCCATGCCGGTGCCATGCCGTGCCATGCCGGTGCCATGCCGTGCCATGCCGGTGCCATGCCGGTGCCATGCCGGTGCCATGCCGGTGCCATGCCGTGCCATGCCGTGCCATGCCGGTGCCATGCGGTGCCATGCCGTGCCATGCCGGTGCCATGCGGTGCCATGCCATTCCATGCCGTGCCATGCGGTGCCATGCCATTCCATGCGTTGCCATGCCATTCCATGCCGTGCCATGCGGTGCCATGCCATTCCATACGGTGCCATGCCATTCCATGCGGTGCCATGCCATTCCATGCGGTGCCATGCCATTCCATGCCATTCCATGCCATTCCATGCCATTCCATGCCATTCCATGCCATTCCATGCCATTCCATGCCATTCCATGCCATTCCATGCCATTCCATGCCATTCCATGCCATTCCATGCCATTCCATGCCATTCCATGCCATTCAATGCCGTGCCATGCCGGTGCCATGCCGTGCCATGCCGGTGCCATGCCGTGCCATGCCGTGCCATGCCGGTGCCATGCCGTGCCATGCCGGTGCCATGCCGTGCCATGCCGGTGCCATGCCGTGCCATGCCGGTGCCATGCCGTGCCATGCCGGTGCCATGCCGTGCCATGCCGTGCCATGCCGTGCCATGCCGGTGCCATGCCGTGCCATGCCGGTGCCATGCCGTGCCATGCCGGTGCCATGCCGTGCTATGCCGTGCCATGCCGGTGCCATGCCGTGCCATGCCGGTGCCATGCCGTGCCATGCCGGTGCCATGCCGTGCCATGCCGGTGCCATGCCGTGCCATGCCGGTGCCATGCCGTGCCATGCCGGTGCCATGCCGGTGCCATGCCGTGCCATGCCGGTGCCATGCCGTGCCATGCCGGTGCCATGCCGTGCCATGCCGGTGCCATGCCGTGCCATGCCGGTGCCATGCCGTGCCATGCCGGTGCCATGCCGTGCCATGCCGGTGCCATGCCGTGCCATGCCGGTGCCATGCCGTGCCATGCCGGTGCCATGCCGTGCCATGCCGGTGCCATGCCGTGCCATGCCGTGCCATGCCGGTGCCATGCCGTGCCATGCCGTGCCATGCCGGTGCCATGCCGTGCCATGCCGTGCCATGCCATTCCATGCCATTCCATGTCATTCCATGCCATTCCATGTCATTCCATGCCATTCCATGCCATTCCATGCCATTCCATGCCATTCCATGCCATTCCATGCCATTCCATGCCATTCCATGCCATTCCATGCCATTCCATGCCATTCCATGCCATTCCATGCCATTCCATGCCATTCCATGCCATTCCATGCCATTCCATGCCATTCCATGCCATTCCATGCCATTCCATGCCATTCCATGCCATTCCATGCCATTCCATGCCATTCCATGCCATTCCATGCCATTCCATGCCATTCCATGCCATTCCATGCCATTCCATGCCATTCCATGCCATTCCATGCCATTCCATGCCATTCCATGCCATTCCATGCCATTCCATGCCATTCCATGCCATTCCATGCCATTCCATGCCATTCCATGCCATTCCATGCCATTCCATGCCATTCCATGCCATTCCATGCCATTCCATGCCATTCCATGCCATTCCATGCCATTCCATGCCATTCCATGCCATTCCATGCCATTCCATGCCATTCCATGCCATTCCATGCCATTCCATGCCATTCCATGCCATTCCATGCCATTCCATGCCATTCCATGCCATTCCATGCCATTCCATGCCATTCCATGCCATTCCATGCCATTCCATGCCATTCCATGCCATTCCATGCCATTCCATGCCATTCCATGCCGTGCCATGCCATTCCATGCCGTGCCATGCCGGTGCCATACCGTGCCATGCCGGTGCCATACCGTGCCATGCCGGTGCCATGCCGTGCCATGCCGGTGCCATGCCGTGCCATGCCGGTGCCATGCCGTGCCATGCCGGTGCCATGCCGTGCCATGCCGGTGCCATGCCGTGCCATGCCGGTGCCATGCCGGTGCCATGCCGTGCCATGCCGGTGCCATGCCGTGCCATGCCGGTGCCATGCCGTGCCATGCCGGTGCCATGCCGTGCCATGCCGGTGCCATGCCGTGCCATGCCGGTGCCATGCCGTGCCATGCCGGTGCCATGCCGTGCCATGCCGGTGCCATGCCGTGCCATGCCGGTGCCATGCCGTGCCATGCCGGTGCCATGCCGTGCCATGCCGGTGCCATGCCGTGCCATGCCGGCGCCATGCCGTGCCATGCCGGCGCCATGCCGTGCCATGCCGGCGCCATGCCGTGCCATGCCGGTGCCATGCCGTGCCATGCCGGTGCCATGCCGTGCCATGCCGGTGCCATGCCGGTGCCATGCCGTGCCATGCCGTGCCATGCCGTGCCATGCCGGTGCCATGCGGTGCCATGCCGTGCCATGCCGGTGCCATGCGGTGCCATGCCGTGCCATGCCGGTGCCATGCCATTCCATGCCGTGCCATGCGGTGCCATGCCATTCCATGCGTTGCCATGCCATTCCATGCCGTGCCATGCGGTGCCATGCCATTCCATACGGTGCCATGCCATTCCATGCGGTGCCATGCCATTCCATGCGGTGCCATGCCATTCCATGCCATTCCATGCCATTCCATGCCATTCCATGCCATTCCATGCCATTCAATGCCGTGCCATGCCGGTGCCATGCCGTGCCATGCCGGTGCCATGCCGTGCCATGCCGGTGCCATGCCATGCCATGCCGGTGCCATGCCGTGCCATGCCGGTGCCATGCCGTGCCATGCCGGTGCCATGCCGTGCCATGCCGTGCCATGCCGGGCCATGCCATTCCATGCCATTCCATGCCAGTCCATGCCAGTCCATGCCATTCCATGCCATTCCATGCCACTCAATGCGGTGCCATGCCGTGCCATGCCGTGCCATGCCGTGCCATTCAATGCCATTCCATGCCATTCAATGCCATTCAATGCCGTGCCATGCCGTGCCATGCCGTGCCATGCCGGTGCCATGCCGTGCCATGCCGGTGCCATGCCGTGCCATGCCGGTGCCATGCCGTGCCATGCCGTGCCATGCGGTGCCATGCCGTGCCATGCGGTGCCATGCCATTCCATGCCATTCCATGCCATTCCATGCCATTCCATGCCATTCCATGCCATTCCATGCCATTCCATGCCATTCCATGCCATTCCATGCCATTCCATGCCATTCCATGCCATTCCATGCCATTCCATGCCATTCCATGCCATTCCATGCCATTCCATGCCATTCCATGCCATTCCATGCCATTCCATGCCATTCCATGCCATTCCATGACATTCCATGCCATTCCATGCCATTCCATGCCATTCAATGCCGTGCCATGCCGTGCCATGCCGTGCCATGCCGGTGCCATGCCGTGCCATGCCGGTGCCATGCCGTGCCATGCCGGTGCCATGCCGTGCCATGCCGGTGCCATGCCGTGCCATGCCGGTGCCATGCCGTGCCATGCCGGTGCCATGCCGTGCCATGCCGGTGCCATGCCGTGCCATGCCGTGCCATGCCGGTGCCATGCCGTGCCATGCCGGTGCCATGCCGTGCCATGCCGGTGCCATGCCGTGCTATGCCGTGCCATGCCGGTGCCATGCCGTGCCATGCCGGTGCCATGCCGTGCCATGCCGGTGCCATGCCGTGCCATGCCGGTGCCATGCCGTGCCATGCCGGTGCCATGCCGTGCCATGCCGGTGCCATGCCGTGCCATGCCGTGCCATGCCGTGCCATGCCGTGCCATGCGGTGCCATGCCATTCCATGCCATTCCATGCCATTCCATGCCATTCCATGCCATTCCATGCCATTCCATGCCATTCCATGCCATTCCATGTCATTCCATGCCATTCCATGCCATTCCATGCCATTCCATGCCATTCCATGCCATTCCATGCCATTCAATGCCGTGCCATGCCGTGCCATGCCGGTGCCATGCCGTGCCATGCCGGTGCCATGCCGTGCCATGCCGGTGCCATGCCGGTGCCATGCCGTGCCATGCCGGTGCCATGCCGTGCCATGCCGGTGCCATGCCGTGCCATGCCGGTGCCATGCCGTGCCATGCCGGTGCCATGCCGTGCCATGCCGGTGCCATGCCGTGCCATGCCGTGCCATGCCGGTGCCATGCCGGTGCCATGCCGTGCCATGCCGGTGCCATGACGTGCCATGCCGTGCCATGCCGTGCCATGCGGTGCCATGCCATTCCATGCCATTCCATGTCATTCCATGCCATTCCATGTCATTCCATGCCATTCCATGCCATTCCATGCCATTCCATGCCATTCCATGCCATTCCATGCCATTCCATGCCATTCCATGCCATTCCATGCCATTCCATGCCATTCCATGCCATTCCATGCCATTCCATGCCATTCCATGCCATTCCATGCCATTCCATGCCATTCCATGCCATTCCATGCCATTCCATGCCATTCCATGCCATTCCATGCCATTCCATGCCATTCCATGCCATTCCATGCCATTCCATGCCATTCCATGCCATTCCATGCCATTCCATGCCATTCCATGCCATTCCATGCCATTCCATGCCATTCCATGCCATTCCATGCCATTCCATGCCATTCCATGCCATTCCATGCCATTCCATGCCATTCCATGCCATTCCATGCCATTCCATGCCATTCCATGCCATTCCATGCCATTCCATGCCATTCCATGCCATTCCATGCCATTCCATGCCATTCCATGCCATTCCATGCCATTCCATGCCATTCCATGCCATTCCATGCCATTCCATGCCATTCCATGCCATTCCATGCCATTCCATGCCATTCCATGCCATTCCATGCCATTCCATGCCGGTGCCATACCGTGCCATGCCGGTGCCATGCCGTGCCATGCCGGTGCCATGCCGTGCCATGCCGTGCCATGCCGGTGCCATGCCGTGCCATGCCGGTGCCATGCCGTGCCATGCCGGTGCCATGCCGTGCCATGCCGGTGCCATGCCGTGCCATGCCGGTGCCATGCCGTGCCATGCCGGTGCCATGCCGTGCCATGCCGGTGCCATGCCGTGCCATGCCGGTGCCATGCCGTGCCATGCCGGTGCCATGCCGTGCCATGCCGGTGCCATGCCGTGCCATGCCGGTGCCATGCCGTGCCATGCCGTGCCATGCCGGTGCCATGCCGTGCCATGCCGGTGCCATGCCGTGCCATGCCGGTGCCATGCCGTGCCATGCCGGTGCCATGCCGGTGCCATGCCGTGCCATGCCGGTGCCATGCCGTGCCATGCCGGTGCCATGCCGTGCCATGCCGGTGCCATGCCGTGCCATGCCGGTGCCATGCCGTGCCATGCCGGTGCCATGCCGTGCCATGCCGGTGCCATGCCGTGCCATGCCGGTGCCATGCCGTGCCATGCCGGTGCCATGCCGTGCCATGCCGGTGCCATGCCGTGCCATGCCGGTGCCATGCCGTGCCATGCCGGTGCCATGCCGTGCCATGCCGGTGCCATGCCGTGCCATGCCGGTGCCATGCCGTGCCATGCCGGTGCCATGCCGTGCCATGCCGGTGCCATGCCGTGCCATGCCGGTGCCATGCCGTGCCATGCCGGTGCCATGCCGTGGCATGCCGTGCCATGCCGGTGCCATGCCGTGCCATGCCGGTGCCATGCCGTGCCATGCCGGTGCCATGCCGTGCCATGCCGGTGCCATGCCGTGCCATGCCGGTGCCATGCCGTGCCATGCCGGTGCCATGCCGTGCCATGCCGGTGCCATGCCGTGCCATGCCGGTGCCATGCCGTGCCATGCCGGTGCCATGCCGTGCCATGCCGGTGCCATGCCGTGCCATGCCGGTGCCATGCCGTGCCATGCCGGTGCCATGCCGTGCCATGCCGGTGCCATGCCGTGCCATGCCGGTGCCATGCCGTGCCATGCCGGTGCCATGCCGTGCCATGCCGGTGCCATGCCGTGCCATGCCGGTGCCATGCCGTTCCATGCCATTCCATGCCATTCCATGCCATTCCATGCCATTCCATGCCATTCCATGCCATTCCATGCCATTCCATGCCATTCCATGCCGTGCCATGCCGTGCCATGCCGTGCCATGCCGTGCCATGCCGTGCCATGCCGTGCCATGCCGTGCCATGCCGGTGCCATGCCGTGCCATGCCGGTGCCATGCCGTGCCATGCCGGTGCCATGCCCTGCCATGCCGTGCCATGCCGGTGCCATGCCGTGCCATGCCGGTGCCATGCCGTGCCATGCCGTGCCATGCCGTGCCATGCCGTGCCATGCCGGTGCCATGCCGTGCCATGCCGTGCCATGCCATTCCATGCCATTCCATGCCATTCCATGCCATTCCATGCCATTCCATGCCATTCCATGCCATTCCATGCCATTCCATGCCATTCAATGCCGTGCCATGCCGTGCCATGCCGTGCCATGCCGTGCCATGTCATTCCATGCCGTGCCATGTCATTCCATGCCATTCCATGTCATTCCATGCCATTCCATGTCATTCCATGCCATTCCATGTCATTCCATGCCATTCCATGTCATTCCATGCCATTCCATGTCATTCCATGCCATTCCATGTCATTCCATGCCATTCCATGCCATTCCATGCCATTCCATGCCATTCCATGCCATTCCATGCCATTCCATGCCATTCCATGCCATTCCATGCCATTCCATGCCATTCCATGCCATTCCATGCCATTCCATGCCATTCCATGCCATTCCATGCCATTCCATGCCATTCCATGCCATTCCATGCCGTGCCATGCCATTCAATGCCGTGCCATGCCGTGCCATGCCGTGCCATGCCGTGCCATGCCGGTGCCATGCCGTGCCATGCCGGTGCCATGCCGTGCCATGCCGGTGCCATGCCGTGCCATGCCGGTGCCATGCCGTGCCATGCCGGTGCCATGCCGTGCCATGCCGGTGCCATGCCGTGCCATGCCGGTGCCATGCCGTGCCATGCCGGTGCCATGCCGTGCCATGCCGGTGCCATGCCGTGCCATGCCGGCGCCATGCCGTGCCATGCCGGTGCCATGCCGTGCCATGCCGGTGCCATGCCGTGCCATGCCGGTGCCATGCCGGTGCCATGCCGTGCCATGCCGTGCCATGCCGGTGCCATGCGGTGCCATGCCGTGCCATGCCGGTGCCATGCGGTGCCATGCCGTGCCATGCCGGTGCCATGCCATTCCATGCCGTGCCATGCGGTGCCATGCCATTCCATGCGTTGCCATGCCATTCCATGCCGTGCCATGCGGTGCCATGCCATTCCATACGGTGCCATGCCATTCCATGCGGTGCCATGCCATTCCATGCCATTCCATGCCATTCCATGCCATTCCATGCCATTCCATGCCATTCCATGCCATTCCATGCCATTCCATGCCATTCCATGCCATTCAATGCCGTGCCATGCCGGTGCCATGCCGTGCCATGCCGGTGCCATGCCGTGCCATGCCGTGCCATGCCGGTGCCATGCCGTGCCATGCCGGTGCCATGCCGTGCCATGCCGTGCCATGCCGGGCCATGCCATTCCATGCCATTCCATGCCAGTCCATGCCAGTCCATGCCATTCCATGCCATTCCATGCCACTCAATGCGGTGCCATGCCGTGCCATGCCGTGCCATGCCGTGCCATTCAATGCCATTCCATGCCATTCAATGCCATTCAATGCCGTGCCATGCCGTGCCATGCCGGTGCCATGCCGTGCCATGCCGGTGCCATGCCGTGCCATGCCGTGCCATGCCGGTGCCATGCCGTGCCATGCCGGTGCCATGCCGTGCCATGCCGTGCCATGCGGTGCCATGCCATTCCATGCCATTCCATGCCATTCCATGCCATTCCATGCCATTCCATGCCATTCCATGCCATTCCATGCCATTCCATGCCATTCCATGCCATTCCATGCCATTCCATGCCATTCCATGCCATTCCATGCCATTCCATGCCATTCCATGCCATTCCATGCCATTCCATGCCATTCCATGCCATTCCATGCCATTCCATGACATTCCATGCCATTCCATGCCATTCCATGCCATTCAATGCCGTGCCATGCCGTGCCATGCCGTGCCATGCCGTGCCATGCCGGTGCCATGCCGTGCCATGCCGGTGCCATGCCGTGCCATGCCGGTGCCATGCCGTGCCATGCCGGTGCCATGCCGTGCCATGCCGGTGCCATGCCGTGCCATGCCGTGCCATGCCGGTGCCATGCCGTGCCATGCCGGTGCCATGCCGTGCTATGCCGTGCCATGCCGGTGCCATGCCGTGCCATGCCGGTGCCATGCCGTGCCATGCCGGTGCCATGCCGTGCCATGCCGGTGCCATGCCGTGCCATGCCGGTGCCATGCCGTGCCATGCCGTGCCATGCCGTGCCATGCCGTGCCATGCGGTGCCATGCCATTCCATGCCATTCCATGCCATTCCATGCCATTCCATGTCATTCCATGCCATTCCATGCCATTCCATGCCATTCCATGCCATTCCATGCCATTCCATGCCATTCAATGCCGTGCCATGCCGTGCCATGCCGGTGCCATGCCGTGCCATGCCGGTGCCATGCCGGTGCCATGCCGTGCCATGCCGGTGCCATGCCGTGCCATGCCGGTGCCATGCCGTGCCATGCCGGTGCCATGCCGTGCCATGCCGGTGCCATGCCGTGCCATGCCGGTGCCATGCCGTGCCATGCCGGTGCCATGCCGTGCCATGCCGGTGCCATGCCGTGCCATGCCGGTGCCATGCCGTGCCATGCCGTGCCATGCCGGTGCCATGCCGTGCCATGCCGTGCCATGCCATTCCATGCCATTCCATGTCATTCCATGCCATTCCATGTCATTCCATGCCATTCCATGCCATTCCATGCCATTCCATGCCATTCCATGCCATTCCATGCCATTCCATGCCATTCCATGCCATTCCATGCCATTCCATGCCATTCCATGCCATTCCATGCCATTCCATGCCATTCCATGCCATTCCATGCCATTCCATGCCATTCCATGCCATTCCATGCCATTCCATGCCATTCCATGCCATTCCATGCCATTCCATGCCATTCCATGCCATTCCATGCCATTCCATGCCATTCCATGCCATTCCATGCCATTCCATGCCATTCCATGCCATTCCATGCCATTCCATGCCATTCCATGCCATTCCATGCCATTCCATGCCATTCCATGCCATTCCATGCCATTCCATGCCATTCCATGCCATTCCATGCCATTCCATGCCATTCCATGCCATTCCATGCCATTCCATGCCATTCCATGCCATTCCATGCCATTCCATGCCATTCCATGCCATTCCATGCCATTCCATGCCATTCCATGCCATTCCATGCCATTCCATGCCATTCCATGCCATTCCATGCCATTCCATGCCATTCCATGCCATTCCATGCCATTCCATGCCATTCCATGCCATTCCATGCCATTCCATGCCATTCCATGCCATTCCATGCCATTCCATGCCATTCCATGCCATTCCATGCCATTCCATGCCATTCCATGCCATTCCATGCCATTCCATGCCATTCCATGCCATTCCATGCCGTGCCATGCCGTGCCATGCCGTGCCATGCCGTGCCATGCCGTGCCATGCCGTGCCATGCCGTGCCATGCCGTGCCATGCCGGTGCCATGCCGTGCCATGCCGGTGCCATGCCGTGCCATGCCGTGCCATGCCGGTGCCATGCCATGCCGGTGCCATGGCGTGCCATGCCGTGCCATGCCGTGCCATGCCGTGCCATGCCGTGCCATGCCGTGCCATGCCGTGCCATGCCGTGCCATGCCGTGCCATGCCGTGCCATGCCGTGCCATGCCGTGCCATGCCGTGCCATGCCGGTGCCATGCCGTGCCATGCCGGTGCCATGCCGTGCCATGCCGTGCCATGCCGGTGCCATGCCATGCCGGTGCCATGCCGTGCCATGCCGGTGCCATGCCGTGCCATGCCGGTGCCATGCCGTGCCATGCCGGTGCCATGCCGTGCCATGCCGGTGCCATGCCGTGCCATGCCGGTGCCATGCCGTGCCATGCCGGTGCCATGCCGTGCCATGCCGGCGCCATGCCGTGCCATGCCGGTGCCATGCCGTGCCATGCCGGTGCCATGCCGTGCCATGCCGGTGCCATGCCGGTGCCATGCCGGTGCCATGCCGGTGCCATGCCGTGCCATGCCGTGCCATGCCGGTGCCATGCGGTGCCATGCCGTGCCATGCCGGTGCCATGCGGTGCCATGCCGTGCCATGCCGGTGCCATGCCATTCCATGCCGTGCCATGCGGTGCCATGCCATTCCATGCGTTGCCATGCCATTCCATGCCGTGCCATGCGGTGCCATGCCATTCCATACGGTGCCATGCCATTCCATGCGGTGCCATGCCATTCCATGCCATTCCATGCCATTCCATGCCATTCCATGCCATTCCATGCCATTCCATGCCATTCCATGCCATTCCATGCCATTCCATGCCATTCCATGCCATTCCATGCCATTCAATGCCGTGCCATGCCGGTGCCATGCCGTGCCATGCCGGTGCCATGCCGTGCCATGCCGTGCCATGCCGGTGCCATGCCGTGCCATGCCGGTGCCATGCCGTGCCATGCCGTGCCATGCCGGGCCATGCCATTCCATGCCATTCCATGCCAGTCCATGCCAGTCCATGCCATTCCATGCCATTCCATGCCACTCAATGCGGTGCCATGCCGTGCCATGCCGTGCCATGCCGTGCCATTCAATGCCATTCCATGCCATTCAATGCCATTCAATGCCGTGCCATGCCGTGCCATGCCGGTGCCATGCCGTGCCATGCCGGTGCCATGCCGTGCCATGCCGGTGCCATGCCGTGCCATGCCGTGCCATGCGGTGCCATGCCGTGCCATGCGGTGCCATGCCATTCCATGCCATTCCATGCCATTCCATGCCATTCCATGCCATTCCATGCCATTCCATGCCATTCCATGCCATTCCATGCCATTCCATGCCATTCCATGCCATTCCATGCCATTCCATGCCATTCCATGCCATTCCATGCCATTCCATGCCATTCCATGCCATTCCATGCCATTCCATGACATTCCATGCCATTCCATGCCATTCCATGCCATTCAATGCCGTGCCATGCCGTGCCATGCCGTGCCATGCCGTGCCATGCCGGTGCCATGCCGTGCCATGCCGGTGCCATGCCGTGCCATGCCGGTGCCATGCCGTGCCATGCCGGTGCCATGCCGTGCCATGCCGGTGCCATGCCGTGCCATGCCGGTGCCATGCCGTGCCATGCCGGTGCCATGCCGTGCCATGCCGTGCCATGCCGTGCCATGCCGGTGCCATGCCGTGCCATGCCGGTGCCATGCCGTGCTATGCCGTGCCATGCCGGTGCCATGCCGTGCCATGCCGGTGCCATGCCGTGCCATGCCGGTGCCATGCCGTGCCATGCCGGTGCCATGCCGTGCCATGCCGGTGCCATGCCGTGCCATGCCGGTGCCATGCCGTGCCATGCCGTGCCATGCCGTGCCATGCCGTGCCATGCGGTGCCATGCCATTCCATGCCATTCCATGCCATTCCATGCCATTCCATGTCATTCCATGCCATTCCATGCCATTCCATGCCATTCCATGCCATTCCATGCCATTCCATGCCATTCAATGCCGTGCCATGCCGTGCCATGCCGGTGCCATGCCGTGCCATGCCGGTGCCATGCCGGTGCCATGCCGTGCCATGCCGGTGCCATGCCGTGCCATGCCGGTGCCATGCCGTGCCATGCCGGTGCCATGCCGTGCCATGCCGGTGCCATGCCGTGCCATGCCGGTGCCATGCCGTGCCATGCCGGTGCCATGCCGTGCCATGCCGGTGCCATGCCGTGCCATGCCGGTGCCATGCCGTGCCATGCCGGTGCCATGCCGTGCCATGCCGGTGCCATGCCGTGCCATGCCGGTGCCATGCCGTGCCATGCCGTGCCATGCCGGTGCCATGCCGTGCCATGCCGTGCCATGCCATTCCATGCCATTCCATGTCATTCCATGCCATTCCATGTCATTCCATGCCATTCCATGCCATTCCATGCCATTCCATGCCATTCCATGCCATTCCATGCCATTCCATGCCATTCCATGCCATTCCATGCCATTCCATGCCATTCCATGCCATTCCATGCCATTCCATGCCATTCCATGCCATTCCATGCCATTCCATGCCATTCCATGCCATTCCATGCCATTCCATGCCATTCCATGCCATTCCATGCCATTCCATGCCATTCCATGCCATTCCATGCCATTCCATGCCATTCCATGCCATTCAATGCCGTGCCATGCCATTCAATGCCGTGCCATGCCATTCAATGCCGTGCCATGCCGTGCCATGCCGGTGCCATGCCGTGCCATGCCGGTGCCATGCCGGTGCCATGCCGTGCCATGCCGGTGCCATGCCGTGCCATGCCGGTGCCATGCCGTGCCATGCCGGTGCCATGCCGTGCCATGCCGGTGCCATGCCGTGCCATGCCGGTGCCATGCCGTGCCATGCCGGTGCCATGCCGTGCCATGCCGGTGCCATGCCGTGCCATGCCGGTGCCATGCCGTGCCATGCCGGTGCCATGCCGTGCCATGCCGGCGCCATGCCGTGCCATGCCGGTGCCATGCCGTGCCATGCCGGTGCCATGCCGTGCCATGCCGGTGCCATGCCGGTGCCATGCCGGTGCCATGCCGGTGCCATGCCGTGCCATGCCGTGCCATGCCGGTGCCATGCGGTGCCATGCCGTGCCATGCCGGTGCCATGCGGTGCCATGCCATTCCATGCCGTGCCATGCGGTGCCATGCCATTCCATGCGTTGCCATGCCATTCCATGCCGTGCCATGCGGTGCCATGCCATTCCATACGGTGCCATGCCATTCCATGCGGTGCCATGCCATTCCATGCGGTGCCATGCCATTCCATGCCATTCCATGCCATTCCATGCCATTCCATGCCATTCCATGCCATTCCATGCCATTCCATGCCATTCCATGCCATTCCATGCCATTCCATGCCATTCCATGCCATTCCATGCCATTCCATGCCATTCCATGCCATTCCATGCCATTCCATGCCATTCAATGCCGTGCCATGCCGGTGCCATGCCGTGCCATGCCGGTGCCATGCCGTGCCATGCCGTGCCATGCCGTGCCATGCCGGTGCCATGCCGTGCCATGCCGGTGCCATGCCGTGCCATGCCGGTGCCATGCCGTGCCATGCCGTGCCATGCCGGGCCATGCCATTCCATGCCATTCCATGCCATTCCATGCCATTCCATGCCACTCAATGCGGTGCCATGCCGTGCCATGCCGTGCCATGCCGTGCCATTCAATGCCATTCCATGCCATTCAATGCCATTCAATGCCGTGCCATGCCGTGCCATGCCGGTGCCATGCCGTGCCATGCCGGTGCCATGCCGTGCCATGCCGTGCCATGCGGTGCCATGCCGTGCCATGCGGTGCCATGCCATTCCATGCCATTCCATGCCATTCCATGCCATTCCATGCCATTCCATGCCATTCCATGCCATTCCATGCCATTCCATGCCATTCCATGCCATTCCATGCCATTCCATGCCATTCCATGCCATTCCATGCCATTCCATGCCATTCCATGCCATTCCATGCCATTCCATGCCATTCCATGACATTCCATGCCATTCCATGCCATTCCATGCCATTCAATGCCGTGCCATGCCGTGCCATGCCGTGCCATGCCGTGCCATGCCGGTGCCATGCCGTGCCATGCCGGTGCCATGCCGTGCCATGCCGGTGCCATGCCGTGCCATGCCGTGCCATGCCGTGCCATGCCGGTGCCATGCCGTGCCATGCCGGTGCCATGCCGTGCCATGCCGGTGCCATGCCGTGCCATGCCGGTGCCATGCCGTGCCATGCCGGTGCCATGCCGTGCCATGCCGGTGCCATGCCGTGCCATGCCGTGCCATGCCGTGCCATGCCGGTGCCATGCCGTGCCATGCCGGTGCCATGCCGTGCCATGCCGGTGCCATGCCGTGCTATGCCGTGCCATGCCGGTGCCATGCCGTGCCATGCCGGTGCCATGCCGTGCCATGCCGGTGCCATGCCGTGCCATGCCGGTGCCATGCCGTGCCATGCCGGTGCCATGCCGTGCCATGCCGGTGCCATGCCGTGCCATGCCGTGCCATGCCGTGCCATGCCGTGCCATGCCGTGCCATGCCGTGCCATGCCGTGCCATGCGGTGCCATGCCATTCCATGCCATTCCATGCCATTCCATGCCATTCCATGTCATTCCATGCCATTCCATGCCATTCCATGCCATTCCATGCCATTCCATGCCATTCCATGCCATTCCATGCCATTCCATGCCATTCCATGCCATTCAATGCCGTGCCATGCCGTGCCATGCCGGTGCCATGCCGTGCCATGCCGGTGCCATGCCGGTGCCATGCCGTGCCATGCCGGTGCCATGCCGTGCCATGCCGGTGCCATGCCGTGCCATGCCGGTGCCATGCCGTGCCATGCCGGTGCCATGCCGTGCCATGCCGGTGCCATGCCGTGCCATGCCGGTGCCATGCCGTGCCATGCCGGTGCCATGCCGTGCCATGCCGGTGCCATGCCGTGCCATGCCGGTGCCATGCCGTGCCATGCCGTGCCATGCCGGTGCCATGCCGTGCCATGCCGTGCCATGCCATTCCATGTCATTCCATGCCATTCCATGCCATTCCATGCCATTCCATGCCATTCCATGCCATTCCATGCCATTCCATGCCATTCCATGCCATTCCATGCCATTCCATGCCATTCCATGCCATTCCATGCCATTCCATGCCATTCCATGCCATTCCATGCCATTCCATGCCATTCCATGCCATTCCATGCCATTCCATGCCATTCCATGCCATTCCATGCCATTCCATGCCATTCCATGCCATTCCATGCCATTCCATGCCATTCCATGCCATTCCATGCCATTCCATGCCATTCCATGCCATTCCATGCCATTCCATGCCATTCCATGCCATTCCATGCCATTCCATGCCATTCCATGCCATTCCATGCCATTCCATGCCATTCCATGCCATTCCATGCCATTCCATGCCATTCCATGCCATTCCATGCCATTCCATGCCATTCCATGCCATTCCATGCCATTCCATGCCATTCCATGCCATTCCATGCCATTCCATGCCATTCCATGCCATTCCATGCCATTCCATGCCATTCCATGCCATTCCATGCCATTCCATGCCATTCCATGCCATTCCATGCCATTCCATGCCATTCCATGCCATTCCATGCCATTCCATGCCATTCCATGCCATTCCATGCCATTCCATGCCATTCCATGCCGTGCCATGCCGGTGCCATACCGTGCCATGCCGGTGCCATACCGTGCCATGCCGGTGCCATACCGTGCCATGCCGGTGCCATGCCGTGCCATGCCGGTGCCATGCCGTGCCATGCCGGTGCCATGCCGTGCCATGCCGGTGCCATGCCGTGCCATGCCGGTGCCATGCCGGTGCCATGCCGTGCCATGCCGGTGCCATGCCGTGCCATGCCGGTGCCATGCCGTGCCATGCCGGTGCCATGCCGTGCCATGCCGGTGCCATGCCGTGCCATGCCGGTGCCATGCCGTGCCATGCCGGTGCCATGCCGTGCCATGCCGGTGCCATGCCGTGCCATGCCGGTGCCATGCCGTGCCATGCCGGTGCCATGCCGTGCCATGCCGGTGCCATGCCGTGCCATGCCGGTGCCATGCCGTGCCATGCCGGCGCCATGCCGTGCCATGCCGGTGCCATGCCGTGCCATGCCGGTGCCATGCCGTGCCATGCCGGTGCCATGCCGTGCCATGCCGGTGCCATGCCGGTGCCATGCCGGTGCCATGCCGGTGCCATGCCGTGCCATGCCGTGCCATGCCGTGCCATGCCGGTGCCATGCGGTGCCATGCCGTGCCATGCCGGTGCCATGCGGTGCCATGCCGTGCCATGCCGGTGCCATGCCATTCCATGCCGTGCCATGCGGTGCCATGCCATTCCATGCGTTGCCATGCCATTCCATGCCGTGCCATGCGGTGCCATGCCATTCCATACGGTGCCATGCCATTCCATGCGGTGCCATGCCATTCCATGCGGTGCCATGCCATTCCATGCCATTCCATGCCATTCCATGCCATTCCATGCCATTCCATGCCATTCAATGCCGTGCCATGCCGGTGCCATGCCGTGCCATGCCGGTGCCATGCCGTGCCATGCCGGTGCCATGCCATGCCATGCCGGTGCCATGCCGTGCCATGCCGGTGCCATGCCGTGCCATGCCGGTGCCATGCCGTGCCATGCCGTGCCATGCCGGGCCATGCCATTCCATGCCATTCCATGCCAGTCCATGCCAGTCCATGCCATTCCATGCCATTCCATGCCACTCAATGCGGTGCCATGCCGTGCCATGCCGTGCCATGCCGTGCCATTCAATGCCATTCCATGCCATTCAATGCCATTCAATGCCGTGCCATGCCGTGCCATGCCGGTGCCATGCCGTGCCATGCCGGTGCCATGCCGTGCCATGCCGGTGCCATGCCGTGCCATGCCGTGCCATGCGGTGCCATGCCGTGCCATGCGGTGCCATGCCATTCCATGCCATTCCATGCCATTCCATGCCATTCCATGCCATTCCATGCCATTCCATGCCATTCCATGCCATTCCATGCCATTCCATGCCATTCCATGCCATTCCATGCCATTCCATGCCATTCCATGCCATTCCATGCCATTCCATGCCATTCCATGCCATTCCATGCCATTCCATGCCATTCCATGCCATTCCATGACATTCCATGCCATTCCATGCCATTCCATGCCATTCAATGCCGTGCCATGCCGTGCCATGCCGTGCCATGCCGTGCCATGCCGTGCCATGCCGGTGCCATGCCGTGCCATGCCGGTGCCATGCCGTGCCATGCCGGTGCCATGCCGTGCCATGCCGGTGCCATGCCGTGCCATGCCGGTGCCATGCCGTGCCATGCCGGTGCCATGCCGTGCCATGCCGTGCCATGCCGGTGCCATGCCGTGCCATGCCGGTGCCATGCCGTGCCATGCCGGTGCCATGCCGTGCTATGCCGTGCCATGCCGGTGCCATGCCGTGCCATGCCGGTGCCATGCCGTGCCATGCCGGTGCCATGCCGTGCCATGCCGGTGCCATGCCGTGCCATGCCGGTGCCATGCCGTGCCATGCCGGTGCCATGCCGTGCCATGCCGTGCCATGCCGTGCCATGCCGTGCCATGCGGTGCCATGCCATTCCATGCCATTCCATGCCATTCCATGCCATTCCATGCCATTCCATGCCATTCCATGCCATTCCATGCCATTCCATGTCATTCCATGCCATTCCATGCCATTCCATGCCATTCCATGCCATTCCATGCCATTCCATGCCATTCAATGCCGTGCCATGCCGTGCCATGCCGGTGCCATGCCGTGCCATGCCGGTGCCATGCCGTGCCATGCCGGTGCCATGCCGGTGCCATGCCGTGCCATGCCGGTGCCATGCCGTGCCATGCCGGTGCCATGCCGTGCCATGCCGGTGCCATGCCGTGCCATGCCGGTGCCATGCCGTGCCATGCCGGTGCCATGCCGTGCCATGCCGTGCCATGCCGGTGCCATGCCGGTGCCATGCCGTGCCATGCCGGTGCCATGACGTGCCATGCCGTGCCATGCCGTGCCATGCGGTGCCATGCCATTCCATGCCATTCCATGTCATTCCATGCCATTCCATGTCATTCCATGCCATTCCATGCCATTCCATGCCATTCCATGCCATTCCATGCCATTCCATGCCATTCCATGCCATTCCATGCCATTCCATGCCATTCCATGCCATTCCATGCCATTCCATGCCATTCCATGCCATTCCATGCCATTCCATGCCATTCCATGCCATTCCATGCCATTCCATGCCATTCCATGCCATTCCATGCCATTCCATGCCATTCCATGCCATTCCATGCCATTCCATGCCATTCCATGCCATTCCATGCCATTCCATGCCATTCCATGCCATTCCATGCCATTCCATGCCATTCCATGCCATTCCATGCCATTCCATGCCATTCCATGCCATTCCATGCCATTCCATGCCATTCCATGCCATTCCATGCCATTCCATGCCATTCCATGCCATTCCATGCCATTCCATGCCATTCCATGCCATTCCATGCCATTCCATGCCGTGCCATGCCGGTGCCATACCGTGCCATGCCGGTGCCATGCCGTGCCATGCCGGTGCCATGCCGTGCCATGCCGGTGCCATGCCGGTGCCATGCCGTGCCATGCCGGTGCCATGCCGTGCCATGCCGGTGCCATGCCGTGCCATGCCGGTGCCATGCCGTGCCATGCCGGTGCCATGCCGTGCCATGCCGGTGCCATGCCGTGCCATGCCGGTGCCATGCCGTGCCATGCCGGTGCCATGCCGTGCCATGCCGGTGCCATGCCGTGCCATGCCGGTGCCATGCCGTGCCATGCCGGTGCCATGCCGTGCCATGCCGGTGCCATGCCGTGCCATGCCGGTGCCATGCCGTGCCATGCCGGTGCCATGCCGTGCCATGCCGTGCCATGCCGGTGCCATGCCGTGCCATGCCGGTGCCATGCCGTGCCATGCCGGTGCCATGCCGTGCCATGCCGGTGCCATGCCGGTGCCATGCCGTGCCATGCCGGTGCCATGCCGTGCCATGCCGGTGCCATGCCGTGCCATGCCGGTGCCATGCCCTGCCATGCCGTGCCATGCCGGTGCCATGCCGTGCCATGCCGGTGCCATGCCGTGCCATGCCGTGCCATGCCGTGCCATGCCGTGCCATGCCGGTGCCATGCCGTGCCATGCCGTGCCATGCCATTCCATGCCATTCCATGCCATTCCATGCCATTCCATGCCATTCCATGCCATTCCATGCCATTCCATGCCATTCCATGCCATTCAATGCCGTGCCATGCCGTGCCATGCCGTGCCATGCCGTGCCATGTCATTCCATGCCGTGCCATGTCATTCCATGCCATTCCATGTCATTCCATGCCATTCCATGTCATTCCATGCCATTCCATGTCATTCCATGCCATTCCATGTCATTCCATGCCATTCCATGTCATTCCATGCCATTCCATGTCATTCCATGCCATTCCATGCCATTCCATGCCATTCCATGCCATTCCATGCCATTCCATGCCATTCCATGCCATTCCATGCCATTCCATGCCATTCCATGCCATTCCATGCCATTCCATGCCATTCCATGCCATTCCATGCCATTCCATGCCATTCCATGCCATTCCATGCCATTCCATGCCATTCCATGCCATTCCATGCCGTGCCATGCCATTCAATGCCGTGCCATGCCGTGCCATGCCGGTGCCATGCCGTGCCATGCCGGTGCCATGCCGTGCCATGCCGGTGCCATGCCGTGCCATGCCGGTGCCATGCCGTGCCATGCCGGTGCCATGCCGTGCCATGCCGGTGCCATGCCGTGCCATGCCGGTGCCATGCCGTGCCATGCCGGTGCCATGCCGTGCCATGCCGGTGCCATGCCGTGCCATGCCGGTGCCATGCCGTGCCATGCCGGTGCCATGCCGTGCCATGCCGGCGCCATGCCGTGCCATGCCGGTGCCATGCCGTGCCATGCCGGTGCCATGCCGTGCCATGCCGGTGCCATGCCGGTGCCATGCCGGTGCCATGCCGGTGCCATGCCGTGCCATGCCGTGCCATGCCGGTGCCATGCGGTGCCATGCCGTGCCATGCCGGTGCCATGCGGTGCCATGCCGTGCCATGCCGGTGCCATGCCATTCCATGCCGTGCCATGCGGTGCCATGCCATTCCATGCGTTGCCATGCCATTCCATGCCGTGCCATGCGGTGCCATGCCATTCCATACTGTGCCATGCCATTCCATGCGGTGCCATGCCATTCCATGCCATTCCATGCCATTCCATGCCATTCCATGCCATTCCATGCCATTCCATGCCATTCCATGCCATTCCATGCCATTCCATGCCATTCAATGCCGTGCCATGCCGGTGCCATGCCGTGCCATGCCGGTGCCATGCCGTGCCATGCCGTGCCATGCCGGTGCCATGCCGTGCCATGCCGGTGCCATGCCGTGCCATGCCGTGCCATGCCGGGCCATGCCATTCCATGCCATTCCATGCCAGTCCATGCCAGTCCATGCCATTCCATGCCATTCCATGCCACTCAATGCGGTGCCATGCCGTGCCATGCCGTGCCATGCCGTGCCATGCCGTGCCATTCAATGCCATTCCATGCCATTCAATGCCATTCAATGCCGTGCCATGCCGTGCCATGCCGGTGCCATGCCGTGCCATGCCGGTGCCATGCCGTGCCATGCCGTGCCATGCCGGTGCCATGCCGTGCCATGCCGGTGCCATGCCGTGCCATGCCGTGCCATGCGGTGCCATGCCATTCCATGCCATTCCATGCCATTCCATGCCATTCCATGCCATTCCATGCCATTCCATGCCATTCCATGCCATTCCATGCCATTCCATGCCATTCCATGCCATTCCATGCCATTCCATGCCATTCCATGCCATTCCATGCCATTCCATGCCATTCCATGCCATTCCATGCCATTCCATGACATTCCATGCCATTCCATGCCATTCCATGCCATTCAATGCCGTGCCATGCCGTGCCATGCCGTGCCATGCCGTGCCATGCCGGTGCCATGCCGTGCCATGCCGGTGCCATGCCGTGCCATGCCGGTGCCATGCCGTGCCATGCCGGTGCCATGCCGTGCCATGCCGTGCCATGCCGGTGCCATGCCGTGCCATGCCGGTGCCATGCCGTGCTATGCCGTGCCATGCCGGTGCCATGCCGTGCCATGCCGGTGCCATGCCGTGCCATGCCGGTGCCATGCCGTGCCATGCCGGTGCCATGCCGTGCCATGCCGGTGCCATGCCGTGCCATGCCGTGCCATGCCGTGCCATGCCGTGCCATGCGGTGCCATGCCATTCCATGCCATTCCATGCC
Organism: Cryptus armator; assembly: GCA_963971235.1. Lineage (NCBI taxonomy): Eukaryota > Metazoa > Arthropoda > Insecta > Hymenoptera > Ichneumonidae > Cryptus > Cryptus armator. The sequence goes on along the minus strand of CAXARG010000143.1, from coordinate 103,327 downwards.
ATTCCATGCCATTCCATGTCATTCCATGCCATTCCATGCCATTCCATGCCATTCCATGCCATTCCATGCCATTCCATGCCATTCAATGCCGTGCCATGCCGTGCCATGCCGGTGCCATGCCGTGCCATGCCGGTGCCATGCCGGTGCCATGCCGTGCCATGCCGGTGCCATGCCGTGCCATGCCGGTGCCATGCCGTGCCATGCCGGTGCCATGCCGTGCCATGCCGGTGCCATGCCGTGCCATGCCGGTGCCATGCCGTGCCATGCCGGTGCCATGCCGTGCCATGCCGGTGCCATGCCGTGCCATGCCGTGCCATGCCGGTGCCATGCCGTGCCATGCCGTGCCATGCCATTCCATGCCATTCCATGTCATTCCATGCCATTCCATGTCATTCCATGCCATTCCATGCCATTCCATGCCATTCCATGCCATTCCATGCCATTCCATGCCATTCCATGCCATTCCATGCCATTCCATGCCATTCCATGCCATTCCATGCCATTCCATGCCATTCCATGCCATTCCATGCCATTCCATGCCATTCCATGCCATTCCATGCCATTCCATGCCATTCCATGCCATTCCATGCCATTCCATGCCATTCCATGCCATTCCATGCCATTCCATGCCATTCCATGCCATTCCATGCCATTCCATGCCATTCCATGCCATTCCATGCCATTCCATGCCATTCCATGCCATTCCATGCCATTCCATGCCATTCCATGCCATTCCATGCCATTCCATGCCATTCCATGCCATTCCATGCCATTCCATGCCATTCCATGCCATTCCATGCCATTCCATGCCATTCCATGCCATTCCATGCCATTCCATGCCATTCCATGCCATTCCATGCCATTCCATGCCATTCCATGCCATTCCATGCCATTCCATGCCATTCCATGCCATTCCATGCCATTCCATGCCATTCCATGCCATTCCATGCCATTCCATGCCATTCCATGCCATTCCATGCCATTCCATGCCATTCCATGCCATTCCATGCCATTCCATGCCATTCCATGCCATTCCATGCCGTGCCATGCCATTCCATGCCGTGCCATGCCGGTGCCATACCGTGCCATGCCGGTGCCATGCCGTGCCATGCCGGTGCCATGCCGTGCCATGCCGGTGCCATGCCGGTGCCATGCCGTGCCATGCCGGTGCCATGCCGTGCCATGCCGGTGCCATGCCGTGCCATGCCGGTGCCATGCCGTGCCATGCCGGTGCCATGCCGTGCCATGCCGGTGCCATGCCGTGCCATGCCGGTGCCATGCCGTGCCATGCCGGTGCCATGCCGTGCCATGCCGGTGCCATGCCGTGCCATGCCGGTGCCATGCCGTGCCATGCCGGTGCCATGCCGTGCCATGCCGGTGCCATGCCGTGCCATGCCGGTGCCATGCCGTGCCATGCCGGTGCCATGCCGTGCCATGCCGGTGCCATGCCGTGCCATGCCGGTGCCATGCCGTGCCATGCCGGTGCCATGCCGTGCCATGCCGGTGCCATGCCGTGCCATGCCGGTGCCATGCCGTGCCATGCCGGTGCCATGCCGTGCCATGCCGGTGCCATGCCGTGCCATGCCGGTGCCATGCCGTGCCATGCCGGTGCCATGCCGTGCCATGCCGTGCCATGCCGGTGCCATGCCGTGCCATGCCGGTGCCATGCCGTGCCATGCCGGTGCCATGCCGTGGCATGCCGGTGCCATGCCGTGGCATGCCGTGGCATGCCGTGCCATGCCGGTGCCATGCCGTGCCATGCCGGTGCCATGCCGTGCCATGCCGGTGCCATGCCGTGCCATGCCGGTGCCATGCCGTGCCATGCCGGTGCCATGCCGTGCCATGCCGGTGCCATGCCGTGGCATGCCGGTGCCATGCCGTGGCATGCCGGTGCCATGCCGTGCCATGCCGGTGCCATGCCGTGCCATGCCGGTGCCATGCCGTGCCATGCCGGTGCCATGCCGTGCCATGCCGGTGCCATGCCGTGCCATGCCGGTGCCATGCCGTGCCATGCCGGTGCCATGCCGTGCCATGCCGGTGCCATGCCGTGCCATGCCGGTGCCATGCCATTCCATGCCATTCCATGCCATTCCATGCCATTCCATGCCATTCCATGCCATTCCATGCCGTGCCATGCCGTGCCATGCCGTGCCATGCCGTGCCATGCCGTGCCATGCCGTGCCATGCCGTGCCATGCCGTGCCATGCCGGTGCCATGCCGTGCCATGCCGGTGCCATGCCGTGCCATGCCGTGCCATGCCGGTGCCATGCCATGCCGGTGCCATGGCGTGCCATGCCGTGCCATGCCGTGCCATGCCGTGCCATGCGGTGCCATGCCATTCCATGCCATTCCATGCCATTCCATGCCATTCCATGCCATTCCATGCCATTCCATGCCATTCCATGCCATTCCATGCCATTCAATGCCGTGCCATGCCATTCAATGCCGTGCCATGCCGTGCCATGCCGGTGCCATGCCATTCCATGCCGTGCCATGCGGTGCCATGCCATTCCATGCGTTGCCATGCCATTCCATGCCGTGCCATGCGGTGCCATGCCATTCCATACGGTGCCATGCCATTCCATGCGGTGCCATGCCATTCCATGCGGTGCCATGCCATTCCATGCCATTCCATGCCATTCCATGCCATTCCATGCCATTCCATGCCATTCCATGCCATTCCATGCCATTCCATGCCATTCCATGCCATTCCATGCCATTCCATGCCATTCAATGCCGTGCCATGCCGGTGCCATGCCGTGCCATGCCGGTGCCATGCCGTGCCATGCCGGTGCCATGCCATGCCATGCCGGTGCCATGCCGTGCCATGCCGGTGCCATGCCGTGCCATGCCGGTGCCATGCCGTGCCATGCCGTGCCATGCCGGGCCATGCCATTCCATGCCATTCCATGCCAGTCCATGCCAGTCCATGCCATTCCATGCCATTCCATGCCACTCAATGCGGTGCCATGCCGTGCCATGCCGTGCCATGCCGTGCCATTCAATGCCATTCCATGCCATTCAATGCCATTCAATGCCGTGCCATGCCGTGCCATGCCGGTGCCATGCCGTGCCATGCCGGTGCCATGCCGGTGCCATGCCGTGCCATGCCGGTGCCATGCCGTGCCATGCCGTGCCATGCGGTGCCATGCCGTGCCATGCGGTGCCATGCCATTCCATGCCATTCCATGCCATTCCATGCCATTCCATGCCATTCCATGCCATTCCATGCCATTCCATGCCATTCCATGCCATTCCATGCCATTCCATGCCATTCCATGCCATTCCATGCCATTCCATGCCATTCCATGCCATTCCATGCCATTCCATGCCATTCCATGCCATTCCATGCCATTCCATGCCATTCCATGCCATTCCATGCCATTCCATGCCATTCCATGCCATTCCATGACATTCCATGCCATTCCATGCCATTCCATGCCATTCAATGCCGTGCCATGCCGTGCCATGCCGTGCCATGCCGTGCCATGCCGGTGCCATGCCGTGCCATGCCGGTGCCATGCCGTGCCATGCCGGTGCCATGCCGTGCCATGCCGGTGCCATGCCGTGCCATGCCGGTGCCATGCCGTGCCATGCCGGTGCCATGCCGTGCCATGCCGTGCCATGCCGGTGCCATGCCGTGCCATGCCGGTGCCATGCCGTGCCATGCCGGTGCCATGCCGTGCTATGCCGTGCCATGCCGGTGCCATGCCGTGCCATGCCGGTGCCATGCCGTGCCATGCCGGTGCCATGCCGTGCCATGCCGGTGCCATGCCGTGCCATGCCGGTGCCATGCCGTGCCATGCCGGTGCCATGCCGTGCCATGCCGGTGCCATGCCGTGCCATGCCGTGCCATGCCGTGCCATGCCGTGCCATGCCGTGCCATGCCGTGCCATGCCGTGCCATGCGGTGCCATGCCATTCCATGCCATTCCATGCCATTCCATGCCATTCCATGCCATTCCATGCCATTCCATGCCATTCCATGTCATTCCATGCCATTCCATGCCATTCCATGCCATTCCATGCCATTCCATGCCATTCCATGCCATTCCATGTCATTCCATGCCATTCCATGCCATTCCATGCCATTCCATGCCATTCCATGCCATTCCATGCCATTCAATGCCGTGCCATGCCGTGCCATGCCGGTGCCATGCCGTGCCATGCCGGTGCCATGCCGTGCCATGCCGGTGCCATGCCGGTGCCATGCCGTGCCATGCCGGTGCCATGCCGTGCCATGCCGGTGCCATGCCGTGCCATGCCGGTGCCATGCCGTGCCATGCCGGTGCCATGCCGGTGCCATGCCGTGCCATGCCGGTGCCATGCCGTGCCATGCCGGTGCCATGCCGTGCCATGCCGGTGCCATGCCGTGCCATGCCGGTGCCATGCCGTGCCATGCCGGTGCCATGCCGTGCCATGCCGGTGCCATGCCGTGCCATGCCGTGCCATGCCGGTGCCATGCCGTGCCATGCCGGTGCCATGCCGTGCCATGCCGTGCCATGCCGTGCCATGCGGTGCCATGCCATTCCATGCCATTCCATGTCATTCCATGCCATTCCATGTCATTCCATGCCATTCCATGCCATTCCATGCCATTCCATGCCATTCCATGCCATTCCATGCCATTCCATGCCATTCCATGCCATTCCATGCCATTCCATGCCATTCCATGCCATTCCATGCCATTCCATGCCATTCCATGCCATTCCATGCCATTCCATGCCATTCCATGCCATTCCATGCCATTCCATGCCATTCCATGCCATTCCATGCCATTCCATGCCATTCCATGCCATTCCATGCCATTCCATGCCATTCCATGCCATTCCATGCCATTCCATGCCATTCCATGCCATTCCATGCCATTCCATGCCATTCCATGCCATTCCATGCCATTCCATGCCATTCCATGCCATTCCATGCCATTCCATGCCATTCCATGCCATTCCATGCCATTCCATGCCATTCCATGCCATTCCATGCCGTGCCATGCCGGTGCCATACCGTGCCATGCCGGTGCCATGCCGTGCCATGCCGGTGCCATGCCGTGCCATGCCGGTGCCATGCCGTGCCATGCCGGTGCCATGCCGGTGCCATGCCGTGCCATGCCGGTGCCATGCCGTGCCATGCCGGTGCCATGCCGTGCCATGCCGGTGCCATGCCGTGCCATGCCGGTGCCATGCCGTGCCATGCCGGTGCCATGCCGTGCCATGCCGGTGCCATGCCGTGCCATGCCGGTGCCATGCCGTGCCATGCCGGTGCCATGCCGTGCCATGCCGGTGCCATGCCGTGCCATGCCGGTGCCATGCCGTGCCATGCCGGTGCCATGCCGTGCCATGCCGGTGCCATGCCGTGCCATGCCGGTGCCATGCCGTGCCATGCCGTGCCATGCCGGTGCCATGCCGTGCCATGCCGGTGCCATGCCGTGCCATGCCGGTGCCATGCCGTGCCATGCCGGTGCCATGCCGGTGCCATGCCGTGCCATGCCGGTGCCATGCCGTGCCATGCCGGTGCCATGCCGTGCCATGCCGGTGCCATGCCGTGCCATGCCGGTGCCATGCCGTGCCATGCCGGTGCCATGCCGTGCCATGCCGGTGCCATGCCGTGCCATGCCGGTGCCATGCCGTGCCATGCCGGTGCCATGCCGTGCCATGCCGGTGCCATGCCGTGCCATGCCGGTGCCATGCCGTGCCATGCCGGTGCCATGCCGTGCCATGCCGGTGCCATGCCGTGCCATGCCGGTGCCATGCCGTGCCATGCCGGTGCCATGCCGTGCCATGCCGGTGCCATGCCGTGCCATGCCGGTGCCATGCCGTGCCATGCCGGTGCCATGCCGTGCCATGCCGGTGCCATGCCGTGGCATGCCGTGCCATGCCGGTGCCATGCCGTGCCATGCCGGTGCCATGCCGTGCCATGCCGGTGCCATGCCGTGCCATGCCGGTGCCATGCCGTGCCATGCCGGTGCCATGCCGTGCCATGCCGGTGCCATGCCGTGCCATGCCGGTGCCATGCCGTGCCATGCCGGTGCCATGCCGTGCCATGCCGGTGCCATGCCGTGCCATGCCGGTGCCATGCCGTGCCATGCCGGTGCCATGCCGTGCCATGCCGGTGCCATGCCGTGCCATGCCGGTGCCATGCCGTTCCATGCCATTCCATGCCGTTCCATGCCATTCCATGCCATTCCATGCCATTCCATGCCATTCCATGCCATTCCATGCCATTCCATGCCGTGCCATGCCGTGCCATGCCGTGCCATGCCGTGCCATGCCGTGCCATGCCGTGCCATGCCGTGCCATGCCGGTGCCATGCCGTGCCATGCCGGTGCCATGCCGTGCCATGCCGGTGCCATGCCCTGCCATGCCGTGCCATGCCGGTGCCATGCCGTGCCATGCCGGTGCCATGCCGTGCCATGCCGTGCCATGCCGTGCCATGCCGTGCCATGCCGGTGCCATGCCGTGCCATGCCGTGCCATGCCATTCCATGCCATTCCATGCCATTCCATGCCATTCCATGCCATTCCATGCCATTCCATGCCATTCCATGCCATTCCATGCCATTCAATGCCGTGCCATGCCGTGCCATGCCGTGCCATGCCGTGCCATGTCATTCCATGCCGTGCCATGTCATTCCATGCCATTCCATGTCATTCCATGCCATTCCATGTCATTCCATGCCATTCCATGTCATTCCATGCCATTCCATGTCATTCCATGCCATTCCATGTCATTCCATGCCATTCCATGTCATTCCATGCCATTCCATGCCATTCCATGCCATTCCATGCCATTCCATGCCATTCCATGCCATTCCATGCCATTCCATGCCATTCCATGCCATTCCATGCCATTCCATGCCATTCCATGCCATTCCATGCCATTCCATGCCATTCCATGCCATTCCATGCCATTCCATGCCATTCCATGCCATTCCATGCCATTCCATGCCATTCCATGCCATTCCATGCCATTCCATGCCATTCCATGCCGTGCCATGCCATTCAATGCCGTGCCATGCCGTGCCATGCCGGTGCCATGCCGTGCCATGCCGGTGCCATGCCGTGCCATGCCGGTGCCATGCCGTGCCATGCCGGTGCCATGCCGTGCCATGCCGGTGCCATGCCGTGCCATGCCGGTGCCATGCCGTGCCATGCCGGTGCCATGCCGTGCCATGCCGGTGCCATGCCGTGCCATGCCGGTGCCATGCCGTGCCATGCCGGTGCCATGCCGTGCCATGCCGGTGCCATGCCGTGCCATGCCGGCGCCATGCCGTGCCATGCCGGTGCCATGCCGTGCCATGCCGGTGCCATGCCGTGCCATGCCGGTGCCATGCCGGTGCCATGCCGGTGCCATGCCGGTGCCATGCCGTGCCATGCCGTGCCATGCCGGTGCCATGCGGTGCCATGCCGTGCCATGCCGGTGCCATGCGGTGCCATGCCGTGCCATGCCGGTGCCATGCCATTCCATGCCGTGCCATGCGGTGCCATGCCATTCCATGCGTTGCCATGCCATTCCATGCCGTGCCATGCGGTGCCATGCCATTCCATACGGTGCCATGCCATTCCATGCGGTGCCATGCCATTCCATGCCATTCCATGCCATTCCATGCCATTCCATGCCATTCCATGCCATTCCATGCCATTCCATGCCATTCCATGCCATTCCATGCCATTCAATGCCGTGCCATGCCGGTGCCATGCCGTGCCATGCCGGTGCCATGCCGTGCCATGCCGTGCCATGCCGGTGCCATGCCGTGCCATGCCGGTGCCATGCCGTGCCATGCCGTGCCATGCCGGGCCATGCCATTCCATGCCATTCCATGCCAGTCCATGCCAGTCCATGCCATTCCATGCCATTCCATGCCACTCAATGCGGTGCCATGCCGTGCCATGCCGTGCCATGCCGTGCCATTCAATGCCATTCCATGCCATTCAATGCCATTCAATGCCGTGCCATGCCGTGCCATGCCGGTGCCATGCCGTGCCATGCCGGTGCCATGCCGTGCCATGCCGTGCCATGCCGGTGCCATGCCGTGCCATGCCGGTGCCATGCCGTGCCATGCCGTGCCATGCGGTGCCATGCCGTGCCATGCGGTGCCATGCCATTCCATGCCATTCCATGCCATTCCATGCCATTCCATGCCATTCCATGCCATTCCATGCCATTCCATGCCATTCCATGCCATTCCATGCCATTCCATGCCATTCCATGCCATTCCATGCCATTCCATGCCATTCCATGCCATTCCATGACATTCCATGCCATTCCATGCCATTCCATGCCATTCAATGCCGTGCCATGCCGTGCCATGCCGTGCCATGCCGTGCCATGCCGGTGCCATGCCGTGCCATGCCGGTGCCATGCCGTGCCATGCCGGTGCCATGCCGTGCCATGCCGGTGCCATGCCGTGCCATGCCGGTGCCATGCCGTGCCATGCCGTGCCATGCCGGTGCCATGCCGTGCCATGCCGGTGCCATGCCGTGCTATGCCGTGCCATGCCGGTGCCATGCCGTGCCATGCCGGTGCCATGCCGTGCCATGCCGGTGCCATGCCGTGCCATGCCGGTGCCATGCCGTGCCATGCCGGTGCCATGCCGTGCCATGCCGTGCCATGCCGTGCCATGCCGTGCCATGCGGTGCCATGCCATTCCATGCCATTCCATGCCATTCCATGCCATTCCATGTCATTCCATGCCATTCCATGCCATTCCATGCCATTCCATGCCATTCCATGCCATTCCATGCCATTCAATGCCGTGCCATGCCGTGCCATGCCGGTGCCATGCCGTGCCATGCCGGTGCCATGCCGGTGCCATGCCGTGCCATGCCGGTGCCATGCCGTGCCATGCCGGTGCCATGCCGTGCCATGCCGGTGCCATGCCGTGCCATGCCGGTGCCATGCCGTGCCATGCCGGTGCCATGCCGTGCCATGCCGGTGCCATGCCGTGCCATGCCGGTGCCATGCCGTGCCATGCCGTGCCATGCCGGTGCCATGCCGTGCCATGCCGTGCCATGCCATTCCATGCCATTCCATGTCATTCCATGCCATTCCATGCCATTCCATGTCATTCCATGCCATTCCATGCCATTCCATGCCATTCCATGCCATTCCATGCCATTCCATGCCATTCCATGCCATTCCATGCCATTCCATGCCATTCCATGCCATTCCATGCCATTCCATGCCATTCCATGCCATTCCATGCCATTCCATGCCATTCCATGCCATTCCATGCCATTCCATGCCATTCCATGCCATTCCATGCCATTCCATGCCATTCCATGCCATTCCATGCCATTCCATGCCATTCCATGCCATTCCATGCCATTCCATGCCATTCCATGCCATTCCATGCCGTGCCATGCCATTCCATGCCGTGCCATGCCGGTGCCATACCGTGCCATGCCGGTGCCATGCCGTGCCATGCCGGTGCCATGCCGTGCCATGCCGGTGCCATGCCGGTGCCATGCCGTGCCATGCCGGTGCCATGCCGTGCCATGCCGGTGCCATGCCGTGCCATGCCGGTGCCATGCCGTGCCATGCCGGTGCCATGCCGTGCCATGCCGGTGCCATGCCGTGCCATGCCGGTGCCATGCCGTGCCATGCCGGTGCCATGCCGTGCCATGCCGGTGCCATGCCGTGCCATGCCGGTGCCATGCCGTGCCATGCCGGTGCCATGCCGTGCCATGCCGGTGCCATGCCGTGCCATGCCGGTGCCATGCCGTGCCATGCCGGTGCCATGCCGTGCCATGCCGGTGCCATGCCGTGCCATGCCGGTGCCATGCCGTGCCATGCCGGTGCCATGCCGTGCCATGCCGGTGCCATGCCGTGCCATGCCGGTGCCATGCCGTGCCATGCCGGTGCCATGCCGTGCCATGCCGGTGCCATGCCGTGCCATGCCGGTGCCATGCCGTGCCATGCCGGTGCCATGCCGTGCCATGCCGGTGCCATGCCGTGCCATGCCGTGCCATGCCGGTGCCATGCCGTGCCATGCCGGTGCCATGCCGTGCCATGCCGGTGCCATGCCGTGGCATGCCGGTGCCATGCCGTGGCATGCCGTGGCATGCCGTGCCATGCCGGTGCCATGCCGTGCCATGCCGGTGCCATGCCGTGCCATGCCGGTGCCATGCCGTGCCATGCCGGTGCCATGCCGTGCCATGCCGGTGCCATGCCGTGGCATGCCGGTGCCATGCCGTGGCATGCCGGTGCCATGCCGTGCCATGCCGGTGCCATGCCGTGCCATGCCGGTGCCATGCCGTGCCATGCCGGTGCCATGCCGTGCCATGCCGGTGCCATGCCGTGCCATGCCGGTGCCATGCCGTGCCATGCCGGTGCCATGCCGTGCCATGCCGGTGCCATGCCGTGCCATGCCGGTGCCATGCCATTCCATGCCATTCCATGCCATTCCATGCCATTCCATGCCATTCCATGCCATTCCATGCCGTGCCATGCCGTGCCATGCCGTGCCATGCCGTGCCATGCCGTGCCATGCCGTGCCATGCCGTGCCATGCCGGTGCCATGCCGTGCCATGCCGGTGCCATGCCGTGCCATGCCGGTGCCATGCCGTGCCATGCCGGTGCCATGCCGTGCCATGCCGGTGCCATGCCGTGCCATGCCGGTGCCATGCCGTGCCATGCCGGTGCCATGCCGTGCCATGCCGGTGCCATGCCGTGCCATGCCGGTGCCATGCCGTGCCATGCCGGTGCCATGCCGTGCCATGCCGGTGCCATGCCGTGGCATGCCGGTGCCATGCCGTGGCATGCCGGTGCCATGCCGTGCCATGCCGGTGCCATGCCGTGCCATGCCGGTGCCATGCCGTGCCATGCCGGTGCCATGCCGTGCCATGCCGGTGCCATGCCGTGCCATGCCGGTGCCATGCCGTGCCATGCCGGTGCCATGCCGTGCCATGCCGGTGCCATGCCGTGCCATGCCGGTGCCATGCCATTCCATGCCATTCCATGCCATTCCATGCCATTCCATGCCATTCCATGCCATTCCATGCCGTGCCATGCCGTGCCATGCCGTGCCATGCCGTGCCATGCCGTGCCATGCCGTGCCATGCCGTGCCATGCCGTGCCATGCCGGTGCCATGCCGTGCCATGCCGGTGCCATGCCGTGCCATGCCGTGCCATGCCGGTGCCATGCCATGCCGGTGCCATGGCGTGCCATGCCGTGCCATGCCGTGCCATGCCGTGCCATGCGGTGCCATGCCATTCCATGCCATTCCATGCCATTCCATGCCATTCCATGCCATTCCATGCCATTCCATGCCATTCCATGCCATTCCATGCCATTCAATGCCGTGCCATGCCATTCAATGCCGTGCCATGCCGTGCCATGCCGGTGCCATGCCATTCCATGCCGTGCCATGCGGTGCCATGCCATTCCATGCGTTGCCATGCCATTCCATGCCGTGCCATGCGGTGCCATGCCATTCCATACGGTGCCATGCCATTCCATGCGGTGCCATGCCATTCCATGCGGTGCCATGCCATTCCATGCCATTCCATGCCATTCCATGCCATTCCATGCCATTCCATGCCATTCCATGCCATTCCATGCCATTCCATGCCATTCCATGCCATTCCATGCCATTCCATGCCATTCCATGCCATTCAATGCCGTGCCATGCCGGTGCCATGCCGTGCCATGCCGGTGCCATGCCGTGCCATGCCGGTGCCATGCCATGCCATGCCGGTGCCATGCCGTGCCATGCCGGTGCCATGCCGTGCCATGCCGGTGCCATGCCGTGCCATGCCGTGCCATGCCGGGCCATGCCATTCCATGCCATTCCATGCCAGTCCATGCCAGTCCATGCCATTCCATGCCATTCCATGCCACTCAATGCGGTGCCATGCCGTGCCATGCCGTGCCATGCCGTGCCATTCAATGCCATTCCATGCCATTCAATGCCATTCAATGCCGTGCCATGCCGTGCCATGCCGGTGCCATGCCGTGCCATGCCGGTGCCATGCCGGTGCCATGCCGTGCCATGCCGGTGCCATGCCGTGCCATGCCGTGCCATGCGGTGCCATGCCGTGCCATGCGGTGCCATGCCATTCCATGCCATTCCATGCCATTCCATGCCATTCCATGCCATTCCATGCCATTCCATGCCATTCCATGCCATTCCATGCCATTCCATGCCATTCCATGCCATTCCATGCCATTCCATGCCATTCCATGCCATTCCATGCCATTCCATGCCATTCCATGCCATTCCATGCCATTCCATGCCATTCCATGCCATTCCATGCCATTCCATGCCATTCCATGCCATTCCATGCCATTCCATGACATTCCATGCCATTCCATGCCATTCCATGCCATTCAATGCCGTGCCATGCCGTGCCATGCCGTGCCATGCCGTGCCATGCCGGTGCCATGCCGTGCCATGCCGGTGCCATGCCGTGCCATGCCGGTGCCATGCCGTGCCATGCCGGTGCCATGCCGTGCCATGCCGGTGCCATGCCGTGCCATGCCGGTGCCATGCCGTGCCATGCCGTGCCATGCCGGTGCCATGCCGTGCCATGCCGGTGCCATGCCGTGCCATGCCGGTGCCATGCCGTGCTATGCCGTGCCATGCCGGTGCCATGCCGTGCCATGCCGGTGCCATGCCGTGCCATGCCGGTGCCATGCCGTGCCATGCCGGTGCCATGCCGTGCCATGCCGGTGCCATGCCGTGCCATGCCGGTGCCATGCCGTGCCATGCCGGTGCCATGCCGTGCCATGCCGTGCCATGCCGTGCCATGCCGTGCCATGCCGTGCCATGCCGTGCCATGCCGTGCCATGCGGTGCCATGCCATTCCATGCCATTCCATGCCATTCCATGCCATTCCATGCCATTCCATGCCATTCCATGCCATTCCATGTCATTCCATGCCATTCCATGCCATTCCATGCCATTCCATGCCATTCCATGCCATTCCATGCCATTCCATGTCATTCCATGCCATTCCATGCCATTCCATGCCATTCCATGCCATTCCATGCCATTCCATGCCATTCAATGCCGTGCCATGCCGTGCCATGCCGGTGCCATGCCGTGCCATGCCGGTGCCATGCCGTGCCATGCCGGTGCCATGCCGGTGCCATGCCGTGCCATGCCGGTGCCATGCCGTGCCATGCCGGTGCCATGCCGTGCCATGCCGGTGCCATGCCGTGCCATGCCGGTGCCATGCCGGTGCCATGCCGTGCCATGCCGGTGCCATGCCGTGCCATGCCGGTGCCATGCCGTGCCATGCCGGTGCCATGCCGTGCCATGCCGGTGCCATGCCGTGCCATGCCGGTGCCATGCCGTGCCATGCCGGTGCCATGCCGTGCCATGCCGTGCCATGCCGGTGCCATGCCGTGCCATGCCGGTGCCATGCCGTGCCATGCCGTGCCATGCCGTGCCATGCGGTGCCATGCCATTCCATGCCATTCCATGTCATTCCATGCCATTCCATGTCATTCCATGCCATTCCATGCCATTCCATGCCATTCCATGCCATTCCATGCCATTCCATGCCATTCCATGCCATTCCATGCCATTCCATGCCATTCCATGCCATTCCATGCCATTCCATGCCATTCCATGCCATTCCATGCCATTCCATGCCATTCCATGCCATTCCATGCCATTCCATGCCATTCCATGCCATTCCATGCCATTCCATGCCATTCCATGCCATTCCATGCCATTCCATGCCATTCCATGCCATTCCATGCCATTCCATGCCATTCCATGCCATTCCATGCCATTCCATGCCATTCCATGCCATTCCATGCCATTCCATGCCATTCCATGCCATTCCATGCCATTCCATGCCATTCCATGCCATTCCATGCCATTCCATGCCATTCCATGCCATTCCATGCCATTCCATGCCATTCCATGCCATTCCATGCCGTGCCATGCCGGTGCCATACCGTGCCATGCCGGTGCCATGCCGTGCCATGCCGGTGCCATGCCGTGCCATGCCGGTGCCATGCCGTGCCATGCCGGTGCCATGCCGGTGCCATGCCGTGCCATGCCGGTGCCATGCCGTGCCATGCCGGTGCCATGCCGTGCCATGCCGGTGCCATGCCGTGCCATGCCGGTGCCATGCCGTGCCATGCCGGTGCCATGCCGTGCCATGCCGGTGCCATGCCGTGCCATGCCGGTGCCATGCCGTGCCATGCCGGTGCCATGCCGTGCCATGCCGGTGCCATGCCGTGCCATGCCGGTGCCATGCCGTGCCATGCCGGTGCCATGCCGTGCCATGCCGGTGCCATGCCGTGCCATGCCGGTGCCATGCCGTGCCATGCCGGTGCCATGCCGTGCCATGCCGTGCCATGCCGGTGCCATGCCGTGCCATGCCGGTGCCATGCCGTGCCATGCCGGTGCCATGCCGTGCCATGCCGGTGCCATGCCGGTGCCATGCCGTGCCATGCCGGTGCCATGCCGTGCCATGCCGGTGCCATGCCGTGCCATGCCGGTGCCATGCCGTGCCATGCCGGTGCCATGCCGTGCCATGCCGGTGCCATGCCGTGCCATGCCGGTGCCATGCCGTGCCATGCCGGTGCCATGCCGTGCCATGCCGGTGCCATGCCGTGCCATGCCGGTGCCATGCCGTGCCATGCCGGTGCCATGCCGTGCCATGCCGGTGCCATGCCGTGCCATGCCGGTGCCATGCCGTGCCATGCCGGTGCCATGCCGTGCCATGCCGGTGCCATGCCGTGCCATGCCGGTGCCATGCCGTGCCATGCCGGTGCCATGCCGTGCCATGCCGGTGCCATGCCGTGCCATGCCGGTGCCATGCCGTGCCATGCCGGTGCCATGCCGTGCCATGCCGGTGCCATGCCGTGGCATGCCGTGCCATGCCGGTGCCATGCCGTGCCATGCCGGTGCCATGCCGTGCCATGCCGGTGCCATGCCGTGCCATGCCGGTGCCATGCCGTGCCATGCCGGTGCCATGCCGTGCCATGCCGGTGCCATGCCGTGCCATGCCGGTGCCATGCCGTGCCATGCCGGTGCCATGCCGTGCCATGCCGGTGCCATGCCGTGCCATGCCGGTGCCATGCCGTGCCATGCCGGTGCCATGCCGTGCCATGCCGGTGCCATGCCGTGCCATGCCGGTGCCATGCCGTGCCATGCCGGTGCCATGCCGTGCCATGCCGGTGCCATGCCGTGCCATGCCGGTGCCATGCCGTGCCATGCCGGTGCCATGCCGTTCCATGCCATTCCATGCCGTTCCATGCCATTCCATGCCATTCCATGCCATTCCATGCCATTCCATGCCATTCCATGCCATTCCATGCCGTGCCATGCCGTGCCATGCCGTGCCATGCCGTGCCATGCCGTGCCATGCCGTGCCATGCCGTGCCATGCCGGTGCCATGCCGTGCCATGCCGGTGCCATGCCGTGCCATGCCGGTGCCATGCCCTGCCATGCCGTGCCATGCCGGTGCCATGCCGTGCCATGCCGGTGCCATGCCGTGCCATGCCGTGCCATGCCGTGCCATGCCGTGCCATGCCGGTGCCATGCCGTGCCATGCCGTGCCATGCCATTCCATGCCATTCCATGCCATTCCATGCCATTCCATGCCATTCCATGCCATTCCATGCCATTCCATGCCATTCCATGCCATTCAATGCCGTGCCATGCCGTGCCATGCCGTGCCATGCCGTGCCATGTCATTCCATGCCGTGCCATGTCATATTCCATGCCGTGCCATGTCATTCCATGCCATTCCATGTCATTCCATGCCATTCCATGTCATTCCATGCCATTCCATGTCATTCCATGCCATTCCATGTCATTCCATGCCATTCCATGTCATTCCATGCCATTCCATGTCATTCCATGCCATTCCATGCCATTCCATGCCATTCCATGCCATTCCATGCCATTCCATGCCATTCCATGCCATTCCATGCCATTCCATGCCATTCCATGCCATTCCATGCCATTCCATGCCATTCCATGCCATTCCATGCCATTCCATGCCATTCCATGCCATTCCATGCCATTCCATGCCATTCCATGCCATTCCATGCCATTCCATGCCATTCCATGCCATTCCATGCCGTGCCATGCCATTCAATGCCGTGCCATGCCGTGCCATGCCGGTGCCATGCCGTGCCATGCCGGTGCCATGCCGTGCCATGCCGGTGCCATGCCGTGCCATGCCGGTGCCATGCCGTGCCATGCCGGTGCCATGCCGTGCCATGCCGGTGCCATGCCGTGCCATGCCGGTGCCATGCCGTGCCATGCCGGTGCCATGCCGTGCCATGCCGGTGCCATGCCGTGCCATGCCGGTGCCATGCCGTGCCATGCCGGTGCCATGCCGTGCCATGCCGGCGCCATGCCGTGCCATGCCGGTGCCATGCCGTGCCATGCCGGTGCCATGCCGTGCCATGCCGGTGCCATGCCGGTGCCATGCCGGTGCCATGCCGGTGCCATGCCGTGCCATGCCGTGCCATGCCGGTGCCATGCGGTGCCATGCCGTGCCATGCCGGTGCCATGCGGTGCCATGCCGTGCCATGCCGGTGCCATGCCATTCCATGCCGTGCCATGCGGTGCCATGCCATTCCATGCGTTGCCATGCCATTCCATGCCGTGCCATGCGGTGCCATGCCATTCCATACGGTGCCATGCCATTCCATGCGGTGCCATGCCATTCCATGCCATTCCATGCCATTCCATGCCATTCCATGCCATTCCATGCCATTCCATGCCATTCCATGCCATTCCATGCCATTCCATGCCATTCAATGCCGTGCCATGCCGGTGCCATGCCGTGCCATGCCGGTGCCATGCCGTGCCATGCCGTGCCATGCCGGTGCCATGCCGTGCCATGCCGGTGCCATGCCGTGCCATGCCGTGCCATGCCGGGCCATGCCATTCCATGCCATTCCATGCCAGTCCATGCCAGTCCATGCCATTCCATGCCATTCCATGCCACTCAATGCGGTGCCATGCCGTGCCATGCCGTGCCATGCCGTGCCATTCAATGCCATTCCATGCCATTCAATGCCATTCAATGCCGTGCCATGCCGTGCCATGCCGGTGCCATGCCGTGCCATGCCGGTGCCATGCCGTGCCATGCCGTGCCATGCCGGTGCCATGCCGTGCCATGCCGGTGCCATGCCGTGCCATGCCGTGCCATGCGGTGCCATGCCGTGCCATGCGGTGCCATGCCATTCCATGCCATTCCATGCCATTCCATGCCATTCCATGCCATTCCATGCCATTCCATGCCATTCCATGCCATTCCATGCCATTCCATGCCATTCCATGCCATTCCATGCCATTCCATGCCATTCCATGCCATTCCATGCCATTCCATGACATTCCATGCCATTCCATGCCATTCCATGCCATTCAATGCCGTGCCATGCCGTGCCATGCCGTGCCATGCCGTGCCATGCCGGTGCCATGCCGTGCCATGCCGGTGCCATGCCGTGCCATGCCGGTGCCATGCCGTGCCATGCCGGTGCCATGCCGTGCCATGCCGGTGCCATGCCGTGCCATGCCGTGCCATGCCGGTGCCATGCCGTGCCATGCCGGTGCCATGCCGTGCTATGCCGTGCCATGCCGGTGCCATGCCGTGCCATGCCGGTGCCATGCCGTGCCATGCCGGTGCCATGCCGTGCCATGCCGGTGCCATGCCGTGCCATGCCGGTGCCATGCCGTGCCATGCCGTGCCATGCCGTGCCATGCCGTGCCATGCGGTGCCATGCCATTCCATGCCATTCCATGCCATTCCATGCCATTCCATGTCATTCCATGCCATTCCATGCCATTCCATGCCATTCCATGCCATTCCATGCCATTCCATGCCATTCAATGCCGTGCCATGCCGTGCCATGCCGGTGCCATGCCGTGCCATGCCGGTGCCATGCCGGTGCCATGCCGTGCCATGCCGGTGCCATGCCGTGCCATGCCGGTGCCATGCCGTGCCATGCCGGTGCCATGCCGTGCCATGCCGGTGCCATGCCGTGCCATGCCGGTGCCATGCCGTGCCATGCCGGTGCCATGCCGTGCCATGCCGGTGCCATGCCGTGCCATGCCGTGCCATGCCGGTGCCATGCCGTGCCATGCCGTGCCATGCCATTCCATGCCATTCCATGTCATTCCATGCCATTCCATGCCATTCCATGTCATTCCATGCCATTCCATGCCATTCCATGCCATTCCATGCCATTCCATGCCATTCCATGCCATTCCATGCCATTCCATGCCATTCCATGCCATTCCATGCCATTCCATGCCATTCCATGCCATTCCATGCCATTCCATGCCATTCCATGCCATTCCATGCCATTCCATGCCATTCCATGCCATTCCATGCCATTCCATGCCATTCCATGCCATTCCATGCCATTCCATGCCATTCCATGCCATTCCATGCCATTCCATGCCATTCCATGCCATTCCATGCCGTGCCATGCCATTCCATGCCGTGCCATGCCGGTGCCATACCGTGCCATGCCGGTGCCATGCCGTGCCATGCCGGTGCCATGCCGTGCCATGCCGGTGCCATGCCGGTGCCATGCCGTGCCATGCCGGTGCCATGCCGTGCCATGCCGGTGCCATGCCGTGCCATGCCGGTGCCATGCCGTGCCATGCCGGTGCCATGCCGTGCCATGCCGGTGCCATGCCGTGCCATGCCGGTGCCATGCCGTGCCATGCCGGTGCCATGCCGTGCCATGCCGGTGCCATGCCGTGCCATGCCGGTGCCATGCCGTGCCATGCCGGTGCCATGCCGTGCCATGCCGGTGCCATGCCGTGCCATGCCGGTGCCATGCCGTGCCATGCCGGTGCCATGCCGTGCCATGCCGGTGCCATGCCGTGCCATGCCGGTGCCATGCCGTGCCATGCCGGTGCCATGCCGTGCCATGCCGGTGCCATGCCGTGCCATGCCGGTGCCATGCCGTGCCATGCCGGTGCCATGCCGTGCCATGCCGGTGCCATGCCGTGCCATGCCGGTGCCATGCCGTGCCATGCCGTGCCATGCCGGTGCCATGCCGTGCCATGCCGGTGCCATGCCGTGCCATGCCGGTGCCATGCCGTGGCATGCCGGTGCCATGCCGTGGCATGCCGTGGCATGCCGTGCCATGCCGGTGCCATGCCGTGCCATGCCGGTGCCATGCCGTGCCATGCCGGTGCCATGCCGTGCCATGCCGGTGCCATGCCGTGCCATGCCGGTGCCATGCCGTGGCATGCCGGTGCCATGCCGTGGCATGCCGGTGCCATGCCGTGCCATGCCGGTGCCATGCCGTGCCATGCCGGTGCCATGCCGTGCCATGCCGGTGCCATGCCGTGCCATGCCGGTGCCATGCCGTGCCATGCCGGTGCCATGCCGTGCCATGCCGGTGCCATGCCGTGCCATGCCGGTGCCATGCCATTCCATGCCATTCCATGCCATTCCATGCCATTCCATGCCATTCCATGCCATTCCATGCCGTGCCATGCCGTGCCATGCCGTGCCATGCCGTGCCATGCCGTGCCATGCCGTGCCATGCCGTGCCATGCCGGTGCCATGCCGTGCCATGCCGGTGCCATGCCGTGCCATGCCGTGCCATGCCGGTGCCATGCCATGCCGGTGCCATGGCGTGCCATGCCGTGCCATGCCGTGCCATGCCGTGCCATGCCGTGCCATGCCGTGCCATGCCGTGCCATGCCGTGCCATGCCGTGCCATGCCGTGCCATGCCGTGCCATGCCGTGCCATGCCGTGCCATGCCGGTGCCATGCCGTGCCATGCCGGTGCCATGCCGTGCCATGCCGTGCCATGCCGGTGCCATGCCATGCCGGTGCCATGCCGTGCCATGCCGGTGCCATGCCGTGCCATGCCGGTGCCATGCCGTGCCATGCCGGTGCCATGCCGTGCCATGCCGGTGCCATGCCGTGCCATGCCGGTGCCATGCCGTGCCATGCCGGTGCCATGCCGTGCCATGCCGGCGCCATGCCGTGCCATGCCGGTGCCATGCCGTGCCATGCCGGTGCCATGCCGTGCCATGCCGGTGCCATGCCGGTGCCATGCCGGTGCCATGCCGGTGCCATGCCGTGCCATGCCGTGCCATGCCGGTGCCATGCGGTGCCATGCCGTGCCATGCCGGTGCCATGCGGTGCCATGCCGTGCCATGCCGGTGCCATGCCATTCCATGCCGTGCCATGCGGTGCCATGCCATTCCATGCGTTGCCATGCCATTCCATGCCGTGCCATGCGGTGCCATGCCATTCCATACGGTGCCATGCCATTCCATGCGGTGCCATGCCATTCCATGCCATTCCATGCCATTCCATGCCATTCCATGCCATTCCATGCCATTCCATGCCATTCCATGCCATTCCATGCCATTCCATGCCATTCCATGCCATTCAATGCCGTGCCATGCCGGTGCCATGCCGTGCCATGCCGGTGCCATGCCGTGCCATGCCGTGCCATGCCGGTGCCATGCCGTGCCATG
This sequence comes from Cryptus armator, assembly GCA_963971235.1. NCBI lineage: Eukaryota > Metazoa > Arthropoda > Insecta > Hymenoptera > Ichneumonidae > Cryptus > Cryptus armator. The sequence goes on along the minus strand of CAXARG010000143.1, from coordinate 82,891 downwards.
CCGGTGCCATGCCGTGCCATGCCGTGCCATGCCGGGCCATGCCATTCCATGCCATTCCATGCCAGTCCATGCCAGTCCATGCCATTCCATGCCATTCCATGCCACTCAATGCGGTGCCATGCCGTGCCATGCCGTGCCATGCCGTGCCATTCAATGCCATTCCATGCCATTCAATGCCATTCAATGCCGTGCCATGCCGTGCCATGCCGGTGCCATGCCGTGCCATGCCGGTGCCATGCCGTGCCATGCCGGTGCCATGCCGTGCCATGCCGTGCCATGCGGTGCCATGCCGTGCCATGCGGTGCCATGCCATTCCATGCCATTCCATGCCATTCCATGCCATTCCATGCCATTCCATGCCATTCCATGCCATTCCATGCCATTCCATGCCATTCCATGCCATTCCATGCCATTCCATGCCATTCCATGCCATTCCATGCCATTCCATGCCATTCCATGCCATTCCATGACATTCCATGCCATTCCATGCCATTCCATGCCATTCAATGCCGTGCCATGCCGTGCCATGCCGTGCCATGCCGTGCCATGCCGGTGCCATGCCGTGCCATGCCGGTGCCATGCCGTGACATGCCGGTGCCATGCCGTGCCATGCCGGTGCCATGCCGTGCCATGCCGGTGCCATGCCGTGCCATGCCGTGCCATGCCGTGCCATGCCGGTGCCATGCCGTGCCATGCCGGTGCCATGCCGTGCTATGCCGTGCCATGCCGGTGCCATGCCGTGCCATGCCGGTGCCATGCCGTGCCATGCCGGTGCCATGCCGTGCCATGCCGGTGCCATGCCGTGCCATGCCGGTGCCATGCCGTGCCATGCCGTGCCATGCCGTGCCATGCCGTGCCATGCGGTGCCATGCCATTCCATGCCATTCCATGCCATTCCATGCCATTCCATGTCATTCCATGCCATTCCATGCCATTCCATGCCATTCCATGCCATTCCATGCCATTCCATGCCATTCCATGCCATTCAATGCCGTGCCATGCCGTGCCATGCCGGTGCCATGCCGTGCCATGCCGGTGCCATGCCGGTGCCATGCCGTGCCATGCCGGTGCCATGCCGTGCCATGCCGGTGCCATGCCGTGCCATGCCGGTGCCATGCCGTGCCATGCCGGTGCCATGCCGTGCCATGCCGGTGCCATGCCGTGCCATGCCGGTGCCATGCCGTGCCATGCCGGTGCCATGCCGTGCCATGCCGGTGCCATGCCGTGCCATGCCGGTGCCATGCCGTGCCATGCCGGTGCCATGCCGTGCCATGCCGTGCCATGCCGGTGCCATGCCGTGCCATGCCGTGCCATGCCATTCCATGCCATTCCATGTCATTCCATGCCATTCCATGTCATTCCATGCCATTCCATGCCATTCCATGCCATTCCATGCCATTCCATGCCATTCCATGCCATTCCATGCCATTCCATGCCATTCCATGCCATTCCATGCCATTCCATGCCATTCCATGCCATTCCATGCCATTCCATGCCATTCCATGCCATTCCATGCCATTCCATGCCATTCCATGCCATTCCATGCCATTCCATGCCATTCCATGCCATTCCATGCCATTCAATGCCGTGCCATGCCATTCAATGCCGTGCCATGCCATTCAATGCCGTGCCATGCCGTGCCATGCCGGTGCCATGCCGTGCCATGCCGGTGCCATGCCGGTGCCATGCCGTGCCATGCCGGTGCCATGCCGTGCCATGCCGGTGCCATGCCGTGCCATGCCGGTGCCATGCCGTGCCATGCCGGTGCCATGCCGTGCCATGCCGGTGCCATGCCGTGCCATGCCGGTGCCATGCCGTGCCATGCCGGTGCCATGCCGTGCCATGCCGGTGCCATGCCGTGCCATGCCGGTGCCATGCCGTGCCATGCCGGCGCCATGCCGTGCCATGCCGGTGCCATGCCGTGCCATGCCGGTGCCATGCCGTGCCATGCCGGTGCCATGCCGGTGCCATGCCGGTGCCATGCCGGTGCCATGCCGTGCCATGCCGTGCCATGCCGGTGCCATGCGGTGCCATGCCGTGCCATGCCGGTGCCATGCGGTGCCATGCCATTCCATGCCGTGCCATGCGGTGCCATGCCATTCCATGCGTTGCCATGCCATTCCATGCCGTGCCATGCGGTGCCATGCCATTCCATACGGTGCCATGCCATTCCATGCGGTGCCATGCCATTCCATGCGGTGCCATGCCATTCCATGCCATTCCATGCCATTCCATGCCATTCCATGCCATTCCATGCCATTCCATGCCATTCCATGCCATTCCATGCCATTCCATGCCATTCCATGCCATTCCATGCCATTCCATGCCATTCCATGCCATTCCATGCCATTCCATGCCATTCAATGCCGTGCCATGCCGGTGCCATGCCGTGCCATGCCGGTGCCATGCCGTGCCATGCCGTGCCATGCCGGTGCCATGCCGTGCCATGCCGGTGCCATGCCGTGCCATGCCGGTGCCATGCCGTGCCATGCCGTGCCATGCCGGGCCATGCCATTCCATGCCATTCCATGCCATTCCATGCCATTCCATGCCACTCAATGCGGTGCCATGCCGTGCCATGCCGTGCCATGCCGTGCCATTCAATGCCATTCCATGCCATTCAATGCCATTCAATGCCGTGCCATGCCGTGCCATGCCGGTGCCATGCCGTGCCATGCCGGTGCCATGCCGTGCCATGCCGGTGCCATGCCGTGCCATGCCGTGCCATGCGGTGCCATGCCGTGCCATGCGGTGCCATGCCATTCCATGCCATTCCATGCCATTCCATGCCATTCCATGCCATTCCATGCCATTCCATGCCATTCCATGCCATTCCATGCCATTCCATGCCATTCCATGCCATTCCATGCCATTCCATGCCATTCCATGCCATTCCATGCCATTCCATGCCATTCCATGCCATTCCATGCCATTCCATGACATTCCATGCCATTCCATGCCATTCCATGCCATTCAATGCCGTGCCATGCCGTGCCATGCCGGTGCCATGCCGGTGCCATGCCGGTGCCATGCCGTGCCATGCCGGTGCCATGCCGTGCCATGCCGTGCCATGCCGTGCCATGCCGGTGCCATGCCGTGCCATGCCGGTGCCATGCCGTGCCATGCCGGTGCCATGCCGTGCCATGCCGGTGCCATGCCGTGCCATGCCGGTGCCATGCCGTGCCATGCCGGTGCCATGCCGTGCCATGCCGTGCCATGCCGTGCCATGCCGGTGCCATGCCGTGCCATGCCGGTGCCATGCCGTGCCATGCCGGTGCCATGCCGTGCTATGCCGTGCCATGCCGGTGCCATGCCGTGCCATGCCGGTGCCATGCCGTGCCATGCCGGTGCCATGCCGTGCCATGCCGGTGCCATGCCGTGCCATGCCGGTGCCATGCCGTGCCATGCCGGTGCCATGCCGTGCCATGCCGGTGCCATGCCGTGCCATGCCGTGCCATGCCGTGCCATGCCGTGCCATGCCGTGCCATGCCGTGCCATGCCGTGCCATGCGGTGCCATGCCATTCCATGCCATTCCATGCCATTCCATGCCATTCCATGTCATTCCATGCCATTCCATGCCATTCCATGCCATTCCATGCCATTCCATGCCATTCCATGCCATTCCATGCCATTCCATGCCATTCAATGCCGTGCCATGCCGTGCCATGCCGGTGCCATGCCGTGCCATGCCGGTGCCATGCCGTGCCATGCCGGTGCCATGCCGGTGCCATGCCGTGCCATGCCGGTGCCATGCCGTGCCATGCCGGTGCCATGCCGTGCCATGCCGGTGCCATGCCGTGCCATGCCGGTGCCATGCCGTGCCATGCCGGTGCCATGCCGTGCCATGCCGGTGCCATGCCGTGCCATGCCGGTGCCATGCCGTGCCATGCCGGTGCCATGCCGTGCCATGCCGTGCCATGCCGGTGCCATGCCGTGCCATGCCGTGCCATGCCATTCCATGCCATTCCATGTCATTCCATGCCATTCCATGTCATTCCATGCCATTCCATGCCATTCCATGCCATTCCATGCCATTCCATGCCATTCCATGCCATTCCATGCCATTCCATGCCATTCCATGCCATTCCATGCCATTCCATGCCATTCCATGCCATTCCATGCCATTCCATGCCATTCCATGCCATTCCATGCCATTCCATGCCATTCCATGCCATTCCATGCCATTCCATGCCATTCCATGCCATTCCATGCCATTCCATGCCATTCCATGCCATTCCATGCCATTCCATGCCATTCCATGCCATTCCATGCCATTCCATGCCATTCCATGCCATTCCATGCCATTCCATGCCATTCCATGCCATTCCATGCCATTCCATGCCATTCCATGCCATTCCATGCCATTCCATGCCATTCCATGCCATTCCATGCCATTCCATGCCATTCCATGCCATTCCATGCCATTCCATGCCATTCCATGCCATTCCATGCCATTCCATGCCATTCCATGCCATTCCATGCCATTCCATGCCATTCCATGCCATTCCATGCCATTCCATGCCATTCCATGCCATTCCATGCCATTCCATGCCATTCCATGCCATTCCATGCCATTCCATGCCATTCCATGCCATTCCATGCCATTCCATGCCATTCCATGCCATTCCATGCCATTCCATGCCATTCCATGCCATTCCATGCCATTCCATGCCATTCCATGCCATTCCATGCCGTGCCATGCCATTCCATGCCGTGCCATGCCGGTGCCATACCGTGCCATGCCGGTGCCATACCGTGCCATGCCGGTGCCATGCCGTGCCATGCCGGTGCCATGCCGTGCCATGCCGGTGCCATGCCGTGCCATGCCGGTGCCATGCCGTGCCATGCCGGTGCCATGCCGTGCCATGCCGGTGCCATGCCGGTGCCATGCCGTGCCATGCCGGTGCCATGCCGTGCCATGCCGGTGCCATGCCGTGCCATGCCGGTGCCATGCCGTGCCATGCCGGTGCCATGCCGTGCCATGCCGGTGCCATGCCGTGCCATGCCGGTGCCATGCCGTGCCATGCCGGTGCCATGCCGTGCCATGCCGGTGCCATGCCGTGCCATGCCGGTGCCATGCCGTGCCATGCCGGTGCCATGCCGTGCCATGCCGGTGCCATGCCGTGCCATGCCGGCGCCATGCCGTGCCATGCCGGTGCCATGCCGTGCCATGCCGGTGCCATGCCGTGCCATGCCGGTGCCATGCCGTGCCATGCCGGTGCCATGCCGGTGCCATGCCGGTGCCATGCCGGTGCCATGCCGTGCCATGCCGTGCCATGCCGTGCCATGCCGGTGCCATGCGGTGCCATGCCGTGCCATGCCGGTGCCATGCGGTGCCATGCCGTGCCATGCCGGTGCCATGCCATTCCATGCCGTGCCATGCGGTGCCATGCCATTCCATGCGTTGCCATGCCATTCCATGCCGTGCCATGCGGTGCCATGCCATTCCATACGGTGCCATGCCATTCCATGCGGTGCCATGCCATTCCATGCGGTGCCATGCCATTCCATGCCATTCCATGCCATTCCATGCCATTCCATGCCATTCCATGCCATTCAATGCCGTGCCATGCCGGTGCCATGCCGTGCCATGCCGGTGCCATGCCGTGCCATGCCGGTGCCATGCCATGCCATGCCGGTGCCATGCCGTGCCATGCCGGTGCCATGCCGTGCCATGCCGGTGCCATGCCGTGCCATGCCGTGCCATGCCGGGCCATGCCATTCCATGCCATTCCATGCCAGTCCATGCCAGTCCATGCCATTCCATGCCATTCCATGCCACTCAATGCGGTGCCATGCCGTGCCATGCCGTGCCATGCCGTGCCATTCAATGCCATTCCATGCCATTCAATGCCATTCAATGCCGTGCCATGCCGTGCCATGCCGGTGCCATGCCGTGCCATGCCGGTGCCATGCCGTGCCATGCCGGTGCCATGCCGTGCCATGCCGTGCCATGCGGTGCCATGCCGTGCCATGCGGTGCCATGCCATTCCATGCCATTCCATGCCATTCCATGCCATTCCATGCCATTCCATGCCATTCCATGCCATTCCATGCCATTCCATGCCATTCCATGCCATTCCATGCCATTCCATGCCATTCCATGCCATTCCATGCCATTCCATGCCATTCCATGCCATTCCATGCCATTCCATGCCATTCCATGCCATTCCATGCCATTCCATGACATTCCATGCCATTCCATGCCATTCCATGCCATTCAATGCCGTGCCATGCCGTGCCATGCCGTGCCATGCCGTGCCATGCCGTGCCATGCCGGTGCCATGCCGTGCCATGCCGGTGCCATGCCGTGCCATGCCGGTGCCATGCCGTGCCATGCCGGTGCCATGCCGTGCCATGCCGGTGCCATGCCGTGCCATGCCGGTGCCATGCCGTGCCATGCCGTGCCATGCCGGTGCCATGCCGTGCCATGCCGGTGCCATGCCGTGCCATGCCGGTGCCATGCCGTGCTATGCCGTGCCATGCCGGTGCCATGCCGTGCCATGCCGGTGCCATGCCGTGCCATGCCGGTGCCATGCCGTGCCATGCCGGTGCCATGCCGTGCCATGCCGGTGCCATGCCGTGCCATGCCGGTGCCATGCCGTGCCATGCCGTGCCATGCCGTGCCATGCCGTGCCATGCGGTGCCATGCCATTCCATGCCATTCCATGCCATTCCATGCCATTCCATGCCATTCCATGCCATTCCATGCCATTCCATGCCATTCCATGTCATTCCATGCCATTCCATGCCATTCCATGCCATTCCATGCCATTCCATGCCATTCCATGCCATTCAATGCCGTGCCATGCCGTGCCATGCCGGTGCCATGCCGTGCCATGCCGGTGCCATGCCGTGCCATGCCGGTGCCATGCCGGTGCCATGCCGTGCCATGCCGGTGCCATGCCGTGCCATGCCGGTGCCATGCCGTGCCATGCCGGTGCCATGCCGTGCCATGCCGGTGCCATGCCGTGCCATGCCGGTGCCATGCCGTGCCATGCCGTGCCATGCCGGTGCCATGCCGGTGCCATGCCGTGCCATGCCGGTGCCATGACGTGCCATGCCGTGCCATGCCGTGCCATGCGGTGCCATGCCATTCCATGCCATTCCATGTCATTCCATGCCATTCCATGTCATTCCATGCCATTCCATGCCATTCCATGCCATTCCATGCCATTCCATGCCATTCCATGCCATTCCATGCCATTCCATGCCATTCCATGCCATTCCATGCCATTCCATGCCATTCCATGCCATTCCATGCCATTCCATGCCATTCCATGCCATTCCATGCCATTCCATGCCATTCCATGCCATTCCATGCCATTCCATGCCATTCCATGCCATTCCATGCCATTCCATGCCATTCCATGCCATTCCATGCCATTCCATGCCATTCCATGCCATTCCATGCCATTCAATGCCGTGCCATGCCATTCAATGCCGTGCCATGCCGTGCCATGCCGGTGCCATGCCATTCCATGCCGTGCCATGCGGTGCCATGCCATTCCATGCGTTGCCATGCCATTCCATGCCGTGCCATGCGGTGCCATGCCATTCCATACGGTGCCATGCCATTCCATGCGGTGCCATGCCATTCCATGCGGTGCCATGCCATTCCATGCCATTCCATGCCATTCCATGCCATTCCATGCCATTCCATGCCATTCCATGCCATTCCATGCCATTCCATGCCATTCCATGCCATTCCATGCCATTCCATGCCATTCCATGCCATTCAATGCCGTGCCATGCCGGTGCCATGCCGTGCCATGCCGGTGCCATGCCGTGCCATGCCGGTGCCATGCCATGCCATGCCGGTGCCATGCCGTGCCATGCCGGTGCCATGCCGTGCCATGCCGGTGCCATGCCGTGCCATGCCGTGCCATGCCGGGCCATGCCATTCCATGCCATTCCATGCCAGTCCATGCCAGTCCATGCCATTCCATGCCATTCCATGCCACTCAATGCGGTGCCATGCCGTGCCATGCCGTGCCATGCCGTGCCATTCAATGCCATTCCATGCCATTCAATGCCATTCAATGCCGTGCCATGCCGTGCCATGCCGGTGCCATGCCGTGCCATGCCGGTGCCATGCCGGTGCTATGCCGTGCCATGCCGGTGCCATGCCGTGCCATGCCGGTGCCATGCCGTGCCATGCCGGTGCCATGCCGTGCCATGCCGTGCCATGCCGTGCCATGCCGTGCCATGCCGGTGCCATGCCGTGCCATGCCGGTGCCATGCCGTGCCATGCCGTGCCATGCCATTCCATGCCATTCCATGCCATTCCATGCCATTCCATGCCATTCCATGCCATTCCATGCCATTCCATGCCATTCCATGCCATTCCATGCCATTCCATGCCATTCCATGCCATTCCATGCCATTCCATGCCATTCCATGCCATTCCATGCCATTCCATGCCATTCCATGCCATTCAATGCCGTGCCATGCCGGTGCCATGCCGGTGCCATGCCGGTGCCATGCCGTGCCATGCCGGTGCCATGCCGTGCCATGCCGGTGCCATGCCGGTGCCATGCCGTGCCATGCCGGTGCCATGCCGTGCCATGCCGGTGCCATGCCGTGCCATGCCGGTGCCATGCCGTGCCATGCCGGTGCCATGCCGTGCCATGCCGGTGCCATGCCGTGCCATGCCGGTGCCATGCCGTGCCATGCCGGTGCCATGCCGTGCCATGCCGGTGCCATGCCGGTGCCATGCCGTGCCATGCCATTCCATGCCATTCCATGCCATTCCATGCCATTCCATGCCATTCCATGCCATTCCATGCCATTCCATGCCATTCCATGCCATTCCATGCCATTCCATGCCATTCCATGCCGTGCCATGCCGGTGCCATGCCGTGCCATGCCGGTGCCATGCCGTGCCATGCCGGTGCCATGCCGGTGCCATGCCGTGCCATGCCGTGCCATGCCGGTGCCATGCGGTGCCATGCCGTGCCATGCCGGTGCCATGCGGTGCCATGCCGTGCCATGCCGGTGCCATGCCATTCCATGCCGTGCCATGCGGTGCCATGCCATTCCATGCGGTGCCATGCCATTCCATGCCGTGCCATGCGGTGCCATGCCATTCCATGCGGTGCCATGCCATTCCATGCGGTGCCATGCCATTCCATGCGGTGCCATGCCATTCCATGCCATTCCATGCCATTCCATGCCATTCCATGCCATTCCATGCCATTCCATGCCATTCCATGCCATTCCATGCCATTCAATGCCGTGCCATGCCGGTGCCATGCCGTGCCATGCCGGTGCCATGCCGTGCCATGCCGGTGCCATGCCGTGCCATGCCGGTGCCATGCCGTGCCATGCCGGTGCCATGCCGTGCCATGCCGTGCCATGCCGTGCCATGCGGTGCCATGCCATTCCATGCCATTCCATGCCATTCCATGCCATTCCATGCCATTCCATGCCATTCCATGCCATTCCATGCCATTCCATGCCATTCCATGCCATTCCATGCCATTCCATGCCATTCCATGCCATTCCATGACATTCCATGCCATTCCATGCCATTCCATGCCATTCCATGCCATTCCATGCCATTCCATGCCATTCCATGCCATTCCATGCCATTCCATGCCATTCCATGCCATTCCATGCCATTCCATGCCATTCCATGCCATTCCATGCCATTCAATGCCGTGCCATGCCGTGCCATGCCGTGCCATGCCGGTGCCATGCCGTGCCATGCCGGTGCCATGCCGTGCCATGCCGGTGCCATGCCGTGCCATGCCGGTGCCATGCCGTGCCATGCCGTGCCATGCCGGTGCCATGCCGTGCCATGCCGGTGCCATGCCGTGCTATGCCGTGCCATGCCGGTGCCATGCCGTGCCATGCCGGTGCCATGCCGTGCCATGCCGGTGCCATGCCGTGCCATGCCGGTGCCATGCCGTGCCATGCCGGTGCCATGCCGTGCCATGCCGGTGCCATGCCGTGCCATGCCGGTGCCATGCCGTGCCATGCCGGTGCCATGCCGTGCCATGCCGGTGCCATGCCGTGCCATGCCGGTGCCATGCCGTGCCATGCCGGTGCCATGCCATTCCATGCCGTGCCATGCGGTGCCATGCCATTCCATGCGGTGCCATGCCATTCCATGCCGTGCCATGCGGTGCCATGCCATTCCATGCCATTCCATGCCATTCCATGCCATTCCATGCCATTCCATGCCATTCCATGCCATTCCATGCCATTCCATGCCATTCAATGCCGTGCCATGCCGGTGCCATGCCGGTGCCATGCCGGTGCCATGCCGGTGCCATGCCGGTGCCATGCCGTGCCATGCCGGTGCCATGCCGTGCCATGCCGGTGCCATGCCGTGCCATGCCGGTGCCATGCCGTGCCATGCCGGTGCCATGCCGTGCCATGCCGGTGCCATGCCGTGCCATGCCGGTGCCATGCCGTGCCATGCCGGTGCCATGCCGGTGCCATGCCGTGCCATGCCATTCCATGCCATTCCATGCCATTCCATGCCATTCCATGCCATTCCATGCCATTCCATGCCATTCCATGCCGTGCCATGCCGGTGCCATGCCGTGCCATGCCGGTGCCATGCCGTGCCATGCCGGTGCCATGCCGGTGCCATGCCGTGCCATGCCGTGCCATGCCGGTGCCATGCGGTGCCATGCCGTGCCATGCCGGTGCCATGCGGTGCCATGCCGTGCCATGCCGGTGCCATGCCATTCCATGCCGTGCCATGCGGTGCCATGCCATTCCATGCGGTGCCATGCCATTCCATGCCGTGCCATGCGGTGCCATGCCATTCCATGCGGTGCCATGCCATTCCATGCGGTGCCATGCCATTCCATGCGGTGCCATGCCATTCCATGCGGTGCCATGCCATTCCATGCCATTCCATGCCATTCCATGCCATTCCATGCCATTCCATGCCATTCCATGCCATTCCATGCCATTCCATGCCATTCCATGCCATTCCATGCCATTCCATGCCATTCCATGCCATTCCATGCCATTCCATGCCATTCCATGCCATTCCATGCCATTCCATGCCATTCCATGCCATTCCATGCCATTCCATGCCATTCAATGCCGTGCCATGCCGGTGCCATGCCGTGCCATGCCGGTGCCATGCCGTGCCATGCCGGTGCCATGCCGTGCCATGCCGGTGCCATGCCGTGCCATGCCGGTGCCATGCCGTGCCATGCCGTGCCATGCCGTGCCATGCGGTGCCATGCCATTCCATGCCATTCCATGCCATTCCATGCCATTCCATGCCATTCCATGCCATTCCATGCCATTCCATGCCATTCCATGCCATTCCATGCCATTCCATGCCATTCCATGACATTCCATGCCATTCCATGCCATTCCATGCCATTCCATGCCATTCCATGCCATTCCATGCCATTCCATGCCATTCCATGCCATTCCATGCCATTCCATGCCATTCAATGCCGTGCCATGCCGTGCCATGCCGTGCCATGCCGGTGCCATGCCGTGCCATGCCGGTGCCATGCCGTGCCATGCCGGTGCCATGCCGTGCCATGCCGGTGCCATGCCGTGCCATGCCGGTGCCATGCCGTGCCATGCCGTGCCATGCCGGTGCCATGCCGTGCCATGCCGGTGCCATGCCGTGCCATGCCGTGCCATGCCGGTGCCATGCCGTGCCATGCCGGTGCCATGCCGTGCCATGCCGGTGCCATGCCGTGCCATGCCGGTGCCATGCCGTGCCATGCCGGTGCCATGCCGTGCCATGCCGGTGCCATGCCGTGCCATGCCGTGCCATGCCGGTGCCATGCCGGTGCCATGCCGGTGCCATGCCGTGCCATGCCGGTGCCATGCCGTGCTATGCCGTGCCATGCCGGTGCCATGCCGTGCCATGCCGGTGCCATGCCGTGCCATGCCGGTGCCATGCCGTGCCATGCCGGTGCCATGCCGTGCCATGCCGGTGCCATGCCGTGCCATGCCGGTGCCATGCCGTGCCATGCCGGTGCCATGCCGTGCCATGCCGTGCCATGCCGTGCCATGCCGTGCCATGCCGTGCCATGCGGTGCCATGCCATTCCATGCCATTCCATGCCATTCCATGCCATTCCATGCCATTCCATGCCATTCCATGCCATTCCATGCCATTCCATGTCATTCCATGCCATTCCATGCCATTCCATGCCATTCCATGCCATTCCATGCCATTCCATGCCATTCCATGCCATTCAATGCCGTGCCATGCCGTGCCATGCCGGTGCCATGCCGTGCCATGCCGGTGCCATGCCGTGCCATGCCGGTGCCATGCCGTGCCATGCCGGTGCCATGCCGTGCCATGCCGGTGCCATGCCGTGCCATGCCGGTGCCATGCCGTGCCATGCCGGTGCCATGCCGTGCCATGCCGGTGCCATGCCGTGCCATGCCGGTGCCATGCCGTGCCATGCCGGTGCCATGCCGTGCCATGCCGGTGCCATGCCGTGCCATGCCGGTGCCATGCCGTGCCATGCCGTGCCATGCCGGTGCCATGCCGTGCCATGCCGGTGCCATGCCGTGCCATGCCGTGCCATGCCGTGCCATGCGGTGCCATGCCATTCCATGCCATTCCATGTCATTCCATGCCATTCCATGTCATTCCATGCCATTCCATGCCATTCCATGCCATTCCATACCATTCCATGCCATTCCATGCCATTCCATGCCATTCCATGCCATTCCATGCCATTCCATGCCATTCCATGCCATTCCATGCCATTCCATGCCATTCCATGCCATTCCATGCCATTCCATGCCATTCCATGCCATTCCATGCCATTCCATGCCATGCCGGTGCCATGCCGTGCCATGCCGGTGCCATGCCGTGCTATGCCGTGCCATGCCGGTGCCATGCCGTGCCATGCCGGTGCCATGCCGTGCCATGCCGGTGCCATGCCGTGCCATGCCGTGCCACGCCGTGCCATGCCGTGCCATGCCGTGCCATGCCGTGCCATGCGGTGCCATGCCATTCCATGCCATTCCATGCCATTCCATGCCATTCCAAGCCATTCCATGCCATTCCAAGCCATTCCATGTCATTCCATGCCATTCCATGCCATTCCATGCCATTCCATGCCATTCCATGCCATTCCATGCCATTCCATGCCATTCCATGCCATTCCATGCCATTCAATGCCGTGCCATGCCGTGCCATGCCGGTGCCATGCCGTTCCATGCCGGTGCCATGCCGTGCCATGCCGGTGCCATGCCGTGCCATGCCGGTGCCATGCCGTGCCATGCCGGTGCCATGCCGTGCCATGCCGGTGCCATGCCGGTGCCATGCCGGTGCCATGCCGTGCCATGCCGGTGCCATGCCGTGCCATGCCGGTGCCATGCCGTGCCATGCCGTGCCATGCCGGTGCCATGCCGTGCCATGCCGGTGCCATGCCGTGCCATGCCGTGCCATGCCGTGCCATGCGGTGCCATGCCATTCCATGCCATTCCATGTCATTCCATGCCATTCCATGTCATTCCATGCCATTCCATGTCATTCCATGCCATTCCATGTCATTCCATGCCATTCCATGCCATTCCATGCCATTCCATGCCATTCCATGCCATTCCATGCCATTCCATGCCATTCCATGCCATTCCATGCCATTCCATGCCATTCCATGCCATTCCATGCCATTCCATGCCATTCCATGCCATTCCATGCCATTCCATGCCATTCCATGCCATTCCATGCCATTCCATGCCATTCCATGCCATTCCATGCCATTCCATGCCATTCCATGCCATTCCATGCCATTCCATGCCATTCCATGCCATTCCATGCCATTCCATGCCATTCCATGCCATTCCATGCCATTCCATGCCATTCCATGCCATTCCATGCCATTCCATGCCATTCCATGCCATTCCATGCCATTCCATGCCATTCCATGCCATTCCATGCCATTCCATGCCATTCCATGCCATTCCATGCCATTCCATGCCATTCCATGCCATTCCATGCCATTCCATGCCATTCCATGCCATTCCATGCCGTGCCATGCCGGTGCCATGCCGTGCCATGCCGGTGCCATGCCGTGCCATGCCGGTGCCATGCCGTGCCATGCCGGTGCCATGCCGTGCCATGCCGGTGGCATGCCGTGCCATGCCGGTGGCATGCCGTGCCATGCCGGTGGCATGCCGTGCCATGCCGGTGCCATGCCGTGCCATGCCGGTGCCATGCCGTGCCATGCCGGTGCCATGCCGTGCCATGCCGGTGCCATGCCGTGCCATGCCGGTGCCATGCCGTGCCATGCCGGTGCCATGCCGTGCCATGCCGGTGCCATGCCGTGCCATGCCGGTGCCATGCCGTGCCATGCCGTGCCATGCCGGTGCCATGCCGTGCCATGCCGGTGCCATGCCGTGCCATGCCGGTGCCATGCCGTGCCATGCCGGTGCCATGCCGTGCCATGCCGGTGCCATGCCGTGCCATGCCGGTGCCATGCCGTGCCATGCCGGTGCCATGCCGTGCCATGCCGGTGCCATGCCGTGCCATGCCGGTGCCATGCCGGTGCCATGCCGTGCCATGCCGGTGCCATGCCGTGCCATGCCGTGCCATGCCGTGCCATGCCGGTGCCATGCCGTGCCATGCCGGTGCCATGCCATTCCATGCCGTGCCATGCGGTGCCATGCCATTCCATGCGGTGCCATGCCATTCCATGCCGTGCCATGCGGTGCCATGCCATTCCATGCCATTCCATGCCATTCCATGCCATTCCATGCCATTCCATGCCATTCCATGCCATTCCATGCCATTCCATGCCATTCAATGCCGTGCCATGCCGGTGCCATGCCGGTGCCATGCCGGTGCCATGCCGTGCCATGCCGGTGCCATGCCGTGCCATGCCGGTGCCATGCCGGTGCCATGCCGTGCCATGCCGGTGCCATGCCGTGCCATGCCGGTGCCATGCCGTGCCATGCCGGTGCCATGCCGTGCCATGCCGGTGCCATGCCGTGCCATGCCGGTGCCATGCCGTGCCATGCCGGTGCCATGCCGTGCCATGCCGGTGCCATGCCGTGCCATGCCGGTGCCATGCCGTGCCATGCCGGTGCCATGCCGGTGCCATGCCGTGCCATGCCATTCCATGCCATTCCATGCCATTCCATGCCATTCCATGCCATTCCATGCCATTCCATGCCATTCCATGCCATTCCATGCCATTCCATGCCATTCCATGCCGTGCCATGCCATTCCATGCCATTCCATGCCGTGCCATGCCGGTGCCATGCCGTGCCATGCCGGTGCCATGCCGTGCCATGCCGGTGCCATGCCGTGCCATGCCGGTGCCATGCCGTGCCATGCCGGTGCCATGCCGGTGCCATGCCGTGCCATGCCGTGCCATGCCGGTGCCATGCGGTGCCATGCCGTGCCATGCCGGTGCCATGCGGTGCCATGCCGTGCCATGCCGGTGCCATGCCATTCCATGCCGTGCCATGCGGTGCCATGCCATTCCATGCGGTGCCATGCCATTCCATGCCGTGCCATGCGGTGCCATGCCATTCCATGCGGTGCCATGCCATTCCATGCGGTGCCATGCCATTCCATGCGGTGCCATGCCATTCCATGCCATTCCATGCCATTCCATGCCATTCCATGCCATTCCATGCCATTCCATGCCATTCCATGCCATTCCATGCCATTCAATGCCGTGCCATGCCGGTGCCATGCCGTGCCATGCCGGTGCCATGCCGTGCCATGCCGGTGCCATGCCGTGCCATGCCGGTGCCATGCCGTGCCATGCCGGTGCCATGCCGTGCCATGCCGTGCCATGCCGTGCCATGCGGTGCCATGCCATTCCATGCCATTCCATGCCATTCCATGCCATTCCATGCCATTCCATGCCATTCCATGCCATTCCATGCCATTCCATGCCATTCCATGCCATTCCATGCCATTCCATGCCATTCCATGACATTCCATGCCATTCCATGCCATTCCATGCCATTCCATGCCATTCCATGCCATTCCATGCCATTCCATGCCATTCCATGCCATTCCATGCCATTCCATGCCATTCAATGCCGTGCCATGCCGTGCCATGCCGTGCCATGCCGGTGCCATGCCGTGCCATGCCGGTGCCATGCCGTGCCATGCCGGTGCCATGCCGTGCCATGCCGGTGCCATGCCGTGCCATGCCGGTGCCATGCCGTGCCATGCCGGTGCCATGCCGTGCCATGCCGTGCCATGCCGGTGCCATGCCGTGCCATGCCGGTGCCATGCCGTGCCATGCCGGTGCCATGCCGTGCTATGCCGTGCCATGCCGGTGCCATGCCGTGCCATGCCGGTGCCATGCCGTGCCATGCCGGTGCCATGCCGTGCCATGCCGGTGCCATGCCGTGCCATGCCGGTGCCATGCCGTGCCATGCCGGTGCCATGCCGTGCCATGCCGGTGCCATGCCGTGCCATGCCGTGCCATGCCGTGCCATGCCGTGCCATGCCGTGCCATGCGGTGCCATGCCATTCCATGCCATTCCATGCCATTCCATGCCATTCCATGCCATTCTATGTCATTCCATGCCATTCCATGCCATTCCATGCCATTCCATGCCATTCCATGCCATTCCATGCCATTCCATGCCATTCCATGCCATTCCATGCCATTCCATGCCATTCCATGCCATTCCATGCCATTCAATGCCGTGCCATGCCGTGCCATGCCGGTGCCATGCCGTGCCATGCCGGTGCCATGCCGTGCCATGCCGGTGCCATGCCGTGCCATGCCGGTGCCATGCCGTGCCATGCCGGTGCCATGCCGTGCCATGCCGGTGCCATGCCGTGCCATGCCGGTGCCATGCCGTGCCATGCCGGTGCCATGCCGTGCCATGCCGGTGCCATGCCGTGCCATGCCGGTGCCATGCCGTGCCATGCCGGTGCCATGCCGTGCCATGCCGTGCCATGCCGGTGCCATGCCGTGCCATGCCGGTGCCATGCCGTGCCATGCCGTGCCATGCCGTGCCATGCGGTGCCATGCCATTCCATGCCATTCCATGTCATTCCATGCCATTCCATGTCATTCCATGCCATTCCATGCCATTCCATGCCATTCCATACCATTCCATGCCATTCCATGCCATTCCATGCCATTCCATGCCATTCCATGCCATTCCATGCCATTCCATGCCATTCCATGCCATTCCATGCCATTCCATGCCATTCCATGCCATTCCATGCCATTCCATGCCACTCCATGCCATTCCATGCCATTCCATGCCATTCCATGCCACTCAATGCGGTGCCATGCCGTGCCATGCCGTGCCATTCCGTGCCATTCAATGCCATTCCATGCCATTCAATGCCGTGCCATGCCGGTGCCATGCCGTGCCATGCCGGTGCCATGCCGTGCCATGCCGGTGCCATGCCGTGCCATGCCGTGCCATGCCGTGCCATGCCGGTGCCATGCCGTGCCATGCCGGTGCCATGCCGTGCCATGCCGTGCCATGCGGTGCCATGCCGTGCCATGCGGTGCCATGCCATTCCATGCCATTCCATGCCATTCCATGCCATTCCATGCCATTCCATGCCATGCCGGTGCCATGCCGTGCCATGCCGGTGCCATGCCGTGCCATGCCGGTGCCATGCCGTGCTATGCCGTGCCATGCCGGTGCCATGCCGTGCCATGCCGGTGCCATGCCGTGCCATGCCGGTGCCATGCCGTGCCATGCCGTGCCATGCCGTGCCATGCCGTGCCATGCCGTGCCATGCCGTGCCATGCCGTGCCATGCCGGTGCCATGCCGTGCCATGCCGGTGCCATGCCGTGCTATGCCGTGCCATGCCGGTGCCATGCCGTGCCATGCCGGTGCCATGCCGTGCCATGCCGGTGCCATGCCGTGCCATGCCGTGCCATGCCGTGCCATGCCGTGCCATGCCGTGCCATGCGGTGCCATGCCATTCCATGCCATTCCATGCCATTCCATGCCATTCCATGCCATTCCATGTCATTCCATGCCATTCCATGCCATTCCATGCCATTCCATGCCATTCCATGCCATTCCATGCCATTCCATGCCATTCCATGCCATTCCATGCCATTCCATGCCATTCCATGCCATTCCATGCCATTCCATGCCATTCCATGCCATTCCATGCCATTCCATGCCATTCCATGCCATTCCATGCCATTCCATGCCATTCCATGCCATTCCATGCCATTCCATGCCATTCCATGCCATTCCATGCCATTCCATGCCATTCCATGCCATTCCATGCCATTCCATGCCATTCCATGCCATTCCATGCCATTCCATGCCATTCCATGCCATTCCATGCCATTCCATGCCATTCCATGCCATTCCATGCCATTCCATGCCATTCCATGCCATTCCATGCCATTCCATGCCATTCCATGCCATTCCATGCCATTCCATGCCATTCCATGCCATTCCATGCCATTCCATGCCATTCCATGCCATTCCATGCCATTCCATGCCATTCCATGCCATTCCATGCCATTCCATGCCATTCCATGCCATTCCATGCCATTCCATGCCATTCCATGCCGTGCCATGCCGGTGCCATGCCGTGCCATGCCGGTGCCATGCCGTGCCATGCCGGTGCCATGCCGTGCCATGCCGGTGCCATGCCGTGCCATGCCGGTGCCATGCCGTGCCATGCCGGTGCCATGCCGTGCCATGCCGGTGCCATGCCGTGCCATGCCGGTGCCATGCCGTGCCATGCCGGTGCCATGCCGTGCCATGCCGGTGCCATGCCGGTGCCATGCCGGTGCCATGCCGTGCCATGCCGTGCCATGCCGGTGCCATGCCGTGCCATGCCGGTGCCATGCCGTGCCATGCCGGTGCCATGCCGGTGCCATGCCGTGCCATGCCGGTGCCATGCCGTGCCATGCCGGTGCCATGCCGGTGCCATGCCGTGCCATGCCGGTGCCATGCCGTGCCATGCCGTGCCATGCCGGTGCCATGCGGTGCCATGCCGTGCCATGCCGGTGCCATGCCGGTGCCATGCCGGTGCCATGCCGTGCCATGCCGTGCCATGCCGGTGCCATGCCGTGCCATGCCGGTGCCATGCCGTGCCATGCCGGTGCCATGCCGTGCCATGCCGGTGCCATGCCGTGCCATGCCGGTGCCATGCCGGTGCCATGCCGTGCCATGCCGGTGCCATGCCGTGCCATGCCGTGCCATGCCGGTGCCATGCGGTGCCATGCCGTGCCATGCCGGTGCCATGCCGTGCCATGCCGTGCCATGCCGGTGCCATGCGGTGCCATGCCGTGCCATGCCGGTGCCATGCCGTGCCATGCCGGTGCCATGCCGTGCCATGCCGGTGCCATGCCGTGCCATGCCGTGCCATGCCGGTGCCATGCCGTGCCATGCCGTGCCATGCCGGTGCCATGCCGTGCCATGCCGGTGCCATGCCGTGCCATGCCGGTGCCATGCCGTGCCATGCCGGTGCCATGCCGTGCCATGCCATTCCATGCCATTCCATGCCGTGCCATGCGGTGCCATGCCATTCCATGCGGTGCCATGCCATTCCATGCGGTGCCATGCCATTCCATGCGGTGCCATGCCATTCCATGCCATTCCATGCCATTCCATGCCATTCCATGCCATTCCATGCCATTCCATGCCATTCCATGCCATTCCATGCCATTCCATGCCATTCTATGCCATTCCATGCCATTCAATGCCGTGCCATGCCGGTGCCATGCCGTGCCATGCCGGTGCCATGCCGGTGCCATGCCGTGCCATGCCGGTGCCATGCCGTGCCATGCCGGTGCCATGCCGTGCCATGCCGGTGCCATGCCGTGCCATGCCGGTGCCATGCCGTGCCATGCCGGTGCCATGCCGTGCCATGCCGGTGCCATGCCGTGCCATGCCGGTGCCATGCCGTGCCATGCCGGTGCCATGCCGGTGCCATGCCGTGCCATGCCGGTGCCATGCCGGTGCCATGCCGTGCCATGCCGGTGCCATGCCGTGCCATGCCGGTGCCATGCCGTGCCATGCCGGTGCCATGCCATTCCATGCCATTCCATGCCATTCCATGCCATTCCATGCCATTCCATGCCATTCCATGCCGTGCCATGCCGGTGCCATGCCGTGCCATGCCGGTGCCATGCCGTGCCATGCCGGTGCCATGCCGTGCCATGCCGGTGCCATGCCGTGCCATGCCGGTGCCATGCCGTGCCATGCCGGTGCCATGCCGTGCCATGCCGGTGCCATGCCGTGCCATGCCGTGCCATGCCGTGCCATGCCGGTGCCATGCCGTGCCATGCCGGTGCCATGCCGTGCCATGCCGGTGCCATGCCGGTGCCATGCCGGTGCCATGCCGTGCCATGCCGTGCCATGCCGTGCCATGCCGGTGCCATGCCATTCCATGCCATTCCATGCCGGTGCCATGCCGTGCCATGCCGGTGCCATGCCGTGCCATGCCGGTGCCATGCCGTGCCATGCCGGTGCCATGCCGTGCCATGCCGGTGCCATGCCGTGCCATGCCGGTGCCATGCCGTGCCATGCCGGTGCCATGCCGTGCCATGCCGGTGCCATGCCGTGCCATGCCGGTGCCATGCCGTGCCATGCCGGTGCCATGCCGTGCCATGCCGGTGCCATGCCGTGCCATGCCGTGCCATGCCGTGCCATGCCGTGCCATGCCGTGCCATGCCGGTGCCATGCCGTGCCATGCCGGTGCCATGCCGTGCCATGCCGGTGCCATGCCGTGCCATGCCGTGCCATGCGGTGCCATGCCATTCCATGCCATTCCATGCCATTCCATGCCATTCCATGCCATTCCATGCCATTCCATGCCATTCCATGCCATTCCATGCCATTCTATGCCATTCCATGCCATTCCATGCCATTCCATGCCATTCCATGCCATTCCATGCCATTCCATGCCATTCCATGCCATTCCATGCCATTCAATGCCGTGCCATGCCGGTGCCATGCCGTGCCATGCCGGTGCCATGCCGTGCCATGCCGGTGCCATGCCGGTGCCATGCCGTGCCATGCCGGTGCCATGCCGTGCCATGCCGGTGCCATGCCGTGCCATGCCGGTGCCATGCCGTGCCATGCCGGTGCCATGCCGTGCCATGCCGGTGCCATGCCGTGCCATGCCGGTGCCATGCCGTGCCATGCCGGTGCCATGCCGTGCCATGCCGGTGCCATGCCGTGCCATGCCATTCCATGCCATTCCATGCCATTCCATGCCATTCCATGCCATTCCATGCCATTCCATGCCATTCCATGCCATTCCATGCCATTCCATGCCATTCCATGCCATTCCATGCCATTCCATGCCATTCCATGCCATTCCATGCCGTGCCATGCCGGTGCCATGCCGTGCCATGCCGGTGCCATGCCGTGCCATGCCGTGCCATGCCGGTGCCATGCCGTGCCATGCCGGTGCCATGCCGGTGCCATGCCGGTGCCATGCCGTGCCATGCCGGTGCCATGCCGTGCCATGCCGTGCCATGCGGTGCCATGCCATTCCATGCCATTCCATGCCATTCCATGTCATTCCATGCCATTCCATGCCATTCCATGCCATTCCATGCCATTCCATGCCATTCCATGCCATTCAATGCCGTGCCATGCCGTGCCATGCCGGTGCCATGCCGTGCCATGCCGGTGCCATGCCGTGCCATGCGGTGCCATGCCGTTCCATGCCATTCCATGCCATTCCATGCCATTCCATGCCATTCCATGTCATTCCATGCCATTCCATGCCATTCCATGCCATTCCATGCCATTCCATGCCATTCCATGCCATTCCATGCCATTCCATGCCATTCCATGCCATTCCATGCCATTCCATGCCATTCCATGCCATTCCATGCCATTCCATGCCATTCCATGCCATTCCATGCCATTCCATGCCATTCCATGCCATTCCATGCCATTCCATGCCATTCCATGCCATTCCATGCCATTCCATGCCATTCCATGCCATTCCATGCCATTCCATGCCATTCCATGCCATTCCATGCCATTCAATGCCGTGCCATGCCGTGCCATGCCGTGCCATGCCGTGCCATGCCGTGCCATGCCGTGCCATGCCGTGCCATGCCGGTGCCATGCCGTGCCATGCCGATGCCATGCCGTGCCATGCCGTGCCATGCCGGTGCCATGCCGTGCCATGCCGGTGCCATGTCGTGCCATGCCGGTGCCATGCCGTGCCATGCCGTGCCATGCCGGTGCCATGCCGTGCCATGCCGGTGCCATGGCGTGCCATGCCGGTGCCATGCCGTGCTATGCCGTGCCATGCCGGTGCCATGCCGTGCCATGCCGGTGCCATGCCGTGCCATGCCGTGCCATGCCGTGCCATGCGGTGCCATGCCATTCCATGCCATTCCATGTCATTCCATGCCATTCCATGTCATTCCATGCCATTCCATGCCATTCCATGCCATTCCATGCCATTCCATGCCATTCCATGCCATTCCATGCCATTCCATGACATTCCATGCCATTCCATGCCATTCCATGCCATTCCATGCCATTCCATGCCATTCCATGCCATTCCATGCCATTCCATGCCATTCCATGCCATTCCATGCCATTCCATGCCATTCCATGCCATTCCATGCCATTCAATGCCGTGCCATGCCGTGCCATGCCGTGCCATGCCGGTGCCATGCCGTGCCATGCCGGTGCCATGCCGTGCCATGCCGGTGCCATGCCGTGCCATGCCGGTGCCATGCCGTGCCATGCCGGTGCCATGCCGTGCCATGCCGGTGCCATGCCGTGCCATGCCGGTGCCATGCCGTGCCATGCCGTGCCATGCCGGTGCCATGCCGTGCCATGCCGGTGCCATGCCGTGCTATGCCGTGCCATGCCGGTGCCATGCCGTGCCATGCCGGTGCCATGCCGTGCCATGCCGGTGCCATGCCGTGCCATGCCGGTGCCATGCCGTGCCATGCCGGTGCCATGCCGTGCCATGCCGGTGCCATGCCGTGCCATGCCGGTGCCATGCCGTGCCATGCCGGTGCCATGCCGTGCCATGCCGGTGCCATGCCGTGCCATGCCGGTGCCATGCCGTGCCATGCCGGTGCCATGCCATTCCATGCCGTGCCATGCGGTGCCATGCCATTCCATGCGGTGCCATGCCATTCCATGCCGTGCCATGCGGTGCCATGCCATTCCATGCCATTCCATGCCATTCCATGCCATTCCATGCCATTCCATGCCATTCCATGCCATTCCATGCCATTCCATGCCATTCCATGCCATTCAATGCCGTGCCATGCCGGTGCCATGCCGGTGCCATGCCGGTGCCATGCCGGTGCCATGCCGGTGCCATGCCGGTGCCATGCCGTGCCATGCCGGTGCCATGCCGTGCCATGCCGGTGCCATGCCGTGCCATGCCGGTGCCATGCCGTGCCATGCCGGTGCCATGCCGTGCCATGCCGGTGCCATGCCGTGCCATGCCGGTGCCATGCCGTGCCATGCCGGTGCCATGCCGTGCCATGCCGGTGCCATGCCGTGCCATGCCGGTGCCATGCCGGTGCCATGCCGTGCCATGCCATTCCATGCCATTCCATGCCATTCCATGCCATTCCATGCCATTCCATGCCATTCCATGCCATTCCATGCCGTGCCATGCCGGTGCCATGCCGTGCCATGCCGGTGCCATGCCGTGCCATGCCGGTGCCATGCCGGTGCCATGCCGTGCCATGCCGTGCCATGCCGGTGCCATGCGGTGCCATGCCGTGCCATGCCGGTGCCATGCGGTGCCATGCCGTGCCATGCCGGTGCCATGCCATTCCATGCCGTGCCATGCGGTGCCATGCCATTCCATGCGGTGCCATGCCATTCCATGCCGTGCCATGCGGTGCCATGCCATTCCATGCGGTGCCATGCCATTCCATGCGGTGCCATGCCATTCCATGCGGTGCCATGCCATTCCATGCGGTGCCATGCCATTCCATGCCATTCCATGCCATTCCATGCCATTCCATGCCATTCCATGCCATTCCATGCCATTCCATGCCATTCCATGCCATTCCATGCCATTCCATGCCATTCCATGCCATTCCATGCCATTCCATGCCATTCCATGCCATTCCATGCCATTCCATGCCATTCAATGCCGTGCCATGCCGGTGCCATGCCGTGCCATGCCGGTGCCATGCCGTGCCATGCCGGTGCCATGCCGTGCCATGCCGGTGCCATGCCGTGCCATGCCGTGCCATGCCGTGCCATGCGGTGCCATGCCATTCCATGCCATTCCATGCCATTCCATGCCATTCCATGCCATTCCATGCCATTCCATGCCATTCCATGCCATTCCATGCCATTCCATGCCATTCCATGCCATTCCATGACATTCCATGCCATTCCATGCCATTCCATGCCATTCCATGCCATTCCATGCCATTCCATGCCATTCCATGCCATTCCATGCCATTCCATGCCATTCAATGCCGTGCCATGCCGTGCCATGCCGTGCCATGCCGGTGCCATGCCGTGCCATGCCGGTGCCATGCCGTGCCATGCCGGTGCCATGCCGTGCCATGCCGGTGCCATGCCGTGCCATGCCGGTGCCATGCCGTGCCATGCCGTGCCATGCCGGTGCCATGCCGTGCCATGCCGGTGCCATGCCGTGCCATGCCGTGCCATGCCGGTGCCATGCCGTGCCATGCCGGTGCCATGCCGTGCCATGCCGGTGCCATGCCGTGCCATGCCGGTGCCATGCCGTGCCATGCCGGTGCCATGCCGTGCCATGCCGTGCCATGCCGGTGCCATGCCGTGCCATGCCGGTGCCATGCCGTGCCATGCCGGTGCCATGCCGTGCTATGCCGTGCCATGCCGGTGCCATGCCGTGCCATGCCGGTGCCATGCCGTGCCATGCCGGTGCCATGCCGTGCCATGCCGGTGCCATGCCGTGCCATGCCGGTGCCATGCCGTGCCATGCCGGTGCCATGCCGTGCCATGCCGGTGCCATGCCGTGCCATGCCGTGCCATGCCGTGCCATGCCGTGCCATGCCGTGCCATGCGGTGCCATGCCATTCCATGCCATTCCATGCCATTCCATGCCATTCCATGCCATTCCATGTCATTCCATGCCATTCCATGCCATTCCATGCCATTCCATGCCATTCCATGCCATTCCATGCCATTCCATGCCATTCCATGCCATTCAATGCCGTGCCATGCCGTGCCATGCCGGTGCCATGCCGTGCCATGCCGGTGCCATGCCGTGCCATGCCGGTGCCATGCCGTGCCATGCCGGTGCCATGCCGTGCCATGCCGGTGCCATGCCGTGCCATGCCGGTGCCATGCCGTGCCATGCCGGTGCCATGCCGTGCCATGCCGGTGCCATGCCGTGCCATGCCGGTGCCATGCCGTGCCATGCCGGTGCCATGCCGTGCCATGCCGTGCCATGCCGGTGCCATGCCGTGCCATGCCGGTGCCATGCCGTGCCATGCCGTGCCATGCCGTGCCATGCGGTGCCATGCCATTCCATGCCATTCCATGTCATTCCATGCCATTCCATGTCATTCCATGCCATTCCATGCCATTCCATGCCATTCCATACCATTCCATGCCATTCCATGCCATTCCATGCCATTCCATGCCATTCCATGCCATTCCATGCCATTCCATGCCATTCCATGCCATTCCATGCCATTCCATGCCATTCCATGCCATTCCATGCCATTCCATGCCATTCCATGCCATTCCATGCCATTCCATGCCATGCCGGTGCCATGCCGTGCCATGCCGGTGCCATGCCGTGCTATGCCGTGCCATGCCGGTGCCATGCCGTGCCATGCCGGTGCCATGCCGTGCCATGCCGGTGCCATGCCGTGCCATGCCGTGCCACGCCGTGCCATGCCGTGCCATGCCGTGCCATGCCGTGCCATGCGGTGCCATGCCATTCCATGCCATTCCATGCCATTCCATGCCATTCCAAGCCATTCCATGCCATTCCAAGCCATTCCATGTCATTCCATGCCATTCCATGCCATTCCATGCCATTCCATGCCATTCCATGCCATTCCATGCCATTCCATGCCATTCCATGCCATTCCATGCCATTCCATGCCATTCCATGCCATTCCATGCCATTCAATGCCGTGCCATGCCGTGCCATGCCGGTGCCATGCCGTTCCATGCCGGTGCCATGCCGTGCCATGCCGGTGCCATGCCGTGCCATGCCGGTGCCATGCCGTGCCATGCCGGTGCCATGCCGTGCCATGCCGGTGCCATGCCGTGCCATGCCGGTGCCATGCCGGTGCCATGCCGGTGCCATGCCGTGCCATGCCGGTGCCATGCCGTGCCATGCCGGTGCCATGCCGTGCCATGCCGTGCCATGCCGGTGCCATGCCGTGCCATGCCGGTGCCATGCCGTGCCATGCCGTGCCATGCCGTGCCATGCGGTGCCATGCCATTCCATGCCATTCCATGTCATTCCATGCCATTCCATGTCATTCCATGCCATTCCATGTCATTCCATGCCATTCCATGTCATTCCATGCCATTCCATGCCATTCCATGCCATTCCATGCCATTCCATGCCATTCCATGCCATTCCATGCCATTCCATGCCATTCCATGCCATTCCATGCCATTCCATGCCATTCCATGCCATTCCATGCCATTCCATGCCATTCCATGCCATTCCATGCCATTCCATGCCATTCCATGCCATTCCATGCCATTCCATGCCATTCCATGCCATTCCATGCCATTCCATGCCATTCCATGCCATTCCATGCCATTCCATGCCATTCCATGCCATTCCATGCCATTCCATGCCATTCCATGCCATTCCATGCCATTCCATGCCATTCCATGCCATTCCATGCCATTCCATGCCATTCCATGCCATTCCATGCCATTCCATGCCATTCCATGCCATTCCATGCCATTCCATGCCATTCCATGCCATTCCATGCCATTCCATGCCATTCCATGCCATTCCATGCCATTCCATGCCATTCCATGCCATTCCATGCCATTCCATGCCATTCCATGCCATTCCATGCCATTCCATGCCATTCCATGCCATTCCATGCCATTCCATGCCATTCCATGCCATTCCATGCCATTCCATGCCGTGCCATGCCGGTGCCATGCCGTGCCATGCCGGTGCCATGCCGTGCCATGCCGGTGCCATGCCGTGCCATGCCGGTGCCATGCCGTGCCATGCCGGTGGCATGCCGTGCCATGCAGGTGGCATGCCGTGCCATGCCGGTGGCATGCCGTGCCATGCCGGTGCCATGCCGTGCCATGCCGGTGCCATGCCGTGCCATGCCGGTGCCATGCCGTGCCATGCCGGTGCCATGCCGTGCCATGCCGGTGCCATGCCGTGCCATGCCGGTGCCATGCCGTGCCATGCCGGTGCCATGCCGTGCCATGCCGGTGCCATGCCGTGCCATGCCGTGCCATGCCGGTGCCATGCCGTGCCATGCCGGTGCCATGCCGTGCCATGCCGGTGCCATGCCGTGCCATGCCGGTGCCATGCCGTGCCATGCCGGTGCCATGCCGTGCCATGCCGGTGCCATGCCGTGCCATGCCGGTGCCATGCCGTGCCATGCCGGTGCCATGCCGTGCCATGCCGGTGCCATGCCGTGCCATGCCGGTGCCATGCCGGTGCCATGCCGTGCCATGCCGGTGCCATGCCATTCCATGCCGTGCCATGCGGTGCCATGCCATTCCATGCGGTGCCATGCCATTCCATGCCGTGCCATGCGGTGCCATGCCATTCCATGCCATTCCATGCCATTCCATGCCATTCCATGCCATTCCATGCCATTCAATGCCGTGCCATGCCGGTGCCATGCCGGTGCCATGCCGGTGCCATGCCGTGCCATGCCGGTGCCATGCCGTGCCATGCCGGTGCCATGCCGGTGCCATGCCGTGCCATGCCGGTGCCATGCCGTGCCATGCCGGTGCCATGCCGTGCCATGCCGGTGCCATGCCGTGCCATGCCGGTGCCATGCCGTGCCATGCCGGTGCCATGCCGTGCCATGCCGGTGCCATGCCGTGCCATGCCGGTGCCATGCCGTGCCATGCCGGTGCCATGCCGTGCCATGCCGGTGCCATGCCGGTGCCATGCCGTGCCATGCCATTCCATGCCATTCCATGCCATTCCATGCCATTCCATGCCATTCCATGCCATTCCATGCCATTCCATGCCATTCCATGCCATTCCATGCCGTGCCATGCCGGTGCCATGCCGTGCCATGCCGGTGCCATGCCGTGCCATGCCGGTGCCATGCCGTGCCATGCCGGTGCCATGCCGTGCCATGCCGGTGCCATGCCGGTGCCATGCCGTGCCATGCCGTGCCATGCCGGTGCCATGCGGTGCCATGCCGTGCCATGCCGGTGCCATGCGGTGCCATGCCGTGCCATGCCGGTGCCATGCCATTCCATGCCGTGCCATGCGGTGCCATGCCATTCCATGCGGTGCCATGCCATTCCATGCCGTGCCATGCGGTGCCATGCCATTCCATGCGGTGCCATGCCATTCCATGCGGTGCCATGCCATTCCATGCGGTGCCATGCCATTCCATGCCATTCCATGCCATTCCATGCCATTCCATGCCATTCCATGCCATTCCATGCCATTCCATGCCATTCCATGCCATTCCATGCCATTCCATGCCATTCAATGCCGTGCCATGCCGGTGCCATGCCGTGCCATGCCGGTGCCATGCCGTGCCATGCCGGTGCCATGCCGTGCCATGCCGGTGCCATGCCGTGCCATGCCGGTGCCATGCCGTGCCATGCCGTGCCATGCCGTGCCATGCGGTGCCATGCCATTCCATGCCATTCCATGCCATTCCATGCCATTCCATGCCATTCCATGCCATTCCATGCCATTCCATGCCATTCCATGCCATTCCATGCCATTCCATGACATTCCATGCCATTCCATGACATTCCATGCCATTCCATGCCATTCCATGCCATTCCATGCCATTCCATGCCATTCCATGCCATTCCATGCCATTCCATGCCATTCCATGCCATTCCATGCCATTCCATGCCATTCCATGCCATTCCATGCCATTCCATGCCATTCAATGCCGTGCCATGCCGTGCCATGCCG
This sequence comes from Cryptus armator, assembly GCA_963971235.1. Lineage (NCBI taxonomy): Eukaryota > Metazoa > Arthropoda > Insecta > Hymenoptera > Ichneumonidae > Cryptus > Cryptus armator. Next base: position 53,894 of record CAXARG010000143.1, on the reverse strand, counting down.
TGCCATGCCGGTGCCATGCCGTGCCATGCCGGTGCCATGCCGTGCCATGCCGGTGCCATGCCGTGCCATGCCGGTGCCATGCCGTGCCATGCCGGTGCCATGCCGTGCCATGCCGGTGCCATGCCGTGCCATGCCGTGCCATGCCGGTGCCATGCCGTGCCATGCCGGTGCCATGCCGTGCCATGCCGGTGCCATGCCGTGCTATGCCGTGCCATGCCGGTGCCATGCCGTGCCATGCCGGTGCCATGCCGTGCCATGCCGGTGCCATGCCGTGCCATGCCGGTGCCATGCCGTGCCATGCCGTGCCATGCCGTGCCATGCGGTGCCATGCCATTCCATGCCATTCCATGTCATTCCATGCCATTCCATGCCATTCCATGTCATTCCATGCCATTCCATGTCATTCCATGCCATTCCATGCCATTCCATGCCATTCCATACCATTCCATGCCATTCCATGCCATTCCATGCCATTCCATGCCATTCCATGCCATTCCATGCCATTCCATGCCATTCCATGCCATTCCATGCCATTCCATGCCATTCCATGCCATTCCATGCCACTCCATGCCATTCCATGCCATTCCATGCCATTCCATGCCACTCAATGCGGTGCCATGCCGTGCCATGCCGTGCCATTCCGTGCCATTCAATGCCATTCCATGCCATTCAATGCCGTGCCATGCCGGTGCCATGCCGTGCCATGCCGGTGCCATGCCGTGCCATGCCGGTGCCATGCCGTGCCATGCCGTGCCATGCCGTGCCATGCCGGTGCCATGCCGTGCCATGCCGGTGCCATGCCGTGCCATGCCGTGCCATGCGGTGCCATGCCGTGCCATGCGGTGCCATGCCATTCCATGCCATTCCATGCCATTCCATGCCATTCCATGCCATTCCATGCCATTCCATGCCATGCCGGTGCCATGCCGTGCCATGCCGGTGCCATGCCGTGCCATGCCGGTGCCATGCCGTGCTATGCCGTGCCATGCCGGTGCCATTCCATGCCATTCCATGCCATTCCATGCCATTCCATGCCATTCCATGCCATTCCATGCCATTCCATGCCATTCCATGCCATTCCATGCCATTCCATGCCATTCCATGCCATTCCATGCCATTCCATGCCATTCCATGCCATTCCATGCCATTCCATGCCATTCCATGCCATTCCATGCCATTCCATGCCGTGCCATGCCATTCCATGCCGTGCCATGCCGGTGCCATGCCGTGCCATGCCGGTGCCATGCCGTGCCATGCCGGTGCCATGCCGTGCCATGCCGGTGCCATGCCGTGCCATGCCGGTGCCATGCCGTGCCATGCCGGTGCCATGCCGTGCCATGCCGGTGCCATGCCGTGCCATGCCGGTGCCATGCCGTGCCATGCCGGTGCCATGCCGGTGCCATGCCGGTGCCATGCCGGTGCCATGCCGTGCCATGCCGTGCCATGCCGGTGCCATGCCGTGCCATGCCGGTGCCATGCCGTGCCATGCCGGTGCCATGCCGTGCCATGCCGGTGCCATGCCGTGCCATGCCGGTGCCATGCCGGTGCCATGCCGTGCCATGCCGGTGCCATGCCGTGCCATGCCGTGCCATGCCGGTGCCATGCGGTGCCATGCCGTGCCATGCCGGTGCCATGCCGGTGCCATGCCGGTGCCATGCCGTGCCATGCCGTGCCATGCCGGTGCCATGCCGTGCCATGCCGTGCCATGCCGGTGCCATGCCGTGCCATGCCGGTGCCATGCCGTGCCATGCCGGTGCCATGCCGTGCCATGCCGGTGCCATGCCGTGCCATGCCGGTGCCATGCCGGTGCCATGCCGTGCCATGCCGGTGCCATGCCGTGCCATGCCGTGCCATGCCGGTGCCATGCGGTGCCATGCCGTGCCATGCCGGTGCCATGCCGTGCCATGCCGTGCCATGCCGGTGCCATGCGGTGCCATGCCGTGCCATGCCGGTGCCATGCCGTGCCATGCCGGTGCCATGCCGTGCCATGCCGGTGCCATGCCGTGCCATGCCGTGCCATGCCGGTGCCATGCCGTGCCATGCCGGTGCCATGCCGTGCCATGCCGTGCCATGCCGTGCCATGCCGGTGCCATGCCGTGCCATGCCGGTGCCATGCCGTGCCATGCCGGTGCCATGCCGTGCCATGCCGGTGCCATGCCGTGCCATGCCATTCCATGCCATTCCATGCCGTGCCATGCGGTGCCATGCCATTCCATGCGGTGCCATGCCATTCCATGCGGTGCCATGCCATTCCATGCGGTGCCATGCCATTCCATGCCATTCCATGCCATTCCATGCCATTCCATGCCATTCCATGCCATTCCATGCCATTCCATGCCATTCCATGCCATTCCATGCCATTCCATGCCATTCCATGCCATTCTATGCCATTCCATGCCATTCAATGCCGTGCCATGCCGGTGCCATGCCGTGCCATGCCGGTGCCATGCCGGTGCCATGCCGTGCCATGCCGGTGCCATGCCGTGCCATGCCGGTGCCATGCCGTGCCATGCCGGTGCCATGCCGTGCCATGCCGGTGCCATGCCGTGCCATGCCGGTGCCATGCCGTGCCATGCCGGTGCCATGCCGTGCCATGCCGGTGCCATGCCGGTGCCATGCCGTGCCATGCCGGTGCCATGCCGGTGCCATGCCGTGCCATGCCGGTGCCATGCCGTGCCATGCCGGTGCCATGCCGTGCCATGCCGGTGCCATGCCATTCCATGCCATTCCATGCCATTCCATGCCATTCCATGCCATTCCATGCCGTGCCATGCCGGTGCCATGCCGTGCCATGCCGGTGCCATGCCGTGCCATGCCGGTGCCATGCCGTGCCATGCCGGTGCCATGCCGTGCCATGCCGGTGCCATGCCGTGCCATGCCGGTGCCATGCCGTGCCATGCCGGTGCCATGCCGTGCCATGCCGTGCCATGCCGTGCCATGCCGGTGCCATGCCGTGCCATGCCGGTGCCATGCCGTGCCATGCCGGTGCCATGCCGGTGCCATGCCGTGCCATGCCGTGCCATGCCGGTGCCATGCCATTCCATGCCATTCCATGCCGGTGCCATGCCGTGCCATGCCGGTGCCATGCCGTGCCATGCCGGTGCCATGCCGTGCCATGCCGGTGCCATGCCGTGCCATGCCGGTGCCATGCCGTGCCATGCCGGTGCCATGCCGTGCCATGCCGGTGCCATGCCGTGCCATGCCGGTGCCATGCCGTGCCATGCCGGTGCCATGCCGTGCCATGCCGGTGCCATGCCGTGCCATGCCGTGCCATGCCGTGCCATGCCGTGCCATGCCGTGCCATGCCGGTGCCATGCCGTGCCATGCCGGTGCCATGCCGTGCCATGCCGGTGCCATGCCGTGCCATGCCGTGCCATGCGGTGCCATGCCATTCCATGCCATTCCATGCCATTCCATGCCATTCCATGCCATTCCATGCCATTCCATGCCATTCCATGCCATTCCATGCCATTCTATGCCATTCCATGCCATTCCATGCCATTCCATGCCATTCCATGCCATTCCATGCCATTCCATGCCATTCCATGCCATTCCATGCCATTCCATGCCATTCCATGCCATTCAATGCCGTGCCATGCCGGTGCCATGCCGTGCCATGCCGGTGCCATGCCGTGCCATGCCGGTGCCATGCCGGTGCCATGCCGTGCCATGCCGGTGCCATGCCGTGCCATGCCGGTGCCATGCCGTGCCATGCCGGTGCCATGCCGTGCCATGCCGGTGCCATGCCGTGCCATGCCGGTGCCATGCCGTGCCATGCCGGTGCCATGCCGTGCCATGCCGGTGCCATGCCGTGCCATGCCGGTGCCATGCCGTGCCATGCCATTCCATGCCATTCCATGCCATTCCATGCCATTCCATGCCATTCCATGCCATTCCATGCCATTCCATGCCATTCCATGCCATTCCATGCCATTCCATGCCATTCCATGCCATTCCATGCCATTCCATGCCGTGCCATGCCGGTGCCATGCCGTGCCATGCCGGTGCCATGCCGTGCCATGCCGTGCCATGCCGGTGCCATGCCGTGCCATGCCGGTGCCATGCCGGTGCCATGCCGGTGCCATGCCGTGCCATGCCGGTGCCATGCCGTGCCATGCCGTGCCATGCGGTGCCATGCCATTCCATGCCATTCCATGCCATTCCATGTCATTCCATGCCATTCCATGCCATTCCATGCCATTCCATGCCATTCCATGCCATTCCATGCCATTCCATGCCATTCAATGCCGTGCCATGCCGTGCCATGCCGGTGCCATGCCGTGCCATGCCGGTGCCATGCCGTGCCATGCGGTGCCATGCCGTTCCATGCCATTCCATGCCATTCCATGCCATTCCATGCCATTCCATGTCATTCCATGCCATTCCATGCCATTCCATGCCATTCCATGCCATTCCATGCCATTCCATGCCATTCCATGCCATTCCATGCCATTCCATGCCATTCCATGCCATTCCATGCCATTCCATGCCATTCCATGCCATTCCATGCCATTCCATGCCATTCCATGCCATTCCATGCCATTCCATGCCATTCCATGCCATTCCATGCCATTCCATGCCATTCCATGCCATTCCATGCCATTCCATGCCATTCCATGCCATTCAATGCCGTGCCATGCCGTGCCATGCCGTGCCATGCCGTGCCATGCCGTGCCATGCCGTGCCATGCCGTGCCATGCCGGTGCCATGCCGTGCCATGCCGATGCCATGCCGTGCCATGCCGTGCCATGCCGGTGCCATGCCGTGCCATGCCGGTGCCATGTCGTGCCATGCCGGTGCCATGCCGTGCCATGCCGTGCCATGCCGGTGCCATGCCGTGCCATGCCGGTGCCATGGCGTGCCATGCCGGTGCCATGCCGTGCTATGCCGTGCCATGCCGGTGCCATGCCGTGCCATGCCGGTGCCATGCCGTGCCATGCCGGTGCCATGCCGTGCCATGCCGTGCCATGCCGTGCCATGCCGTGCCATGCCGTGCCATGCGGTGCCATGCCATTCCATGCGGTGCCATGCCATTCCATGCCATTCCATGCCATTCCATGTCATTCCATGCCATTCCATGCCATTCCATGCCATTCCATGCCATTCCATGCCATTCCATGCCATTCCATGTCATTCCATGCCATTCCATGCCATTCCATGCCATTCCATGCCATTCCATGCCATTCCATGCCATTCCATGCCATTCCATGCCATTCAATGCCGTGCCATGCCGTGCCATGCCGGTGCCATGCCGTGCCATGCCGGTGCCATGCCGTGCCATGCCGGTGCCATGCCGTGCCATGCCGGTGCCATGCCGTGCCATGCCGGTGCCATGCCGTGCCATGCCGGTGCCATGCCGTGCCATGCCGGTGCCATGCCGTGCCATGCCGGTGCCATGCCGTGCCATGCCGTGCCATGCCGGTGCCATGCCGTGCCATGCCGGTGCCATGCCGTGCCATGCCGTGCCATGCCGTGCCATGCGGTGCCATGCCATTCCATGCCATTCCATGTCATTCCATGCCATTCCATGTCATTCCATGCCATTCCATGCCATTCCATGCCATTCCATGCCATTCCATGCCATTCCATGCCATTCCATGCCATTCCATGCCATTCCATGCCATTCCATGCCATTCCATGCCATTCCATGCCATTCCATGCCATTCCATGCCATTCCATGCCATTCCATGCCATTCCATGCCGTGCCATGCCGGTGCCATGCCGGTGCCATGCCGTGCCATGCCGGTGCCATGCCGTGCCATGCCGGTGCCATGCCGTGCCATGCCGGTGCCATGCCGTGCCATGCCGGTGCCATGCCGTGCCATGCCGGTGCCATGCCGTGCCATGCCGGTGCCATGCCGGTGCCATGCCGTGCCATGCCGTGCCATGCCGGTGCCATGCCGTGCCATGCCGGTGCCATGCCGTGCCATGCCGTGCCATGCCGGTGCCATGCCATTCCATGCCATTCCATGCCATTCCATGCCATTCCATGCCATTCCATGCCATTCCATGCCATTCCATGCCATTCCATGCCATTCCATGCCATTCCATGCCATTCCATGCCATTCCATGCCATTCCATGCCATTCCATGCCATTCCATGCCATTCCATGCCATTCCATGCCGTGCCATGCCATTCCATGCCGTGCCATGCCGGTGCCATGCCGTGCCATGCCGGTGCCATGCCGTGCAATGCCGGTGCCATGCCGTGCAATGCCGGTGCCATGCCGTGCCATGCCGGTGCCATGCCGTGCCATGCCGGTGCCATGCCGTGCCATGCCGGTGCCATGCCGTGCCATGCCGGTGCCATGCCGTGCCATGCCGGTGCCATGCCGTGCCATGCCGGTGCCATGCCGTGCCATGCCGGTGCCATGCCATTCCATGCCATTCCATGCCATTCCATGCCATTCCATGCCATTCCATGCCGTGCCATGCCGTGCCATGCCGTGCCATGCCGTGCCATGCCGGTGCCATGCCGGTGCCATGCCGTGCCATGCCGGTGCCATGCCGTGCCATGCCGGTGCCATGCCGGTGCTATGCCGTGCCATGCCGGTGCCATGCCGTGCCATGCCGGTGCCATGCCGTGCCATGCCGGTGCCATGCCGTGCCATGCCGTGCCATGCCGTGCCATGCCGTGCCATGCCGGTGCCATGCCGTGCCATGCCGTGCCATGCCATTCCATGCCATTCCATGCCATTCCATGCCATTCCATGCCATTCCATGCCATTCCATGCCATTCCATGCCATTCCATGCCATTCCATGCCATTCCATGCCATTCCATGCCATTCCATGCCATTCAATGCCGTGCCATGCCGGTGCCATGCCGGTGCCATGCCGGTGCCATGCCGTGCCATGCCGGTGCCATGCCGTGCCATGCCGGTGCCATGCCGGTGCCATGCCGTGCCATGCCGGTGCCATGCCGTGCCATGCCGGTGCCATGCCGTGCCATGCCGGTGCCATGCCGTGCCATGCCGGTGCCATGCCGTGCCATGCCGGTGCCATGCCGTGCCATGCCGGTGCCATGCCGTGCCATGCCGGTGCCATGCCGTGCCATGCCGGTGCCATGCCGTGCCATGCCGGTGCCATGCCGTGCCATGCCGGTGCCATGCCGGTGCCATGCCGTGCCATGCCATTCCATGCCATTCCATGCCATTCCATGCCATTCCATGCCATTCCATGCCATTCCATGCCATTCCATGCCATTCCATGCCATTCCATGCCATTCCATGCCATTCCATGCCATTCCATGCCATTCCATGCCGGTGCCATGCCGTGCCATGCCGGTGCCATGCCGGTGCCATGCCGTGCCATGCCGTGCCATGCCGGTGCCATGCGGTGCCATGCCGTGCCATGCCGGTGCCATGCGGTGCCATGCCGTGCCATGCCGGTGCCATGCCATTCCATGCCGTGCCATGCGGTGCCATGCCATTCCATGCGGTGCCATGCCATTCCATGCCGTGCCATGCGGTGCCATGCCATTCCATGCGGTGCCATGCCATTCCATGCGGTGCCATGCCATTCCATGCGGTGCCATGCCATTCCATGCCATTCCATGCCATTCCATGCCATTCCATGCCATTCCATGCCATTCCATGCCATTCCATGCCATTCCATGCCATTCCATGCCATTCCATGCCATTCAATGCCGTGCCATGCCGGTGCCATGCCGTGCCATGCCGGTGCCATGCCGTGCCATGCCGGTGCCATGCCGTGCCATGCCGGTGCCATGCCGTGCCATGCCGGTGCCATGCCGTGCCATGCCGTGCCATGCCGTGCCATGCGGTGCCATGCCATTCCATGCCATTCCATGCCATTCCATGCCATTCCATGCCATTCCATGCCATTCCATGCCATTCCATGCCATTCCATGCCATTCCATGCCATTCCATGCCATTCCATGCCATTCCATGCCATTCCATGACATTCCATGCCATTCCATGCCATTCCATGCCATTCCATGCCATTCCATGCCATTCCATGCCATTCCATGCCATTCCATGCCATTCCATGCCATTCCATGCCATTCCATGCCATTCAATGCCGTGCCATGCCGTGCCATGCCGTGCCATGCCGGTGCCATGCCGTGCCATGCCGGTGCCATGCCGTGCCATGCCGGTGCCATGCCGTGCCATGCCGGTGCCATGCCGTGCCATGCCGGTGCCATGCCGTGCCATGCCGGTGCCATGCCGTGCCATGCCGTGCCATGCCGGTGCCATGCCGTGCCATGCCGGTGCCATGCCGTGCCATGCCGGTGCCATGCCGTGCCATGCCGGTGCCATGCCGTGCTATGCCGTGCCATGCCGGTGCCATGCCGTGCCATGCCGGTGCCATGCCGTGCCATGCCGGTGCCATGCCGTGCCATGCCGGTGCCATGCCGTGCCATGCCGGTGCCATGCCGTGCCATGCCGGTGCCATGCCGTGCCATGCCGGTGCCATGCCGTGCCATGCCGTGCCATGCCGTGCCATGCCATTCCATGTCATTCCATGCCATTCCATGCCATTCCATGCCATTCCATGCCATTCCATGCCATTCCATGCCATTCAATGCCGTGCCATGCCGTGCCATGCCGGTGCCATGCCGTGCCATGCCGGTGCCATGCCGTGCCATGCCGGTGCCATGCCGTGCCATGCCGGTGCCATGCCGTGCCATGCCGGTGCCATGCCGTGCCATGCCGGTGCCATGCCGTGCCATGCCGGTGCCATGCCGTGCCATGCCGGTGCCATGCCGTGCCATGCCGGTGCCATGCCGTGCCATGCCGGTGCCATGCCGTGCCATGCCGGTGCCATGCCGTGCCATGCCGGTGCCATGCCGTGCCATGCCGGTGCCATGCCGTGCCATGCCGTGCCATGCCGGTGCCATGCCGTGCCATGCCGGTGCCATGCCGTGCCATGCCGTGCCATGCCGTGCCATGCGGTGCCATGCCATTCCATGCCATTCCATGTCATTCCATGCCATTCCATGTCATTCCATGCCATTCCATGCCATTCCATGCCATTCCATACCATTCCATGCCATTCCATGCCATTCCATGCCATTCCATGCCATTCCATGCCATTCCATGCCATTCCATGCCATTCCATGCCATTCCATGCCATTCCATGCCATTCCATGCCATTCCATGCCATTCCATGCCACTCCATGCCATTCCATGCCATTCCATGCCATTCCATGCCACTCAATGCGGTGCCATGCCGTGCCATGCCGTGCCATTCCGTGCCATTCAATGCCATTCCATGCCATTCAATGCCGTGCCATGCCGGTGCCATGCCGTGCCATGCCGGTGCCATGCCGTGCCATGCCGGTGCCATGCCGTGCCATGCCGTGCCATGCCGTGCCATGCGGTGCCATGCCATTCCATGCCATTCCATGTCATTCCATGCCATTCCATGTCATTCCATGCCATTCCATGCCATTCCATGCCATTCCATACCATTCCATGCCATTCCATGCCATTCCATGCCATTCCATGCCATTCCATGCCATTCCATGCCATTCCATGCCATTCCATGCCATTCCATGCCATTCCATGCCATTCCATGCCATTCCATGCCATTCCATGCCATTCCATGACATTCCATGCCATTCCATGCCATTCCATGCCATTCCATGCCATTCCATGCCATTCCATGCCATTCCATGCCATTCCATGCCATTCCATGCCATTCCATGCCATTCCATGCCATTCAATGCCGTGCCATGCCGTGCCATGCCGTGCCATGCCGGTGCCATGCCGTGCCATGCCGGTGCCATGCCGTGCCATGCCGGTGCCATGCCGTGCCATGCCGGTGCCATGCCGTGCCATGCCGGTGCCATGCCGTGCCATGCCGGTGCCATGCCGTGCCATGCCGGTGCCATGCCGTGCCATGCCGGTGCCATGCCGTGCCATGCCGGTGCCATGCCGTGCCATGCCGGTGCCATGCCGTGCCATGCCGGTGCCATGCCATTCCATGCCATTCCATGCCATTCCATGCCATTCCATGCCATTCCATGCCATTCCATGCCGTGCCATGCCGTGCCATGCCGTGCCATGCCGTGCCATGCCGGTGCCATGCCGTGCCATGCCGGTGCCATGCCGTGCCATGCCGTGCCATGCCGGTGCCATGCCGTGCCATGCCGGTGCCATGCCGTGCCATGCCGGTGCCATGCCGTGCCATGCCGGTGCCATGCCGTGCCATGCCGTGCCATGCCGTGCCATGCCGGTGCCATGCCGTGCCATGTCGTGCCATGCCATTCCATGCCATTCCATGCCATTCCATGCCATTCCATGCCATTCCATGCCATTCCATGCCATTCCATGCCATTCCATGCCATTCCATGCCATTCCATGCCATTCCATGCCATTCAATGCCGTGCCATGCCGTGCCATGCCGTGCCATGCCGTGCCATGCCGGTGCCATGCCGTGCCATGCCGGTGCCATGCCGTGCCATGCCGGTGCCATGCCGTGCCATGCCGTGCCATGCCGGTGCCATGCCGTGCCATGCGGGTGCCATGCCGTGCCATGCGGGTGCCATGCCGTGCTATGCCGGTGCCATGCCGGTACCATGCCGTGCCATGCCGGTGCCATGCCGTGCCATGCCGGTGCCATGCCGTGCCATGCCGTGCCATGCCGTGCCATGCCGTGCCATGCCGTGCCATGCGGTGCCATGCCATTCCATGCCATTCCATGCCATTCCATGCCATTCCATGCCATTCCATGTCATTCCATGCCATTCCATGCCATTCCATGCCATTCCATGCCATTCCATGCCATTCAATGCCGTGCCATGCCGTGCCATGCCGGTGCCATGCCGTGCCATGCCGGTGCCATGCCGTGCCATGCCGTGCCATGCCGGTGCCATGCCGTGCCATGCCGGTGCCATGCCGTGCCATGCCGTGCCATGCCGTGCCATGCCGGTGCCATGCCGTGCCATGCCGGTGCCATGCCGTGCCATGCCGGTGCCATGCCGTGCCATGCCGGTGCCATGCCGTGCCATGCCGGTGCCATGCCGTGCCATGCCGGTGCCATGCCGTGCCATGCCGGTGCCATGCCGTGCCATGCCGGTGCCATGCCGTGCCATGCCGGTGCCATGCCGTGCCATGCCGGTGCCATGCCGTGCCATGCCGGTGCCATGCCGTGCCATGCCGGTGCCATGCCGTGCCATGCCGGTGCCATGCCGTGCCATGCCGGTGCCATGCCGTGCCATGCCGGTGCCATGCCGGTGCCATGCCGTGCCATGCCGGTGCCATGCCGTGCCATGCCGGTGCCATGCCGTGCCATGCCGGTGCCATGCCGTGCCATGCCGGTGCCATGCCGTGCCATGCCGGTGCCATGCCGTGCCATGCCGGTGCCATGCCGTGCCATGCCGGTGCCATGCCGTGCCATGCCGGTGCCATGCCGTGCCATGCCGGTGCCATGCCGTGCCATGCCGGTGCCATGCCGTGCCATGCCGGTGCCATGCCGTGCCATGCCGGTGCCATGCCGTGCCATGCCGGTGCCATGCCGTGCCATGCCGGTGCCATGCCGTGCCATGCCGTGCCATGCCGTGCCATGCCGGTGCCATGCCGTGCCATGCCGGTGCCATGCCGTGCCATGCCGGTGCCATGCCGTGCCATGCCGGTGCCATGCCGTGCCATGCCGGTGCCATGCCGGTGCCATGCCGGTGCCATGCCGTGCCATGCCGGTGCCATGCCGTGCCATGCCGGTGCCATGCCGTGCCATGCCGGTGCCATGCCGTGCCATGCCGGTGCCATGCCGTGCCATGCCGGTGCCATGCCGTGCCATGCCGGTGCCATGCCGTGCCATGCCGGTGCCATGCCGTGCCATGCCGGTGCCATGCCGTGCCATGCCGGTGCCATGCCGTGCCATGCCGGTGCCATGCCGTGCCATGCCGGTGCCATGCCGTGCCATGCCGGTGCCATGCCGTGCCATGCCGGTGCCATGCCGTGCCATGCCGGTGCCATGCCGTGCCATGCCGGTGCCATGCCGTGCCATGCCGTGCCATGCGGTGCCATGCCATTCCATGCCATTCCATGCCATTCCATGCCATTCCATGCCATTCCATGCCATTCCATGTCATTCCATGCCATTCCATGCCATTCCATGCCATTCCATGCCATTCCATGCCATTCCATGCCATTCCATGCCATTCCATGCCATTCCATGCCATTCCATGCCATTCAATGCCGTGCCATGCCGTGCCATGCCGGTGCCATGCCGTGCCATGCCGGTGCCATGCCGTGCCATGCGGTGCCATGCCATTCCATGCCATTCCATGCCATTCCATGCCATTCCATGCCATTCCATGTCATTCCATGCCATTCCATGCCATTCCATGCCATTCCATGCCATTCCATGCCATTCCATGCCATTCCATGCCATTCCATGCCATTCCATGCCATTCCATGCCATTCCATGCCATTCCATGCCATTCCATGCCATTCCATGCCATTCCATGCCATTCCATGCCATTCCATGCCATTCCATGCCATTCCATGCCATTCCATGCCATTCCATGCCATTCCATGCCATTCCATGCCATTCCATGCCATTCCATGCCATTCCATGCCATTCCATGCCATTCCATGCCATTCCATGCCATTCCATGCCATTCCATGCCATTCCATGCCATTCCATGCCATTCCATGCCATTCCATGCCATTCCATGCCATTCCATGCCATTCCATGCCATTCCATGCCATTCAATGCCGTGCCATGCCGTGCCATGCCGTGCCATGCCGTGCCATGCCGTGCCATGCCGGTGCCATGCCGTGCCATGCCGGTGCCATGCCGTGCCATGCCGTGCCATGCCGGTGCCATGCCGTGCCATGCCGGTGCCATGCCGTGCCATGCCGGTGCCATGCCGTGCCATGCCGTGCCATGCCGGTGCCATGCCGTGCCATGCCGGTGCCATGCCGTGCCATGCCGGTGCCATGCCGTGCTATGCCGTGCCATGCCGGTGCCATGCCGTGCCATGCCGGTGCCATGCCGTGCCATGCCGGTGCCATGCCGTGCCATGCCGGTGCCATGCCGTGCCATGCCGTGCCATGCCGTGCCATGCCGTGCCATGCCGTGCCATGCCGTGCCATGCCATTCCATGCGGTGCCATGCCATTCCATGCCATTCCATGCCATTCCATGCCATTCCATGCCATTCCATGCCATTCCATGCCATTCCATGCCATTCCATGCCATTCCATGCCATTCAATGCCGTGCCATGCCGTGCCATGCCGGTGCCATGCCGTGCCATGCCGGTGCCATGCCGGTGCCATGCCGTGCCATGCCGGTGCCATGCCGTGCCATGCCGGTGCCATGCCGTGCCATGCCGGTGCCATGCCGTGCCATGCCGGTGCCATGCCGTGCCATGCCGTGCCATGCCGGTGCCATGCCGTGCCATGCCGGTGCCATGCCGTGCCATGCCGGTGCCATGCCGTGCCATGCCGGTGCCATGCCGTGCCATGCCGGTGCCATGCCGGTGCCATGCCGTGCCATGCCATTCCATGCCGTGCCATGCCATTCCATGCCATTCCATGCCATTCCATGCCATTCCATGCCATTCCATGCCATTCCATGCCATTCCATGCCATTCCATGCCATTCCATGCCGTTCCATGCCATTCCATGCCGTGCCATGCCGGTGCCATGCCGTGCCATGCCGGTGCCATGCCGTGCCATGCCGGTGCCATGCCGTGCCATGCCGGTGCCATGCCGTGCAATGCCGGTGCCATGCCGTGCCATGCCGGTGCCATGCCGTGCCATGCCGGTGCCATGCCGTGCCATGCCGGTGCCATGCCGTGCCATGCCGGTGCCATGCCGTGCCATGCCGGTGCCATGCCGTGCCATGCCGGTGCCATGCCATTCCATGCCATTCCATGCCATTCCATGCCATTCCATGCCATTCCATGCCGTGCCATGCCGTGCCATGCCGTGCCATGCCGGGCCATGCCATTCCATGCCATTCCATGCCAGTCCATGCCAGTCCATGCCATTCCATGCCATTCCATGCCACTCAATGCGGTGCCATGCCGTGCCATGCCGTGCCATGCCGTGCCATTCAATGCCATTCCATGCCATTCAATGCCATTCCATGCCATTCCATGCCATTCCATGCCATTCCATGCCATTCCATGCCATTCCATGCCATTCCATGCCATTCCATGCCATTCCATGCCATTCCATGCCATTCAATGCCGTGCCATGCCGTGCCATGCCGTGCCATGCCGTGCCATGCCGTGCCATGCCGTGCCATGCCGTGCCATGCCGTGCCATGCCGTGCCATGCCGTGCCATGCCGTGCCATGCCGTGCCATGCCGTGCCATGCCGGTGCCATGCCGTGCCATGCCGGTGCCATGCCGTGCCATGCCGGTGCCATGCCGTGCCATGCCGTGCCATGCCGGTGCCATGCCGTGCCATGCCGGTGCCATGCCGTGCCATGCCGGTGCCATGCCGTGCTATGCCGTGCCATGCCGGTGCCATGCCGTGCCATGCCGGTGCCATGCCGTGCCATGCCGGTGCCATGCCGTGCCATGCCGGTGCCATGCCGTGCCATGCCGGTGCCATGCCGTGCCATGCCGGTGCCATGCCGTGCCATGCCGGTGCCATGCCGTGCCATGCCGTGCCATGCGGTGCCATGCCGTGCCATGCGGTGCCATGCCATTCCATGCCATTCCATGCCATTCCATGCCATTCCATGCCATTCCATGCCATTCCATGCCATTCCATGCCATTCCATGCCATTCCATGCCATTCCATGCCATTCCATGCCATTCCATGCCATTCCATGCCATTCCATGCCATTCCATGCCATTCCATGCCATTCCATGCCATTCCATGCCATTCAATGCCGTGCCATGCCGTGCCATGCCGTGCCATGCCGTGCCATGCCGTGCCATGCCGTGCCATGCCGGTGCCATGCCGTGCCATGCCGGTGCCATGCCGTGCCATGCCGGTGCCATGCCGTGCCATGCCGGTGCCATGCCGTGCCATGCCGGTGCCATGCCGTGCCATGCCGGTGCCATGCCGTGCCATGCCGGTGCCATGCCGTGCCATGCCGGTGCCATGCCGTGCCATGCCGGTGCCATGCCGTGCCATGCCGGTGCCATGCCGTGCCATGCCGGTGCCATGCCGTGCCATGCCGGTGCCATGCCGTGCCATGCCGTGCCATGCCGTGCCATGCCGTGCCATGCCGTGCCATGCGGTGCCATGCCATTCCATGCCATTCCATGCCATTCCATGCCATTCCATGCCATTCCATGTCATTCCATGCCATTCCATGCCATTCCATGCCATTCCATGCCATTCCATGCCATTCCATGCCATTCCATGCCATTCCATGCCATTCCATGCCATTCCATGCCATTCAATGCCGTGCCATGCCGTGCCATGCCGGTGCCATGCCGTGCCATGCCGGTGCCATGCCGTGCCATGCCGGTGCCATGCCGTGCCATGCCGGTGCCATGCCGTGCCATGCCGGTGCCATGCCGTGCCATGCCGGTGCCATGCCGTGCCATGCCGGTGCCATGCCGTGCCATGCCGGTGCCATGCCGTGCCATGCCGGTGCCATGCCGTGCCATGCCGGTGCCATGCCGTGCCATGCCGGTGCCATGCCGTGCCATGCCGGTGCCATGCCGTGCCATGCCGTGCCATGCCGGTGCCATGCCGTGCCATGCCGGTGCCATGCCGTGCCATGCCGTGCCATGCCGTGCCATGCGGTGCCATGCCATTCCATGCCATTCCATGTCATTCCATGCCATTCCATGTCATTCCATGCCATTCCATGCCATTCCATGCCATTCCATACCATTCCATGCCATTCCATGCCATTCCATGCCATTCCATGCCATTCCATGCCATTCCATGCCATTCCATGCCATTCCATGCCATTCCATGCCATTCCATGCCATTCCATGCCATTCCATGCCATTCCATGCCATTCCATGCCATTCCATGCCATTCCATGCCATTCCATGCCATTCCATGCCATGCCGGTGCCATGCCGTGCCATGCCGGTGCCATGCCGTGCTATGCCGTGCCATGCCGGTGCCATGCCGTGCCATGCCGGTGCCATGCCGTGCCATGCCGGTGCCATGCCGTGCCATGCCGTGCCACGCCGTGCCATGCCGTGCCATGCCGTGCCATGCCGTGCCATGCGGTGCCATGCCATTCCATGCCATTCCATGCCATTCCATGCCATTCCAAGCCATTCCATGCCATTCCAAGCCATTCCATGTCATTCCATGCCATTCCATGCCATTCCATGCCATTCCATGCCATTCCATGCCATTCCATGCCATTCCATGCCATTCCATGCCATTCAATGCCGTGCCATGCCGTGCCATGCCGGTGCCATGCCGTTCCATGCCGGTGCCATGCCGTGCCATGCCGGTGCCATGCCGTGCCATGCCGGTGCCATGCCGTGCCATGCCGGTGCCATGCCGTGCCATGCCGGTGCCATGCCGGTGCCATGCCGGTGCCATGCCGTGCCATGCCGGTGCCATGCCGTGCCATGCCGGTGCCATGCCGTGCCATGCCGTGCCATGCCGGTGCCATGCCGTGCCATGCCGGTGCCATGCCGTGCCATGCCGGTGCCATGCCGTGCCATGCCGTGCCATGCCGTGCCATGCGGTGCCATGCCATTCCATGCCATTCCATGTCATTCCATGCCATTCCATGTCATTCCATGCCATTCCATGTCATTCCATGCCATTCCATGTCATTCCATGCCATTCCATGCCATTCCATGCCATTCCATGCCATTCCATGCCATTCCATGCCATTCCATGCCATTCCATGCCATTCCATGCCATTCCATGCCATTCCATGCCATTCCATGCCATTCCATGCCATTCCATGCCATTCCATGCCATTCCATGCCATTCCATGCCATTCCATGCCATTCCATGCCATTCCATGCCATTCCATGCCATTCCATGCCATTCCATGCCATTCCATGCCATTCCATGCCATTCCATGCCATTCCATGCCATTCCATGCCATTCCATGCCATTCCATGCCATTCCATGCCATTCCATGCCATTCCATACCATTCCATGCCATTCCATGCCATTCCATGCCATTCCATGCCATTCCATGCCATTCCATGCCATTCCATGCCATTCCATGCCATTCCATGCCATTCCATGCCATTCCATGCCATTCCATGCCATTCCATGCCATTCCATGCCATTCCATGCCGTGCCATGCCGGTGCCATGCCGTGCCATGCCGGTGCCATGCCGTGCCATGCCGGTGCCATGCCGTGCCATGCCGGTGCCATGCCGTGCCATGCCGGTGGCATGCCGTGCCATGCCGGTGGCATGCCGTGCCATGCCGGTGGCATGCCGTGCCATGCCGGTGTCATGCCGTGCCATGCCGGTGCCATGCCGTGCCATGCCGGTGCCATGCCGTGCCATGCCGGTGCCATGCCGTGCCATGCCGGTGCCATGCCGTGCCATGCCGGTGCCATGCCGTGCCATGCCGGTGCCATGCCGTGCCATGCCGGTGCCATGCCGTGCCATGCCGGTGCCATGCCGTGCCATGCCGTGCCATGCCGGTGCCATGCCGTGCCATGCCGGTGCCATGCCGTGCCATGCCGGTGCCATGCCGTGCCATGCCGGTGCCATGCCGTGCCATGCCGGTGCCATGCCGTGCCATGCCGGTGCCATGCCGTGCCATGCCGGTGCCATGCCGTGCCATGCCGGTGCCATGCCGGTGCCATGCCGTGCCATGCCGGTGCCATGCCGTGCCATGCCGTGCCATGCCGTGCCATGCCGGTGCCATGCCATTCCATGCCGTGCCATGCGGTGCCATGCCATTCCATGCGGTGCCATGCCATTCCATGCCGTGCCATGCGGTGCCATGCCATTCCATGCCATTCCATGCCATTCCATGCCATTCCATGCCATTCCATGCCATTCCATGCCATTCCATGCCATTCCATGCCATTCCATGCCATTCCATGCCATTCCATGCCATTCAATGCCGTGCCATGCCGGTGCCATGCCGGTGCCATGCCGGTGCCATGCCGGTGCCATGCCGTGCCATGCCGGTGCCATGCCGTGCCATGCCGGTGCCATGCCGGTGCCATGCCGTGCCATGCCGGTGCCATGCCGTGCCATGCCGGTGCCATGCCGTGCCATGCCGGTGCCATGCCGTGCCATGCCGGTGCCATGCCGTGCCATGCCGGTGCCATGCCGTGCCATGCCGGTGCCATGCCGTGCCATGCCGGTGCCATGCCGTGCCATGCCGGTGCCATGCCGGTGCCATGCCGTGCCATGCCATTCCATGCCATTCCATGCCATTCCATGCCATTCCATGCCATTCCATGCCATTCCATGCCATTCCATGCCATTCCATGCCATTCCATGCCGTGCCATGCCGGTGCCATGCCGTGCCATGCCGGTGCCATGCCGTGCCATGCCGGTGCCATGCCGTGCCATGCCGGTGCCATGCCGTGCCATGCCGGTGCCATGCCGGTGCCATGCCGTGCCATGCCGTGCCATGCCGGTGCCATGCGGTGCCATGCCGTGCCATGCCGGTGCCATGCGGTGCCATGCCGTGCCATGCCGGTGCCATGCCATTCCATGCCGTGCCATGCGGTGCCATGCCATTCCATGCGGTGCCATGCCATTCCATGCCGTGCCATGCGGTGCCATGCCATTCCATGCGGTGCCATGCCATTCCATGCGGTGCCATGCCATTCCATGCGGTGCCATGCCATTCCATGCCATTCCATGCCATTCCATGCCATTCCATGCCATTCCATGCCATTCCATGCCATTCCATGCCATTCCATGCCATTCCATGCCATTCAATGCCGTGCCATGCCGGTGCCATGCCGTGCCATGCCGGTGCCATGCCGTGCCATGCCGGTGCCATGCCGTGCCATGCCGGTGCCATGCCGTGCCATGCCGGTGCCATGCCGTGCCATGCCGTGCCATGCCGTGCCATGCGGTGCCATGCCATTCCATGCCATTCCATGCCATTCCATGCCATTCCATGCCATTCCATGCCATTCCATGCCATTCCATGCCATTCCATGCCATTCCATGCCATTCCATGCCATTCCATGCCATTCCATGCCATTCCATGCCATTCCATGCCATTCCATGCCATTCCATGCCATTCCATGCCATTCCATGCCATTCCATGCCATTCCATGCCATTCCATGCCATTCCATGCCATTCAATGCCGTGCCATGCCGTGCCATGCCGTGCCATGCCGGTGCCATGCCGTGCCATGCCGGTGCCATGCCGTGCCATGCCGGTGCCATGCCGTGCCATGCCGGTGCCATGCCGTGCCATGCCGGTGCCATGCCGTGCCATGCCGGTGCCATGCCGTGCCATGCCGTGCCATGCCGGTGCCATGCCGTGCCATGCCGGTGCCATGCCGTGCCATGCCGGTGCCATGCCGTGCTATGCCGTGCCATGCCGGTGCCATGCCGTGCCATGCCGGTGCCATGCCGTGCCATGCCGGTGCCATGCCGTGCCATGCCGGTGCCATGCCGTGCCATGCCGGTGCCATGCCGTGCCATGCCGGTGCCATGCCGTGCCATGCCGGTGCCATGCCGTGCCATGCCGTGCCATGCCGTGCCATGCCGTGCCATGCCGTGCCATGCGGTGCCATGCCATTCCATGCCATTCCATGCCATTCCATGTCATTCCATGCCATTCCATGCCATTCCATGCCATTCCATGCCATTCCATGCCATTCCATGCCATTCCATGCCATTCCATGCCATTCCATGCCATTCAATGCCGTGCCATGCCGTGCCATGCCGGTGCCATGCCGTGCCATGCCGGTGCCATGCCGTGCCATGCCGGTGCCATGCCGTGCCATGCCGGTGCCATGCCGTGCCATGCCGGTGCCATGCCGTGCCATGCCGGTGCCATGCCGTGCCATGCCGGTGCCATGCCGTGCCATGCCGGTGCCATGCCGTGCCATGCCGGTGCCATGCCGTGCCATGCCGGTGCCATGCCGTGCCATGCCGGTGCCATGCCGTGCCATGCCGGTGCCATGCCGTGCCATGCCGTGCCATGCCGTGCCATGCCGGTGCCATGCCGTGCCATGCCGGTGCCATGCCGTGCCATGCCGTGCCATGCCGTGCCATGCGGTGCCATGCCATTCCATGCCATTCCATGTCATTCCATGCCATTCCATGTCATTCCATGCCATTCCATGCCATTCCATGCCATTCCATACCATTCCATGCCATTCCATGCCATTCCATGCCATTCCATGCCATTCCATGCCATTCCATGCCATTCCATGCCATTCCATGCCATTCCATGCCATTCCATGCCATTCCATGCCATTCCATGCCATTCCATGCCACTCCATGCCATTCCATGCCATTCCATGCCATTCCATGCCACTCAATGCGGTGCCATGCCGTGCCATGCCGTGCCATTCCGTGCCATTCAATGCCATTCCATGCCATTCAATGCCGTGCCATGCCGGTGCCATGCCGTGCCATGCCGGTGCCATGCCGTGCCATGCCGGTGCCATGCCGTGCCATGCCGTGCCATGCCGTGCCATGCCGGTGCCATGCCGTGCCATGCCGGTGCCATGCCGTGCCATGCCGTGCCATGCGGTGCCATGCCGTGCCATGCGGTGCCATGCCATTCCATGCCATTCCATGCCATTCCATGCCATTCCATGCCATTCCATGCCATGCCGGTGCCATGCCGTGCCATGCCGGTGCCATGCCGTGCCATGCCGGTGCCATGCCGTGCTATGCCGTGCCATGCCGGTGCCATGCCGTGCCATGCCGGTGCCATGCCGTGCCATGCCGGTGCCATGCCGTGCCATGCCGTGCCATGCCGTGCCATGCCGTGCCATGCCGTGCCATGCGGTGCCATGCCATTCCATGCCATTCCATGCCATTCCATGCCATTCCATGCCATTCCATGTCATTCCATGCCATTCCATGCCATTCCATGCCATTCCATGCCATTCCATGCCATTCCATGCCATTCCATGCCATTCCATGCCATTCCATGCCATTCCATGCCATTCCATGCCATTCCATGCCATTCAATGCCGTGCCATGCCGTGCCATGCCGGTGCCATGCCGTTCCATGCCGGTGCCATGCCGTGCCATGCCGGTGCCATGCCGTGCCATGCCGGTGCCATGCCGTGCCATGCCGGTGCCATGCCGTGCCATGCCGTGCCATGCCGGTGCCATGCCGTGCCATGCCGGTGCCATGCCGTGCCATGCCGTGCCATGCCATTCCATGCCGTTCCATGTCATTCCATGCCATTCCATGTCATTCCATGCCATTCCATGTCATTCCATGCCATTCCATGTCATTCCATGCCATTCCATGTCATTCCATGTCATTCCATGCCATTCCATGCCATTCCATGCCATTCCATGCCATTCCATGCCATTCCATGCCATTCCATGCCATTCCATGCCATTCCATGCCATTCCATGCCATTCCATGCCATTCCATGCCATTCCATGCCATTCCATGCCATTCCATGCCATTCCATGCCATTCCATGCCATTCCATGCCATTCCATGCCATTCCATGCCATTCCATGCCATTCCATGCCATTCCATGCCATTCCATGCCATTCCATGCCATTCCATGCCATTCCATGCCATTCCATGCCATTCCATGCCATTCCATGCCATTCCATGCCATTCCATGCCATTCCATGCCATTCCATGCCATTCCATGCCATTCCATGCCATTCCATGCCATTCCATGCCATTCCATGCCATTCCATGCCATTCCATGCCATTCCATGCCATTCCATGCCATTCCATGCCATTCCATGCCATTCCATGCCATTCCATGCCATTCCATGCCATTCCATGCCATTCCATGCCGTGCCATGCCATTCCATGCCGTGCCATGCCGGTGCCATGCCGTGCCATGCCGGTGCCATGCCGTGCCATGCCGGTGCCATGCCGTGCCATGCCGGTGCCATGCCGTGCCATGCCGGTGCCATGCCGTGCCATGCCGGTGCCATGCCGTGCCATGCCGGTGCCATGCCGTGCCATGCCGGTGCCATGCCGTGCCATGCCGGTGCCATGCCGTGCCATGCCGGTGCCATGCCGTGCCATGCCGGTGCCATGCCGTGCCATGCCGGTGCCATGCCGGTGCCATGCCGGTGCCATGCCGGTGCCATGCCGTGCCATGCCGGTGCCATGCCGTGCCATGCCGGTGCCATGCCGTGCCATGCCGGTGCCATGCCGTGCCATGCCGGTGCCATGCCGGTGCCATGCCGTGCCATGCCGGTGCCATGCCGTGCCATGCCGTGCCATGCCGGTGCCATGCGGTGCCATGCCGTGCCATGCCGGTGCCATGCCGGTGCCATGCCGGTGCCATGCCGTGCCATGCCGTGCCATGCCGGTGCCATGCCGTGCCATGCCGGTGCCATGCCGTGCCATGCCGGTGCCATGCCGTGCCATGCCGGTGCCATGCCGTGCCATGCCGGTGCCATGCCGGTGCCATGCCGTGCCATGCCGGTGCCATGCCGTGCCATGCCGTGCCATGCCGGTGCCATGCGGTGCCATGCCGTGCCATGCCGGTGCCATGCCGTGCCATGCCGTGCCATGCCGGTGCCATGCGGTGCCATGCCGTGCCATGCCGGTGCCATGCCGGTGCCATGCGGTGCCATGCCGTGCCATGCCGGTGCCATGCCGTGCCATGCCGGTGCCATGCCGTGCCATGCCGGTGCCATGCCGTGCCATGCCGTGCCATGCCGGTGCCATGCCGTGCCATGCCGGTGCCATGCCGTGCCATGCCGTGCCATGCCGTGCCATGCCGGTGCCATGCCGTGCCATGCCGGTGCCATGCCGTGCCATGCCGGTGCCATGCCGTGCCATGCCATTCCATGCCATTCCATGCCGTGCCATGCGGTGCCATGCCATTCCATGCGGTGCCATGCCATTCCATGCGGTGCCATGCCATTCCATGCGGTGCCATGCCATTCCATGCGGTGCCATGCCATTCCATGCCATTCCATGCCATTCCATGCCATTCCATGCCATTCCATGCCATTCCATGCCATTCCATGCCATTCCATGCCATTCCATGCCATTCCATGCCATTCCATGCCATTCCATGCCATTCCATGCCATTCCATGCCATTCTATGCCATTCCATGCCATTCAATGCCGTGCCATGCCGGTGCCATGCCGTGCCATGCCGGTGCCATGCCGGTGCCATGCCGTGCCATGCCGGTGCCATGCCGTGCCATGCCGGTGCCATGCCGTGCCATGCCGGTGCCATGCCGTGCCATGCCGGTGCCATGCCGTGCCATGCCGGTGCCATGCCGTGCCATGCCGGTGCCATGCCGTGCCATGCCGGTGCCATGCCGGTGCCATGCCGTGCCATGCCGGTGCCATGCCGGTGCCATGCCGTGCCATGCCGGTGCCATGCCGTGCCATGCCGGTGCCATGCCGTGCCATGCCGGTGCCATGCCGTGCCATGCCGGTGCCATGCCATTCCATGCCATTCCATGCCATTCCATGCCATTCCATGCCATTCCATGCCGTGCCATGCCGGTGCCATGCCGTGCCATGCCGGTGCCATGCCGTGCCATGCCGGTGCCATGCCGTGCCATGCCGGTGCCATGCCGTGCCATGCCGGTGCCATGCCGTGCCATGCCGGTGCCATGCCGTGCCATGCCGGTGCCATGCCGTGCCATGCCGTGCCATGCCGTGCCATGCCGGTGCCATGCCGTGCCATGCCGGTGCCATGCCGTGCCATGCCGGTGCCATGCCGGTGCCATGCCGGTGCCATGCCGTGCCATGCCGTGCCATGCCGTGCCATGCCGGTGCCATGCCATTCCATGCCATTCCATGCCGGTGCCATGCCGTGCCATGCCGGTGCCATGCCGTGCCATGCCGGTGCCATGCCGTGCCATGCCGGTGCCATGCCGTG
This sequence comes from Cryptus armator, assembly GCA_963971235.1. NCBI lineage: Eukaryota > Metazoa > Arthropoda > Insecta > Hymenoptera > Ichneumonidae > Cryptus > Cryptus armator. Next base: position 30,016 of record CAXARG010000143.1, on the reverse strand, counting down.
CCATGCCGGTGCCATGCCGTGCCATGCCGGTGCCATGCCGTGCCATGCCGGTGCCATGCCGTGCCATGCCGGTGCCATGCCGTGCCATGCCGGTGCCATGCCGTGCCATGCCGTGCCATGCCGTGCCATGCCGTGCCATGCCGTGCCATGCCGGTGCCATGCCGTGCCATGCCGGTGCCATGCCGTGCCATGCCGGTGCCATGCCGTGCCATGCCGGTGCCATGCCGTGCCATGCCGTGCCATGCCGTGCCATGCCGGTGCCATGCCGTGCCATGCCGGTGCCATGCCGTGCCATGCCGGTGCCATGCCGTGCCATGCCATTCCATGCCATTCCATGCCGTGCCATGCGGTGCCATGCCATTCCATGCGGTGCCATGCCATTCCATGCGGTGCCATGCCATTCCATGCGGTGCCATGCCATTCCATGCCATTCCATGCCATTCCATGCCATTCCATGCCATTCCATGCCATTCCATGCCATTCCATGCCATTCCATGCCATTCCATGCCATTCCATGCCATTCCATGCCATTCCATGCCATTCCATGCCATTCCATGCCATTCCATGCCATTCTATGCCATTCCATGCCATTCAATGCCGTGCCATGCCGGTGCCATGCCGTGCCATGCCGGTGCCATGCCGGTGCCATGCCGTGCCATGCCGGTGCCATGCCGTGCCATGCCGGTGCCATGCCGTGCCATGCCGGTGCCATGCCGTGCCATGCCGGTGCCATGCCGTGCCATGCCGGTGCCATGCCGTGCCATGCCGGTGCCATGCCGTGCCATGCCGGTGCCATGCCGTGCCATGCCGGTGCCATGCCGGTGCCATGCCGTGCCATGCCGGTGCCATGCCGGTGCCATGCCGTGCCATGCCGGTGCCATGCCGTGCCATGCCGGTGCCATGCCGTGCCATGCCGGTGCCATGCCATTCCATGCCATTCCATGCCATTCCATGCCATTCCATGCCATTCCATGCCATTCCATGCCATTCCATGCCGTGCCATGCCGGTGCCATGCCGTGCCATGCCGGTGCCATGCCGTGCCATGCCGGTGCCATGCCGTGCCATGCCGGTGCCATGCCGTGCCATGCCGGTGCCATGCCGTGCCATGCCGGTGCCATGCCGTGCCATGCCGGTGCCATGCCGTGCCATGCCGGTGCCATGCCGTGCCATGCCGTGCCATGCCGTGCCATGCCGGTGCCATGCCGTGCCATGCCGGTGCCATGCCGTGCCATGCCGGTGCCATGCCGGTGCCATGCCGGTGCCATGCCGTGCCATGCCGTGCCATGCCGTGCCATGCCGGTGCCATGCCATTCCATGCCATTCCATGCCGGTGCCATGCCGTGCCATGCCGGTGCCATGCCGTGCCATGCCGGTGCCATGCCGTGCCATGCCGGTGCCATGCCGTGCCATGCCGGTGCCATGCCGTGCCATGCCGGTGCCATGCCGTGCCATGCCGGTGCCATGCCGTGCCATGCCGGTGCCATGCCGTGCCATGCCGGTGCCATGCCGTGCCATGCCGGTGCCATGCCGTGCCATGCCGTGCCATGCCGTGCCATGCCGTGCCATGCCGTGCCATGCCGGTGCCATGCCGTGCCATGCCGGTGCCATGCCGTGCCATGCCGGTGCCATGCCGTGCCATGCCGTGCCATGCGGTGCCATGCCATTCCATGCCATTCCATGCCATTCCATGCCATTCCATGCCATTCCATGCCATTCCATGCCATTCCATGCCATTCCATGCCATTCCATGCCATTCTATGCCATTCCATGCCATTCCATGCCATTCCATGCCATTCCATGCCATTCCATGCCATTCCATGCCATTCCATGCCATTCCATGCCATTCCATGCCATTCCATGCCATTCCATGCCATTCCATGCCATTCAATGCCGTGCCATGCCGGTGCCATGCCGTGCCATGCCGGTGCCATGCCGTGCCATGCCGGTGCCATGCCGGTGCCATGCCGTGCCATGCCGGTGCCATGCCGTGCCATGCCGGTGCCATGCCGTGCCATGCCGGTGCCATGCCGTGCCATGCCGGTGCCATGCCGTGCCATGCCGGTGCCATGCCGTGCCATGCCGGTGCCATGCCGTGCCATGCCGGTGCCATGCCGTGCCATGCCGGTGCCATGCCGTGCCATGCCGGTGCCATGCCGTGCCATGCCATTCCATGCCATTCCATGCCATTCCATGCCATTCCATGCCATTCCATGCCATTCCATGCCATTCCATGCCATTCCATGCCATTCCATGCCATTCCATGCCATTCCATGCCATTCCATGCCATTCCATGCCATTCCATGCCATTCCATGCCGTGCCATGCCGGTGCCATGCCGTGCCATGCCGGTGCCATGCCGTGCCATGCCGTGCCATGCCGGTGCCATGCCGTGCCATGCCGGTGCCATGCCGGTGCCATGCCGGTGCCATGCCGTGCCATGCCGGTGCCATGCCGTGCCATGCCGTGCCATGCCGTGCCATGCGGTGCCATGCCATTCCATGCCATTCCATGCCATTCCATGTCATTCCATGCCATTCCATGCCATTCCATGCCATTCCATGCCATTCCATGCCATTCCATGCCATTCCATGCCATTCAATGCCGTGCCATGCCGTGCCATGCCGGTGCCATGCCGTGCCATGCCGGTGCCATGCCGTGCCATGCGGTGCCATGCCGTTCCATGCCATTCCATGCCATTCCATGCCATTCCATGCCATTCCATGTCATTCCATGCCATTCCATGCCATTCCATGCCATTCCATGCCATTCCATGCCATTCCATGCCATTCCATGCCATTCCATGCCATTCCATGCCATTCCATGCCATTCCATGCCATTCCATGCCATTCCATGCCATTCCATGCCATTCCATGCCATTCCATGCCATTCCATGCCATTCCATGCCATTCCATGCCATTCCATGCCATTCCATGCCATTCCATGCCATTCCATGCCATTCCATGCCATTCAATGCCGTGCCATGCCGTGCCATGCCGTGCCATGCCGTGCCATGCCGTGCCATGCCGGTGCCATGCCGTGCCATGCCGATGCCATGCCGTGCCATGCCGTGCCATGCCGGTGCCATGCCGTGCCATGCCGGTGCCATGTCGTGCCATGCCGGTGCCATGCCGTGCCATGCCGTGCCATGCCGGTGCCATGGCGTGCCATGCCGGTGCCATGCCGTGCTATGCCGTGCCATGCCGGTGCCATGCCGTGCCATGCCGGTGCCATGCCGTGCCATGCCGGTGCCATGCCGTGCCATGCCGTGCCATGCCGTGCCATGCCGTGCCATGCCGTGCCATGCCGTGCCATGCGGTGCCATGCCATTCCATGCGGTGCCATGCCATTCCATGCCATTCCATGCCATTCCATGTCATTCCATGCCATTCCATGCCATTCCATGCCATTCCATGCCATTCCATGCCATTCCATGCCATTCCATGTCATTCCATGCCATTCCATGCCATTCCATGCCATTCCATGCCATTCCATGCCATTCCATGCCATTCCATGCCATTCCATGCCATTCCATGCCATTCAATGCCGTGCCATGCCGTGCCATGCCGGTGCCATGCCGTGCCATGCCGGTGCCATGCCGTGCCATGCCGGTGCCATGCCGTGCCATGCCGGTGCCATGCCGTGCCATGCCGGTGCCATGCCGTGCCATGCCGGTGCCATGCCGTGCCATGCCGGTGCCATGCCGTGCCATGCCGGTGCCATGCCGTGCCATGCCGGTGCCATGCCGTGCCATGCCGGTGCCATGCCGTGCCATGCCGTGCCATGCCGGTGCCATGCCGTGCCATGCCGGTGCCATGCCGTGCCATGCCGTGCCATGCCGTGCCATGCGGTGCCATGCCATTCCATGCCATTCCATGTCATTCCATGCCATTCCATGTCATTCCATGCCATTCCATGCCATTCCATGCCATTCCATGCCATTCCATGCCATTCCATGCCATTCCATGCCATTCCATGCCATTCCATGCCATTCCATGCCATTCCATGCCATTCCATGCCATTCCATGCCGTGCCATGCCGGTGCCATGCCGGTGCCATGCCGTGCCATGCCGGTGCCATGCCGTGCCATGCCGGTGCCATGCCGTGCCATGCCGGTGCCATGCCGTGCCATGCCGGTGCCATGCCGTGCCATGCCGGTGCCATGCCGGTGCCATGCCGTGCCATGCCGTGCCATGCCGGTGCCATGCCGTGCCATGCCGGTGCCATGCCGTGCCATGCCGTGCCATGCCGGTGCCATGCCATTCCATGCCATTCCATGCCATTCCATGCCATTCCATGCCATTCCATGCCATTCCATGCCATTCCATGCCATTCCATGCCATTCCATGCCATTCCATGCCATTCCATGCCATTCCATGCCATTCCATGCCATTCCATGCCATTCCATGCCATTCCATGCCGTGCCATGCCATTCCATGCCGTGCCATGCCGGTGCCATGCCGTGCCATGCCGGTGCCATGCCGTGCAATGCCGGTGCCATGCCGTGCAATGCCGGTGCCATGCCGTGCCATGCCGGTGCCATGCCGTGCCATGCCGGTGCCATGCCGTGCCATGCCGGTGCCATGCCGTGCCATGCCGGTGCCATGCCGTGCCATGCCGGTGCCATGCCGTGCCATGCCGGTGCCATGCCGTGCCATGCCGGTGCCATGCCGTGCCATGCCGGTGCCATGCCGTGCCATGCCGGTGCCATGCCATTCCATGCCATTCCATGCCATTCCATGCCATTCCATGCCATTCCATGCCGTGCCATGCCGTGCCATGCCGTGCCATGCCGTGCCATGCCGGTGCCATGCCGGTGCCATGCCGTGCCATGCCGGTGCCATGCCGTGCCATGCCGGTGCCATGCCGGTGCTATGCCGTGCCATGCCGGTGCCATGCCGTGCCATGCCGGTGCCATGCCGTGCCATGCCGGTGCCATGCCGTGCCATGCCGTGCCATGCCGTGCCATGCCGTGCCATGCCGGTGCCATGCCGTGCCATGCCGTGCCATGCCATTCCATGCCATTCCATGCCATTCCATGCCATTCCATGCCATTCCATGCCATTCCATGCCATTCCATGCCATTCCATGCCATTCAATGCCGTGCCATGCCGGTGCCATGCCGGTGCCATGCCGGTGCCATGCCGGTGCCATGCCGTGCCATGCCGGTGCCATGCCGTGCCATGCCGGTGCCATGCCGGTGCCATGCCGTGCCATGCCGGTGCCATGCCGTGCCATGCCGGTGCCATGCCGTGCCATGCCGGTGCCATGCCGTGCCATGCCGGTGCCATGCCGTGCCATGCCGGTGCCATGCCGTGCCATGCCGGTGCCATGCCGTGCCATGCCGGTGCCATGCCGTGCCATGCCGGTGCCATGCCGTGCCATGCCGGTGCCATGCCGGTGCCATGCCGTGCCATGCCATTCCATGCCATTCCATGCCATTCCATGCCATTCCATGCCATTCCATGCCATTCCATGCCATTCCATGCCATTCCATGCCATTCCATGCCATTCCATGCCATTCCATGCCATTCCATGCCGTGCCATGCCGGTGCCATGCCGTGCCATGCCGGTGCCATGCCGTGCCATGCCGGTGCCATGCCGGTGCCATGCCGTGCCATGCCGTGCCATGCCGGTGCCATGCGGTGCCATGCCGTGCCATGCCGGTGCCATGCGGTGCCATGCCGTGCCATGCCGGTGCCATGCCATTCCATGCCGTGCCATGCGGTGCCATGCCATTCCATGCGGTGCCATGCCATTCCATGCCGTGCCATGCGGTGCCATGCCATTCCATGCGGTGCCATGCCATTCCATGCGGTGCCATGCCATTCCATGCGGTGCCATGCCATTCCATGCCATTCCATGCCATTCCATGCCATTCCATGCCATTCCATGCCATTCCATGCCATTCCATGCCATTCCATGCCATTCCATGCCATTCCATGCCATTCAATGCCGTGCCATGCCGGTGCCATGCCGTGCCATGCCGGTGCCATGCCGTGCCATGCCGGTGCCATGCCGTGCCATGCCGGTGCCATGCCGTGCCATGCCGGTGCCATGCCGTGCCATGCCGTGCCATGCCGTGCCATGCGGTGCCATGCCATTCCATGCCATTCCATGCCATTCCATGCCATTCCATGCCATTCCATGCCATTCCATACCATTCCATGCCATTCCATGCCATTCCATGCCATTCCATGCCATTCCATGCCATTCCATGCCATTCCATGCCATTCCATGACATTCCATGCCATTCCATGCCATTCCATGCCATTCCATGCCATTCCATGCCATTCCATGCCATTCCATGCCATTCCATGCCATTCCATGCCATTCCATGCCATTCCATGCCATTCCATGCCATTCAATGCCGTGCCATGCCGTGCCATGCCGTGCCATGCCGGTGCCATGCCGTGCCATGCCGGTGCCATGCCGTGCCATGCCGGTGCCATGCCGTGCCATGCCGGTGCCATGCCGTGCCATGCCGGTGCCATGCCGTGCCATGCCGGTGCCATGCCGTGCCATGCCGTGCCATGCCGGTGCCATGCCGTGCCATGCCGGTGCCATGCCGTGCCATGCCGGTGCCATGCCGTGCCATGCCGGTGCCATGCCGTGCTATGCCGTGCCATGCCGGTGCCATGCCGTGCCATGCCGGTGCCATGCCGTGCCATGCCGGTGCCATGCCGTGCCATGCCGGTGCCATGCCGTGCCATGCCGGTGCCATGCCGTCCCATGCCGGTGCCATGCCGTGCCATGCCGGTGCCATGCCGTGCCATGCCGTGCCATGCCGTGCCATGCCGTGCCATGCCGTGCCATGCGGTGCCATGCCATTCCATGTCATTCCATGCCATTCCATGCCATTCCATGCCATTCCATGCCATTCCATGCCATTCCATGCCATTCCATGCCATTCAATGCCGTGCCATGCCGTGCCATGCCGGTGCCATGCCGTGCCATGCCGGTGCCATGCCGTGCCATGCCGGTGCCATGCCGTGCCATGCCGGTGCCATGCCGTGCCATGCCGGTGCCATGCCGTGCCATGCCGGTGCCATGCCGTGCCATGCCGGTGCCATGCCGTGCCATGCCGGTGCCATGCCGTGCCATGCCGGTGCCATGCCGTGCCATGCCGGTGCCATGCCGTGCCATGCCGGTGCCATGCCGTGCCATGCCGTGCCATGCCGGTGCCATGCCGTGCCATGCCGGTGCCATGCCGTGCCATGCCGTGCCATGCCGTGCCATGCGGTGCCATGCCATTCCATGCCATTCCATGTCATTCCATGCCATTCCATGTCATTCCATGCCATTCCATGCCATTCCATGCCATTCCATACCATTCCATGCCATTCCATGCCATTCCATGCCATTCCATGCCATTCCATGCCATTCCATGCCATTCCATGCCATTCCATGCCATTCCATGCCATTCCATGCCATTCCATGCCACTCCATGCCATTCCATGCCATTCCATGCCATTCCATGCCACTCAATGCGGTGCCATGCCGTGCCATGCCGTGCCATTCCGTGCCATTCAATGCCATTCCATGCCATTCAATGCCGTGCCATGCCGGTGCCATGCCGTGCCATGCCGGTGCCATGCCGTGCCATGCCGGTGCCATGCCGTGCCATGCCGTGCCATGCCGTGCCATGCGGTGCCATGCCATTCCATGCCATTCCATGTCATTCCATGCCATTCCATGTCATTCCATGCCATTCCATGCCATTCCATGCCATTCCATACCATTCCATGCCATTCCATGCCATTCCATGCCATTCCATGCCATTCCATGCCATTCCATGCCATTCCATGCCATTCCATGCCATTCCATGCCATTCCATGCCATTCCATGCCATTCCATGCCATTCCATGCCATTCCATGACATTCCATGCCATTCCATGCCATTCCATGCCATTCCATGCCATTCCATGCCATTCCATGCCATTCCATGCCATTCCATGCCATTCCATGCCATTCCATGCCATTCCATGCCATTCCATGCCATTCCATGCCATTCCATGCCATTCCATGCCATTCCATGCCATTCCATGCCATTCAATGCCGTGCCATGCCGGTGCCATGCCGTGCCATGCCGGTGCCATGCCGTGCCATGCCGGTGCCATGCCGTGCCATGCCGGTGCCATGCCGTGCCATGCCGGTGCCATGCCGTGCCATGCCGGTGCCATGCCGTGCCATGCCGGTGCCATGCCGTGCCATGCCGGTGCCATGCCGTGCCATGCCGGTGCCATGCCGTGCCATGCCGGTGCCATGCCGTGCCATGCCGGTGCCATGCCGTGCCATGCCGGTGCCATGCCGTGCCATGCCGGTGACATGCCGTGCCATGCCGGTGCCATGCCGTGCCATGCCGGTGCCATGCCGTGCCATGCCGGTGCCATGCCGTGCCATGCCGGTGCCATGCCGTGCCATGCCGGTGCCATGCCGTGCCATGCCGGTGCCATGCCGTGCCATGCCGGTGCCATGCCGTGCCATGCCGGTGCCATGCCGTGCCATGCCGGTGCCATGCCGTGCCATGCCGGTGCCATGCCGTGCCATGCCGGTGCCATGCCGTGCCATGCCGGTGCCATGCCGTGCCATGCCGGTGCCATGCCGTGCCATGCCGGTGCCATGCCGTGCCATGCCGGTGCCATGCCGTGCCATGCCGGTGCCATGCCGTGCCATGCCGGTGCCATGCCGTGCCATGCCGTGCCATGCCGTGCCATGCCGGTGCCATGCCGTGCCATGCCGGTGCCATGCCGTGCCATGCCGGTGCCATGCCGTGCCATGCCGGTGCCATGCCGTGCCATGCCGGTGCCATGCCGTGCCATGCCGGTGCCATGCCGGTGCCATGCCGGTGCCATGCCGTGCCATGCCGGTGCCATGCCGTGCCATGCCGGTGCCATGCCGTGCCATGCCGGTGCCATGCCGTGCCATGCCGGTGCCATGCCGTGCCATGCCGGTGCCATGCCGTGCCATGCCGGTGCCATGCCGTGCCATGCCGGTGCCATGCCGTGCCATGCCGGTGCCATGCCGTGCCATGCCGGTGCCATGCCGTGCCATGCCGGTGCCATGCCGTGCCATGCCGGTGCCATGCCGTGCCATGCCGGTGCCATGCCGTGCCATGCCGGTGCCATGCCGTGCCATGCCGTGCCATGCGGTGCCATGCCATTCCATGCCATTCCATGCCATTCCATGCCATTCCATGCCATTCCATGCCATTCCATGTCATTCCATGCCATTCCATGCCATTCCATGCCATTCCATGCCATTCCATGCCATTCCATGCCATTCCATGCCATTCCATGCCATTCCATGCCATTCCATGCCATTCAATGCCGTGCCATGCCGTGCCATGCCGGTGCCATGCCGTGCCATGCGGTGCCATGCCATTCCATGCCATTCCATGCCATTCCATGCCATTCCATGCCATTCCATGTCATTCCATGCCATTCCATGCCATTCCATGCCATTCCATGCCATTCCATGCCATTCCATGCCATTCCATGCCATTCCATGCCATTCCATGCCATTCCATGTCATTCCATGCCATTCCATGCCATTCCATGCCATTCCATGCCATTCCATGCCATTCCATGCCATTCCATGCCATTCCATGCCATTCCATGCCATTCCATGCCATTCCATGCCATTCCATGCCATTCCATGCCATTCCATGCCATTCCATGCCATTCCATGCCATTCAATGCCGTGCCATGCCGTGCCATGCCGTGCCATGCCGTGCCATGCCGTGCCATGCCGGTGCCATGCCGTGCCATGCCGGTGCCATGCCGTGCCATGCCGTGCCATGCCGGTGCCATGCCGTGCCATGCCGGTGCCATGCCGTGCCATGCCGGTGCCATGCCGTGCCATGCCGTGCCATGCCGGTGCCATGCCGTGCCATGCCGGTGCCATGCCGTGCCATGCCGGTGCCATGCCGTGCTATGCCGTGCCATGCCGGTGCCATGCCGTGCCATGCCGGTGCCATGCCGTGCCATGCCGGTGCCATGCCGTGCCATGCCGGTGCCATGCCGTGCCATGCCGTGCCATGCCGTGCCATGCCGTGCCATGCCGTGCCATGCCGTGCCATGCCGTGCCATGCCATTCCATGCGGTGCCATGCCATTCCATGCCATTCCATGCCATTCCATGCCATTCCATGCCATTCCATGCCATTCCATGCCATTCCATGCCATTCCATGCCATTCCATGCCATTCCATGCCATTCCATGCCATTCAATGCCGTGCCATGCCGTGCCATGCCGGTGCCATGCCGTGCCATGCCGGTGCCATGCCGTGCCATGCCGTGCCATGCCGGTGCCATGCCGTGCCATGCCGGTGCCATGCCGTGCCATGCCGGTGCCATGCCGTGCCATGCCGGTGCCATGCCGTGCCATGCCGTGCCATGCCGGTGCCATGCCGTGCCATGCCGGTGCCATGCCGTGCCATGCCGGTGCCATGCCGTGCCATGCCGGTGCCATGCCGTGCCATGCCGGTGCCATGCCGGTGCCATGCCGTGCCATGCCATTCCATGCCGTGCCATGCCATTCCATGCCATTCCATGCCATTCCATGCCATTCCATGCCATTCCATGCCATTCCATGCCATTCCATGCCATTCCATGCCGTTCCATGCCATTCCATGCCGTGCCATGCCGGTGCCATGCCGTGCCATGCCGGTGCCATGCCGTGCCATGCCGGTGCCATGCCGTGCCATGCCGGTGCCATGCCGTGCAATGCCGGTGCCATGCCGTGCCATGCCGGTGCCATGCCGTGCCATGCCGGTGCCATGCCGTGCCATGCCGGTGCCATGCCGTGCCATGCCGGTGCCATGCCGTGCCATGCCGGTGCCATGCCGTGCCATGCCGGTGCCATGCCATTCCATGCCATTCCATGCCATTCCATGCCATTCCATGCCATTCCATGCCATTCCATGCCATTCCATGCCGTGCCATGCCGTGCCATGCCGGGCCATGCCATTCCATGCCATTCCATGCCAGTCCATGCCAGTCCATGCCATTCCATGCCATTCCATGCCACTCAATGCGGTGCCATGCCGTGCCATGCCGTGCCATGCCGTGCCATTCAATGCCATTCCATGCCATTCAATGCCATTCCATGCCATTCCATGCCATTCCATGCCATTCCATGCCATTCCATGCCATTCCATGCCATTCCATGCCATTCCATGCCATTCCATGCCATTCCATGCCATTCAATGCCGTGCCATGCCGTGCCATGCCGTGCCATGCCGTGCCATGCCGTGCCATGCCGTGCCATGCCGTGCCATGCCGTGCCATGCCGTGCCATGCCGTGCCATGCCGTGCCATGCCGGTGCCATGCCGTGCCATGCCGGTGCCATGCCGTGCCATGCCGGTGCCATGCCGTGCCATGCCGTGCCATGCCGGTGCCATGCCGTGCCATGCCGGTGCCATGCCGTGCCATGCCGGTGCCATGCCGTGCCATGCCGGTGCCATGCCGTGCCATGCCGTGCCATGCCGGTGCCATGCCGTGCCATGCCGGTGCCATGCCGTGCCATGCCGGTGCCATGCCGTGCTATGCCGTGCCATGCCGGTGCCATGCCGTGCCATGCCGGTGCCATGCCGTGCCATGCCGGTGCCATGCCGTGCCATGCCGGTGCCATGCCGTGCCATGCCGGTGCCATGCCGTGCCATGCCGTGCCATGCCGTGCCATGCCGTGCCATGCCGTGCCATGCCGTGCCATGCCGTGCCATGCCATTCCATGCGGTGCCATGCCATTCCATGCCATTCCATGCCATTCCATGCCATTCCATGCCATTCCATGCCATTCCATGCCATTCCATGCCATTCCATGCCATTCCATGCCATTCAATGCCGTGCCATGCCGTGCCATGCCGGTGCCATGCCGTGCCATGCCGGTGCCATGCCGGTGCCATGCCGTGCCATGCCGGTGCCATGCCGTGCCATGCCGGTGCCATGCCGTGCCATGCCGGTGCCATGCCGTGCCATGCCGGTGCCATGCCGTGCCATGCCGTGCCATGCCGGTGCCATGCCGTGCCATGCCGGTGCCATGCCGTGCCATGCCGGTGCCATGCCGTGCCATGCCGGTGCCATGCCGTGCCATGCCGTGCCATGCCGGTGCCATGCCGGTGCCATGCCGTGCCATGCCATTCCATGCCGTGCCATGCCATTCCATGCCATTCCATGCCATTCCATGCCATTCCATGCCATTCCATGCCATTCCATGCCATTCCATGCCATTCCATGCCGTTCCATGCCATTCCATGCCGTGCCATGCCGGTGCCATGCCGTGCCATGCCGGTGCCATGCCGTGCCATGCCGGTGCCATGCCGTGCCATGCCGGTGCCATGCCGTGCAATGCCGGTGCCATGCCGTGCCATGCCGGTGCCATGCCGTGCCATGCCGGTGCCATGCCGTGCCATGCCGGTGCCATGCCGTGCCATGCCGGTGCCATGCCGTGCCATGCCGGTGCCATGCCGTGCCATGCCGGTGCCATGCCATTCCATGCCATTCCATGCCATTCCATGCCATTCCATGCCATTCCATGCCATTCCATGCCATTCCATGCCGTGCCATGCCGTGCCATGCCGTGCCATGCCGGGCCATGCCATTCCATGCCATTCCATGCCAGTCCATGCCAGTCCATGCCATTCCATGCCATTCCATGCCACTCAATGCGGTGCCATGCCGGTGCCATGCCGTGCCATGCCGGTGCCATGCCGTGCCATGCCGGTGCCATGCCGTGCCATGCCGGTGCCATGCCGTGCCATGCCATTCCATGCCATTCCATGCCATTCCATGCCATTCCATGCCATTCAATGCCGTGCCATGCCGTGCCATGCCGTGCCATGCCGTGCCATGCCGTGCCATGCCGTGCCATGCCGTGCCATGCCGTGCCATGCCGTGCCATGCCGTGCCATGCCGTGCCATGCCGGTGCCATGCCGTGCCATGCCGGTGCCATGCCGTGCCATGCCGGTGCCATGCCGTGCCATGCCGGTGCCATGCCGTGCCATGCCGTGCCATGCCGGTGCCATGCCGTGCCATGCCGGTGCCATGCCGTGCCATGCCGGTGCCATGCCGTGCTATGCCGTGCCATGCCGGTGCCATGCCGTGCCATGCCGGTGCCATGCCGTGCCATGCCGGTGCCATGCCGTGCCATGCCGGTGCCATGCCGTGCCATGCCGGTGCCATGCCGTGCCATGCCGGTGCCATGCCGTGCCATGCCGGTGCCATGCCGTGCCATGCCGGTGCCATGCCGTGCCATGCCGTGCCATGCGGTGCCATGCCGTGCCATGCGGTGCCATGCCATTCCATGCCATTCCATGCCATTCCATGCCATTCCATGCCATTCCATGCCATTCCATGCCATTCCATGCCATTCCATGCCATTCCATGCCATTCCATGCCATTCCATGCCATTCCATGCCATTCCATGCCATTCCATGCCATTCCATGCCATTCCATGCCATTCCATGCCATTCCATGCCATTCCATGCCATTCCATGCCATTCCATGCCATTCCATGCCATTCCATGCCATTCCATGCCATTCCATGCCATTCCATGCCATTCCATGCCATTCCATGCCATTCAATGCCGTGCCATGCCGTGCCATGCCGTGCCATGCCGTGCCATGCCGTGCCATGCCGTGCCATGCCGGTGCCATGCCGTGCCATGCCGGTGCCATGCCGTGCCATGCCGGTGCCATGCCGTGCCATGCCGGTGCCATGCCGTGCCATGCCGGTGCCATGCCGTGCCATGCCGGTGCCATGCCGTGCCATGCCGGTGACCTGCCGTGCCATGCCGGTGCCATGCCGTGCCATGCCGGTGCCATGCCGTGCCATGCCGTGCCATGCCGTGCCATGCCGTGCCATGCCGTGCCATGCCGTGCCATGCGGTGCCATGCCATTCCATGCCATTCCATGCCATTCCATGCCATTCCATGTCATTCCATGCCATTCCATGCCATTCCATGCCATTCCATGCCATTCCATGCCATTCCATGCCATTCCATGCCATTCAATGCCGTGCCATGCCGTGCCATGCCGGTGCCATGCCGTGCCATGCGGTGCCATGCCGTGCCATGCCGGTGCCATGCCGTGCCATGCCGTGCCATGCCGTGCCATGCCGTGCCATGCCGTGCCATGCGGTGCCATGCCATTCCATGCCATTCCATGCCATTCCATGTCATTCCATGCCATTCCATGCCATTCCATGCCATTCCATGCCATTCCATGCCATTCCATGTCATTCCATGCCATTCCATGTCATTCCATGCCATGCCGGTGCCATGCCGTGCCATGCCGTGCCATGCCGTGCCATGCCGTGCCATGCCGGTGCCATGCCGTGCCATGCCGGTGCCATGCCGTGCCATGCCGGTGCCATGCCGTGCCATGCCGGTGCCATGCCGTGCCATGCCGGTGCCATGCCGTGCCATGCCGGTGCCATGCCGTGCCATGCCGGTGCCATGCCGTGCCATGCCGGTGCCATGCCGTGCCATGCCGGTGCCATGCCGTGCCATGCCGGTGCCATGCCGTGCCATGCCGGTGCCATGCCGTGCCATGCCGGTGCCATGCCGTGCCATGCCGGTGCCATGCCGTGCCATGCCGGTGCCATGCCGGTGCCATGCCGTGCCATGCCGGTGCCATGCCGTGCCATGCCGGTGCCATGCCGTGCCATGCCGTGCCATGCCGTGCCATGCCGTGCCATGCCGGTGCCATGCCGTGCCATGCCGGTGCCATGCCGTGCCATGCCGGTGCCATGCCGTGCCATGCCGGTGCCATGCCGGTGCCATGCCGGGGCCATGCCGTGCCATGCCGGTGCCATGCCGTGCCATGCCGGTGCCATGCCGTGCCATGCCGGTGCCATGCCGTGCCATGCCGGTGCCATGCCGTGCCATGCCGGTGCCATGCCGGTGCCATGCCGTGCCATGCCGGTGCCATGCCGTGCCATGCCGGTGCCATGCCGTGCCATGCCGGTGCCATGCCGTGCCATGCCGGTGCCATGCCGTGCCATGCCGGTGCCATGCCGTGCCATGCCGGTGCCATGCCGTGCCATGCCGGTGCCATGCCGTGCCATGCCGGTGCCATGCCGTGCCATGCCGGTGCCATGCCGTGCCATGCCGGTGCCATGCCGTGCCATGCCGGTGCCATGCCGTGCCATGCCGGTGCCATGCCGTGCCATGCCGGTGCCATGCCGTGCCATGCCGTGCCATGCGGTGCCATGCCATTCCATGCCATTCCATGCCATTCCATGCCATTCCATGCCATTCCATGCCATTCCATGTCATTCCATGCCATTCCATGCCATTCCATGCCATTCCATGCCATTCCATGCCATTCCATGCCATTCCATGCCATTCCATGCCATTCAATGCCGTGCCATGCCGTGCCATGCCGGTGCCATGCCGTGCCATGCCGGTGCCATGCCGTGCCATGCCGGTGCCATGCCGTGCCATGCGGTGCCATGCCATTCCATGCCATTCCATGCCATTCCATGCCATTCCATGCCATTCCATGCCATTCCATGCCATTCCATGCCATTCCATGCCATTCCATGCCATTCCATGCCATTCCATGTCATTCCATGCCATTCCATGCCATTCCATGCCATTCCATGCCATTCCATGCCATTCCATGCCATTCCATGCCATTCCATGCCATTCCATGCCATTCCATGCCATTCCATGCCATTCCATGCCATTCCATGCCATTCCATGCCATTCAATGCCGTGCCATGCCGTGCCATGCCGTGCCATGCCGTGCCATGCCGTGCCATGCCGGTGCCATGCCGTGCCATGCCGGTGCCATGCCGTGCCATGCCGTGCCATGCCGGTGCCATGCCGTGCCATGCCGGTGCCATGCCGTGCCATGCCGGTGCCATGCCGTGCCATGCCGGTGCCATGCCGTGCCATGCCGTGCCATGCCGGTGCCATGCCGTGCCATGCCGGTGCCATGCCGTGCCATGCCGGTGCCATGCCGTGCTATGCCGTGCCATGCCGGTGCCATGCCGTGCCATGCCGGTGCCATGCCGTGCCATGCCGGTGCCATGCCGTGCCATGCCGGTGCCATGCCGTGCCATGCCGTGCCATGCCGTGCCATGCCGTGCCATGCCGTGCCATGCCGTGCCATGCCGTGCCATGCCATTCCATGCGGTGCCATGCCATTCCATGCCATTCCATGCCATTCCATGCCATTCCATGCCATTCCATGCCATTCCATGCCATTCCATGCCATTCCATGCCATTCCATGCCATTCAATGCCGTGCCATGCCGTGCCATGCCGGTGCCATGCCGTGCCATGCCGGTGCCATGCCGGTGCCATGCCGTGCCATGCCGGTGCCATGCCGTGCCATGCCGGTGCCATGCCGTGCCATGCCGGTGCCATGCCGTGCCATGCCGGTGCCATGCCGTGCCATGCCGTGCCATGCCGGTGCCATGCCGTGCCATGCCGGTGCCATGCCGTGCCATGCCGGTGCCATGCCGTGCCATGCCGGTGCCATGCCGGTGCCATGCCGTGCCATGCCATTCCATGCCGTGCCATGCCATTCCATGCCATTCCATGCCATTCCATGCCATTCCATGCCATTCCATGCCATTCCATGCCGTTCCATGCCATTCCATGCCGTGCCATGCCGGTGCCATGCCGTGCCATGCCGGTGCCATGCCGTGCCATGCCGGTGCCATGCCGTGCCATGCCGGTGCCATGCCGTGCAATGCCGGTGCCATGCCGTGCCATGCCGGTGCCATGCCGTGCCATGCCGGTGCCATGCCGTGCCATGCCGGTGCCATGCCGTGCCATGCCGGTGCCATGCCGTGCCATGCCGGTGCCATGCCATTCCATGCCATTCCATGCCATTCCATGCCATTCCATGCCATTCCATGCCATTCCATGCCATTCCATGCCGTGCCATGCCGTGCCATGCCGTGCCATGCCGGGCCATGCCATTCCATGCCATTCCATGCCAGTCCATGCCAGTCCATGCCATTCCATGCCATTCCATGCCACTCAATGCGGTGCCATGCCGTGCCATGCCGTGCCATGCCGTGCCATTCAATGCCATTCCATGCCATTCAATGCCATTCCATGCCATTCCATGCCATTCCATGCCATTCCATGCCATTCCATGCCATTCCATGCCATTCCATGCCATTCCATGCCATTCCATGCCATTCCATGCCATTCAATGCCGTGCCATGCCGTGCCATGCCGTGCCATGCCGTGCCATGCCGTGCCATGCCGTGCCATGCCGTGCCATGCCGTGCCATGCCGTGCCATGCCGTGCCATGCCGTGCCATGCCGTGCCATGCCGTGCCATGCCGGTGCCATGCCGTGCCATGCCGGTGCCATGCCGTGCCATGCCGGTGCCATGCCGTGCCATGCCGTGCCATGCCGGTGCCATGCCGTGCCATGCCGGTGCCATGCCGTGCCATGCCGGTGCCATGCCGTGCTATGCCGTGCCATGCCGGTGCCATGCCGTGCCATGCCGGTGCCATGCCGTGCCATGCCGGTGCCATGCCGTGCCATGCCGGTGCCATGCCGTGCCATGCCGGTGCCATGCCGTGCCATGCCGGTGCCATGCCGTGCCATGCCGGTGCCATGCCGTGCCATGCCGTGCCATGCGGTGCCATGCCGTGCCATGCGGTGCCATGCCATTCCATGCCATTCCATGCCATTCCATGCCATTCCATGCCATTCCATGCCATTCCATGCCATTCCATGCCATTCCATGCCATTCCATGCCATTCCATGCCATTCCATGCCATTCCATGCCATTCCATGCCATTCCATGCCATTCCATGCCATTCCATGCCATTCCATGCCATTCCATGCCATTCCATGCCATTCCATGCCATTCCATGCCATTCCATGCCATTCCATGCCATTCCATGCCATTCCATGCCATTCCATGCCATTCAATGCCGTGCCATGCCGTGCCATGCCGTGCCATGCCGTGCCATGCCGTGCCATGCCGTGCCATGCCGGTGCCATGCCGTGCCATGCCGGTGCCATGCCGTGCCATGCCGGTGCCATGCCGTGCCATGCCGGTGCCATGCCGTGCCATGCCGGTGCCATGCCGTGCCATGCCGGTGCCATGCCGTGCCATGCCGGTGACCTGCCGTGCCATGCCGGTGCCATGCCGTGCCATGCCGGTGCCATGCCGTGCCATGCCGTGCCATGCCGTGCCATGCCGTGCCATGCCGTGCCATGCCGTGCCATGCGGTGCCATGCCATTCCATGCCATTCCATGCCATTCCATGCCATTCCATGTCATTCCATGCCATTCCATGCCATTCCATGCCATTCCATGCCATTCCATGCCATTCCATGCCATTCCATGCCATTCAATGCCGTGCCATGCCGTGCCATGCCGGTGCCATGCCGTGCCATGCGGTGCCATGCCGTGCCATGCCGGTGCCATGCCGTGCCATGCCGTGCCATGCCGTGCCATGCCGTGCCATGCCGTGCCATGCGGTGCCATGCCATTCCATGCCATTCCATGCCATTCCATGTCATTCCATGCCATTCCATGCCATTCCATGCCATTCCATGCCATTCCATGCCATTCCATGTCATTCCATGCCATTCCATGTCATTCCATGCCATGCCGGTGCCATGCCGTGCCATGCCGTGCCATGCCGTGCCATGCCGTGCCATGCCGGTGCCATGCCGTGCCATGCCGGTGCCATGCCGTGCCATGCCGGTGCCATGCCGTGCCATGCCGGTGCCATGCCGTGCCATGCCGGTGCCATGCCGTGCCATGCCGGTGCCATGCCGTGCCATGCCGGTGCCATGCCGTGCCATGCCGGTGCCATGCCGTGCCATGCCGGTGCCATGCCGTGCCATGCCGGTGCCATGCCGTGCCATGCCGGTGCCATGCCGTGCCATGCCGGTGCCATGCCGTGCCATGCCGGTGCCATGCCGGTGCCATGCCGTGCCATGCCGGTGCCATGCCGTGCCATGCCGGTGCCATGCCGTGCCATGCCGTGCCATGCCGTGCCATGCCGTGCCATGCCGGTGCCATGCCGTGCCATGCCGGTGCCATGCCGTGCCATGCCGGTGCCATGCCGTGCCATGCCGGTGCCATGCCGGTGCCATGCCGGGGCCATGCCGTGCCATGCCGGTGCCATGCCGTGCCATGCCGGTGCCATGCCGTGCCATGCCGGTGCCATGCCGTGCCATGCCGGTGCCATGCCGTGCCATGCCGGTGCCATGCCGGTGCCATGCCGTGCCATGCCGGTGCCATGCCGTGCCATGCCGGTGCCATGCCGTGCCATGCCGGTGCCATGCCGTGCCATGCCGGTGCCATGCCGTGCCATGCCGGTGCCATGCCGTGCCATGCCGGTGCCATGCCGTGCCATGCCGGTGCCATGCCGTGCCATGCCGGTGCCATGCCGTGCCATGCCGGTGCCATGCCGTGCCATGCCGGTGCCATGCCGTGCCATGCCGGTGCCATGCCGTGCCATGCCGGTGCCATGCCGTGCCATGCCGGTGCCATGCCGTGCCATGCCGGTGCCATGCCGTGCCATGCCGTGCCATGCGGTGCCATGCCATTCCATGCCATTCCATGCCATTCCATGCCATTCCATGCCATTCCATGCCATTCCATGTCATTCCATGCCATTCCATGCCATTCCATGCCATTCCATGCCATTCCATGCCATTCCATGCCATTCCATGCCATTCAATGCCGTGCCATGCCGTGCCATGCCGGTGCCATGCCGTGCCATGCCGGTGCCATGCCGTGCCATGCCGGTGCCATGCCGTGCCATGCGGTGCCATGCCATTCCATGCCATTCCATGCCATTCCATGCCATTCCATGTCATTCCATGCCATTCCATGCCATTCCATGCCATTCCATGCCATTCCATGCCATTCCATGCCATTCCATGCCATTCCATGCCATTCCATGCCATTCCATGCCATTCCATGCCATTCCATGCCATTCCATGCCATTCCATGCCATTCCATGCCATTCCATGCCATTCCATGCCATTCCATGCCATTCCATGCCATTCCATGCCATTCCATGCCATTCCATGCCATTCAATGCCGTGCCATGCCGTGCCATGCCGTGCCATGCCGGTGCCATGCCGTGCCATGCCGTGCCATGCCGGTGCCATGCCGTGCCATGCCGGTGCCATGCCGTGCCATGCCGGTGCCATGCCGTGCCATGCCGTGCCATGCCGGTGCCATGCCGTGCCGTGCCGGTGCCATGCCGTGCCATGCCGGTGCCATGCCGTGCTATGCCGTGCCATGCCGGTGCCATGCCGTGCCATGCCGGTGCCATGCCGTGCCATGCCGGTGCCATGCCGTGCCATGCCGTGCCATGCCGTGCCATGCCGTGCCATGCCGTGCCATGCGGTGCCATGCCATTCCATGCGGTGCCATGCCATTCCATGCCATTCCATGCCATTCCATGTCATTCCATGCCATTCCATGCCATTCCATGCCATTCCATGCCATTCCATGCCATTCCATGCCATTCCATGCCATTCAATGCCGTG
This sequence comes from Cryptus armator, assembly GCA_963971235.1. Taxonomy (NCBI): domain Eukaryota; kingdom Metazoa; phylum Arthropoda; class Insecta; order Hymenoptera; family Ichneumonidae; genus Cryptus; species Cryptus armator. Next base: position 9,519 of record CAXARG010000143.1, on the reverse strand, counting down.
CCATGCCGTGCCATGCCGGTGCCATGCCGTGCCATGCCGGTGCCATGCCGTGCCATGCCGGTGCCATGCCGTGCCATGCCGGTGCCATGCCGTGCCATGCCGGTGCCATGCCGTGCCATGCCGGTGCCATGCCGTGCCATGCCGGTGCCATGCCGTGCCATGCCGTGCCATGCCGGTGCCATGCCGTGCCATGCCGGTGCCATGCCGTGCCATGCCGGTGCCATGCCGTGCCATGCCGGTGCCATGCCGTGCCATGCCGGTGCCATGCCGGTGCCATGCCGTGCCATGCCATTCCATGCCGTGCCATGCCATTCCATGCCATTCCATGCCATTCCATGCCATTCCATGCCATTCCATGCCATTCCATGCCATTCCATGCCATTCCATGCCATTCCATGCCATTCCATGCCATTCCATGCCATTCCATGCCATTCCATGCCATTCCATGCCATTCCATGCCGTGCCATGCCGGTGCCATGCCGTGCCATGCCGGTGCCATGCCGTGCCATGCCGGTGCCATGCCGTGCCATGCCGGTGCCATGCCGTGCCATGCCGGTGCCATGCCGTGCCATGCCGGTGCCATGCCGTGCCATGCCGGTGCCATGCCGTGCCATGCCGGTGCCATGCCGTGCCATGCCGGTGCCATGCCGTGCCATGCCGTGCCATGCCGTGCCATGCCGTGCCATGCCGTGCCATGCCGGTGCCATGCCGTGCCATGCCGGTGCCATGCCGGTGCCATGCCGGTGCCATGCCGGTGCCATGCCGGTGCCATGCCGTGCCATGCCGGTGCCATGCCGTGCCATGCCGGTGCCATGCCGTGCCATGCCGGTGCCATGCCGTGCCATGCCGGTGCCATGCCGTGCCATGCCGTGCCATGCCGTGCCATGCCGTGCCATGCCGTGCCATGCGGTGCCATGCCGTGCCATGCGGTGCCATGCCATTCCATGCCATTCCATGCCATTCCATGCCATTCCATGCCATTCCATGCCATTCCATGCCATTCCATGCCATTCCATGCCATTCCATGCCATTCCATGCCATTCCATGCCATTCCATGCCATTCCATGCCATTCCATGCCATTCCATGCCATTCCATGCCATTCCATGCCATTCCATGCCATTCCATGCCATTCCATGCCGTGCCATGCCGGTGCCATGCCGTGCCATGCCGGTGCCATGCCGTGCCATGCCGGTGCCATGCCGTGCCATGCCGGTGCCATGCCGTGCCATGCCGGTGCCATGCCGTGCCATGCCGGTGCCATGCCGGTGCCATGCCGTGCCATGCCGTGCCATGCCGGTGCCATGCCGTGCCATGCCGGTGCCATGCCGTGCCATGCCGTGCCATGCCGGTGCCATGCCATTCCATGCCATTCCATGCCATTCCATGCCATTCCATGCCATTCCATGCCATTCCATGCCATTCCATGCCATTCCATGCCATTCCATGCCATTCCATGCCATTCCATGCCATTCCATGCCATTCCATGCCATTCCATGCCATTCCATGCCATTCCATGCCATTCCATGCCATTCCATGCCATTCCATGCCATTCCATGCCATTCCATGCCATTCCATGCCATTCCATGCCATTCCATGCCATTCCATGCCATTCCATGCCATTCCATGCCATTCCATGCCATTCCATGCCATTCCATGCCATTCAATGCCGTGCCATGCCGGTGCCATGCCGTGCCATGCCGGTGCCATGCCGTGCCATGCCGGTGCCATGCCGTGCCATGCCGGTGCCATGCCGTGCCATGCCGGTGCCATGCCGTGCCATGCCGTGCCATGCCGTGCCATGCGGTGCCATGCCATTCCATGCCATTCCATGCCATTCCATGCCATTCCATGCCATTCCATGCCATTCCATGCCATTCCATGCCATTCCATGCCATTCCATGCCATTCCATGCCATTCCATGCCATTCCATGCCATTCCATGCCATTCCATGACATTCCATGCCATTCCATGCCATTCCATGCCATTCCATGCCATTCCATGCCATTCCATGCCATTCCATGCCATTCCATGCCATTCCATGCCATTCCATGCCATTCCATGCCATTCAATGCCGTGCCATGCCGTGCCATGCCGTGCCATGCCGGTGCCATGCCGTGCCATGCCGGTGCCATGCCGTGCCATGCCGGTGCCATGCCGTGCCATGCCGGTGCCATGCCGTGCCATGCCGGTGCCATGCCGTGCCATGCCGGTGCCATGCCGTGCCATGCCGGTGCCATGCCGTGCCATGCCGTGCCATGCCGGTGCCATGCCGTGCCATGCCGGTGCCATGCCGTGCCATGCCGGTGCCATGCCGTGCTATGCCGTGCCATGCCGGTGCCATGCCGTGCCATGCCGGTGCCATGCCGTGCCATGCCGGTGCCATGCCGTGCCATGCCGGTGCCATGCCGTGCCATGCCGGTGCCATGCCGTGCCATGCCGGTGCCATGCCGTGCCATGCCGTGCCATGCCGTGCCATGCCGTGCCATGCCGTGCCATGCGGTGCCATGCCATTCCATGTCATTCCATGCCATTCCATGCCATTCCATGCCATTCCATGCCATTCCATGCCATTCCATGCCATTCCATGCCATTCAATGCCGTGCCATGCCGTGCCATGCCGGTGCCATGCCGTGCCATGCCGGTGCCATGCCGTGCCATGCCGGTGCCATGCCGTGCCATGCCGGTGCCATGCCGTGCCATGCCGGTGCCATGCCGTGCCATGCCGGTGCCATGCCGTGCCATGCCGGTGCCATGCCGTGCCATGCCGGTGCCATGCCGTGCCATGCCGGTGCCATGCCGTGCCATGCCGGTGCCATGCCGTGCCATGCCGGTGCCATGCCGTGCCATGCCGTGCCATGCCGGTGCCATGCCGTGCCATGCCGGTGCCATGCCGTGCCATGCCGTGCCATGCCGTGCCATGCGGTGCCATGCCATTCCATGCCATTCCATGTCATTCCATGCCATTCCATGTCATTCCATGCCATTCCATGCCATTCCATGCCATTCCATACCATTCCATGCCATTCCATGCCATTCCATGCCATTCCATGCCATTCCATGCCATTCCATGCCATTCCATGCCATTCCATGCCATTCCATGCCATTCCATGCCATTCCATGCCATTCCATGCCATTCCATGCCACTCCATGCCATTCCATGCCATTCCATGCCATTCCATGCCACTCAATGCGGTGCCATGCCGTGCCATGCCGTGCCATTCCGTGCCATTCAATGCCATTCCATGCCATTCAATGCCGTGCCATGCCGGTGCCATGCCGTGCCATGCCGGTGCCATGCCGTGCCATGCCGGTGCCATGCCGTGCCATGCCGTGCCATGCCGTGCCATGCCGGTGCCATGCCGTGCCATGCCGGTGCCATGCCGTGCCATGCCGTGCCATGCGGTGCCATGCCGTGCCATGCGGTGCCATGCCATTCCATGCCATTCCATGCCATTCCATGCCATTCCATGCCATTCCATGCCATGCCGGTGCCATGCCGTGCCATGCCGGTGCCATGCCGTGCCATGCCGGTGCCATGCCGTGCTATGCCGTGCCATGCCGGTGCCATGCCGTGCCATGCCGGTGCCATGCCGTGCCATGCCGGTGCCATGCCGTGCCATGCCGTGCCATGCCGTGCCATGCCGTGCCATGCCGTGCCATGCGGTGCCATGCCATTCCATGCCATTCCATGCCATTCCATGCCATTCCATGCCATTCCATGTCATTCCATGCCATTCCATGCCATTCCATGCCATTCCATGCCATTCCATGCCATTCCATGCCATTCCATGCCATTCCATGCCATTCCATGCCATTCCATGCCATTCCATGCCATTCCATGCCATTCCATGCCATTCCATGCCATTCAATGCCGTGCCATGCCGTGCCATGCCGGTGCCATGCCGTTCCATGCCGGTGCCATGCCGTGCCATGCCGGTGCCATGCCGTGCCATGCCGGTGCCATGCCGTGCCATGCCGGTGCCATGCCGTGCCATGCCGTGCCATGCCGGTGCCATGCCGTGCCATGCCGTGCCATGCCATTCCATGCCGTTCCATGTCATTCCATGCCATTCCATGTCATTCCATGCCATTCCATGTCATTCCATGCCATTCCATGCCATTCCATGCCATTCCATGCCATTCCATGCCATTCCATGCCATTCCATGCCATTCCATGCCATTCCATGCCATTCCATGCCATTCCATGCCATTCCATGCCATTCCATGCCATTCCATGCCATTCCATGCCATTCCATGCCATTCCATGCCATTCCATGCCATTCCATGCCATTCCATGCCATTCCATGCCATTCCATGCCATTCCATGCCATTCCATGCCATTCCATGCCATTCCATGCCATTCCATGCCATTCCATGCCATTCCATGCCATTCCATGCCATTCCATGCCATTCCATGCCATTCCATGCCATTCCATGCCATTCCATGCCATTCCATGCCATTCCATGCCATTCCATGCCATTCCATGCCATTCCATGCCATTCCATGCCATTCCATGCCATTCCATGCCATTCCATGCCATTCCATGCCATTCCATGCCATTCCATGCCATTCCATGCCATTCCATGCCATTCCATGCCATTCCATGCCATTCCATGCCATTCCATGCCATTCCATGCCATTCCATGCCATTCCATGCCATTCCATGCCATTCCATGCCATTCCATGCCATTCCATGCCATTCCATGCCATTCCATGCCATTCCATGCCATTCCATGCCATTCCATGCCATTCCATGCCATTCCATGCCATTCCATGCCGTGCCATGCCATTCCATGCCGTGCCATGCCGGTGCCATGCCGTGCCATGCCGGTGCCATGCCGTGCCATGCCGGTGCCATGCCGTGCCATGCCGGTGCCATGCCGTGCCATGCCGGTGCCATGCCGTGCCATGCCGGTGCCATGCCGTGCCATGCCGGTGCCATGCCGTGCCATGCCGGTGCCATGCCGTGCCATGCCGGTGCCATGCCGGTGCCATGCCGGTGCCATGCCGGTGCCATGCCGGTGCCATGCCGTGCCATGCCGTGCCATGCCGGTGCCATGCCGTGCCATGCCGGTGCCATGCCGTGCCATGCCGGTGCCATGCCGTGCCATGCCGGTGCCATGCCGTGCCATGCCGGTGCCATGCCGGTGCCATGCCGTGCCATGCCGGTGCCATGCCGTGCCATGCCGTGCCATGCCGGTGCCATGCGGTGCCATGCCGTGCCATGCCGGTGCCATGCCGGTGCCATGCCGGTGCCATGCCGTGCCATGCCGTGCCATGCCGGTGCCATGCCGTGCCATGCCGGTGCCATGCCGTGCCATGCCGGTGCCATGCCGTGCCATGCCGGTGCCATGCCGTGCCATGCCGGTGCCATGCCGGTGCCATGCCGTGCCATGCCGGTGCCATGCCGTGCCATGCCGTGCCATGCCGGTGCCATGCGGTGCCATGCCGTGCCATGCCGGTGCCATGCCGTGCCATGCCGTGCCATGCCGGTGCCATGCCGTGCCATGCCGGTGCCATGCCGTGCCATGCCGTGCCATGCCGGTGCCATGCCGTGCCATGCCGGTGCCATGCCGTGCCATGCCGTGCCATGCCGGTGCCATGCCGTGCCATGCCGGTGCCATGCCGTGCCATGCCGTGCCATGCCGTGCCATGCCGGTGCCATGCCGTGCCATGCCGGTGCCATGCCGTGCCATGCCGGTGCCATGCCGTGCCATGCCGGTGCCATGCCGTGCCATGCCGGTGCCATGCCGTGCCATGCCATTCCATGCCATTCCATGCCGTGCCATGCGGTGCCATGCCATTCCATGCGGTGCCATGCCATTCCATGCGGTGCCATGCCATTCCATGCGGTGCCATGCCATTCCATGCCATTCCATGCCATTCCATGCCATTCCATGCCATTCCATGCCATTCCATGCCATTCCATGCCATTCCATGCCATTCTATGCCATTCCATGCCATTCAATGCCGTGCCATGCCGGTGCCATGCCGTGCCATGCCGGTGCCATGCCGGTGCCATGCCGTGCCATGCCGGTGCCATGCCGTGCCATGCCGGTGCCATGCCGTGCCATGCCGGTGCCATGCCGTGCCATGCCGGTGCCATGCCGTGCCATGCCGGTGCCATGCCGTGCCATGCCGGTGCCATGCCGTGCCATGCCGGTGCCATGCCGTGCCATGCCGGTGCCATGCCGGTGCCATGCCGTGCCATGCCGGTGCCATGCCGGTGCCATGCCGTGCCATGCCGGTGCCATGCCGTGCCATGCCGGTGCCATGCCGTGCCATGCCGGTGCCATGCCATTCCATGCCATTCCATGCCATTCCATGCCATTCCATGCCATTCCATGCCATTCCATGCCGTGCCATGCCGGTGCCATGCCGTGCCATGCCGGTGCCATGCCGTGCCATGCCGGTGCCATGCCGTGCCATGCCGGTGCCATGCCGTGCCATGCCGGTGCCATGCCGTGCCATGCCGGTGCCATGCCGTGCCATGCCGGTGCCATGCCGTGCCATGCCGGTGCCATGCCGTGCCATGCCGTGCCATGCCGTGCCATGCCGGTGCCATGCCGTGCCATGCCGGTGCCATGCCGTGCCATGCCGGTGCCATGCCGGTGCCATGCCGGTGCCATGCCGTGCCATGCCGTGCCATGCCGTGCCATGCCGGTGCCATGCCATTCCATGCCATTCCATGCCGGTGCCATGCCGTGCCATGCCGGTGCCATGCCGTGCCATGCCGGTGCCATGCCGTGCCATGCCGGTGCCATGCCGTGCCATGCCGGTGCCATGCCGTGCCATGCCGGTGCCATGCCGTGCCATGCCGGTGCCATGCCGTGCCATGCCGGTGCCATGCCGTGCCATGCCGGTGCCATGCCGTGCCATGCCGGTGCCATGCCGTGCCATGCCGTGCCATGCCGTGCCATGCCGTGCCATGCCGTGCCATGCCGGTGCCATGCCGTGCCATGCCGGTGCCATGCCGTGCCATGCCGGTGCCATGCCGTGCCATGCCGTGCCATGCGGTGCCATGCCATTCCATGCCATTCCATGCCATTCCATGCCATTCCATGCCATTCCATGCCATTCCATGCCATTCCATGCCATTCCATGCCATTCCATGCCATTCCATGCCATTCCATGCCATTCCATGCCATTCCATGCCATTCCATGCCATTCCATGCCATTCCATGCCATTCCATGCCATTCCATGCCATTCCATGCCATTCCATGCCATTCCATGCCATTCCATGCCATTCCATGCCATTCCATGCCATTCCATGCCATTCCATGCCATTCAATGCCGTGCCATGCCGGTGCCATGCCGTGCCATGCCGGTGCCATGCCGTGCCATGCCGGTGCCATGCCGGTGCCATGCCGTGCCATGCCGTGCCATGCCGTGCCATGCCGTGCCATGCCGTGCCATGCCGTGCCATGCCGTGCCATGCCGTGCCATGCCGGTGCCATGCCGTGCCATGCCGGTGCCATGCCGTGCCATGCCGTGCCATGCCGGTGCCATGCCGTGCCATGCCGGTGCCATGTCGTGCCATGCCGGTGCCATGCCGTGCCATGCCGTGCCATGCCGGTGCCATGCCGTGCCATGCCGGTGCCATGGCGTGCCATGCCGGTGCCATGCCGTGCTATGCCGTGCCATGCCGGTGCCATGCCGTGCCATGCCGGTGCCATGCCGTGCCATGCCGGTGCCATGCCGTGCCATGCCGTGCCATGCCGTGCCATGCCGTGCCATGCCGTGCCATGCCGTGCCATGCGGTGCCATGCCATTCCATGCGGTGCCATGCCATTCCATGCCATTCCATGCCATTCCATGTCATTCCATGCCATTCCATGCCATTCCATGCCATTCCATGCCATTCCATGCCATTCCATGCCATTCCATGCCATTCAATGCCGTGCCATGCCTTGCCATGCCGGTGCCATGCCGTGCCATGCCGGTGCCATGCCGGTGCCATGCCGTGCCATGCCGGTGCCATGCCGTGCCATGCCATTCCATGCCGTGCCATGCCATTCCATGCCGTGCCATGCCATTCCATGCCATTCCATGCCATTCCATGCCATTCCATGCCATTCCATGCCGTGCCATGCCGGTGCCATGCCGTGCCATGCCGGTGCCATGCCGTGCCATGCCGGTGCCATGCCGTGCCATGCCGGTGCCATGCCGTGCCATGCCGGTGCCATGCCGTGCCATGCCGGTGCCATGCCGTGCCATGCCGGTGCCATGCCGTGCCATGCCGGTGCCATGCCGTGCCATGCCGTGCCATGCCGTGCCATGCCGGTGCCATGCCGTGCCATGCCGGTGCCATGCCGTGCCATGCCGGTGCCATGCCGTGCCATGCCGGTGCCATGCCGTGCCATGCCGGTGCCATGCCGTGCCATGCCGGTGCCATGCCATTCCATGCCATTCCATGCCATTCCATGCCATTCCATGCCATTCCATGCCATTCCATGCCATTCCATGCCATTCCATGCCATTCCATGCCATTCCATGCCGTGCCATGCCGTGCCATGCCGTGCCATGCCGTGCCATGCCGGTGCCATGCCGTGCCATGCCGGTGCCATGCCGTGCCATGCCGTGCCATGCCGGTGCCATGCCGTGCCATGCCGGTGCCATGCCGTGCCATGCCGGTGCCATGCCGTGCCATGCCGGTGCCATGCCGTGCCATGCCGTGCCATGCCGTGCCATGCCGGTGCCATGCCGTGCCATGTCGTGCCATGCCATTCCATGCCATTCCATGCCATTCCATGCCATTCCATGCCATTCCATGCCATTCCATGCCATTCCATGCCATTCCATGCCATTCCATGCCATTCAATGCCGTGCCATGCCGTGCCATGCCGTGCCATGCCGTGCCATGCCGTGCCATGCCGGTGCCATGCCGTGCCATGCCGGTGCCATGCCGTGCCATGCCGGTGCCATGCCGTGCCATGCCGTGCCATGCCGGTGCCATGCCGTGCCATGCGGGTGCCATGCCGTGCTATGCCGGTGCCATGCCGGTGCCATGCCGTGCCATGCCGGTGCCATGCCGTGCCATGCCGGTGCCATGCCGTGCCATGCCGTGCCATGCCGTGCCATGCCGTGCCATGCCGTGCCATGCGGTGCCATGCCATTCCATGCCATTCCATGCCATTCCATGCCATTCCATGCCATTCCATGTCATTCCATGCCATTCCATGCCATTCCATGCCATTCCATGCCATTCCATGCCATTCAATGCCGTGCCATGCCGTGCCATGCCGGTGCCATGCCGTGCCATGCCGGTGCCATGCCGTGCCATGCCGTGCCATGCCGGTGCCATGCCGTGCCATGCCGGTGCCATGCCGTGCCATGCCGTGCCATGCCGTGCCATGCCGGTGCCATGCCGTGCCATGCCGGTGCCATGCCGTGCCATGCCGGTGCCATGCCGTGCCATGCCGGTGCCATGCCGTGCCATGCCGGTGCCATGCCGTGCCATGCCGGTGCCATGCCGTGCCATGCCGGTGCCATGCCGTGCCATGCCGGTGCCATGCC